>OY987269.1:1261490-1935940 GCA_963920665.1 Straminergon stramineum | reverse complement strand
GGATAGTACTATCCACCCACCCTCCCACTAGGAATGAGTGTTTATACTAGCTAATACCTTCATTTCTTGACATAATGATTAGGTGTAACCACCCCATTATCACCATCCCTATGGGTTCTCCCTCCCAAATTCAAATCAATGAGCTTACAATGGTTTCTTTGCCTAAGTGCTTTCCTATCTCATTGTGACGATTTGTTTTTGGAGGTTGTTGTGCTTTCTTGTGGTGTATCCTTGTGGGTGATTCTTGTACTTCAAGTATTAGCTCTACATTGGAATGGCAAAGGTCATTGGTTTACTTGGACTATGTTGAGGATGTGACTTGCTTTACATGTTGTTGCTAGCTGTTTTGTGATTTTTGTTCTCCTTTTTGGTTTTGCAAGATCTGTGACATAGATAGCAATTGGCTGTAGCTGAAGACACCTGTTATATCCTCTCTAACATTACATTGGATTGTTTTTTGTATTGGGATGGGTACAAGTGAGGCTTAGCCTTCAGGTCTTGAACTCCCATTTTTGGATTTCAAGGAAGAAGACATTTTTGCAAGCACTAGACACTTAGTCATACTATTGTGCTTTTTTATGGATATTTGTATTTGGCTAAGTTTTGGGAGAAAAAATTGGTTTTTTTATTAGTTACCTCCAAAATAGTATTCTACCACTAATACTATATTATGGACAACTTGTGAATTGCTAAACTCTTATTCTTATGTACAACCTGTAACTTGACAAGACATATCTTAGCTTTTGAAAAGATATGCTTGGATTCTTGTCTTGGTAACAAGTTAGGTAGTGACAAGATGTGGCCGTGTTTAGGGATGTTCAGTCTTAGTCCCTTCTTAACTTCCCCCTATTTTCTTCTCTCTCTGGACTTCTAATTTTTCACATCTCCCTTGCAAAACCCAAGCCAAAGCCAACCTCTAGAATCCCTTACTACTTGCGCCTCCAATCCCAAAGACTCCTTGACTATACCTGCGCCTAACCCCAACAACCCCCTAATTGGCCAGTCTAGCTCGAAATCCCCTAACTATAGTGGCCCAACCTAGAGACCTTTTGACTTACCCACTAAACTTGGAGAGTTCTTGATTGCCCGCTCATCCCTGACTGTACCCGGACCCCATCCCGACTATCGGCCTTTTCCCACAACTTTGCTTGTACATGCCCCTCCCTGCTTGCCAATACCCAACCTACCCCACTAGGTAGAGTTGGGATGTTGGATCTTGCATATTGGGGCTTAGGTGCTACGATAAGTGTGTTTGTTGTTTGAGGTTGGGGTGTTGGACTAGACCTCTTTCTTCCTAGTTTATTGCTAAATTATTGCTAATGCTCATGGGGATTTTTGAGATTCAAGGGGAAGAGTTTGCATCTAAGGTTTAGAGAGTATATTTAGCTAAGTACGGGTGTTCAAGGGGTGTTCCCTTGTACTTCCACTGATCACCCTTCAAGCTTGACTTAATCTTCTATTTACTATTTTTGGAGGCTAAACTTTGTTTATTTCCAAACACATTTTGAGAACTAAACTTTGGATACAAAAACCATGAGGGTTTGAGGTTTATTTGTGAAGTAGCCTTAACACACAACTAAGACTCTTCTACCTCTAGGGGTGTGTGTGTGTGTCAAAGATTCATTATAGTTTCCACTTTTAACACATGACTAAATCTCATTTACCCCTAGGAGGTTCAAAGCTCCATCATTGTAGCAGAATCCACTAACCTTTACATGCTCTTGGCTCACTTTGTGGACTATTATGCTAGATTTGAAGAACAAAAAAACACTTAAAGGCCAAGGGTTAATGACACGTAGGTTAGTAAAATGGCAAACCTAATCTAAAGGCCCCCAAAGCAACATTGCCAAGACATGTGGGGGGTTGCTCTAGGGTTAGTATGAAGGCAAGACATAGTGGGAGGCAAAAGACTCCGTCAAAGAATAATGCAACCACAACTTCTCGAAGGTTAATAGGAGCAAACCCTCCAAGCTCTAATTGACCCAAGGTCAATAGGGCAAAGGACTCAATGTAAAAGGGATCTATAAGACCTCAATAAATCTTGAGAAAAAAACACAATGGGCCGAAAGTGCCCCCAAAACACTCTTCCAAGATTTTTGACTTAAAACGTCAAAAATTTCAATATAAGTTGAATCCAACGAACCCAAATACAACAAATGGGGGTGAGTTGAGAGGAGAAGGGATACCCTTTCATCCTCTTTTCCAAGCACTGACCTCATCTCATTCATTTAAGGTAACCTTATCATTTTGGATTTTCATCCTCATTCTCAAGGGTTTTCACTTCTACGTAAGTTTGTAAACCTAATTTTTGGAGATTAACTCCAAATCACAAATGGATTGTTCCATTGGCTTTAAAAGGCCATTTACAGTATAAAAGGAATTTCACCCCATTTCCTAACTCCAAAATCTTAATAAAATTTAGTGCCACCTTAATACCCCAAATTAGGTGAAAATTCAACTTTTGGAGTTTGACTTTTCTGACAAAAGTAACTAATCTAGGCTCTTAAATAGGTATAGGGGAGTAAGAAAAGATCTATATTTAACCTCATTCCACTTTCATATGCTCTCACTCCGTTGATCAACTCCATTGTAATTGTTAAATTATATCAACTGTGAAGATAAATCAAAAGGAGGTCAATAACGAGGAAGAAAGTGAAGCAAGCAGTGAAGAAAGAAAGAAGAAGTTTGCTAGGAGTGAACGAAGGTTGCTGAATTTTAGGAGACTGAACAAGGACCCCCGGCCATTGCTGGCAAGTTGGGAGGAGGGCAGCGGAGGGGGAGAGCGGAAGCGCAGCAACAACGACGACAGCAACGAACCAAGTTTGCGAGGAAGACGATCATCATGGCCTCGCTTGAACGCTCAAGAGTCAAAGAGCTCAAAGAGCCCTGCTGAAGCTCATTTTAACGAATGAACTATTTCGTGGATGCCGGCCGAGGGTCGGTCCTCGTTCATCCATTTGTAACTGGTAGTCCGTTCTCCTTGATTAGGGTTCCATTATCTTTTGAAGACCACTAAGCTTACTGTGAAAATTTCAAGTTTCACCGCAGCGCTTCTCGCTCCACTCTGCCTGCCGTTTTCGCCTTCGATCCGTGTAGAGAGTAGTGCAGAAATGCGTGAACCTCATAATTGAAGCTGCCACATATCTTTTTTTCTGCATCCCGAGAATCCATTTCACGTTTTCTCTCAGGTGATCCTCGCCGCGCTGGACTACTCTTGTCGCCGTTGTCTTTCCTCTTTATAATCTCTCGTGTTGGATGTCTTGCTCTTGTTGCTAGTGTCGTTCCACTGTGCAGCCTTTTTCTTTAGTTCCTTCATCGAAAAGCATTGGAATTCCTGCTCACTTTCTTTATTCCAGAAGACTTGAGGCTTATTTAGGGTTTAGGGTTTTGTAGCGATCTCGCGTATTGGATGTCTTGCTCTTGTTGCTGGTGGCGTTTCTTCTGTACATCCCTTTTCTTTAGTTCCTTCATCGAAAAACATTGGAATTCCTGCGCATTACCTTAAATCCAGAAGACTTGGGGTTTACTTAGGTTTGGAGTTTTGTAGTCATCGAGCATGCAGGATTGAAAGAGGTGCAGCTACTGACAGAAGTGGATTTGCGTTTGAGAGCTCCGTAATTTGGGCTGTAAAATCTAGTTCTCTATTATCCATTCTCATTCTCCACACAACACAAAAGTGGTGTCATACCTTCCCCATGGAGAAAGGCTCGTAGTTGGCTCCTCTTTTCTCTCCGCATCTTCTCGTTATTCATAGAAGTTTCATCGTCGGAGAGGGCATGGCAAACCCTAGTATCTCTGGAGCATCCGCAATAGATGTTACACGTGGACCCTTATGGCCATTCAAATATGCAGAATGGAACGAACACTGTAATTCTGAACACTCTTTTGGGCAATGAAAGATTCTTTTTGAAGACTTGTGGCATATTTTGTTTCAATTAAAATTTTGTGTACTTGTTTTTTAATTGATGTAGGTGCAGGGACCACGATGACAGAGACCACGGTGGAGGTCGGCATCGGCACGCAGCCCTTTGATTTAGCCTTCCATCCGACTGCGGATCTGGTGGCGGTTGCGACCATCACCGGCCATGTGCAATTGCACAAGTATGGTGACCCAGGCAGCGGCGAGGCAGCGGTGGCGCAGCTCTGGACCTCGAATGCGCATAGCGAGTCTTGTCGTGCGGTTCGGTTCGTGCAAGGCGGGGAGTTTGTTTTGACAGCTTCGGCGGACAAGTCCATCGTCGCCACCAACGTGGAGACGGGGCAGGTGGTGGCACGTCTGGCCGATGCGCATGGCGAGGCCATCAATCGCCTTGTCAATTGCAGCGAGAACACTGTAGCATCTGGCGATGACGAAGGTACTGTCAAGGTAGGACACAATGGTGGAAATTTTATTTGCTCTTGTTGGCGAATTTTAGGGGGTAAAACCGCACCAAAGAATGCGTCATTTGGATTCCATATTGGAAAGTTATGAGCAGTCAATGTGGATGTTCTTGAAATCCGCTTCTTAGACATAATGATTGAAGATATGGATGCCAGGGAAACATCTGATTAATTGGTGGTTGTGTCTTTGGCGATTGTGGTTGTGCCTTTCTGAAGGTATGGGATACGCGGCAGAACAAGTGCTGTAATAGCTTTTCGGCCCACGAGGATTTCATAGCAGACATGGAGTTTCTCCCGGGTAGCCATCAACTATTAGCCGCAAGTGGTGATGGCACTCTTTCGATTTGTAATTTACGGCGGAACAGAATTGACTCGACAACAGAGTTTGCGGAAGACGAGCTGCTGTCTGTGGTGGTGTGCAAGAATGGGCAAAAGGTTGTCTGCGGTTCGCAGGATGGAGTTCTGTTGTTGTACTCTTGGGGAGCTATGGCGGATTGCAGTGATCGATTTTTAGGGCACCCGAATTCTGTCGACGCTATGCTGAAGGTGGACGAGGATACGCTTCTCACGGGATCCAGTGATGGTATCATCCGAATTGTGACGATATTACCAAACAAGATGATCGGAGTGATTGGAGAGCATGCTGATTTTCCTGTCGAGCGTCTAGCGTTCTCCCGTGACCGCAATATTTTAGGGAGTGCTTCTCATGATAATACCGTGAAGCTCTGGGATGTGAGGTATCTACACGAAGACGACAAGGAAGTGGAGGAAGAGGAGTCTGCTGCTGTCCAACCAACGAGTGCTGCTGATTCAGATGACAACGATGATCAAATGGAAGTTGAAGAATCGAAGCAGCGGAAAAAGAAAGGGAAGAAGGGCAAGCAACGCGGTGGTGCTCCGTCCAATAGTTTCTTTGATGACTTGTAGTCGTATCCACAAACATGGCTTACATCTTTAGAAAGCCTGGGAGCACTAGCACTGCTGGAGAGACCATAAGCTTTGTTGCTGAACAAGTAAGTCGAAAAATGCTTTCCCAATTGCCTTGCAGATTTGCAGCACCAGACAGGGTATTCGTGAAGCCATAGATAAGAAGTAGCCTTGACTGAAATGGTCCCTTTGCCTCCCACGATAGAGGGATCCTATTACTGGAACTGTGAGGCAGAGTGTTCTTTTTTTTTTTTTGCACTTGAGTATTGAAGAAATAGCTTGCTACTTCACCAAAATAAAAAAAATCAGATCTGTGAGGTATCAATGGCCACTTGTAATCTAAATCTTGTGAAGCAAATCCCCTCTCCTAGAATCTTTAGTAGGGATATTTCATCCTTTGCAGAGAGGTCCTGGTACGAAATCTGAGAGTTACAGAATGTTTTGAGCGACGTGAGTATGTCCGTGAATTATCTTTTTTTCCTTCAATACAAAATCAACCAGTTTGATGAGAATCAATAGCTTGCGGGATTGATAAGCAGAGAGTTGATCCAGGTTGTGGAAATTATTCATGTGGCAGGTGGCACCGTCTAAGAAGATTCGGAAAGTTGCCTTCATTGAGGTTATTCCGACGTCAGCTACTGGGAAGGTGGAGCGGCGCAAACTGGTGGAGCCATCACGCCCTCTATCAAAATTGTAGTGTAGGGATCACGCAAATTACTGCACACTCTTCTCTTGATCTAGATTCTGGATGCTCAAAGCTCCAGGCTCCAAGTATTTAACTTCAGGATGAATTCATCATTGCAACTTATTAGCAGATGTCACATGCCTTATTGGAATTTAGGAACTATATCTATTTTACCATCTCCCACTTTAAAGTGAATTGTCACCTATTGTACTTGTGTACATTACATTTTGTAATTTTGAATTGCTAAGAATTTGCACTAAGAATTTCACACCAAGAATCAAGACCATCTAAGCAGGTGTAATATATGATGAAAAAAAACATCATTTCTCTAGTCAAGACATTCAAAAATTCACAAAAGGTCAACATACTTGTCTTTATCAATATTTATGTACGCATCAACATGGATTGAGCTGTTTGGCAAATCATTCTTAGTTCCATTTCAAAAAGAAGATGTCTTAATCCTTGAAGGATATGCAAGTGCAGGGGCATTTTGAAAGTCAAATTCTGAATTTTTACATTGTTTTTTATTTGAAATGTTTTTAAGCTTATCTAAGAGAATTTAGCTTCAATAATCTACTTTTTATTCGACGTGTTTTTAATTCAAAATTGTCAAGATTGTAATTTTGGTGCCACTTTGAAGATAGCATCTTGAAAGCTCAAAATATACCACTTTTGAACTTTTTCTAACAGATTTCTTTTGGTGTAAGCTCAAGGAGTACATCAATTATACCATATCCTATTCATCCTTGGAATTTTGTGTGAAAAGGGGAAGTCTTGTATAGTAGTTTGATTTCCAATGAATGCTTTTGGATTTTTTTAAACCAATGATTCACACGTTAGCAAAAGGGATGATTTCCATGGTCATTAGCCTTTGAAGTTAATGTTATTTAGAAAGATTTTCATTTGATTTTAAACCTTAAAATGTCAAAGTTGGTGTCAGACTCAATAATCATTAACAATCTTTTAAGAGTTTTTGGACTTAGAATTTGATCTTAGGCAAGCCAACCATCCAGAGGGGGGCATGGGGCAAATGAAAGGGTTTCTTGGGTCAACTTGCCCCAGCTTGTTCCAACTTTGGCCCCAGAATTAAATTCAAGAAGATTCCAAACAATTCACAACAAGTTGAACTGTTCAAAAGGAGTGTAAAGAAGGTTGTAGATAGGAAATGGACTTTGTATTAGAAGAGGTTGATGGGAGGTGAGTCTCTGTCCAAAGGCCGGGACACAGCCAACAAAACTTTGGCATTATAACTTGGGTTGCGATGGAAGGCGCCACAATCCGACAGCCTCATTGTGAATTTTAACTCGGCCGTGAAACCTGAGCTTGTCCAAAAGGATGAGCTTCTGAGCAGGTCCCCAGCAAAGAAAGATACCAACAACAGATACAAAACCAACCACCGATCCCAGCACAAAACCTGAAGGCTTGAAAAAAGAAGAAAGCCATGGCTCTTGAGCTTCTGAACCTCGACAGCTCCTGGACACGGGAAGAGGAGGGCCGCAAAGTCTATCGTTGCCAGGAATGAAAGTACCAACCGTAAACGAGGAGATTTGCTGCCCAGTTGGAATAGGACCCGACAAGCTATTGTTTGCAAGTTCCAGAGAACTCAATTTGGACTGCGAGCCTAGTCCTTGAGGAATTTCACCAACCAAAACATTGTTTGATAGATCCAATTGCTGGAGAGGAATCTGTCCGATGGTTTGCGGAATTTCGCCACCAAACACGTTTCGTGAGAGGTTTAAGTATTGCAACTTTAGAAGTTGGCTGATGTTGGTGGAGATCTTGCCGGTGAGCTCATTCGAGGAGAGATCAATAGAAGTTAAGACAGATAGAATCGAGGTATACTTGACGTCACTGTTTTCGATCGTAAGAACCAGGTTCTGGTCATAGAGAGTCGTACCAGTAAGATCTGTATTGCCGAGTTGAGAATCCTCACTTCCATTTGTGTCCATGTAGCCACGCAGGTTACTAAAATCCTCCGACATGGGGCCATGAAGATGGTTGTTGGAGATATCCATAACTTGCAGTTTGGGAAGGTTCCAAAGCCACGATGGTAAAGAGCCTTCTAGTTGGTTGTGTCCCAACATGAGTACCTTTAGACTAGAAAATAGGGACAAGGAGGAGGTGGAAGGAAGCTCCCCTTGGAGAAGATTTCGACTGATGTCCAAAACCAAGAGATTTCCAGACTTTGGAAGTCTAGAAAATAATGTGGAAACGTCTCCGGTAAAAGAGTTGTTGGCAAGTGACAGGGTTTGTAACTGGCTCATGTTGCTCATGTCCACTGCAAACTCTCCATCGAGTCGATTATTTTCGAGCATAAGGAATTGTAAATTGCTGTAGCTTCCAAGTGTTGTTGGGACCTGCCCCGTAAGGCGGTTGTTGTAAAGAATAATTGAAGTCAAGCTGGGGAAATTTCCAAGATTGCTAGGAATCGATCCATAAACTTTTGTGTTGTAGATGGCGAACGTTCGCAATTCCTGCAGCTTACCAAACTCTGGAGGAAGTGGTCCTGTGAGCTCAAGGTTATTACTCAAGTCCAGAACCTCCAATATTGGGCACTCTCCCCATGATGATGGGATAATGCCAGAAAACTTGTTGTTTGATAAGACAACATGGGTCAAGCTTTCGCAATTTCCAAAACGAGGAAGCGGCCCACTAAACTTGTTGTTTTCTGCATGAACTTGCCAAATAGAGGTACAATTTTGGAGGAAGTTAAGGTCTCCTTCCAGCTGGTTGAACTGGACATAGAAGATGGCTAACTTCTGCAACCTCGCCATTGCGGGTGGTATTGATCCGCTGATATTGTTGTACCCTATTAAAAATCCCTGTAACTCACTACAATTTTCCAAGGAGGTTGGAACAGTCCCCGTCAAATTGTTGTTGTTTAAAGCCAAGGCAACGAGCTTCGAACAATTTCCAAAGCTTGCAGGTATGGTACCGTGGAAGTTATTGAACATTGCTATAAACTCGGTTAGGTTTTTCAACCTTCCAAATTCGGGACTGATAATACCTGTAAATTTGTTTGAAGATACGTCAATAAACTTCAAAGAGCTGCATTGAGCAAGTTGAATTGGCAATTCACCTGTGAGGTTGTTGTCACCTAGATAAAGCTCTTGAAGCTCTCCACATGATGAGAGTTCGATTGGAATTTCTCCAGTAAGGTTGTTTCCCTGAAGGTTAATAGTACGAAGAAAGGACAATCTGCCAAATTGCGCTGGGATTTCTCCAGTAAGATTCTGAGGACTCAATATAAGAGATTTCAATTCGGAGAGCTGAGAGAGGCTTGAACCCAGAGTGCCGAATATCTGCTTTCTATACGCATTTGTACTGGAATTATAGACACCTGCACACGTAATTGTTCAACCATTAAATCTAATATTACTCGCACAAATAAGGTCAGTAATTGCACAAAATGGAGTCATCTTTTGAGTACTTGAAATTCCTAAATTGCAATCATAGACGTAATCACTGTACTTAAAAAAGAATCAATTTACCCTTGAACAAGTCTAACCAAGCCTGAATTAATTCCGTACTGAGCATCTTCTAAACATGAATAGCAGAGAGCTTACCCGTCAAATTTAAGCCAACCACTCGGGTAGTTTGATTGTCACAAGTCACTCCATTCCATTGACAATGATTTTTTGTTTCCTTCCAGTCTTCAAGTATTCCATCTGGGTCCTTGATAATACCTCTTTTGAACTCAAGCAGTGCGTTTATGTCAAGTCTTACAGTTTCCTCTGCTAATTTACGTATGGGTGTAGATGCGTTTTCAAAGCGTTGCAAAACTTGCCCAGAAGGAACTACACCAACTACGAAGGAAGTCGCCTCAAGAAGGAAGCAACAATTTATCAAAGCCTGGAGTAACCCAATCGCTATTGCCATCTTCTTCATCTCCCAAGGAAGAGCAGAGTTGCTCTTTAAGACTAACCTGAAATAAAAGAGTCTGTTGCGAAGAGTTCTCACTAACTGAGCTGTATGATCCAACAAGGGCTATCTCCTAAGATTCAAAATATTCAAAATAGAGTTGTGGTTGAGCCCAATATAGGCTTCGAAGTTGAACAGAAACATCAAACTGCGGAATTGGATAGGCAAGTGCGCGCTATCCATGAGAACTTGAGAACTTGAGAACTTGGAGACCATGTGAATGGTGAGTTTGTTTGTTCAAAACCCCATTCAACCCAAAATCCATATGCATCACACTAATACGAATAACAAAGAATTGCATTGTCCCGCTTGTAAACTCTGTGTATGGACTCTCGATCTGTGTGTATGCAAGAGGAAAAATAAATAAAAACACTGTAGCACTGCCTGGCTTTTCGAGTAACTGAAGGACCTGCTCAAACTTCCTCACACATTCAGGCATTGTAACATAAAGGCCTTTTCCCCGTTCGGCAACAAATTGAAAGCAAGTCAAGCAACTCTCACTCAGGTGGGACGGGAGGGATCTCTGTTACATGGTTAGATTTTTGACACATCATCTGATATTTTGTCTGATCAAGTTGTTGAAAAGACTTTGGTGGCCATGGTGGGTCTCGAAAAAGTCCTCTCATGGAGAAGTCAAATGGTGAGCCATTACTAAAATGAAGTATAATTCCTTTAAAAAAAACTACACCAGTTGTGTTTGGACTTTAGAGGACTTCTTAACATTTTAGTGTGACAGATGACAAAGACTCTTCCTATGTAGGACAAAAGTGCAATTGTTCATTCTTGGAATTTCATGCAAAAAAGAGAGATTTTTCACAATGGTTTGATCTCCAATGAATATTTTTGGTTTTTTAAAAGTAAATGATGTCACATAGTACCAAAAGGGATGATTTCCATGGTTTGAGACCTGTGCTCAAGGGTCTACATATTCAATGCACATGATTCTATTTGATTTGAAAACTGCAACGTAGAATAGGTAGGATGACCTATTGTTGTCTCTCGGGTTGTAGTACAATTTTGTTCTGTCCATTACTCTATCGACACCCTATGGTAGTTAAAAAGAGAAATTTAAGGCATTTAAGCATGTCCCTATTGTAATTCAAAAATTTACACAAGTTTTTACACTCGATTAGAACAACATATACATTGTAATTATTGTTGAATACAACCTACTCAAACATCACATATATAGGCATCATATATCAAACAATTCTTACAAATGAATCATACATGTACCATAGAAGAAAAAAACCCAAAAACTAAAAATCCCACAAGTAGTATTATATTGGCTAAGCTTGACTTATACAAGGCATCTTTGAAAAACACCCGCATCAAATTTGAGTTGGAGTGAATGAACATATGACAACCCCAAATGAGGTGTTGTTCATTAATTTGTCTATTTGTAGATGGAAAATGGAAGCTCTTCTTGTAAATTCTTCCCATCTTGTTTAAACTACCTTTTGGGTAGATTTACAAATTATGTACCATGGATCATTACTATATATTGTATAGTAGTTGTAATAGAATGTGCCTCAAAAAAGTGATGCTATAGTAACTTGAATATTTTTAAAATGATTAGCTCCAACATTTAAAGTGCACCCTATAGTAGGTCTACAACCACAATAATTGTCTCTCAGGGCCACTTGCTAGGGAATACAAATCTCCCTCTCCCCTCTTAAAAATTAAGAATGTTATAAATTAAGATGTAATAAAGTGCAATTGGGACCAAAATTGGGGGTTACATTTGGGATATGGGCGATTTTGGATATTCCTACCTTAACTTATGTACTAAAAGTTACATACTAGGCACAAACTAACAACTCTTGTAGGAGAGGCTACATATTTGAATGATCAATGACCATCACATTGACTAAATACATCAGTCATGTGGTAAATTGTCAAAGATCTATGCAAAACTAAAAAAAGACTAATTTGTTCCGAATTCCAATTCAATCGACTTCCTTGAACTATCCTCCTTGATTTTTCCTTTCAAATTCCCTTCAATCCCAAATCGAAATGCAATGATTAATCAACATCTTGTTTCAATTGAGTATCTTTAGACTTTTAATAAGTGTTGTTGAGAAGTTTGATTATTAATATCAATTCAATTTTTGTTGGTTGTAGAGAAAAGAACTTACAATCACCCATGTGTTATGGCATTTTGGCATGCCTCTTCACATTCACAATGAATCATGTTTTTCTAGAGTTCTTGAGCTTCTTGTTATGAAATGCCTAATTCTTTTTGTTGAATGTTTTTAGGAGTCAAAAAAGAATTTTAGATTCTCTTCTTATACATTTTCTGGACATCGTAATCAATGAACAATGGATTTTCAAAGTGCTATAGAAAGAGGTCACAAGTAGTTGTAGTTACCATATACAAGATTCTAAGGTCTAAGGGCTTTGTTTTGATCCTTTTAGGATTTTACCATAAAAATTAATCTAAAAAATTTGAAGATTTAGGTGACAAAAGAGTGGGTTAAAAATAATTGACTTTCACTAGTTCTCTCTCTTTCTCTAAGCATGCGAGTTACTGAAGCAAAAATTAGCAATTTGTACAAGAAAAATCTCTATATTAGTCTCGATCGTGATGAGATATCCCTTACCAAAAAGGATGAGAACAATGCTAGTGTCTAATAAAGGAAATGGAAAGATCAACAAGATGCTTACTTGATAATTGGAGCCAGCATGGCTTGATGCCAAGGATAATTTACTCACCAAAAAAAGAAGCCTCTACAAAGAGGAGGCCATAGAGACAAGCAATGCTAATGAACATAGACAAAGACTACATTATGTGGATGCACCAATTTTCGGAATTTTTGGAGCTACCCTAGTAATTTGCCTCCTCTTTGCAGAAAATGACGGATTTTTTTCTCTAGGTCACTAGTTGCATTGTCTCCCTATTGAAATCTCCCAATTCATTTCCTCTAGTGTCAAATTTTCACTACTCATTTTCCTTCAACTTCAAATTTGCACATGCTATAATCCTCCTCTTTCAAAGACATGTCGTTTTTGAAACTAAATTCCAAATTTCATTACATTGGACAAACATATACAACAAAGGAGGGGTTGGCCGCCACGATCTATCCTAAAGCAATATCCAACCCCACCTTGTTTAAGCACTCCAAGTCTCTCAACATCAAACCCTAAAGCAATACTTGACTTGTCCAAGAACATACCTGCCTCCAACAACCAAAGTAGTAGCCTTCGATTCGAAATGACAAGCAGCTAAAATCTGATAATTTCATGAAAATGGTGACTACATATGCACCTTTTATTTTGCACATTTGTTGGCTATTTTTCCCACCAATTTTTTGTTCAATTGTGGATCCTCCATTTGCAAACTCCAACCGGTTATTTTCCCAAAAGCACCGCCTAACAATGAACTACTGACCGGCGGTTCTCCCCGAACAGTGCTCAATTGCTATTTCGGAGGCACTTCACGCATTCAGGTGTAGTTACCTTATCTTTCCCACAGGAGAAATCTTTCCACAATCTTGACCGTCTAAAACCACCGAAGCTTGGGCATTACAATTGTGATAAACTAGCGGAGGGGTTTGCGAATTGCAGGAATTCGGAAGAATTGGATGCTTTGTTTCCGATTCAAACTCACTCTGTTTTCAAAACAACGAAGCTTTCCTCTCTGTGTCTCCAGTGACCCACGACAGGCATCAGATTCTGCGCAACTGATACTCTTTGACGTACATCCGCATTTGAAGTTTCTTGACGGAGCTATTAGGGGATCGAGAGGAACTCTCCCATGGGAATGCTGCTATGCGATATTCATCTGCCAATTATGAATTCTGAGTATTGCATTAGATCCATGTCGTCTCTGTTTCGATTCCTTGTTTGGATGGTTTCCAGATTATACATGGTGACATCCATATCCATGGCGGGACATTGCCAAACACAGTCTAAGAGTGTTGCTGCAGTTGCGTTTGTTGTTTAGTTTCTGGACCGCTGGAAGAACCGTTGCGTTTGCATGAATTGTTGCTGGGAAATCATTTGCAGGACCTGTTAACGAGTGGTACCTGACCATGGATCACTCGTCCTCTGTGACAGTATCTGGAAGAATTGGAGGTGAACCTCAATTACCAATATCTGATTAAATGTCATCGTCTTTCAGAAATGTTGTTTTACGTCTAGGGTTTTGAGTAGCTTATGTGATCGTTTCTGGTCGCCATCTCCAGACCCAACCTTCATGAAACTTTTAGATTGAACGTATGTCTGTCTCTTCCTGGTACCAATACCAAGCTAAAATATTCTGAATTAGTTCTTGGATGTAAGTCCCTGTTGTCCAGAGTGAGCTCGCGCTTGTGAATTATCGTTTGCATAGACTGCAGAGTACATTCTTATTTCTCGGAGGAATTCAACAAGTGCAGGAGTAGCGACGGCATCCGCGTGTATGAGATACAATTCAGCTGAGGACGGTCAAGCTTTATAACGTTGAGAGTGAGGTTAGATTGATAAAACGACAGACCAAGCAATTGAAAGTTGACCCCTAGACTCGCAACCTAAACCCTAAAACCCTAAACCCTAAGACCTGAGATTTATAATGATCGGACGCGACTCTTCTACCCTTTCAAAGAATCAATTTCAACGTAATGCACTTGTTTTTCGACCCTTCAAACATTAGCCTATTTCTTTTTCCGAAACTGGGAGCCAATTTGGCCCTCTCAGGAGATTTCTGGTTCAGGTTGTGAAATTCACGAAATCTGCCAATTGTCTTTGCCCTCTCTTTATGACACTTTAAGAGGCGTCTACCTGCAAAGATTATTATAAAGAGAAGCTTGCAGGAGAAGTTCAAGTAGAAGTATTTATGGCTAGTGCCTGTAGAGAGAGTTTGGAATTATCAGAGCGAGGGTAGGATTGACGCTCTGTAGTTTAGGGTTGATGAATTCACTGATGTGACCGGAAATCGAGATATCGAATCTTGCAATCCTGTTTTTGGTGCCTCTCAGCCTGATCTTACAGTATGGTTCCTAGGCAATCACAGCGTAACATGCAGGTTGCTCTTCCGACACGAAGGATATTGACGTGACATAAAATTGAACATACCCTAGATATGGAGCTTCAGGATATGCATTCATGGAGACTATCGACAAAGCTAAGGTTCAGAGTGTGAAGTGATGGAGCATATCAACCATGGCGTGAAATGTAGGATACCTCAAGCCCCCTGGGTGCTATTCTTTGATGGAGCTTCCAGGAAACCGGCAGCGCATGGGGGTTTGGGAATAGTGCTCAGGAACAGCAAAGGGCAGATCGTGGAGGAAGAGAAGAGGTTTCTCGGAGCTGGAATATCCTCGGGGTTGGCCAAGTATAAGGCGCTGCTGTCTGGCTTGAAGAAGGCCAAGAGCTTGCAAGTGAAACATCTCCTTGCGAAGGGTAACTCACGGGTTCTCATCAACCAGGTCATGATCATCCTTCTTTTGCTTTAGCATGTGTAGAGTTGTTTACTATCTCCGCTGTCCCCCTCCCCTTTAGTGGTCTCAAAATGATTCAATGCATTGTAGCTGCAGCTAGGGTTGCAATCGTTTCAAAACAATGTCCCTTTGTTTATCCTCTATAGGGTCTCGATTTTCCTTCTAGAACCCATGTCATTAATGTGGCACATTTTGCCTTCCAGCTATAGCCTTCAGGATCCTCTAAACTTGGCACTTGGCTGCGAGAACTGAAAACCAAATATGCATGAAAAAACACCGATCTACGGTAAGACTCCACAACCATGTTAATTGATTGTGGGGTTCTATTTCCTAGGAAGCGAGGCCTGCCAAAAGTATAAGAGTGGAACTGCTAGGCAGAAATTTAAGCGCCAACTTTTCAACCTCTTTAAATCAGGCTTCAAGTTTCTTTTAGCACTTTTGAGCGCGTCATATGAGGACTTTCTTAAGTTCAATTTTTTCAATTTCTGACCAATACATGCAATGTTGTTCAGTGATCCTGGTCATATAAAATTTGGATTACATTTTTTCATTATGTGATCATTGAAATTGGTCATTTTGAAACCAT
The DNA here is from genome assembly GCA_963920665.1 of Straminergon stramineum. Taxonomy (NCBI): domain Eukaryota; kingdom Viridiplantae; phylum Streptophyta; class Bryopsida; order Hypnales; family Calliergonaceae; genus Straminergon; species Straminergon stramineum. Next base: position 1,920,021 of record OY987269.1, on the reverse strand, counting down.
GAAATCACAGACAGTCCGTTAGACGTAAATCATTCACAAACTTACCGTTGCTCACTTTTTGGATCCAAATGGATTCAATTCCTTACTTGCAGGTGGTGGGGCGCTGGACTGCAAGGGATGCCCATCTCCGAGATCACCTGAAAAAGGTGTGGGTGCTTTCCAAGGAGTTCGACAGTCTGTTCATGGAGTTCATCCCCAAGGAACACAACTTCCACGCCGACCGCATCGCCAACGCAGCCATCGACAAGGAGCTTCAAATTCAGGAAGTCGTCTCAAATTATTTCGACCGAAGCAACACTGCGTGGCAGGGATCTCCACAGAAAGAGCCGGCCCCCGTTTCTCCACCTCTGACACCCTTCTCCAACCTGAAACTTCGACCAGCCTCTCCCCTCAGAGAAGCTCACTCTACCAGAGACATTGTCACATCCACAGGAATTCTCAAGCCTCTCAATTCAGCACTCAAAAGAAGCACGCATGTTACGATCTCTCAACAACGAATTCCTCTTGGCGATGACGGCCAGACGTCCGACTCCGACCTCACGAGGACGATCAAGTCCTTGACCACCACCAAGGCAGACAAGTTCTGGGCTGACAGGTCAGTGATGTTGTCCTGTTTTTCAAAATTAGCAAAATTACTACAGCAGTTAACTATTGATTGCCAAATTTTGGTCGAGTATTCTAGATCCTTCAAGTAATGTAGCCATTTGCTAAATTGATTCATTTTGACTTTTTTAGCAAATCTTGCTCAGTTGGATAATTGACTCCTTAAGCTCTTGCAATGAAATTAGCCATCTTCAAGCATTTACTAAGATTCCTGCAAAATTTTGTTTCTGTTACAGGTTGTCTATCTCCGATGAAGCCAGTACCAGCACTGAAAGCGAAGAAGAGGGCTACCTCAAACCCTCTCTAAAAACATCAGAGAATGTTCCTGGCCCTGCTGCTGCAAGTGTCAGGGGATCCGGGGACGAGAGTGGAGAGGATGTTTGTGATGAAGAGCAGGAGTTTTGCAAGCCTCGTGGTTCGGGAGCTGCCATTGTTGAGGATCCCACAGCTGCAGCTTCTGCAATTGGATCGACCATCCAGCTCTCGGAAGCCGACTGCGATCGTCTTGTAGAAGCTGTGATTGAGAAGTTAAAGAAAACTAGAATGGCAGAAAACCAGAATCCCATAGACACTAGCGGCTGCTTGCAGGACCATTTGTAGGGTGTTTTGGTCTTTCCAGTATAAGTGAGTTTCACACACCTGTTATCAGACTATCTTCAGCAGATTATTTGAATACTTGAGAGCGTCAAGTGAAAAACTCCTGTTATATTTGCTCTTTCACACACTTCATCATTACACAAGGTTGAACTCCTCCTGATAATATAGAGGAAATTAACCTTGGAGGGACGCCGGCGTATGACCAAGGTAGTCACTCAGAATTTTTATACCAATAAGTGCATATCTCATTTTTTGCCTCTGATTTGGAAAGCCATCTATGAGTCAATTTTTGGCTATAGCATCCTTACAAGGTTAAGTGCAAAAGAATTGGAGGATTTAAGATTAGGGTTTTAGAAAACAAGGTTCTTTTACACTTTTCCTCTATAATGTCCCATATCCATGTCACCTCTATATTATTACCAAATTTGGTCTTCATGAATTAATGTGCCTACTTGAGACCTATTTCTGAAATCAATCCTTCTAGATTCTTGTCTAAAATGTACAATCTCTATTCATGAGAGCCTATGGTCAATTTTAGGTACACCTATTTTCAACCTTTTGGAAATCCAAGAGTTTATTCATTCATTGTCCAAAAAATAAATTATTTCATGAAATTGCTATCAAAATATCTTTTCTATTGCCAAGTGCAAAAACTTTTAGAATTTTTTTTTTGCATATCTAATTGTAGGATGTTGTATAGGAGAATGTGAAGAAGAAATTTATAAACTTTGATTGCTTTGATTGTAAGATATTTCTCATTTAAGTGAAGATAACCAAATTTTTTTAACCTTGCTTGATTAGATTTATGGCTTTGAATCTTCTTAGCTTAAAATTTTTGCACTATTGATATTGAAATAAAAAATTTTATCTTGAAGAGTTGAGTTGAAAGTCTAGAAAAAATCCCACTTAGGAAGTAGGTATGAGATTGAAGGAAAAAACAAATTGTGAATAGGTCTAAGATGGAATTGAAATTCTATAATTCTATTCGTGAAATTTTTCTAGCAAGAAAACTAAACCCTTTTGAACTTTCTTTTAGAAAAATTGTAAAATTATATTCATAAATGAATTCTATAAGATATATTTTCAAGAAGATGCATAGATTGCCTGAAAATCAAGATTGTCCATAACTTTTTCATCACTAGCCACTACAAAAGAATGAATCAAATATTTTCATATTGAAAAAAAAAAATTTATAAGAAACGAATTTTGAATATTTTATTTTGATGTTTTATAATTATTTTGTGTTGCCCAACAAAAACCATTTTAGGCTTAGAGTGGCATGACTTTTGCCCTTGAGCATTAATTCTAATAAAAGTTATATTCCTCCAAAGCAAATATATTTTCCTATCTTCAAAAATGTTTTAAAAAATTATGACAATAATACAGACCATTGGAACCTACCCAAAATCCATTTTGTCTCCAAAGAGAACAATGGAACTTTAGGGATTAATAAAATATAAAATTTCTTTTAGATGATTGCCAATACTAAGTAAAAAAAATTAGTTCAAAAGTAGGAACACGCTTAAGCCCTCATTCAAATGATGTGGTTGAGAATTGGATATAAATGTATCTTTTGAGTACATTTTGTGTCAAAATGCCACTTCTCACTCACTTATGAAACAAATAATAATGCTTGTGAAATAATTGATACCCACCTCCACCACCACCTATTTATATTTTTTGAGAAGTTGTTGCAATCGATATTAAGGAATATTGACATGGTACATATCAATATATATTGTTAGTGTTAGTATTCCATTTCCCATATTAATGCCCATTTTTGTACATTGTACTATAGTCTCCCTTTGTCCCCAAATGATCTTCTTGATTGATGAAATTTTATAAATTAAGGTTAGAAATCCATATTTTTTAAATCCATTTTGAGGTATAAATAAAGTACAATGCTCTCCTATTGTCATCCAAATTTGAGCTTTAAATTCATTTTCAAATTAAAGCTATGGAGTATTGAAATGTGGATTTTTTGGCCTTTGTAGAGAAGCACCGTTGGCCAATCAAACCTACAATTCCGGTGTTCTTTATTGAAACCTTTTGGCTTCCCACAATTTGCCATAGTTCCCACTGATTTTTTATGAGATGACTAGGATCAAATTGTGAGCTTAGTTGGAGAGTTGGAGTTTTCAACGATTGATAGATGGAGAGAATGGAAGTAAGAGCATTAAAAGGGGCCATATAGTACCAACCCAATTGAATAAAATAATAATAAGGTTTTATATGACTTCAAAAAATAATATTTAAAAAAACCCATCCTAAAGCACAAGAACACAATGACAAGCCAAATGGAACCCATGCCTTAAATGTCACCCCTATTGTGCCATGATGGGCACTCCAAAAGTGTACAACATGGTCCCCTTATTGCCCATTCTTTGTCAAAAAAATTAACATCTAGTATAGGAAGAATTTTCCTTGAAAATGCGAAGGTTTTATTTCACGGACTCTCCTTCCTTGTCACAAGTGGAAGATCATTTTGGGACAAACTATTAAGGCCTTCAGGATGATCATTTTGGGACGGAGGGAGAATATGTAATATCCATATTCTATATACAATATCCATATTTATTCTATAAATAGTATACCATAGTAGTATTAGGTAATCATATTAGTATAAGTATCCATATCAAAGTTTTTTTGGTTTTGAAGATCGACGGCAAGGGAGGGGGTTCAAATTTTTTTTGAAATAAATCAACGGCCTAGGTTCAAAGCCGCTGATGTTTCAAAAGAAAATGAATCAATGGCTGCAGATTTCCGATTGGGGGGCATGCTTTTCGATACATTGTACTTAACCTCAGAGGGATTTGAATGGAATGTTCTGGACAGTTCAGAGTTCAGACCCGGATGACCAGATGGTGGATATCAGCAGGGTATCCACCCACCCCGTTCAAGTTCATGACTCACCATACCGACAACTGAGCTCCAGCGACGAAGCACACGACCAAGAAACCCAACGTTTCTTCTTAAGCTTCCCGATCGTCGGGCTTCGCATTCGGCGCCATTGAGCGACCCTGAATGCTAATTTCGCATTCCCAAGCTGCGATGCGACAGATTCCTCAGTGCGTAACTTTCACATTCTGGAGCCTCGTGTCATAGCATGACAGCTGATCGAAGCGCTTGATGAGAATGCGCAATTTTCAGTCGGGGGTTCGGTAGAGGAGTAGGTCGCCGTTCAAATCTTGTTAGATTAGGTCTGATTGGTTTCAGATGCTTGGTTGAGAGATTTTGAATCTCTACTTGATTGTTTTTTTGTGAATTTTTGCAATGGGAATGGGTCCGTATATGGCGGCTGTGGTGGTGGTGGCGGCTATGGTGGTTGCAATTATAGGGTTGGCGGAGGCGGACCGGAATGAAGATCGCGTAGCGGAGCTACTGCACTTGCAGTCTCGATCGAAGGACGGCGTAATCCGCATGACGGACAACAAGTTTCGACGGATGGCGTCGACGGAGGCTCCCCGCCCTTACTCTTTAATCATCTTCTTTGATGCGGAGCAGCTATGGACGCAGCAGGAGCTTCGGTTGCAGGAGTATCGCAACGAGTTTGGATTAGTGGCGTCCTCGTTCATTAAGCACAACGAGCGAGGATCGGGCGAGGGGAAGGTCTTCTTCGTGGACGTGGAATTCAAGGAAGGGCAGGGGATTTTCCGCATGTTCGATGTGCAGACGCTTCCTCACGTGAGATACCTTCCGCCGGGCAGTGGTAACGAGAAGTCGAGCGAGGAGATGACCGGAGGCCGCAACGCCGAAGGTGTCGCCTCTTTCGTGACTTCCAAGACGGGCTTCGAATGCGGAGCCATTGAGCGACCGCCATTTCTTAGCCGCAACCGCATGCTTGCATTTCTCGGCTTGTTTCTGGTGTCGGCGCCTATGGTGGGGAAGAAGCTTGCGGCACCACGATCGCCTCTACGCGACACTAGGATTTGGATGGCGGGCGCATTGGCGATCTACTTCTTCAGTGTTTCCGGGGGCATGCACAACATCATTCGCAAAATGCCGCTCTTCATGGTGGACCGAAACGATCCGTCGAAGCTCGTGTTCTTCTACCACGGCTCTGGGATGCAGCTTGGCACGGAAGGCTTCGTCGTGGGGTTTCTGTACACAATTGTTGGCCTTCTTCTCGGGTTTGTTACTCACATTGCACCTCATTTTTCCTCCAAAAACGCACAGAGGATTATCATGATCGTGGCGATTACTGTTAGCTTCGTTGCCGTGAGGAAGGTCATTGAACTGGACAACTGGAAAACGGGATACCACATCTTCGCTTTCTGGCCGCTCCGCTGGATGTAGGCATCTGCACAACTCCGTTTCTTCATTTCATTCTCGGTAAACACCTCCACACTCCAAATTGAGTAAGCTGCTTTAGACACCGAGTCATGAATCGTCATGTCCCTCATTGTCTCAGTGTCGCCACATTAGGGTTATACGCTGATAACACTCGACTCGTTGAAGTCTATCAATGTCAGTAGAAATACATTACATTTGTAAAATTTCCAGCACAGGTGTTCAGTCAAGCTTATGTTAGGGAACAACACCTCGAGATTAGTGAAAGCTCATCGTAGTGCGCTAGGAGCGATCAAACTGAATTTTGCAGAAATCTTTATACTTGCTGAGTGCTCGTTTGATTACGGCAATCAATCAGCTCAATTCCTTTATGGAAGTCTTTGGCCGAGAATCGTACATGTATCGTATGAATTCTTGTCTAGCGGTGTGTGCACCGAAAGGTTGCAAGTTCAGTGCATAGACTGATTGTTTGTTGAGTTGACTGCTGGGTTCAACGGATATTTTTCTGGTGCCTCGATCTCTAAGTTTTGAGAGTGTCTAAATTTGGGGCTAGGACTCTGCATTGTAGTTTACTATACTGTATATTACCAGTAGTCATGGTGAGTGAGTTGTGTTCCATGGTCGTAAGTCGATGAGTTCGCAACGATGGGAAGCCCGAGGTGGTAATTCGCTCGCCTGCATACTATCAAGACCAATATCTTGGGTATCATCGGCTCTTTGAGAGTGCTGGAGAGTCGGTCTTACGACTATAGACCCTCTTCTTTCCCAATTGCAGTGAGCCATGTCACAAAGAAATTGACAGGAGAATTGATGAAGTTGGCATGGCCAGTTTCAGTCACCCAAGATCAGAACTGAACCTTAACCCTTGAATGCCGGGCTGGTGGCCATAAAAATCATCCCTTTTGGTATTGTGTGACATCATCTACTTTTAAAAAAAAAGTACTCTTCAGAGGTCACACCATCATAGTGCTATGCAAGATCTCTCTTTTTGCACAAAATTTCAAGGATGAACAATTGCAATTCTGTCCTACATAGAGAGATTTTTTGTCACTCATTGACTGAAGAACATCCGAGGTATTGTTTAAGGGTAAATGTAGGCTCCCCAAAATTATGCCTTGTCCTAAACCATCACTTAATGGGATGTTCATGTTGTGTACATCTCCAATACCAATCTGTACCTATTCTTGAAGAAATGGTTTTAGAACACCTACGAAATTTTTTTGACCCTTCGCAGCTTTTGCATACAACATCCAAATAATGCATTCTTTGTTACATTGGAATCTCCTATCACTTGCCAATGAGAAAATATAAAAATTCCACCCCTTTGATTATAGAAATTGTTCACAGTAGAAAAAGTGTTGATTTTGGGTGTCCCTACCTTAGATCCATGCTAGTCCTAGTTTTTAGAACTCCGCCCACCTCAATATCACAATTCTAGTACTCTAAAAACACACCCTTTTAACGAATATGACCACCTCATCAATAATAATTGAAACTTCTTGGACATCATATAAATACTTGGAGCTTTAAATTGAAAATGTACTAAAGACATCAATTGAATTCATAGATTCAGAAACAAAATTCTAAGATCGCACAATTGTTTGACATTTGCCCATGTGCACGTATCTAGTGGGAGTGGACATATTCTCATGTACATAAGGTGGGTACACCCAAAAGTGCCACAAATTGGTTCTATGTCCAATTACTATTATTAGGTTGTTCAAAATTTCATATTGTCTTGTTGGCAAGTGAAAGGAGGTTTTGATGTACCAAAGAATACGCCATTTGAATACAATATGCAAAAGTTATGGAGGGTCAAAGTTTGTTCCGAAAAGCATTTCTTCCAAATAGGTACATAATTGGTTTTGGAAATATATATAGTATGAAGATGGCGGTTTAAGGTCAGGTGCCATTTTAGAGGTGCCTACCATAGTGCAAGACTCTAGCCATTTTGATGAATATAGCCACTTTATCAAATGATAACCAAACTTCCTAGTCATTCTGGACAACCTCTAAGCTTCAACTTGAGCACAATTTTTCAGCAAAAGAATGTACATGTAAAAATATTCTTCATCGTTAAACCCTCATTGACTAAAACTTGAACAAGTTCAAAAACAACATTGCATTTGAAGTGTCATATAAATTTCAGTGAGTTATAGAGATCTCAACTATACAATCTTGTAGTGTACTTGTTGTAGATGATGTGCATCAAATTTGGTGTCATTTGATTGCATAGATTGCAAGATTATAATGTTTTAGTGATGAAAAAGGATGCTGAAATTTTTTTAGAGACACATTTGGAGGTGAAATTTGGTTTCTGAATCTACTAAAATGAAGAAAATTTAAAATGTAAAGTCATTCCAAATGAGCATACAAACACATAGATAAAAAAAAATATCATTCAATTGACTCATAGTGTCTGCAAAATGGATTGACATCAAAATTCTATCACAATAACTAGACTTCAAGGGGAACATAACCCAACAAATTTTATTGAAAAAGAACATTGAATGATGAAGATACTAGCCCCTAAAGTTGTAGCCATCAAATGCAATTTGGTGAACTCAAATTGAACTTGTGAACTTTAATTGACATCCAAAAACTCATTTCATCTTGTATTGATCTGAAAATTTTACTATACAAACTAGAAGAGAGAGCGCAAATTTTTTACAATTTTTATTAAATTCGGACTTCAGATGCAAAAGTTACAGCACTGTGAATTGGACTTGAGGACACTTTTCATCCCCTTTGGCGATGAGGGGTTAATAGTACAAGTTCAATCTTTCCATCAACAAGAATACAGTTGCTTTTGTGAATCTCCTCGAAACATCATCCACTGAAACACACAGGAATTCACAGATTCAGAACCAATCTAAACTGAGACTGATCAATCCGGCCACTGACTGATCGATCTAGCTGTTCCAGCGTCCGCCTCATCTGGGCTCGGGCATGGAGTCGGGTTCGTAGAAGATCATCGAGGGGAGGTCGGGCTGGGCAATGGGGCGTTCGTGGAACGGGACGTGCGGGGGCTGCCTAGCGGGCGTTGCTTGCGATGCGTGGTGCTCCAGAGCGATGGCTGTGCGAAGCTCTTGCACGACGTCGGCCATGGTGGGTCGGTGTATCGCCTTGGGCTCGACGCTGCGCAGCGCCACCTCAGCCACCACCCACACGGCCTCCAGGTTAGGGTGGCAAGCGCGCACGGCCGGGTCCAGGATCTGCTCGATGTTCACGTCGCCGCCGCCTCCCAGCACGTTGCGAACCTGAGACCCAAACATTATTTTGTTGGAATTTCATTACAGGAAGTCCTCCATGCTAATTTAATCAACCAAGAGTCTTTATTACACTATCGAGATATTAACCAGTCAAGAATGGGAGGCTCCATAATTTAATGCTTGTCCTTGCATGCGATTCTGGCTGTTGACATCTCACCGATTGATCAATTAGAAGGACCGCAAGAACTACCCATGCTATTCAATGTAGTCTTCTTCTATTAGGTGAACCATAAAGTCACAGTGGCGCGATACAGAGCGAAAAATTTGTGACATTCAACTGCATAATAGATAATTACGTTTCAGGGCATCCGTCTTGAAAAGTGCTAATGTCGGGAATTTCTGCCAAGTTCTCGGAAATGTCACCTCTACAGAGCTTGCAAAACAACCGTCGACTGCTGATGAATTGGAGAGTAGCGAGAGCAACGTTGGACTAGGTTAGTCGTACGACCAAAGGGATATATCACTAAAATGTGCATCATATATTAACTAGTAAGTTCCTATGGTTTGTAGCTAGAAAAGTACCAGATAATATATCAGTAACTAGGCGAATACACTCGTGAACATATCACTCAATATCTCTCTTGTGATGGTTGGGCAGCAAATGACAGTCTAAACTGAAGTAGTACAATTGCCTTCACATATTTCAGTAATTCATGATTGATTTTCATAGAACGCTGACACAGCATACGCAATTGTTCTCGACATTGGGGAAAGGGAAGCAGGCTTCTTACATATTGACAAACATTCCAGTCGTCTCGGTTGGCGACAGTTGAATCGATGGGAAGGCGTCCTGTTATCAACTCCAGGAGCACCACACCGAAGCTAAACACGTCGCTCTTGAGAGTCAGTTTCTGCGTGTCGAAGTACCTGCTCGTGTCCATGAAATTCGTCAGCCTTAAAAACCTAAACCCTAAAAACCCCAGAGACGAAAGTAGCCCAAGAGAGAGTTTGCGCTCTGAAATAAAATTCTTTTGCCAGCAATGTTGATTGCAGTTGGTGTGGGTAGCTTACTGGGGGTCCAGATACCCAGCTGTTCCTCTGACTTCCGTGGACACATGGGTTTTGTCTGAGACAGGTCCTACTCTCGAGAACCCAAAGTCGGACACTTTGGCCACCTCGGCATGATCGGGGCCTGTGAGTAGAATGTTGCCACTCTTCACATCACGGTGAATAATGCTGGGGCTGCAGTTGGAGTGTAGGTAATCCAGTCCTGGAAGAGAAAGAAATAAACAAATCCCCATTAGAAGAAATTGCATAGCTATTTCCAAAGTTAATTGGCCCCGAAGACTCTCGGTTTCCTATATTCACTATTGCACAACCTCAGAAAATTTTTGGTTTTCTTTTGCAAGCTGGTAGATGTACCACAAGACAAAAATTACCTTGCTGGCATGGACTCAAGATCTGGATAAGTGTATGACTATTTGACACATAAATGGTCAACTACTTAGAAAGTCATTTCGTTATATTGGCGTGATTCAGAGCGCCAAGAATGTGAAGCTCCACTGCATTAACGTGTTCAAAATTAGGACTGATGGAAGAACTGTAGATTTACATTTCAAGACGGCCGCTTTGAAAAGCACCAATGCTGTGAATGTCCACTAATATAACGAAATTGACGTTTTGGGAACTCCATGGAAATCAATGACAATAATAATAAAACTGGAAGTATATTTTCCTTCCAAATCTGTTAAAACTGAAACAGTAAACGATGCATCACCTCGTGCTGCATTAAGAGCAATATTGAGTCGCGTCCTCCAATCCAGGGGTCTTGCAGACTTTAGATTTCCTGCATTCTCGATTCAATTGAGTAAATACAACAGGGATCGTAAGACTTCTAGAAATACATCAAAAAATTTATATATATCTGTGATGCGAGTTTTCAGTTTATTGGTTCACCGTGTAATTGGTCGTATAAAGAGCCATCTCGGACGTACTCGTAAACTAGGATTTGTTTCTTTTTCTCTTGACAGTATCCGACCAACGTTGTCAAGTTTCTGTGGTGCAATTTGGATAGAAGTGAAACCTGCATCATAATCAATGTTCATAGACATCTATGCACATCAGACAAGTGAACCTGCCGTAATAGAACATTAGGTGTAGTAGTTGACAATACATAGCATTCCTGAGAATCTGCCTCAACACTCTTAGAAAAGGAAGCCACATTCATTTTCTACACAATCTACAGTGGGATAATTTAGTAAAAAGCTACAACAAGCACACAAGCACTCATTAAGCGTGTCTTTTTGGTTGTCATCTCCAGTGCAGAAGAGCTAACCATCGTGTTTGTTAAGATGGTAATATTTCAAAAATTTGGCACTTTTCTAAATGCACTGATTTGTATAGATGTCAAATCCTAGTTTTTACAATAGAGCAGAAATCTATACGAATCCTAGTTTTCAAAGCTCTGAAACAATTTGAAACACGCCATTTACAGGAATAAAACCATGTGAGTACTCACATCTCCGAAAGATTGTTGTGTACAAATTTCAATGATAGCCGAACAGTACAACCAAACACTGAATTGTTTTCACTGCTTTACTCACACTGTGATCGTAAAACGAGAAGCAACTAGGTTAAGATGTAACCACCAAATTCAAATTTGGTAGAAACTTTTCCATATTCAACAGTCTGTGAACTGTAAGATTAGGGTTTTGTTTTTATACCTCATTGTGGAACTCTTGATCTCCTGGGCGAGTAGGATTATCAGCAACCTTGACAGCCACTTCTTTTCCATCGGGAAGAATTCCATGGTACACTGGTCCAAAACCTCCTCTCCCAATTTCTTTTTGGAAGTTGTTCGTGGCAGCTGCCAATGCTGCAAGTGTGAAAGCCTTCGATGAACCACTGTTGCTGCCGATTTCTAGAATCACATGTACAAGTCAATATTCCAGTTATTTCCTTACATGAGGTCTTATTCTCAAAAGACTAAAAACAGTTATCAATTACCTTCGTTCAAAGGTTGAGACGACATTGAATTACTCACTTTCATGCTCTCTTCTGGATTCGTTCAAGTCAAATACTGAAATGGGATAATAAGGCACAAACTAACTGCACATGGACTTTGAGCAATATTGATGAATTGGGTGTAACAATATGAAAGTCTGAATGAAAAAATACAAGAGTACTGACTGAGGTTAGAATTACCCTTAAGAGGTACTGCACGGCCACTTGAACCTCTGTTTTGCTGAGGATTGGCCTGACGACGACGACAACGTAAACCGATGTAAATGCCCACAATGATGATTAGAAGTGTCAAGACGACCCCGCCCACAGTAGCGCCAATAATTGCCGGAAGATTGGATGATTTGGACTTGGAAGTAGTGGTTTCCGTGCACTCTCTACCGACCAAATTGTTTCCAGGACAAGACCTGTGAATAGGCAAAGTTCATGGAATCAAAAACACTGTTTGGGGCCCTTCAAATAAAATAATTCACAGAAGGAAAGTGCACCCATAATCGACACTAATAGCAATTGAGAAAACTTACTATTATAAAACATAAATTATTTATATTGGATCTTATTGGAAAGTGAAAGAGGTTTCTAACACACTTTAGCATGCATTATTTGAATGATGTAAGAATACCTTGTGAAATTTTAATTGTAAACAATAACATGTATTGTTTACAAGTGTAGTAAAAATTGACACTAAGCTCTCCTAAACTCTCATGTTTTGATTGTGTACATCTTGTGTCATCAATATCTAAGTTTTCATGTTGCTTTTTAGTTCACATGTATGTGTTGTAAATTTGACCAGAGATGATTATAGGTTCACATAAATCATGCTAAATATTGAAGCATCAACCTACAAAACTAGAAGCAACTAACTTACGTGAATTGCAAATTTGATGATGTAAGTAGCCCATTTGGTATTGTACCATTGAAATTGTTGTTTTGCACAGTCCTGCACAATCAAACAAGCCGCAATCTTGTGTAAGAAACAAACCGCTAGCTAGCAAGGTGGGTACTAACTTGCAAATAGTTTTAGATAACCATGGCCTTCATTGCCATTACTAAACAAAGTGCCAATGTTGGAATGACATGTTCAACATATATGAATATCTGATCCTTATAAAATTCATGTCTAGGACTTCATTTGAGAAGCTCAACTATAGAATCTTAAAAAAACTATTTTGTTCTCATACCTACAAATTTTCAATTGTTGAATTTTAGTATTCTAAAAAATCATAGTAGTTCAAGTCTAAAACTCCAAAATTTAGTATTACAAATTGACCTAGAAGATAAGTTTGTGCACTTGAATTTCATTTGTTGAGTATCAATTAAATCATACTATGCAATGCATTGTATGAGCCATTAAGAAGGGCTAATATATGGACTCTACTCATCCTCTTGACCTTTGGCACTCTACTAGAGTACTTTCAAAATTCAGGCATTATGTCATTATGGTATAAATTGTAGGACTATACAACCACATCTTGAATAGGAGTAAAATTAGTTCAAAAAAAAAGGAGGGAATGAACACCACTTACAACACTCTAAGAAGCGGTAAGGATGTCAACCAATTGGGAAGGGGGCCACTCAAATTGTTGCTCTCCAAGTTCCTGAATGCATCATCCTTCTACATTACATAATAATGGAATAAAATGTGACCCAAATGTTGTCTTTTTACTTTGGCCGTGTTGCAAAGAAAGCTTAAATCTAACACAACAACCATGCTTGAAGGAAAATAAAAAAACCATTGCACTATTAGAGCTATCCTTGAAGTTGATACAATTTTAGATTTGTCATTGAAGCACCAAATAAAGGCTTCCCAATACCTCTTCATGGCTTTTTTTAATACATTATAATCCAAATGTTTACTAAAGCAAGGTCATCATCCCACTTAAATGAGTAATAAGGAGAATTCTATCATATGTTGAATTTCATCTAAACATCTAAGAATGAGAACTTACAAAGTTGTTAAGTTTACCAATGGACTCAAATCTGGCAAAGGGCCTGTGAGTGCATTGTTGCCAAGGGACCTGTCAAAAGAGTGGCAAGTCATTAAATTTGCACTTAAACATCCTCACAAATCTTACCATAGCATTCTTGAAAGTAGCTATGACAAAAATCTTTGTCCCAATTGCTAATACAAGGAAGAATTAGGATATCCGAGATGCTCCAAATTATCCTACACTTCCTTTCTTTAGCATAAATCCTCGCATCTCAAGTTCAAGAATGAAAGCATGTGTAATTAACCAACTATAATAAACAATTGCAGCTATTGCCAACCCTTGAATGCAACTACAATGAAAAAGGTAGACAATCAACTCACTCTAGAATATCATGATGTTCATCTTCTCTTCAAAGACTCTACTAATCAAAATCATCCTTTTCATTGAATTGCTATGTTCCAGAATTGCGTCAAAAATTGTGACATCAGTTCAAATGTTCTGAAAACTAGGACAGGTATAGATCATTAGGCTCTGAAATCCAACATTTTAAAAAACTGTGAGGTTTTTTTAACTCCATATCCCAAAGCGATAGAAAAACTTACAAGGAGGTTAAATCGAGGAGATTCGCAAAGCTCAGGGAAATAGGACCCGACAAGTTGTACCCTGTGAGGTTTCTGAGCACGATGATATACGAAATCGTGTTAATCCAATTGTGTTTGAATCATCACAGATTGTACAAATCTCCTGCAAAACAATCAATCTTTGAATCTAAAAATCTTATCAGATTTGTTGAATATGTAAAACTTGATGGCAAGCTTACACTGCAGTAACTACGGGAGATGTTCGCACTGCATCTGGAATGCTGCATTGGACCCACGGGTGTGGCGAAGGAAGACATGGGTCACCAGTCCATGCAGAGAGATTCATATCCGTCTTGATGTCCTCAATTGCTAAGACTGCAGCAGTCCACACACATTCACCCTATTTGTCAGCTTCACACTCTCCATGATCTTACTAACCGATCGCTGTCCATACTGAATTCATGTCGTCAAAAGTAAGATTGAAACTTCAACCATGTTCTTCAATCTAAAACTTGTGGGCGGTAACGTGACACAATCTCAGTCGCTTCATCCTCAATAAATACTACATGTAGCGCAATTGTTCACATTTGTAAATATTTTCATTAGTGGAAATGTTAGATTGAATAGTGCATATTGCACACTACAGGTTGTGTTGAGCACACAGAACTTTCTCATCGCTCCACGACTTAGTTAGTTGAATATGTACGCACTACAAGCTATTATGAAGTAAGGTAGGATCGTATAAAAGCGAAATTAAACCCAGAAATTTAGATAATGAATAGATAAGCATTGTAGAACGTTCAACACTATGGCACAGATTTGAAAAATTTTACCAAGTGAATTTTGACCTCTTACAACTTTTGGCTACAATACTCAATTAATCTTCACCTGAGTCAACCACAATTTGACTGAAAAATCAAACCTCACCGAAACAAATTCGTGGAAGTCTATCAAAAAATTTCTCAGTGCTAGATCACCTCACCTTACCAGCATTCAATCTAAATCATTCACTACAAATAAATAACAAGGTACAGGCAAACGAGGCCAGGTTGTGAAACATAAAAGCACGAAAAAGGTACAGACCTGCAGCTATTCATCACGACCTGAGGCCTACTTTGCACTAATTACCTAACCAAGCAAGTTTGAACCATTTGATTAACTAAAAGTACTCACACAAACAAAAAAACCCACCATTGTTACAACTCTCAACTACTGTAACGTCAATTCCCTGATTTTGCCACAGACTTTTCAAGGCGCTCAACCTGAAAAGTAAATCAAAACCAGTCCTGGTTTTTAAAGCTTTGTGCAGATGAAGGTTACAAACTTTGACGCCCCAGCCAATCTGTCGATCACTGTGCATCCTTACTGCAGTTGTGCACATCATATTAATACCCGAATGCTGTCAAAACTCCAGCATCATCATCTCCTCCTTGCCATGAGTTCACGTTTGCAAGAGCCCTAGATAATTAAGCCCAACACGTACTCAACCTGATAGGCGCAGAGAATTCCAATCAATAGCCAATCAAATGCGAGACCACACCAGAGACTTACCATCGCCTTCCCTGGTGGTCGCATTTACCACATCCGACACCGAGTACACCTCCATTGCATTCAAAATAGGCCCATTCAACACCGGCACCGAGTCCGGGAACAGCGTCAGCCTCGTGCTAGCTTCAATTGTTCTGTTCCACAACAACCACGTGATTCTCTGGAACACCCCCCCGGACTCATTAAAAGGATTCACCGGTATAGGCGTACCCCCCGTGCCCACGTCTATATTAAACATCCGCGAGGTGTTCGTCGCCGCCGAGTCGAGCTCTGCGAAGTGGAGGAGGATGAAGGCGGTCTTGTAGAAGGCGGTGGAGCCTGGTGTGAGGTAGAAGGAAGAGAGGTTGCCGGTGGTGGTGACGGCGCTTTGCATCACTAGGGAAGGAGGGCGGAAGGCTAAGCTGTCAGGGATGCTGATGTTCGTGCCCAGGGCTTGCACGGGGGTGGCGGTGGGGGAGAGGTAAGGGGACATGGCGCCCTCGGGGTGCCAGTAGCGGTCATAAAAGTCGTCGGGGTATCTGCATGACAAGAGGGCAAAACATTCAGTGTGATCAATCGGCTAAGAGTAAGTGTCTCTGCAACAAATATGGGAATTGTATGCGTAAGATACAATCATCGGTACAATCTTCAATCGATGGTACAGTACACTACTTAGTATATGATCCTTGGTAATGGACAAGTAGACAGCAATTCACATTATGTGTGTTTCCACAGTCCTATCGGTATGATCCTCCGTGGAGTAACCCTGATCATCACTACCCGGGTATATATCTGCCGCAGTGCGAACGACTAAATGAACAATTAGCTAATCGTCAGGGTCTCTACTCCAAGAGGAAAGATGCATAATTTCCAGCGCTTCTTTCCATGGGATCATCTGTATGAGTCTTCCCATGCAATCCTCTGTATAGGATCCCTGGTACAACACTTAGAATCTGATCCTTGGGAATGCATGAGTATATGGCAGTTCAGAAGAGTCTTTCCATATAATCATCGGTATAATCTTCGGTAAGGGATCCCAGGTAATCATCATCTGGGTATCTGCAACAATGCTAACAATTTCATGAACAAGCGGTTAATCGTTCGTGTCTCGACCTGGAACACAAATTTTTTATGCATAAATTTCATATGGGGCTTTGGATGTAATAAGCGGTGCAATCCTCTGTATATGATCCCTGGGTATCTGAAACAGTGCTATCGAATAAATGAACAATCGGCTTATCGGCTACTCGTCAGTATCTCTACTCCGGATGGAAAGATGCACAAATTTCATATGAGGCTTTCCATATAATAATCATAGGTGCAATCCTCTGTAAACGATCCTTGGTTATCATCATCTGGGTGTCTGCAACAGTGCAGACGATTAAATGAACAATTGGCTAATCGTGAGAGGCTCTACTCCAATCGGAAAGATACATACTTTTTGTACACGTCTTTCCATGTAATCATCGGTATAAACGTCTGTATATGATCCCAGGTACCATATTTAGTATATGATCCTTGGTACGATCAGTATAATCCAGTATATGATCCATGGTACTACCATACTTAGTTTATGATCCTTGCTACGATCCTCTATATAATCCCCGTTGATTGAAGATTTGAGAAATCATAGACAGCAGTCGTAAAGTGCTACTACTTTGATAATCACATGTGCTGCGATTATACCAAACATAAGAAATTCTTCATTCTTTACAAGATGTGGACATTTTTCATATAGGCATCCATTTCCTTTTCTCATCCAATGACAAAAATTCTTTCTCCATGTCTGTACTCTGTACGATATGTGCACCTGCAACCGTCACCTGAAAAGTACGAAGTGACGATTCCTGACGATTCTGGGTGCACTGACATACATACCGGCTTCTGGACAAATATAAGACCCAAAAGCACAACGCTCCAAATTTTGACCAATCACGTTTGCTAAAATTTCGTTGAAATATTCTTGCCCTCAAGGCCATTCCAAAAACATTCAAACCACCACTGAGATATGTAGTGAAAGCAAGTGCAACAGAGCTCGATACCTGACGAGAGCCGATCCCCCAAAATTGATCCTTGTTAGTATCGTCATGTACTTGAATTCTCCCAGATACAAGTTAAACTGATCATACACCCCTGTAACCTGTCTCAAGCTGATGGACGACACAAACGGCGTTCCGTTTGATCCATCTCTCAACAAACACAGGTACGTCACATTGCTCTGCGAGAGGTAGAGAATCTCCGTGTACAGCACCCCCGTGGAGGACGTGGTGACATTCTCCACAATAGTCGCTTCAATGGACAGTTGAAAGGATGGTGGGTTGGCAGTGTTGTCGTAGTTCCCGTAGAAGAAGACGGCTCTCAGCAAGTAGGTCGAGTTCTTGGTCACGGGCAAGGTGTAGCAGTTCTTGGCTCGGGTGTCATCGAAAGCTCGCAGGGACGTGAGTTCGGGGAGAGAGGCCAAAGTGGAGTCGGTGGGGGGATTCAAACCTTGGTGGTTAGTGCCGGTGGGGATGAAGGCGGTGTCGGGGACCCATTGCAGACCCGTCGCGTCGAAGTAATTCGTCGTGGCTCCACAGTCGATGTTGAGCAAATCTGTTGATAGATCCACACAGACAAGCATATTAGAAAATTTGTTACTAAGCACAGTCGAAGTTGCAGGAATTATTAGAAAATTCGGTACTAAGCAAAGTCGAGGTTGAGCAAGTTACCTCAGTATTAATAGATCCACACAGGAATTATTAGAAACATTTTTACTGTGGACTAGATAATGTGAAACTAGAGCTTTGGTATGAGATATAGCTAGCGTGCTGAGTTGCAGGAGTGTCGAGGGATGATATTGCATAAGAAGGTCCTAATGTCACGTTTCCATGGTTGAATCGTGGTCAATCATGCTCAGTCACGAGTCTCAAAAGAAGAACGAATTTACGAGATATAACTGTGCTCTT
This sequence comes from Straminergon stramineum, assembly GCA_963920665.1. Taxonomy (NCBI): domain Eukaryota; kingdom Viridiplantae; phylum Streptophyta; class Bryopsida; order Hypnales; family Calliergonaceae; genus Straminergon; species Straminergon stramineum. The sequence goes on along the minus strand of OY987269.1, from coordinate 1,901,314 downwards.
CATGTCCCTGCGTAGGAGTCATCTCTACAGATAATGGGCTCCATAATTGAGGTTATGACATCACTGTAACCACGGATAATTCTACTGCTGCAAATGGGAACAAGAGTTGAAAGAAATCAGCTAATCTGGGACATGATGGTCATCAACGACAACATATATACCTCAATGCTATAAGGTCCTCGCTCAATCACTTAGAGTAACGGTAATTACATAGATGCATCAGGAAGAAGTATAAGGAAACCCCAACTAAAAGCGACACTTAAAGTGCTGAGCAGAATTAAATGGTCAAATTTTCATATGTGATTGTTAGAAAAACAAAGAGTATGCCAACGCAGCAGAGAAAGTATTCTTTGATTACTATATGCAACACTTCTAGTCAATCTAACCCTTACTAAGTGATGACCTTATGAAACCCAAATCGAGTTCTCAAAATCAAAATGTAATCATCGCTCAAGATTTTAGGGTGTCGCAATTAGGTACCTCAACCCAATGTATCTCTCGCCACAAGCACCAGCTCTGAATCTACATTGCTAAAATTTCAATATATTGCCCTTTCATTTGAGACTCGTACCACACTCCAAAAAACAACCAGATCACGAACTAAAACTCAAATAGACAAACACACCCTGGCCATGGATCCTGTGACGGTACTCCGGCAGCACACAAGAGCCAATTTATTCGATTCTACCCTATATTCCCTCTGAAAAAAAGATGATCTCTACAATGCAAAACAAGGGAAAACCCAAGTGAAGACCGTACATGAAAAAATTCCTTACGGACACTATATGTCGGTAGAACTAACGTTCGGAATGCCACTGTAAAGTGATGAACGAGCCACTTCAGCACACAAAACCAGGAGTTTCAAAATAGTTTACACTCAAACCTGAAGAACTCTGAGCGGAAGTGCTGCCGCAGCACACAACAACAAGCACAATTACTGCGCAGGCAAAGCGCTTCTCCATCGCTCGGCCAGATCCTTATCCTCAAAGCAAAGGGCGTCTTCTCTAGCGAAGGATAATCTGCACAAAATAGTGAGCCATTTGTGGAAACTATCTAGACATGGCTACAGACTCCATCAGTAAGAGCTACAACCAAATTTGCCTGGCACTGAAGAAAAACACTCTGGAAGAAATGGGTCTATAAGCTATTGAGCTTGCAATCTGAGTTAGATCTGAGAGTTAGTGTGTTGAGAGGGTCGAGACTATAGCAGTGCGACGAGCCGAATGCGGAGACAGTTTTGCCCCCGCATTTTACCCCTGGGGAAAACGCAGGAACGATTTATTTGCAAGGCATGAAAAAATTTGCAAATTTTGAGTTCGTGTTTGCAATCAGAGACCCCAAATGAGCTACGAGCTATGTAGAGAAATAGATTAATCAAGCACAAAATAGGGGGTCTGTTTTTTTACATTCACCCTTGGCTGGCGGGACCTCCGCATTCGGCTCGTCGCACTACTATAGTCTCGACCTGTTGTGAGAGGGGTGTTGACATTCGTGACCTAGCGGGATGCTGCAGTCAACAACGAAAGATGCGGACTACCGATTTTTGTTTGAATAGGAATCTCCACATGGTATTGGTCAACTTTTGGAGAGGGCAGGGCTTATAAGTCACCCGAACAGCCAGGCCAAGGCCCCGCCAAATGCGCCGCTGCCTCCTCCCGCCTAATAACTGGCACCGCTGTTACAGGTCCGATTCTCTCGCGGCACCTCCCTCGTCGGTGTGCTCGTCCTCTCCCTCGTCGCTGTGTGTGGAGCGCTTTCCTGCAGTTTTTGCAAGAGGTGGACACGGACCATGTCTTACGGAGAAGCTAGCAGCGGACTGTCACAGAGTTTTGAGATTGGTTGGGTGCACCGAGTAGACTCGTTGGCAATGATCACGAGCAGAGATTTTCCTTTCTTAAACTCTTCTCCTCGTGACTAGATAGATGTTTATGTTTGTATTAAGGGACATTGTGATCATTATGAAGGAAGAATTTAATTACCTTCGTCTTTTTATTTCTATTGTGACCCAATTTAACAGTTCCTGTTAGGGTTCAGCATGATGGATCATGGATTCCATTAAACTAAATAATTGCGGCTACGATACTTCGAGACTTGGCAAATTGTGAGGTTACTTTACAGTAATAAGAAGCACGATCGAAATCCTTAAGGAAATTCGAAGATTGGACCATTTCAAATGTAACTCAGACATGCAAAGGATGCATCATATTGTGTGCACATTAGAGCAGAGTACATGAGGTTCTCTTTGAGGATAAAAGTAAGAGGATGTTTGTGCCACAAGTCTGTAAGTCACTTGAGTTGCAAGAGAAACGAATTTCAAAGAGCAATGCTAGCTATACGAATATGAAACAATTGGTATACAGTAATTATTTGGGACAATTGTTGGACACACAATACCAGCAATCCCTGCTTGAGTTGTCCAGGTGACTGGAAATGATCAAGCAGAAGAGGTACAACAAATCTATATATGAATTTGGGCTTCAGTACGAGCAAATGGCAACTGCGAAGCACAAAATATTTCAAGAGCTGGAGAACTATTGAGCTTGAACGTAATTGACAGGGATAGCAACAACACTGACCACCTACTTAATGAATTCCATCACAAGGTTTCTTCCAGCGTCGAAAGCAATTTGCTTCCTTCGCTCAAGAGCTTCGCCGCAGGTGGCGATTTTAGTGCAGACTGGGGCTCAGGAATCCATTAACAATTGCCCACATTCTCTGTAAAAGCACTGGGGCGCTATTCGGATGCAGCACATTAATTGTGTGCACATTAGACCAGAGTAATTTGTCCTTCGAATTTCATTCACACATTTTGCTGAAGTCCCGGTTGTAGCACCCTGAGGTTTCAGAATTGTACCAGTGTTTCTGTTGGGCTCAAGATGAAATCCACACTAGATGACCTACATCCAGAAGCCAAGGATACTCTACGAAATAATGAGCCAGCAATGCAGTCCTTTGCATCTGGAAGACGAACCAGCGGAGCTAGTGGAGCTAGTGGAGCATTCTTGTTTTCATGATGACTAGTACTTTCTGCTAAGCGTTAGGGCGTTAACCTCAAAGACTGTAACTGAATATTCTCTCTTAGTATGTGTGTGTTTACACACCGTGTCGATGCTAGTTAGTGTGTTAGAGCTTTTGCAGCGATGGTGTACTCTGTGCATGGCCTAGTGCAGAGGGGTGTATGACAAGTATGTTGAGTATAATATATTTGTCTTGCTGCTAAAAGTGTCATGAGTACTTGTTTTTGGTGTAAAGAGATCTGTGTAAATTGTTGCTACAGTATACTAGGTTGCATGTTACTGCAGTAGTTTCAACAGTTTCAAACTCAGTTTTGGATTTGGACCTCATCCAAATTCCACTGAATTTCATAATAACAATCTCAATGCTACGTCCTTCCCAAGGTTAAAGGCATCGACAATTTTTGTCCTTCCTATTTGGACTAAATATAAATTTTTTTCACATTTTCAAATATTATTCAAATAAAAAATTAATAATGAACTACTACATACAAGGTTTTGTCATTCAGTTGTGTCAAACTGACTTTTTTGAGAATCATAGTCGACTTCAAAGTCTTTAGTCTAATGAGACATTTACACTTGCCAAGTATTAGTTGAATATGTAAATAAGTATAAAGTTTAGTGAAAATTTATATAAGGATTCAACCACGTCAATATTTCACCCATCTATATCTACCAATACATCCCAACCACTTAGACAAAAAATCAAGGCAATCTAACAATTATATAAAATCATCCATGGTCTTATTTCAAAGTATGATCTTTTTCAAAAGTGCCTACGGAAATGTCCCATAATTCTAATACCTTTCCAAAACAATTGAGTAGAAGCTACTTATATTGATGTGCATTTAGCCCTTCCTAGGCAATCTGCATGTCTCCAAACATTTGGAATTTTTTCAAAGACATCGTCTATTTTGTCTAGGAAGGGTGGAAAAGATTCCAAATTGTCTTTAGGAAGGGAGAAAACAAATAGAGTACACGTCCTGATTAGTAGCCATATTTCCAATTTTAACCCCTAAAGGACTGAGGTACATTTGGGGCAAAAATTGTAAAAAACTGTCACTTTTTAGGGTAGCAAGAAAAAATGAAAAAATAAAAAGTTTTTTTTTCAAAATTCAACACTACAAATTTATACTTCTTTGGGAACATGTGGAAAAAAATTTGGAAACTTTGACTCCATGGATTGAAAGATTATGACGTTTGAAGTTAGGTGAAAAAGTTTTTTTCCAACCTTGCCCCATAGGGCTTGCAAAATTTAACTCTCGATCTAACTCCCAGAATGAGATTCTTACACTGAATATGGTTTTGTTTTTTTACATTAGCATCTTGTATCATGTAAACTATGCATCATTCTACCAAATTTCAAAATAAGAGGAAGAGTTTTGCACATGTTGCTTGAGCTGCCCTCAAAGTTCTGGGTAGCATAACTATTCATTCGGGCACCTGATCACAATAAAATTAGATTTTTAGAAAGTGGTTAAATAGTCATACAGAATGTCTAGATTTCATAGACATCAAACCAAAAATGACTTTGAAGGAATCTATCTGAGATTTCTTGCATACGTTGAACAAACACTTGGTCCTTTAGGGATTAAAAGTTCCAAATTCAAAGTTTTGCTTGAATTCCCTACTATTTGACTTCATTGAGCCAGCAACCCAACTTTATCCATTATTGATTTCCACCTAAACTTAAGGACCCATCCTAGTGGAATGATGAAAGTCAATGTGAAACTATTTACATCCATAATCTATTGACATAGATGAAATGTAGAAAACGTGGATGAAAACACAAATATTCATCCAATGTAAAATTTATAAATTCATCAATTATAGGGTAAAATTGTCCCTAGATGTTGTAGCAATTGAGCAATGTCATTCCTTAATTTTATAGCAATTGAATGTATTCTTTTATCATTGCCAAATATTCCTTCAAAAAAACTTGTATAGCTTTTGAGAAATAAATGGCTACAAAAATTAACCTCAAGGAGAATTACCATTACTTTAAACTTATAGTACAATCTTTGCAACATTTGCAACACCAATTGTGCTACATAAGAAATATGATATATTTTTTGGGTTTAGCAAGAGTGCTTTCCAATTTTGGATGAAATCATGACATTGAATGGTAATATTGTGCAATTAATATAATGGATGAATGAGTGAAATAATAGAAAAAAAATTGAAATGTAAAAGTGATGTAAAATTGGTAGAAAAATTGGTAGCATTGTAATTGAATTGGTTGAAGAAATCATGACATTCTTCTCTTAGTGTTGGATGTTTTCACTCCATTGACTTCAATAGATCATGGAATATTAGTACGTGATTGTTAGTTGATGAAATACTTCATTTGACAAGTCACCAATTGATAAGTTTGTGAAATGGTACATGGAGATGGCTATGCAATACAAGAAAGTTTATAGTGAACTCGAATGATCTAAGAACGGAGGGAGGTGGAGCATATTAATCTATTCTTAACCAAAGTGATAAAAATTATGTAAATACTTCAATATTGAATACTAAAGACCACATGATTACTTCAAAATCTTGAGGTATTTACTACTCACCCATCACCACTCATGTCTCATCACTAACACACTTGTCTTATAGTTTCAATTTTGAATTCAATTTATTATGCACAAATTCAATGAAAATTCATTTTACCATACATTGGAAAAATTTAAACCACAATAAAGTATTTAATTTGGAATGCTCAAAATGTTGAAAATTCAACACATTGAAAAAACATGGTTTATCTATACCTTCAATTAGGTAGTTTGTTTTGTTTTGTTCTCTTTGTTTATTACAGTGAGATATCTTGGATCATCCATCCCCCATGCACATGTTTGGTACCTAGGAAAGCTCTTTGCAAGGAGAGGTGCACATGCTTTGTTTCATGGAGTTTCAACCTATGGTATGAAAGTTGATGAATTTCAAAGTTTCTTTTTAATCAAAAAATTAGAAAATCAGTTTTTTGGGTTTTTTTTGGCTGTGGCAATTACACTAGGCACACTATTTTATACTATTTTCAAATAATATAAGTTTTCAAAATCTAGAATCCTTTGTCAATTGCCAATAAGATCCTCCAAAAAATTAGTCAATCTATCTATACATTAATAAATCTATACCATAATCGAGGTTTTATTTTTATTTTCTTGTTTGTTATGGTAAGATCTTCAGACTGAATCATGCATCCCCTAGTTGCATGGGTGGTTATATTTGTAGTGCCATTAGAAAGTGTCGTGGCATTCCCACTCACAGTAGAAAGTTATTGAATTTTGAATTTTTTTATGGGCCTCGTCAAGGAAAGGTGACGCTCCCCTGACAGGGAACTTTGGCACATGATGGGGAATAGGAATGCGTTGTGGGGAACGAACTAATTTTCATGAATTAAAGAATTTGAAAATTAATTTTAACTTTACTTTTATTATATTGTGGCATTAGCACATAACATACTACTTTATACATTAAATTAGGTTGTTTGTTTTATTTGCTTGTTACAGTGAGACCTTTGGAACCTTGCATCCCTAGTCACATTCATGGTACCATTAGACAATTCTCTTTGAGGAGGGGTGCACAGACTTTGTTTTGTGGCATTTGGACATACAATCTAAAAGTTATGGATTTTTTAATTATGTTTTGGATCTTAAATTATCGTAAATTATGGATCTTTTGGACTTTGCATCACTCGGTTACTTTCTTGGTACCATTAGAAAGCTCTCTGCAAGGAGGGGTGTCTGGCCTTTGTTTCATGGCGTTGGACATACAGTGTGAAAGTTATGGATTTTTGAGTTATTTTTGGATCTTTTGGAAGAGAGCGTGATGAAATCATGACGAAAACTGGGCCTACACTGGTGAGGATGAACTAAGTTACTCATGCTCAAATGCTTTATTCAATCAGACGATTGTGTGATGGATTTCGTGACGCAAGCCACTTGAAAATACGGCAACAACCAGGAACGCAATCCACATTGGATGAAGAGTCGTAGATGTAAAGGAGATGGATTTCAAGAGGATGATGATATTCATCCCTAGCCAGTCCACAAGTCACAGCAGGCAACCATGGCCAAAGCCACACCAGAGCCTAGATTGCGGATTGCTGTCTCTCTCTTGGGCATCGCAATCGCAATCACAATCGACTCGCGCGTCAAGCACCTCATCTGCTTCAATCGCAATTACTCACTCGATTTGCAGCATTTTCTTCAGCACCCACCTTTTGTAATTCCCTCTGCCGCTCACACCATCACTGGCTAGCTCTTGCAAGGCATATAGTTCCTGTTTGCGCCTTTATTTATGTGTGTCCTTGTCTTTTTGCACTCCCGGTTGTTGTGGTACGATATTTTCGCGTTTGTTTCTAGGTTACGAGTGCATTGGTTTGGTCATTTTCAGACGGATGCAAATGGGGGTCTGAATTGAGAGTGTTGGGGTGCAGAAAGAATTTGCGTGAGAGAGACAAGGTGCACGCAGCTATGGCGGCGACAGCCTGCAACGTCACCGGTACCGCAGCTCTGCCATTCTCGGGAAGCACTTTGTCTGGGAAGCGCATCGATTCCGCCTCTGTTCAGGTGGTACCTGCTGGCCGGGGATGGCGTCTTGCGCGATGCGATGCGTCTTCGCAAGCAGGAGCGGAAGAAAAGCAGTTGGATACGAAAGAGTTTCGCCACACATTGACGAGGGGAAAAAATTACAACAAATCGGGGTTTGGGTACAAGAAGGAGATGTTGGAGCAGATGGATGTGGAGTTTACCAGTAAGTTTTCCGCCATGGATTGTAGAGACATTTAGGGGACAGTTTTTTTATTTCCGATGGGAGATTCGTCACATTCTTGAGGTAAAAGAATGTTGATTCTTTTTGTGCTCAATCGTGAGTTCATTTGATGCTGTTTTATGTAATTGGGTGTGCTTTCTTGTTTTTGTTGTGTGGTTCATGAGAGAATTATTTCTATTTCTTTTCGTCCAATCTTTTTGCTGGTTGGTGTGTTTGCGTGACAATGATAACAGTCATTGCATTGTTTGAGAAGTAGGCCAGTACTTCAATGCTTTAATGCTGCAGATTCATGTTGTGCTTAAGCAAGCATTTGAACAACCGAGCGTACTCTATTGACTAAGTTTTGAAGTAGTCTTTTTCACAATTGAGTGATGATTGCAATGCACTTTGGCTTGTATTATTTGGATACTACACAGATAAATTTTAATCTTCTAAATTCTGACCTACGAGTGCACCGATAACCAACCCTAGGCTCTGATGTTATGATGACGCACATCTTCACAGCCGATATGTACTCTGTAGCTAAGATCTTAAGTTAGTAGGGGTTGCTTTGGGGTCAAGGTGCCCTGTGGATGTTACTTCCGTACAGCGGAAAGGATGGAAGCTTTATATCGTGTTCTAGAGTGTTATGACGCAGACTGGATTTGGAGAGCTTGATGTAGCTATTATGATCTTTCTTCGCCTGTGTTAAACTCTGTTTTTTTGTTTTTTTTAATATAAATAATATTTTCTTTTTCGGATTGCAGGTGACCTAGTGAAGACACTGAAAGAGAATAACTTCGAGTTCACATGGGGAAATGTCACCGTGAAGCTGGCGAATTCATATGGTTTCTGTTGGGGAGTGGAGAGGGCAGTGCAAATCGCCTACGAGGCTCGCAAACAGTTCCCACAGCAGCAGCTGTGGCTCACAAATGAAATTATCCACAACCCCACTGTCAATCAGGTCAGCGCATCATTCATTTCTTCCCAATTCTCGAGAGTGCAGCTGAAAATGGCTATAAAAGAAACGAGATCTTGCATATTTGAAATGCAGTTCTGACTTCATCTGATAAATTGGCTCTAATTCCTGCGAGCAGAGGTTGTCTGATATGGGCATTGGGGAGCTCTCTGTGTCTGAGAAAGGAAAGGACTTTTCAGTCGTGGAAAAAGGTGACGTCGTCATCCTGCCAGCATTTGGTGCATCAGTGCAAGAGATGCAGATTCTTGACGAAAAAAAGGTCCAAATTGTGGACACGACCTGCCCTTGGGTGTCCAAGGTAAATCTCCAGTTTGTGATCTTCTGTTTTTGCCATTGTTTGTGAAGGTGAAATTTCACACTGTTTTTTTTCAGTGACAGCAAATTCGAGCCATGTGCAATTTGAAATTGTTGCAATAAGTGTATTCTTAATGATTGTTTCTGCACAAAAGTGATAATCTAAAATGCTTGGAGGGGTGGCCAGTCGTTTAATCCCCTCTAGCTTTCGTATGTCTTTTACCATTTTAGAAGTGCAATGGATGTAATATTGATTGGTGTATTGGTGTTATGAAATGACAAGGCAAAAAAAGTGCACGTGGCTTTGTGCATTTTTATCATATATGATTTCCTAGTCTACATTGATTTCCTTCATAGTTATGAAGTCTAACGTCATAGTGCAATCGCTTGAAGTTGCATGATGTAACGTCTGTTTTGATTTCTAAAACAGGTCTGGAACACAGTGGAGAAGCATAAAAAGGGTACCTACACATCTGTAATTCATGGGAAGTACGCCCATGAGGAAACAGTGGCAACTGCCTCTTTTGCTGGCAAATACATAATTGCCAAAAACATCAAAGAGGTAATAAGGATTCAATGCTTACACAGAGTCATGTGTTGAAATCTCTTTGGGAAGTTCTACCTCTTTTAAGTGAAGTTGTTCTTATCGTCTTGGCGTCTTGCTTGCAGGCCACTTACATTTGCGATTACATATTGGGAGGAAAGCTGGACGGCTCCAGTGGAACAAAGGAGGAGTTTCTTGAAGTATGTAATAACAGCCCCTTTGTTGGAAGATATTTTTGGTAAAATTTTTATTTGTTTACTCTCGTTACTTTGACGCTTTGAAGATAAAGGTGAATTGTGTTAGATATTAAACTCATGTAAATGAAATGATTTGTTTACCAGAAATTCAAATATGCGATCTCCAAAGGCTTCGACCCGGATGGCGATTTGGAGAAACTTGGCATTGCCAACCAGACGACGATGCTCAAGGGGGAGACTGAAGAAATCGGTAAGCATCTTCACTCTATTATGTAAATATTCTCTTCATCTCTTATTCTAGTTTCTAAAAGCTTCTATGAAATTCGGCACTTGGAGTGCTTGGGTGCGTGTGGGGTCTGTGTTGGGGTTCATCATGCTTTCAAGATTTCATGTCAACTCCACAGCAATGATGTCATTAAAAAAATGTGTCTGGGTTTGGTCTCATTGAGCAGGAAAATTGCTCGAGAGAACGATGATGCAAAAGTTTGGGGTGGAGAATGCTGCGGAGCATTTCATGAGCTTTAATACAATCTGTGATGCAACGCAGGTCAGTACATTTGTACATAGTGTTGATGCTGTTGTACATCTTCGGTTCTCGCAGCCAGTATTTCTTGTCGCAATAGCTCGTAATCCATCCTTTCCCAGTTTTGGTATCGATTTGTGATTATGCTTGTTTATCTTTTGCATTGTTTTGTTATTAATACTGTTGTGTTAACAGGAAAGACAAGATGCAATGTTCCAGCTCGTCAAAGACAAGGTGGATTTGATTCTGGTGGTGGGAGGTTGGAACTCCAGCAACACATCCCATCTGCAAGAAATTGCAGAACTGGAAGGCATCCCCTCGTACTGGATAGATACAGAAGAGCGCATGCTAACTGGGAAGAGAATTGCCTTCAAGCTTAATGTGAGCAATTTTTCACTTTGCGTCGTTACTAACTGCATGTTCAGCCGAAGTCACTGCATTTTAAATGACTGCTATTTTAGTCATGAATTTGGTGTTCCGCTATTACTTACATTTTCTCATAACTTGATTACACAATCTTTTCATTGGAGAGTTCAGCTTTATGTTTGATGCTATGATCCTCAATTCTCTTACTTGACTTGCAATATCTATCATGCAGCATGGTGAGTATGTCGAAAAGGATGACTGGCTACCCGAGGGTCCTATCACAGTTGGCATCACTTCCGGTGCTTCCACTCCTGATAAGGTAATGTTTTGTCTTCTCAACAAGCTCATGTTATTGTTATTCCCTTTGGTGGCTCTGGACTGATGGGGACGAGGCCAATTGCATCAACACAAGCTACATCTGCGGTGAAGTGAGAAAGTTTGAGTGGTTCTTATTATAGTGTTTGTTGCTACCCAAAAATGGATCGCTAATTCCTAATATGAGAAAAACTACATCTATTGTGCAGTCACACTGACATAAGGTCCAGAGCCTCTCATAGCCTTGTTGCACTAGTGAAGGGACACAGACTCTTATTTCGTAGCTGCTTGTTCTTATTGGCATCTCAGATTGTTGATGTGAAATATCTCATGGTTTCTCATACTCTGTTTTACACTTTTTCTTGTAACCAGGTGGTAGACGATGTACTAAAGCGTTTGTTCCAGTTCAAGCGGGAGGAGGTACTTCAATCTATTTGAGTAAGCTCCGGGCTTTTGGAATTCTATTTACGATGGTCCCATGACCTACTTCGAACAGAGTTGGCTGTTTTTGTATACCATCGCTGTAAAATACTCGGTAGACCAGTGGAACTTGGCATTCTTCGTGGATGCTGATGCAGTACATAGAATTGGCAGAAAAGATATGATGTAGGGATCTTGATTTTCAAGATTTCTAGTTCTCCTTACAATTCTCTTAGGCTGGAAATAGACCATGCACCTCAAATGGACAAATAATTTTTTTGGCTGTTAATATTTTCCTGATCTATTTTCTATTTTGATGAGGTCTTCATGTAAATAAATTGGTCCGTCTGCAGGTGCAAGATGAATGCAAGCCTGAAATCAACGATATGAGATGTGGGTGTCAAGACGACTGGATGCTAGAACCAGTGAATGTTAAGTTGGATTTGAGAAAGACTCACTAAAATTCAGAAGAGTGCCACATCATGCAAATCTAGTGAGCGCCTTTCAGTTTTCCTTGGCAAACAACTTTTCTCTTAACCCCTAAAGTTCCATGACTATGTTTTCACTGAAAATGCTCCAAAACTGTCATTTTTAGTACAAGTACCAAATTTTTGAAAAAATATTTTTTTTGACACATGTAACCGTAGGATCTTGTATAGTAGGGTAGAAGGCACAAGAATGGCACATTTAAGGAGAAAAACAGGTGTGGAAGAAACTGTTTGTCCAGTGACTTCCAATTTTTTTTGGTAGACAGAGAAATGGAAAAGAAACAAACTGCAATTTAGATTGTAATTTTCTGAATTAGAATGAATTAGATACGATTTTCCAAAGTGAAAAGTTTGTAGGTTATTAATAATGTTCATAGACTTAGCAGTAATGAATTATCATCTGCCTTTGAAAAGAGCAGATCGGTCCAGAAATAGATGAAGTAGGTGCTCACTATGTTCAGGAAAGTTCCATAATGTGGGAATAGGGAGGATGCTAAATCTTGCAAACGAAGTGGGCCCTGTAGGGGCTAGATTTACCATGGGGAAAACGCAGGAATTTTTTATTTTTTGCACATTATTTTTTTGCAAATTCTGAATTCATATTTGCAATCAAAGACCCCAAATTAGCTTGGAGAGGTCTAGAACATACCCTAGGCACGGCTCAAAATAGGGGGCAGGTTTTACTTTTACCCCCGAGTAAAACACAAAATGCCCCTATGGGGCCCACTTTGTTTGCAAGATTTAGTGTCTTGTTGGGAATAGAGTGTCCTTAAATAAAGCAAGAGAAATTTGTTCCTTGAAAATTTATATTTATCATTTCTTTCTTATTGTCATCTTGAATTTTGTGTTCACAATTAAATGATGCATTCATGATTAGTGAATCACACATAACAATAGTCCAAAAGCATTGCTCAGTATCCTAAAATCTTGCACTTGCAGTCACATTTTCCTACCTCAAAAAATGGTATCCATTTCAACAACCACATGCTCTGTACATGGGCCACTTTTATGGTTGCTTCTAAATGCCTTCTCGCTTTCAGAGCCTCCTACCTTATGATGACTTGAGAACATGTTGTAAAAATTACAGAAATTTCCATCGCATGGATTGCAAGGTATAAGCATTCAAATTCATTGAAATCATTTTTTTGACTTGAAAAAACTAGGGCAATTGCACTTCACAAGACTACTTTTCTATGAAAAAAGGTCCAAAATGGTGGTGCTTCTTTGGATTCTTTTTCCTAGATAAGTTGGACACATGCTTGAAAAATTTCAAATCATTTGGAATTGTAAATCACACAGGAAAAAAATAGTAAGTAGACAGTAGTAGAGAATGATTCAAAATACTAAATTGTTAAGAATTTGATTATGGAATTGAAAAATTCCAATTTCAATGGTTGAAATGTTGTAGGAAACAATCTACATCCTCAAATTTTATTTTCTTCCAAAAATATTGAAAATTGAGTAAGATAAAGAACTTTAAATTTTATTTTAGAGTAGAGAATCCATAATTACTTGCATACAAAAACTCCTCATAACTTTTAAATCATTAATCAAAATGGAATGATTCAAAGCTTTCCAAGTACATATAACTTTAAAAAACCAATTTGAAATTTTTATTTCTGAAAAAAGTGATTTTTTCTAATCTGTCTAGATTGCCCATTTACAAAAGAAAGTAACATATTAGGCCATAACTTTTGACTCATATTTCCAAATGTCATGAAATTTAGTGCATATGAAAGATATTCCTCATTCCTACCTTCTACTAGAATTTGGGCCAAAAATATGAAAATCTTTAGTCACTCGTATGTGCCCAAAATTGCTATGTAGCCAAAAAACCGCATGTTGGTCCTTCAAGGGTTAAATCCAACCATTGAATTGCACAAGACTACTTTGTCTTAAGGGAGGGATCAAAAGTTGCCAAAAATTTTCAATTTTAATTTTTAGATGGATTTTTTATCCATTTTCAGAGCGCACACACCACAAATTGTAGGAAATTTCACCTTCTTGTCAATGACATGAGATTTAACCCCTAAATGTCTAGATTCATCTTCAAAATTGACGATTTTAGAAAAATCATTATAAAGTGCTACTTGGAAGCATATTTTGGAATTGAAATGCAAATAAAAGTTGTAGACTTTGATTTGAAGATTCCATCTGTATGGTTAGATTCACCAATGCTATCACCAATATTTTTTTATAAATTTTGAAAGGGAAATTCCAAAATTCCTTCAAAATTCGATTGCAAGTAAAATATTATCATTTTTTGAGTAAAATTTGGTGGAATGGATTTGAAATGAGGTTCTCTTCACATAGTGATTTTTTGAAATTTTTGTGTTCTTCTTATCTATGACCTCATTTTGGCTAATCCAATTTTGAACTAAAGTCAATGTAGTTTGATCACTTGACATACTTGTACATTTGTAATTTTAGAAAAATATGAACTCTAGTAACACCAAATCCAACCCTTAGATAGGACAAAAACTTGATAACATATCTTCACAAATTAAAACAACTTTCATCCAAGTAGTTAGGAGGATGAAACAATCTATTCATCGTCTAGAAAATGGACGTCAACGTGTTTACAGGTTAAGGGCTTTGGAACATTTATAAATGTATCAATGTTCTGAAATGCAAGGATTGTAATTTTGTAATGGGAGAATTTTCTACATTGAGATTTTCCCTCCGTCCAAGAAACTTATTTCAAGGTTGGGCAGGTCGGCACCAATTCAGTCAATGAATCAATGCAAACAAGACCATCTTATCTTGAAATAATCTTGAAAGCATGAATGGTTGTAAGTTTGTCTTCAACTCTCAAATTGTGTACTACCTCTTCTAACCTTGTTGATTTTTAAAAAAAAATTCTAATAACAAAAAATTTAAATTTGAGTAAACTTATTTTGCAATTTATCTAGACAAACTCTACTTTTTAATGGTGCTCTTGTCCCCACATCTTTAGTGTTAAATTTTGTAATTTCAGTTGTTAAAGTACAATATACTTGTACAAGAAAATTCATTGCTGAAAGAACATTGCACTTATTGTAATTTCGCACAACTAAATGGAATCTGGATGAAGAAATATTATGTGATTCATAGCAAATAAAAAAAAGGCATGCCTTTGAGAATTTTGACTCAAAAGTAAAGGAATTTCAAAGTTAATCTTAAAGCCTCATTTATGAAGTGTCTCTTTTAACACTTATTGTATAATGCATTGGAATTTCTACTCTAGGGAATGACAACAAGGCCTCAGATAGGAGGTGCAAACTCTGCCTATACTCCAAGAACTCTTTTGAGAATATATTAGGAATTGTCACTATAGGAATGAAAAATGGCCAATTGAAGTATTGGTGCCAATTTGGGATTCTCATTGCATAGTTTTAGGAATGGTTGGGGATTGAGTTTGATTAGGAAGTTGACAAAATTTTAGTGTACATAATGTGGAGTTATGAGTGGTGGGAGACTTTGTGTCATCCTAGTAAGACAATTAAATGCACCATGTTGATGAAGTTGAAGGTTAGCATACCTTCATTTTGGGACTCCATTTGCACCATTAGAGGACAAGTGTTTGACATTTCATGGCAATACCTATGGACTCAAAAAGCACCCTACTATTGTGATCTTTAGAAAATCATATCTAAATCAGTTTAACTCTAAAAATTACAAATCAAATTGTGATGGATGTGTTTCCCTCTCTTCTTTCTCTAAAAATTTTGTTAGGAAATGCTTTGATCAGCATAGAAGACATCCTAAGCTAGAATGCTCTTAAGTGGGAAGTTTCTACACCTCCTACCTTAGCTTACTCTACTTGATTTGTTTTGGAATGACATCAAGGAATGGTTTCATGACAATCTAATCACATTTGGTAGTCTTCTTCCTAAATTGAGGTTCAAGTCCCACCCTTGCACCTCAAGTGGTGAAAGTAAGAGTTAGATCCCTTCTTCATACAAGGATGAGATCTAAACCTCCATTTAGGAAGAACGATAGCATGATGTGATCTTATTGCATGCAACCATACCATGTTATCCTTGCAAAATAAGTTCAAATTGGATTAAAATTCTAATGCTCAATAGAAAAAATATTGAAGAGGCACCATGTGAATTGAATTTTTATATGACTTTAAAATTAATTCTATTAACTTCTAAAGTTCATCTTTGGAGAGCACCAATAATTGACAACATCACCCATAAATCGAGCACAATACATGTTGAAAAAATACAAAAAAAACAAAAAATGATGACTTCAAAGAATGTCACATATTCATAGACTTCTTTAAATGGCTTCCTCTTAAGATGGTTTACTATGTCTTCACCATTTATACTAATATTTTAGATGTTCATACCTTGAAGCTATGAAAGATGAACATCCAAAAAAATATATTATTAACAAACTCGTATTGATACCTGGTAACAAACTTGTATTGATACTTCATTTGTATCCTTTCCTAGACTTTATTAACTTCTGGTGGTAAAAGATAATAACCACATCAAAGATGGAAAGGCATAGTTAATACATAATTTCCATAATTTGTTCCATTTGTTAATTTGTTCATGTTGCTCTTATGTATTTATTGTTCAAATAGGGAGAATGACTAAAATACTCCTCAAAGGACAACTCAACTCTTGCTTCTTATTATCTAGTAATGCTTCAACAACTTCAACTGGGTTCAATATTCAAAAGGCTTTCTTATATAATGGCACCTTGCAATATTACAAATGTAATTTTATTGTATTCAATAGTCATATCTGTATTTATGAAAGATTTTTAAATTTAAAATTCTTACTAGAGTACACCAGCCCATTACCGTTTGGCAACTCAATTCCATGAATAGGCTAGCCCAATTCCGTCAGTCACTCTTGGCCCCAATTCCACCTAAAATCCCCCCCAATTCCCATCATTCTCTGACAAAATTAGGGTTTTCTATGATAGAATTAGGGGTTTTATGACAAGATGGGTTAACGTGTCACTCCATTGATAGAGAATATTTAGTACTTCATTAGGCGGTTATGGGTTGGTTGTGGGTTGTTTATGACTCTAGTCTAGAGGCGGTTTTGTAATTTCAAGGCTGACCACTTCAAAAATTCACAGAAATTACAATTTTGATCTGAAAATTGTAATTCCACTTGGGTCTGATTCAGGAAACAAGCACACACCTCTGAAAAATAACCACAATGTTCAGATGTGAGTATTCATGTACGTGAGCCAGCTAGTCAGCTAGTCAGACTTTATTGGGCACTCCTGTGCAAATTGTAACATCTGTCAAAATTGTTTCTTCATGCAAATGCTGCTCAAGATTTCAAGTCCTCCACTCAGCCTAGACAGAAAATTATCACCCTCCGCAGGGTCAATCTCACTATCAACTACATACAATCTGGTGCAAAAAATGTGAACCTCTCCCCGACCTTCGATCAGAATAATTAGAATTTCCCGAGCTTGAATGTAATGTCCTCTAAAGGGGAGATAATCAACTATGCAAATTTATCAAAAAGTGAAATTACTGGACGTTGTAGTAGGAGTCAATAATGGCATCGGCCAAATATGAACACTTGGCCATGTTGAGTCCAGCAAGTGAGATACGACCATCCTTGGTCATGTACACGTGCCACTTGTCGGTCATGTTGTCACTCTGTCATCATAAACGATTGTCAGAAGGCACAGCTCTGCGAACTGGACAAACTCAAGGTATCACATAAGTATTCTCAAGACTCTATTTGACACTGCCTCCTCTCCAAACGCAATCTCACACAAGTGCACAACTTGACATGTGAAATTTGACCAAACAGATGTGTACACAACATTACAGATTCTGAGGACATACAGGGGAAGTGCAATTACAGAGTATGACATTAGACAGGGTTCAGTGTATCTGATCGGTCAGTGACTACAATTGGGGCAACAAAACCAGATTTATAAAGTGTAGGTAGATATACCTGTGCCCTGTTTAGACCGGTGAAGGAAAACATGCCAATTTGCTTGAGAACGAATGACCAATCCTTGCCATTCTTGTCCTTGGTGGAAAGTTCGTCATACAAATTCTGCCTCACGGTCTTGATACGGCCAGCCATCATCTCCATCTCGGCTCTCCACTCATCGAACATTGTGGGGTCACCAACAACGTTGGCAACAATGCGGGCACCGTGAACAGGTGGGTTAGAGTACATCGGCCTAGCGATTCTCTTGAGTTGGCTCCTAACCCTGACATATACAGATAACATCAAACCCATCAGACAGTGCAAACTTTGATTAACCTTCAGTTCTCTCACGAAAAGCTCCCATGCGAAACTACACCCCGCGAACAATGGCAATGATCGATGCTTACTTGTCAGCCACTTCTGCAGATGACACAACGGCGTTGATAGCACCCACACGCTCGGCGTAGAGTCCAAGGTTCTTACTGTAGGATTGAGCCACAAGAACCTCCATACCGCGTTCAACAAAACTCCTCACGGACCTCGCATCCTGGTCCAAGCTCCCACTGGCGAAACCCTGATGCACCAAATCCACTTTCACACGTCAATAGGCCGCCCAATTTTTCAAATCAATTAAAACCACTACCGAAGGACCAGAGGTCTAAAATTGTTTTCAATGTTCTCTTCCAAGCAATTTTGTGTAGGTCACGTAGGGTCCATTTGTTGTTCAATTCGAGTTAATTTTTTGACTAACACATGCAATGTTCTCCCAGATTCGAGTGACATAAAATTTTATCCCATTTGAACATAGTTTTCATGATACAATCAATCAAACCGGTCATTTTAAAACCAAAGATCCTTCGTCGTTTAGGGGAATAAAAAATAAGTGACTGGATTCCCGACAACCACAGCTGCCAGGACACTCTTCAGTATTATATCTTTCTTATTGAAGTGATTACCTGATATGCCACATCAAAGAATGCCATGTGGTTCTTCTTTTCAATGAGGTCAGCAAGCTTCTCCCATTGCTCCGGTGTTGGGTCAACACCCGTTGGGTTGTGAGCACACCCGTGCAGCAATATGATTGAACCATCAGGAGCACTCTACAAAACCAAAGCACTTTTGTCTTTAGTGAAGGCACCACCCTGATACTGAAGCATCAACCCCAAACTCGCTACTGCTGCCAATGCAATACAGGTCAGTGGAACATATCCATTTGGGGGTAAGGAGTACCAATGCACGGCGGAAAGAATGCACCAACATCGGGTTCTAATTCTAAAATACTTCACCTCAATGTCTGCCGTCATGCCTTCGAAGTCCAAGCCCACGGTCTTGGGGTCAAAGTAGCGGTAGTGTTTCCATGGGACTCCAGCATCGTTGAAAATGTTCATATGATTGCCTGCAAAAGCCAACATATCAGGGCCATATAACGCTCCACACAATATATATTCAAACCGAGAGCAGAACATTCACTTTATTTAGGTTCATCCATGATTTAATGTACCTTGGGACAACCATCAAGAAGCTTTAGAGTCCACAAGTGGTCCACACAAGAACGAAAGCTCAGGAAATGGTGTTCATACAATATATAGCGTTTGTATCATACACTGAATAAATAAATGGTGGAGTTGAGATAGAAAGCTCTCCAATTATGGTATGGATTTGATCTTACCCCAGGTGGGATTAGAGATGTACACCGTGGTGCCAGGGAAGTAACGTTGAATGAAAGCGGCACCAAGGCGAAGAGAACCCGTTCCAGAAAGGCCTTGGATGGTCGCAACCTAGAGTTCAACCACGGATGATTACCAAAACGAGAACGATATCAATTCAACAGACGAGATGCGCTGCTTATGACTCCCAGTGAGAACAATACACCTGAGAAATTCTGCACTTACCCTGTTCTCCTTAATGGCAGCGCTGTCGGCTCCCAAAAGCAACTCTGCGGTAGCCTTGTTGAAGGCTGCGAGACCCTCAATTGGGAGGTACTGCATACCAAAAAAACCAAAAAGGTTCCATTATTCAAGTGAAAAAGATCCACAATACCAAAAAAAATCAAAGGCAGGAGTAATGTCGAGGAACTGCCCTCTCATAGAATATGAAAGGGACCGAAGCCTATCAAAAATACTAAAGCCCCAAATGTATTTATAAAACACAGATCAAGAAGATTAACCACCAGGAGGTCCCGATTTCGTAATTAATTTATTAGGCCCCAAGCAGGACGACTTCCACAGCATAGACTGTTCCGGCCTTATTCAATCTTATTCACTCCAATACAAGGGACTTGTGACTTAAAAGATATTTGAAATGCCCCTGAAGCCAGAATCGGGAGTCATGATTTACAGGATCTTTAAAGCATCAGGCCTAGAAGGAGAAACCCTAAAGATTGCTGGGTTTCCTCCTCCAGGTACACTGTATTACAAACCAGCCAAAAAAAACAAAATCTCACTAACCCTAAAACTGGAAAATTAGCAGGCTGAGATAGTAGAGTACAGATGGTACCTCTTTGTTTTCACCGCCATCCAACATCTTCTTCTCTGCCTGAAAAGAACATAAAATACAGTCAACATAACACATTGGAACTTGATACTATAACCAGAAAACTATGAACTAGGACGATACAACCTAGACAAAGATGAACTATTCCCATACGCCAGCTCCTCCCAAACCACCTTCTTCCAACCTAAATAAATGAAAAAAATTCACTTACCTTCTTGACGACTGACAACACCATGGGCTGAAGCTCCTCAGTACGGTAGGCCCCTACTCCCAAGTTGAGCTTCTTCTCGTTCGTGTTCCTTTTGAAAGCCTCCGAGACTCCCAAGATTGGGTCCGCAGGCGCCATAGGGACTTCCTCGAATCGAGACGCAGCGTCCGTGCTAGTGGACATGGCCACCACGCTTTTGCCCTGCACACATACACACACAACATATGCGCCATCTCAAACAATATCCAAGATTCAATTACAAGTGCATGAACTGAAAGCATATTTTCTTCTCCGAGCCAAAAGTAGGTCGCTTACTTAATAAGCAAACTCTTTCAGTCTTCGGAGTATCAGGTGCTGCAAAACCCAGCTCACATGGAAATCAACCAAAAACCTAACTGGCACTTGCCGATCCAAGAAGATAATCCCAAAGCGTCTCTCTCACCTTGTTGATAAAAGCAGCATTCTCTGAAGCCAATCCAGCACCTCTGAGTCCAGAAATGCTCTGTGAAGCATTACCCTGTTCAATACAAAACCCACCGCATTAGCAAATCAATCGTATCGACATACCTAGCGATGAAATTCCATTACAAATCAATCCCATTCGATAAATAAGGAGCTCTCTAGAAAATCCATCACTCAACAGCACGCGAAAACAGAGATCCAACAAAACCCACAAAAACTCTCAGAGATCACCACCATAGCCGCCTTACTCAACACAGCACCAGATCACGCGGTCCAGGAATCTCAAAGTTAACCCCACAAATCGCTAATCCCACAAAAAACAGAAGCCACACCATCAATCCAACAGTACCCCCCAAAACTCAAGGGCAAGAAACAAACCCTCAAGAGCCGAGCGCACACGTTCCTGCATGCAGTAGAGTACGCCATAGTCTTCGAAATTCGAGAGAGAGAGAGAGGCTGAGAAATGAATGAGGGAATAGTGCTGGAAATCAACTATTCGATCACAACCAGCACTTCCAGCAGGTGACGGTTGCGAGGATACGCGTTGCGAGAGACAAAAGGGGGAGCACGGAACTTGGGAGACGCAGATTGGATTGCTTCAAGGGTTTAAAGAGCGCCACCTCCTCATTCTCTTGGTGTGATCCACTAATTTTACTACCTACACTAATTTAAACCCTAGTTGGATCTTCACTTGAGCGGTTTCTAGAACGTCGTCGCAAATCTCAGCGAAGAACGTGGGTTTCCACGTATGTTGACCGCCTCACATTGATGACTAACTGACGAGTCACTGAGGATCAACGAGAATCGTTAGAAGTTTCGTCACGAATGCCGGATTTCTGCAATCCCATCACGAGGGGTTCGAGTCATCTGTCACGCTCGGCTCAACACGATAAGGACGTGAAGAAGACACACAGCTGTACGCTTATTATGTAAACAACTAACAACTATGCTGATGTATTCACAGGTACACACTTCACAAGCAATCTCATAGAACTAACTTACGAGAAGAAATCTGGGGTTAAGATATAGAAGACGTTACACGTAGTGAATTTCACACTTGTCAGTTCAACAAGTTTATTGAACAAGAAACTCTATTCTAAGAATAGCTCTGATAAGTTGAACTGACAAGTGCGAAGATCACTATTGGTTGCTTTATCGCCTGCTCACTTGACTTGGAGGGAAATTACTTCAAGTAGAGTACTACAGTATGTTAATTTGATTGATGGAGACAAAATTGTACACTTTTCAAGGTCGTCATCAGAAGGACCTCGAAAGGAACCTTGAATGGGCCAAATACTCATCCCAAGTGCTTTCGTGAAGTGCATTCTACGTTAAACCCTAAAACCCTACAGTGAACGGAGGTTTCTCAGTTAGCAGGGGGTGGTTACTTCAGTGAGGGAGATTACTGACTCGCCAATCTAAAGATTTTTGTTCTAATTAATTAAAGGAGTTCGTGAGTAATCAGTCTTTGGTGGGGATTCCTTGGAACCGAGTAACGCGTTCCTTCATGGAATCTCGTTGTCGTTGGGCAATCTTGTTGCTGGGGTCGAACTGCAAAGCCTCCTCGTAGGCTTTCAGAGCTTGCTTGAAATCCTTCTTCACTTCGTAGACGTTTCCCAGGTTGTTCCATGCCGTCACGTAGCCCGGTTGCAGCTTCAGTGCCTTCTCGTACTGATTTATGGCCTGCTCTATCTTGTCGTCGCTGAAGTAGCTGAAGCCCAACGCATTGTATACCTGCAAATTCAACAGAAAGGTCACATTGAGACCCTGCTAAGATACGCTCATCATATAATTGCTCGTTTGATGAAATGGACATCAATAATGTGGCAGGGTAAACAACTAGAGTGAGGTGCTTCACAAGCATAAGCACCTGTTGCGAGGGGGATAGCCCGAATTGTAGGTTGTAATACTGAGAATTTTTTAAGAAAGAAATATGGTATGCAATGAAATTCATGAAGCATAATTTTACTCTTACAAAAGTGAACGTACGGAATTGAATTCACGCAAATAAGGCCACTCAGAATACAAACAGGAATTTTGCTGTGTTCCTTACAAAAAAGAGAAGGAAAGGAATGGAGTGGAGCAGCTCCTCAACAGAACACAGACAAACCATGACACACCTGTGCCAAGTCAGCTTCATCACCATCCCATTTCTTGATCGCTTGTTCCAGATACTTGTTTGCAAGCACATAATACTTTTTCCGCAACATCACAGCTCCTAGCTCGAAGAATTCCTCTGAAGAAGCCTCCCCACTGCGCACTCGATCCTACACATACCGCATACCTCATCAATTCCAAGTCCACATGCATATAAAAAAAAAGGTATACGAATTACTGCAATCACCATGTTCACAAATATTGCAGTGACGGAAGATACAAAAACTGTTAGGGACTTGATCTTGTCTCCTACACTGACCCCTGTCACCAATACCAATCAACTATTCATACACTTCGTTGGACTGATTAGTAAGAGGTTGAAGCTTGACTAGACTAAATATCAATATCCACTGATCTTTGAATAGAAATGGAATTCTCTACGACCACTTAAAGTAGTCTACAACCTCCCACTTCGAAATTGCACAAGAAATTCTTATTAGTGATTAAAATTGACGTCAATAAGTTGGCTCTTGTACCCATAGTGATCTCTCCATTGATCTCTACTGAGTGATCTCCCAATGAAAGCACATTCGTTCATAATGGTTAAAATCTTCAAAAGTGACGCAGATATTATTCTAACCTACAAGAAAACACCAACTCACAGAATCATTGTTTGTACCTGTAAATCCTTGGCAGCGGCCTCCAACTCACGACGGATGAGAACTTGACGAACCACCAAGAAACTGCCCACTCCCAGTAAAGCTAACAATGCCCCCAAGTAGATCAACTGCACTCCAAACTCCAGACCTTCACCAATCTCGCCATATGCCATGTTTAGTTCCAGGACGGATGCATTCGCTGTGCCCGAGAATCCCACCAATGCAGGCAGCATAAGGAAGCCTGCCAGAGCAAAACTGTCTGACACTGCGTCGTCGCCTGCTCCTTCATGCCCATCCCAAGCCAAATGTTGTTGATGTACATTGTCAACTATTACCACTCTCAAGTTCAGAATAAAATAATTCAGAAACATATTCAGAATTTTCTTTGACAACAAATGACTTCTAACACAGGGCATAGGTTCAATTTCATAGGGCACCATAACCTTCTAAATTTTCAAACCATTGCTTGGTCTACAGACAATGAAGAATTTCTGTGCATGAATCTAGCAACCATCCCAATGTGTGCTAGAAGCATCTCATCTATTAGGCAATCTTCTAGGGCACTACTCTTAATAGACTTTCTAACAGGAAATTGGCACATACCATCCTCAGGTGCAGAGATATCCTTCGAGAAGAAACTTTTTCGAGACGCAGGTTGCCTCCACGCATTGGCAGAAAAAGATTGTATCCTAAGAAGCTGCTGCTGCTGCTTCCTCCAAAACCATACACATATCCCGAAAATAATAAGCAAAGAATGATATGTACACCGCATAAGCGAAAGAATCAAACCACTGCTCAGCTGTTCTCTCCATGTTTCAAATAACATTACGAATACTGCGGCAACGCCACATCCATCAATCACGGGAAATTTTTCCAAAATAGCGTCATTCTACTTCAGGACCAAATCAATGTCTCAAAATAATGTGGGTCGAATGTCACATTGGCAACAGCGCTCCAAACCCAATACAGCAGGTAAAAATGTTTGAAAGCAATGAAAACGGTAGCCTAAACCCTTTCTCAAAAGCATACCAGATATAATAAAAATTGATTCTTGAACTGTCAGTTACAACGAATTTTACCGCAAAATAATTACTAAGAGAAACGAAAATCAAGCAAGGATCGACGCCCTGTCAGTGGTCTGAATTTTGAAGAATAGTTTAGAAGTAGGTTAAATCCAAGTTCATAGAAAAACTCCTCCCCAACTACGGCTCCGTAGAAAAAAGACTACTTCCTCGCAGACAGAAACATCTCACAAAGAGAATGCTAATTAAGCCTTTCTTCAATCAACAAAACCCGAATTGAGCTCAAATTTGCACCATCACGGAAATTCCACATTCCAAGCACAAGCACCCTAAACCCAGATTAAATTCGAAGAATCGAGATCCCGTACCTGAGAAACCAGCGACGCAGTCCCAAATTGGGACACCACAGCAGCGCTCGTCCACTGGCGCCCACCCAAAATGTTCCCATTGCAGCTCCTCCCCAGGATTGTTAACCCCACGACGCCACCCAAAACCCTGCAGCTCACCATCGTAGCTGTCATCGCCCAACCCAAATTAATGAGAGTTCCAATCACGCACCACTCTATAGCCCCACTTGCTCACAATGCAAAGCGTCGCATAGACAACTGAAGAGCCCCAATCCTGAAAGAAAACAGGGGAAGGGAATGTGAAGGAATTGGTGAGATTTTCTTTTGGATTTCTGGGAGAGCAGTCGCGTGCCGCGGTTAACGGTGAAGGAAGGTGCAGTCATGAAATGGAAGGCGAAAATCTGCGAGACGACGGAGGATCTTATCTGAGTCCACCCCACCAATCTTGGTGCAGCTCGGAGTCTCGGACATGCTCATCAGGTAACTAGAGAAGCCATCCCATTTGTGTCATAATTCAGTTGACACCCTAGATGTTGCAATATGTTTGAATTGTGTACATTTCTAGAACCGTTTTTACGTGGGGACCAGAATGTTTTTTTTTTCTTTTTTTGTAAAGCGCCAAAGTGACGATATTAGATGTTATAGTGGTGCTCCGAATTTCAACATTCATCCACAAATTGGATAAAAAAATCACATTAGCACATATTACACATGCATAATTCTATTTTCATCCACAATCTAGTGATTTCATCCAAGATTTTTTTTTAATTTGAAGTTTTTTGGCGATTTCATCCAAAATTTTACCATTTATGCTCTATGGGCTTGGTGTAGGGCCTCATATTTTGGTGCAAATTGACAAGAAATCGCCAAAAAAAAACATTGATGGGGACCAAGCCAAGAATTATTTTTGGTCATCTCTAGAAGGATGCAAAACCAATGTTACGGTAGGTGACCAAAAGTTATCATTGGATGAATAGGTGCATTCTTTGTTTCTTTAGTAAAAAGTCATTTGATGAATGTATTTTATCCTTGATGTGCGCTCATTAGGTTAAGTTGAACCATTTCTAAGATCTTTGCCACTGGGAGTTACTTAGAATTTTTTTTTAAATTGGCTTGGCCCCTAGTATAAAGCAATCTTTGAAGATAATTTATAAATCATGAAGTTTTTCCTTTAGTTTTTTTTCCTTCATAAAATTTTGCAACAATGAAGGAATAAGATTGTTGTTTAAGTCCATGTAGAAAAATAATAATTTTAAATACTTTCCACATAGAATAAGATATGTTTCAATGAATTGTCGATTTCACATTGATTTCTTCCCAATTGTATGAACCATATGTACAAAAATTTGTCTCTCAAAGCAACTATAAGCAACTATAAGCAATTTAGATGAGTTCCTACAAAGTCAATTTTGAATAAAAAGTTTTGAAAGTTTTGTACAAAGTGATGAAATATATCTTGATTATGGAATAGAGATTTATTTTTTGATTGAGTGTTTGGATAAAAAAATTATGCACCCCAAAGTTTTTGGAGACAACATGCAACTTTATATAGCTAAACCCTAAGAAACTTGTTTATTTCTAAAATTTTAAATGCATGTAACTAACCTCTAATAGAACATGCATCAATAAAAATAAATAAACTAATTTGTAGTACAAAAATTGCATTGATTTCTACAAAGAGTAAAAGTTAGCAATCCAATCAAGCACAAGCAAAATACAATTCTCTTTTAACCTTTAGACTCTAGAATCTTGAATCTACATAGTCAAAGCTTCCAAAAAACATTCCATATATTTCCACAAGAATCCAATTCAATTTCACAAAATTCAATTTTTTAAAACACAAGGGATATTTTTTACACTGAAAAATGGCAATTTTTGAAAAAATTTAACCTTCACTAATGAAATAATGTAAGTTATGTTCAATTTTTACTTTACATTGCATTCAAATTCTTATTTGATGTGAATTTTTTGAAATGACAATAAGCCGCATAATTGTATACAACTGATCTTGAATTGAAAAGTTTTCCAAGATCATAATTATCTTTTAACTTAGTTTTTCACTAGTGGAAATGTAATCTATACAAATAAAAAAAAATTCAATTTCAAGAAGATTCTTAGCTAGAATTAGATTAGGTAGTGAATTATCTTGTGGTTATTTTCCTTGTTATTTACAAAAGAGACCAATGAGATTCTCATAAGCCTACAAGGAAAAAAAATTATTGGAAACAAATATATCACTTTTGAATCTTCTCTTATGAATGTCATTTGAAGGCAATGTTTATCCCAGAGGACAATTGCTCCCTTGGGGGACAAATGAAAGTTTGGATAGGTACCTACCATCTCAATTTTTGACATGATTTTCTTAAACTTCTTTTAAGATAGAAAATCAAGTAAGCTAAAAGGAAGTATAATTTTTAAATCAATTGGTGCTTAGAACCAAAAATTTCACCATACAAAGTAAAAATAGCTAAGTCTAGGTAGCAAAAAGTCTTACAAAAAATCAAAATATTATCTGAAAAGTTGTTATGTCTTAGAATATACTTTTATCTACATGGAAATATTTGATTTTCTTCTTTTCATTTATTTTAGTGAAAGCTATGAAGAATATTGTTTTGTAGACAACCATAGAATCTCCCTAAAAATATAATGTTAAGGATTTGTTTTTGAAGTAAATTTTTACAATTATTCACAAAAAGAAAGGTCTACTAGGTTTACAATGCTTGCTAGAATCTCACTATTAGGATTGATGTGTTGAAGAATTTAGTTGGGAGTTTCTTCAACATAAATAAATTTAAAATCAAAATTTGTCGCCTTAGAAGATTCAAAGTTTGATAACCCACAAATGGAAAGGTGTAAAAAAGGGTTTATTTTCACTTTAAACACCAAGAAACTAAGAAGGATTAAAGATTCAAAGGTTCTATTTCGTTATTTCCCTTTTATTATATAACATGTACTCACAAAGATGGAGGGTGGTGAAATGGACCTTACTCTTGAAAATGACACTATTAATGCATGTTGAATGACTCCCAACGATTGATAAAAAAACATGTTCAAAGTAAAAATGGACAGATAGTCATGTTGTGTAAAAATCCAATTACTCCATGAAGGGGTTATTTAAGATGGAATGAGGGATTGATTTGCCACTAGTTATGATTCAAAATTGAAATGAAAAGGGTCTCTTTTGCACAGAGGCCATACAAATTATCCTCAACCATTGGATGTATGTAGGGTAGTTACAAAGTAGCATCCATTTTGATTGGCTTTGCTTAGATTAGATATTGACTATTTTGGAACCATATGGGGTCCATTCACATAAAGTTGCACCACTATAAAATCGTTTTTGTTGTGGTGGATTTAGGGCGCACTGTAAAGTTGACTATGACGACAATAGAGAGGAAATGTCATGTGCAAATTGTTGCCATGGAATTTGATATTCCCTAGACACATTATTAAGGGGCTACTTGGAAAGGACTATTTTATTGTATAAAAAAGGAGGGAAACTCGTTTCAATTCGAAAGGAGGAGGATAAATTGGTGAATTATTTTGTAGGCATGCAAAAGTTGGGCCATCCCATAACTACATTGTAACTCAAAATTAAGGTTGCAAAGGTCATTCAAATGCGAGTTACACCTTTTAAAGATGACATTATAGGGCGGGGTTGGTGGAGATGGTTTTGCAAGAGGCAATTGAATTGATTCTTAGAATGTCGCAAAGCTTAGATATGGAGAAGGAAAATTAAAGGGTTACATCCTTCTAATGTACATGTGGCCACTTTCAATCACAACTTGAGTTATATGTATGAGATAAATTATGAATCATCCCATGTATGGAATGTGGATAAATTGAGTGTCCAAAGGTAGAGAAACAATGGTTGACGAGTGTTGATAAAAATAGGATCTTGTGTGGTACATTGCATTATTCTCAAGGAAAACAAGTTGCAATCTATTTTTTGTAGTATCAATAAAATTCCAATTTTTTGGCATTTTTTTGTAGTAAGAAATTTTAGAGTTTTGAACTATGTAAAGGGATGTGATGATGATGTGGTCATGGCAATGCAAAAAGGGCATGGATGGTGGACCACCTTTTCAAAGCATAGAGTGAACGATTGAACACTTTATAAATTGTGTGAGAAAGTATAGCTTGTGCATTTCTCCTACATTTTTTGCCTTCTCATTTTAGACGAACATGACTCACATATCAATATGATTGTTGTAAAATTGGCATGATTGTGGGTCTAGCTAGACTTCCTATCATACACTTTGCATGCTATGTAAGCCCTTGATATATCTTGGTCAAGCCTTTGAAACTAGAGTTTTGCTAAAACCAAGATGTTTGGACTTTGTGCAATAAGTCCTAAGTAGAGACAAGGAGGTATTGGTAGGTTGGATTCATGGGATATAGAAAAGGCATTGATAGATGACAACATCAAAAATGGTTTTAGAACCATTGGCATTTTACCATGTAATCCATGGAAGTTGGATGGTAAAATGGGCCCAAGTGCAATTTTTCAATGAGTTTGTGGTGCCTTTGGTGATAGATTTATTGGCACATGAAAACCCTATTGCCAATGGATGCAAAAATGGGAGTCCATTGGAGGTGGAATCCTAGAGCACCAATGAAGAGGAAAATTATGAAGAACAATTGGAGAATGCACTCATGGATCTAGATGAGGAAGACAATAGAAAGATGGTTCACTATTTCATTGCACTAAAAGATAGCTAGGGTTGAGGACAATGGAAATGCATTGGATATTGATGGGTTTTTGTAACTTCTAGTGGAATACATTGAGGAACATGCACCGATTCCCCCATCTTGTGAGCCTCACATCGAATGGTCGTCAATATTCATTCTAATGACATTGAATGAGCTCCTTGCTACACTAGAATTGAAGTGGCCATGGCAGGGTTGCTATTCCATGAGCATACAATTTTTTAGGGATTCCTTATACAAATTTTGGTCAAATTTATAGATGGAATTCCTAAAAATTATATTCTTACATGCACATAGAATAGCAATTAACCTTGGTGTCTATATTATAAGAATCTTCCATGATTATAGTGAAACTATGTTATAGATACCTATAGTATAGGTATTTGCCCACATCGTACTTGCAAGATTTTTATAAATTTAAAATTTGAGTTGGGAACTTTTGCCAATCATATATCTTCCAAGTCAAGGAATCTAAACTCTTATTGTACATTCAAATACATTTATTGTGGTCTCTTCTTTTTGAGTCTACTGATAAGCACTATGACCTACTTCACAACAAAATTCCATATTGTCTTATCTTGTACCATTAGGGTTCTTGTGACATTTTTCAATCACAACATTAGCCTTGAAATGCCTAGGGAGCCAAAAAGTGACTAATGAATAGTCAAAGAACTCTTTTTCATAATGAAGTATTGTACAAATTCCAACAAACAAACACTTGCAATAACTCGACCAAACACACCAAGCATGCTGAACTGTTTGATGAATAGGAGAAAATGTGGCTAGTGTGTAGAGAAAATAAGAGGCACATTACAAATCTATCTATCTTGTAAATCTATCTATGGTGTTTTTCATAAGAGCTATAAACCTATTCTATGTGAACTCAAACTGACAAAAAGTCACAATTTTTTCCTCAAAACCTTAATTTTCTTGTTGTACTGGGAAGCCAACTCCATTCAGATTCAACATTTCTAAGATCGTAAGATTTCAGTAGTACGCACAGAGTAAGAAAGTAGTCCCGTAAGTCCTTGGCATGTGTACGATACGGATTGAACGCTGCAGGCTTGATGCACACAGAAAATGGGGGTTTCGAATGCATCGTGACAGAAGAACCATTAATACAGTTTGGCTCGGGGATCGATAGATGGGATAGTAACGATGAATAATTCTACAGTCGCCTCATCGACATTGACTTCCGTGGGCTGGGATATGACTTGTGCACTTCAGAGGTGCGACGTGCTCCTCAGACTTGGGACTTGCAGAAGATTATCGTGTCCCCTGAGCCTTCCTGGTACGCTTATTACCTGTGTGTTCACGTACCGGAATTAGAAACTCATGTTTACAACGGTACGGTTTCGTGGAAGAAAGACCGAACTCTCTCCCGTACCAGTATACTCCGTATATATCATACATCATAAAATCCCTTCTACCTCTGCTAAATAATATTGTGCCACATTTTTTTCTAATGCCATAAAAAGCAAAAATCCTACAAGTCTGATGGAAACCCCTGCAATGGGATAATTATGCAGAAAAACATTTTTTGCATCATCTTAACTCTTTAAACTAGGAATGGCATTGTCGGAGAGATTTTTGGTGAAACATAGTCATGGGGCTTTAAGGGAAAAGGTTACAAGAATTGTACAATATCCCTATGATCTCAAAACTTTCTTTGTGCAACCAAACTACTAGTCAAGTTGGGATAAAATGTACTTTCGTCAACTTAGGAGACAAGCCACTATTGCAACACTATAGACAAGGGTTTTGTATAATATTGGGTTCATCCTCTGATTCAAACACCAAGGGTGCAGCTAGCATTTTTGAGAATGGAGAAACTGCTAGTTCAAGATATTGACTACCAGTTGGAAGAAGATAAAAACATGTTTTAATTTCAGCAAATTCATTTACCTAACCAGTCTGGCAGTTTGTTTTCAGCCCAGTGTGGCCAGGCCTCCAGTGATTAATAGGAAACTCAATGAAAGCCATAAAGTGAATCATTTCACCACTGGAAAGCCCCAATCTGAAAGGTTCTTCGATCCATTGCAAAAGTAAAAAACCCTGACCTTGATGCACGTTTGCAAAACAAGATGACAAGATCACAAAGAGCAGCACAAACTAACCACCCCACATAGCGGGATTTGCACAAGTTCCTAACAAATTATATTCTCACTATAGCAAGCACAAGCAAGACATACTGTACAGTGCAGTACTGTACAGGATGCGAAACCGGTACGAACCAAATGTCAAATGACCACAGATCTTGGAAAGGAGGGGAGTGACCAACAGATCCCAGCTTTGAAAATGCATAAGAAGTTCTCACACAATAGTAATCAAAATTCGATCTCAACAGATTTATCTCTTGAACCCAAAGATCTCGTCACCACTTTATTCATCTCCCCCAAATCTCACTCCTCCATACAAAATGCTAAAAGTCGCATAAATACTCTTCTCACATTTAAATTTGTAAGAAAGCTCGTCAAATTTCACTCCTATTAAGAATTGGACTGTGTCAAGACTTGGTCCGACACCAAGGATGACCCCAAAACCCCTGACAGAAAGTAAACAACGCATACCATCGCCCGAAGTGTGGTTAAACCCTAAACCACCCCTTTCGTAACCTAGAATACAATAGGCTTAGCAAGATTCTAAGATAGCGCTCCAGTGTCAATAAATCAAGTGACCTGAATGTGTAACAATTTTCTTTCAATGCTTATAACCCTCTCCTGTCACTCGCATGACACAAGTGCAGTTCGAAAAGATTAGGCTCCATAGCCATAACTCGATCTCCCTATGGTCGCAGAGAGCGATAGGTCTCCAAGATCCTACAGTTCCTAACCTAATTTAGAGGAGATGGTTATTTCTAATAACCTCTCAGTCCTCAACCATTCATCTAGTACACACTATACATATACACCAGTCAATCAAATTGTTTCTTCCGACTGGTGAAGAGCCTCCTGCTTCAACTAAAATGAAGAGGAACGTAGCTTTTACACCTACGTGAATGAAGAGACTGCTCAAGGTGATTCTACTGCCTATGCCATACGAACATAGGTAGAGAGTGCCGCCCTCGATTCCCTGTGAAAGGTAGACTCTATGACAAACATGGATAATTAAGTAACCAATAACAAGGAGCAGTTACCAATGAGCTAAATGATAATAAGGTCAGGTATGACATGCGGCGATTTCACACTCCCTGGTTGTTTTCTTTGTACTCTGGAGCCCCTCAGTGGAGCTTGAGGCGTGACATATTTGTACTCCGCCACTGGAGGAGGAGGTGGCAACCTGTGCAGCAGAGGAGGGATCGTCCTTGGAGAGAAATCTTCGGTAGTTGGAAATTTGGGGAAACTCTCGCCCTCAGTGGGTTTAAGGTCAAAGGTACCTTGTGCACTCTTACGAACTGACAAGACGGAAGTGGGTGACTCTTCGTAGAGATTTGCCTCACTGGTGGCGGAATGCGTGGATCGGCCACTTGCACTTCCGTTGTCGTGAGGTGATGAAGTCTGCAAGCACACGATCGAAATTTCAGTTTACTCATAAAATCACCCCAATTCTTCGTATGCATTTCCTAACAGAAACTATAGTGCTATGCTTCATTAATAGGAACAAGATTTCAACGAACTATTCCAACACATTAGTTGCACTGTTGATGATGGAGTAGATTAAAGTGTCAAAGGTAAAAGCATTATAGTAGGCATGAACCTATTTTGTGAAAATTGTAGATATCAGAATAGTCTGGGTCTAAACTGATTTTAGCTCTGGACTGACGTACTAAAGAAGGGACGAATAGCGGTCACCCTTCAAGTGATGCGGGTTAGTTTGTTCACCCTGAGTGAGCAATAGGGAGGGATTTAGTCTACGGAGTAAATCTTTGAATTCATATTACTATGAAGCAAAGGATAACTCTAATGCACTAAAAACTTACTCAGCCTCCACGAACTTGCACAGACCAAAGGGAGGGCTCCAAGACAGAACTAAAAGGGGGATAAAACATCCCGTTTCAGTCCAAGCTAAACTCCACAATCCTCCCAATGGATACACACACTAGTGCTTCGAATTCTGAAAAGTTGGTAGCCAAGTGCTTGGAAGTTCACACTATTCACGATTGTACTTAAGAAGAGATTTCATTTCACTAGCCTAATAACTTTGAATATTTCAAACATGAGCATACTATGAACAGGAACTGCAATAAAATGCACTCTTCTGCGGTTAGTTCGGACCACTTGCTTCAGACTATTTGCCATAAATTTGTCAAAAAATTCCAAATCATGTGATCAAAACCAATAGAAAAATGTTCAAAAAAGGCGCATTTTCTTGTCATGAAATGTTGAAGATCAGTAAACTTACAGAGAAGGCATCCCAACGCAATTCATTCTGCGAAACTGGAGAAGAGATGTCTGCATCCGAAGACTTGAAATTCCGCTTGGTATCAATGCTAGGTTGATCACGTTCTTCTTCATTATCAACCAGCAGTGATGACGAGTCTTCATCGTAATCCTGATCCATTGCGTCGGAATCCAATATAGTCTTAGGAGATCTGCGAGAGAAAGATTCGCTGCCGAAACCAGAAATGCCTTTGGAGGTTTTCTGAGATTTTCTGCGCTCCTCCTTGTAGAACGTCTCGTCCATAAGTAAATGGAGCACATGCTTGGCTCTTCTTTGGAGTGCTGAACCCCAGTCAATCCTTGAGCTGAAATTACGAGGATCATCCATGCTTAGAAAAAGATTGTTCGAATGAAATTACTTCAGGAATATCCAGTTAACAAAGAGTGTATATGGACTCAAAGGGAGTTGAAGCACCATAAAACTAATGCAGGTGTAAAACCAAAGGATTATAATATTTATAGATGCAAAATAACCTGATTAGTCCTAAACTATTCTAGTACAAGTAGATCGATACCTGAATAATAAATTAGGTGGAGGAGACACAATTGCGAATCTCTAAGTATCTCTCTGTTTGTGGTACGATGGCAAGTTACACTCTCAATTAATATGCTTGTCTTAACATATTCAAACAGAGAATGTATAAATAACAACCCCATGGAATCATATGAAAAACCATGGCAATGTCTAAACTCCAGTTCAAAGTACGAAACTTCATGAGGGTAGTATTACATACCCAGTCGAATCAACGTCAACAAAGCGTGCTAACTCCTCAAATTGCTTCTTGTCTTCACGAAACTCCATAACTAAATCCTCCGGACCGTGACACAGAAGGTATTCTAGAAGAATTAGAGACTTGTGAATTTGTCTCCGGTTCTTTTTGGCATTTAGTGCAAACCTGTACCACCATCAAAAGATACAGATAAGAATACACAACATTCTTTAGCCTAGAGAAAAGGTCCCTCTTCGCCTAAAACATTCCGAAATAACTTATAATAAGATTGTTTGCAATTCACTTGTTTGCTAACAAGAGATGCGATTGGCAAAAAGAAAAATGGCACCTGCCGTTAGAAGCTGCTCTAACTGGTTGATACTTTCGTATAACCCATCAAGTAATCTTTCATTAGGACACAATAAAGGCAAGTGCACCACCGCACTTTCTAACGTAGACTACATGCTACGCTTGATTCCCTCTCTTATTGCCTCTCTTATTGGTAAAGAATGAAATGGAATAGTTTCCAGTAAAATAAAAAGCTGCTGGCACACATCTTGCAGAATCTTCATCAAAAGACTCTACCTCCTATGAAGGACCTGCACAATACGCAGATAGTCTTCAGAGTTGTAGACAACGCTACAGATATCAGCCATGGCTTTTGTTGTGGGGCCCCATTCATCGGCATTTGTAGCTTCCTCAGTCATTCTGTGTCAACCAATACCCACAACCATTAAAGATCGTCACCGAAACCAGATTTTTCTTGCAAGCTCTGAAGTTGCGAATAGTCCAGCAAAAAGCTTGACATGTAATGTATACTGTAAACTCCACTACAAGCAGATTATTAAAAACGAGGAGGCTTACAATTCTGCAGTGCTGACGTCCACCAAAGCCAGGCGGGCAATTTTGAGGCTGTCTTTGAACAAGAAAGAAGCACGGTTCTTGAAGGTCTCTAGATGACCCAGAGCCGCGACACCAGGCCGATTGTCCAACTCCATATCTCAAAATTCAAAAGGATTATCTGAAATCTCTACTTCCTGCAACCTAATACCACTCAACTAATTAAGAACACACTCCATCAATCCCACAACATCTTTGCTAAATTGGTACTTCTTCAAAAACTGTTGTACCACTTGGTATACACTTGGGAATTTCTTGAGAGCCCTTTGACTGATTCAAACCTGCACCCCACAATTCTCTGTAAACTCAGAGATCCATAATCCAACCAAAATAGTTCTGTAATTCATACTCCAGAACCATAAGCTCCAGAAGAACGGAGCAATGGTGTTTAAGATCCCCTGGTAGCAAGAATGTGAACCAATACATCAAAATTTCAGACTAAGGTAGGGACACCCATAATCGCCGCCCAACAATTTTAAACAATGGCAGTATTGATTAGGAAGTAGATCCGTTTAAGTGTCAGTTTCAAGACATCCACCACGATCATTTTTGAACCCTTGTAACTTTTGCATATGAATTGGCAATAGCGCATTCTTTGGTGTGTTGAACGCTCTCTCAATCGCTAACAAGAGCACACAAAAATTTGACCAGTCCAGCACTGAGAACTATACTCAGCGTCAAAGTGGCGATCTTCGGGTGTCCCTAACTTCCCGGGCCGGCACAACTAGTTCTGCACACTAAGTAAATGGCACATGAAACCATTGCACAGACACCTACAGCGAAGGACATGTGAAGGTACTGGATCACAAAAAGTACTGGACAAAGATGTGCTTCACAACCCAACAACTTGCTTAAAAGTACGCCAGCAACACTAACCTCAAGAACTAATCCGGCAATCACACCACCTTCGGAGACAAAACTCAACCCCTGTTTCCAAAGAACGTCTCGTTCTCCCCAAGAATCTCTACTTCCAGTCAAATGGCCCCTCCTGCTCAATTCTACACCAAAAGAACGTGCTTCACTTGAGCAAGCAGCTTCACCAGCACCAAACCCTCTCGACCTTACTCCGAACTCTTCGCTCACAAGCTGCAAGCTTTTGTGTCGTACTTACAAAACCTGGCATCAGTCATGATGAACGATTCAAAGTTAGAATTATTAAGCTTTCCTTTGAACTCGTGTCTGATAGTCAGCACGTCGCCCCTCTGTGAGCTTCCATCTGTCTTTCCTGCCTGCGCGGGTCAAAATCTAAACTTCCTGCATCTTTCACAAGGTTCGTTTTAAGTATGCTACTCTTTTACCTGCTTTTAGAATCTTCAACGGGCGGTGCTGGTGTGGACTAACTTATTTTACTGCAAGTGGGGGCGTCTTTGATGGTTATTTTTTCAATTTTATGATCATCTTTGTGGCGATTTGTGGCGATCGAGAATGGAATTATTCGACTGGAGATCGGAAGACGGAGACTGAAATATCAGGTGATCTGGAGCCTGGAAGCAGGGGTGGTCTTCCACGTGTTGGTCTGTGGAGGATTGTGTTCTCCGGAGAAGGAGAATGTGGGGAATAGTGTGGGTGACGGCAGGCAGGTGTTGATGCATTTGCAGATCCAATGGGAGCAAATTGGATTGTTTTTTTATGTTTTCAGGAGGAAGGAAGGAGGGATTTACGGCTTTCTTTTGAGACTACTCACATTCCCCCAGGTTGGTGGGGTAGTATGATTTGATTTTGACAAATGCGCGTCTCATCTCTCATAAGGTAGGCCATGAACACAACTGAAGGGTCGGTTCTCAAGATGTTCCAAGCCTGAGTGAATTATAAAATCTAACGAGCAAGGTAAATGTACCCATACCCGATCAGTAAAGGGATTTAACCCTTAAAGGATGGACTGGTGACTGTGGAATCCTTCCTTTCGGAACCGTGTGACATCATCTCCTTTAAAAAAATCAAAAATATCCATTGGAAGTCATATTATTGTAGAAGATCTACCTTGTTTTCACAAAAAAAAATTCCAAGGATGAATAGTCATAGTTCTATCTTACAAGGAGAGATTCTTTGGCATCCATCGCACAGAAAACGTCCACTTCAACGTTTAAGGATTAAGAGCAGATTGTGAATAGTGTAAGCCGAAACAAATTTATCCCATATAGAAAGATAGGAAATATGGGGATTGCCAATTTTTTAGAAATTTTATTGCCAAAATTGAAATAATTGTGAATTTTGGGAGCCATAAAGTGCTTGGGATCCATAGCCAATGTCTAGACTCTTCCAATTCCAATCATTCAAGAACTACTTTCCACTCATTACTTCAGGACATGTGTCATGATCTTATTAGTTTCAATCTTAAAAAAGAATGCTACATTTAACTACTTCTAGACTTTTGAAAGTACATAGTTGATAATGGTCATCGAGAGAGAAAAAAATGATCATCAAGGGATAATACAAAACATCAAGAGATCAATACAAAACATCCAGAGATCTATACAAACATCGTGGGATCCCATGATGTTATTATTTGAAAATACCTGGATATTTAGTCTAGAATTCACTTAATAGTCCAGAAGTAGTTGAATGTGGTATAAGAGAGAAAAATTCATTCCAAGCTTTGATTGGAAATTTGATCCAACTTTCTTTGGAAAGAATGCCTCCAACAAGTTGAATATGGGTCGTGGTCGGCAATGGGTACCTCTCCCTTGTGCCCTATGCCATAGCCATACTTAAAAGAAAAGTAAAAATAATTTTTTAATTCACAAAAACTTAAAAATTCAATATCTTTTCTACCATGAGTCAAAATGCCATAAAACAACGTCCCTACACCCCTTCTTGCAGAGAACTTTCAACAGTACCAAGAACACAATTATGGGACACATAGCTTTGAGATCTCACCGTTACAAACAAAACAAGACAACCTCATTCAAGGTATTGATTGGTGGAGAGTTGAAAATTGAACTTAGGGCTTTTATCCATTCCAAACTATAAATCCAAATTCACTTAGAAAAGTTGAAATATATAGTCAAAATTTATCTATAAAGTAGAATGTTTTAGAAGTTTTGTTGTTAAGGAGTTGGAATTTGGAGCAATGGTTGAAATTCTATTTTGGCTTCACACAACTCTTGCTCAAATTGCAAGCTATTCTTTTGTATGCAATAACACTAAATCAAGACATCCTTGTGTGGCTTGCACTTGTGAGCAATCTATATGCTTCAAATTTTAAACATCAAATGTGCACAAAATAGAAATTTGGACTATTTGACTCATCTTTTCACCTATTTTTGACATAAGACATTTGTAGATTTGCAACTTAAGACTCATTGTTGGGACTTTGGGCTTCACATTAACCCCTAAATGCCCAAACTGCGTTTTTTGGCAACATAGTGATTTGGAGTAGCTCACTATGAATGGAGTTTTTATTTATTTTTTGTTGAAATTTTCACTCAGCATGTGCCCAAGGAGTAGATTTAAGTTCCAATAATTTTCTTAACTTTTGACAACATGGTTAAAAAGTTATTGCATGATATTTCATTTTCATTGCTCAGTGGGCAACCTAGGCAACTCAAAAACCTTCTTTTAAAATCACTTTTAAAAAAAATTAAAATTATTTCTCTAGATTTATATATACGTGGGAAGCTTTAAATCATTCCATTTTTTTTATTAATGAGATGAAAGTTACGAAGAGTTTTAGTTTGCGAGTAGATATGGAGTCTTTGAAAACCATAACTACCCGCAAACTAAAATGCCTCATAAATTTCATCTCATTAATCAAAATGGAATGATTCAAAACTTTCCATGTATATGAAAATCTAAAGAAACAATTTCAAAGTTTAATTTCTTAAAAAAGGGATTTTTTAAAGAAGTTTTTTTAATTGCCCTAGCTACCTGCCAAGCAATGAAAATGACATGTCATGCAATAAATTTTTACATGTCATGCATGTAGTCAAAAGTTATGAAAATTGTTGGTGTGAAATTTTCAAAGAAAAAAATGAAGAATTCCATTTGTAGTGAGCTACCTAATGTTACCAAAAAATGCAATTTTTACATTTTGTGGTTAAAGAGCTCCAAATTCCACATACAATACTAGTCATTGTCTTTTTACAATGCAACAAAAGTTTGGACTTGGACTTGAATTTAAAATCTTTGAATTGGGATGTGGAATATAGTATAAACTACCCCTAATATTGTTCAACACTGAGCAAGTGTATCATGGGGAGGAAATCATGCAAAATGAAAGAGCATCTCCATGTATGCAATAAAAGTTCATCTCTTTAAAATACTAGCTCATCACTTTAAAAAACAATTATTCACATATTTGCCCAACCTTAGTGACAACTCATTGTAGTAACTTTCAACCAAGTACAAGCCTCACTAATTGAGCAAATCCAAAATGAATCTCTATCATTGCTAATCCAATATATAAAGGAAAGAAATAATTTGTTAAAGGTGACAACTTGGAAATTTGACAAATCCAAGCATTTTTAGTGCAATTTTCACACAAAAAACATTGTTTTCTCCTTATTTACTATATTTCTGCCTTTAGATAAGTGCACATATAATCATCATGGTCTTGAAATAAACAATTACATTTGGTTTGAAAAAACATCACCAAAACTAGATATCAATTAAGCAAATGAACACAACCAAAGATGCACACAAAACATCTTGGGAGGTCATTGGCACAAATCTTAAATTGTTTCGAGAGTCCAAACATATAGTGCCATTTTGTGCTTTCCACATAAAATTTTAAAACTTTAGAAGTAACTTAAAGGCCTTGAAATATACATGAGAGAATAATCTTCAAATATTATAGATAAATTTTAGAATACTTATATTTCAACCATATTCCTTATAGACAATATAAAATACCCTTTCGATGCTCTTAGTTTACAATCTTCCATACAGTGACCTTCTTGAGGACAATTTGAGAACTTAAAAGAACCTAGGGTCAATTTTTGGAACACTTGTAGACAATATAATGAAAATTCATAGCTTCTTCTTACAATATCCAAAGACGGTTGCTATTACGTAAGCCAAAGATCAAGAGCATATGAGCCTATAAGATTATACATCTATGGTATAGGTGTCTATATTCTAGAAATCTTTCATGATCATAGAATATCTATATTATAGATACTTATATTATAGGTGTTTATGTTAGAAGCACCTTCAATAGTCATAGGGTATCTACTTAATATAAATATGATCAAGGCTCATATGCTTGCATTTCCATGCTCACATACTAGCATCATTGAATATCCAAATAATGCTTACCAAAATGGAATCCCCTCTCACTTGCCAATAAAATCCAATGCAAATTACTTATGTTTACTATACGTAGTTGATATTAGTAGAAATTATGGGTATTGGATACAATTATCTTAATTAATTCCCCAAAGCACAAGTGATTGTTGATCAACTAATTGAACATTTGGATATGTTCCTACAAAGTTAATTTTGGACAAATCTTTTTGAACTTTTGGCACAATGTGTGAAAATGTACAACCTTGTTAGAAATATAATATTTTTTTGATCATAGGACCAAATCAAAAGCTATGCTACCCAAAGTTTTTTAAGCAAGGTGGGCAACTTTGGGTAGCATGTGCAAAAATCTTCTTCTATTTCTAAAATTCAGTAGGTATGTAATTAACATCTAGTAGGATGCAATTGTAAGGAAAACATGTCTGGTGCAAAAATCTTAGTTTAGGAGTTAAAGTTTGTTGATCTTGCCACACAAAGATAGAAAAAAAACATTTTTTTTTACTTCAAATGTTATAATCTTTGAATCCTCGTGGACAAAGTTTTTGAATTTTCCCCACTCATTCCCATAGTAGTTTGTAGATTTCGTTTAATTATTTTTGAATCATTTTTTTCACTACCCCTAAATGTGATAGTTTTGACAATTTATGCCCCAAATGTGTCACAATGACATCTAATAAATCCATCATGTCATTTGAATAACTATAGGAAAAATTTTCATATCCCAAAAGAAAATATTCAACTACTAATATTATGATATAATCAATATATATATTCTGAAAATCATTCCTTGTTTTTTTTCACTTTTTAATATAATATTTGTAAATAGAGATTTTAATATTTTGTAATAGAAAATGTTTGAAGTAAGAGGTTTATACCATCTTTAACAAAAGTACAAAACTGAAATATGGCATGTGCTATAAAGTATGTCTTTTTAAATTTTTTTGAGGTTTTAATCTAAAGAGATTATATTATTTGTCGTGAATAGAAAATATCTATATAATCAATTTTGAAGAAATATTCATAAAGGTATTTCAAACCAATTTCAAAGCATTTTTTTGTTTTGCATAATTAACGTTCAATTTTTACGCATTTCCAATCAAGAACACCAAATTTTAGTTTCAAGAAAAACAAAACATAATCCATTTTTGATGAATTATTCATTTCATATTCATGGTTTTGCATGATGATGGATTGAAAAGCATCGGTGGTGTATTTTTTTTTAATTCAATTATATATATATATATGAAACATCCATACACACATCTTTCCTTCAACAAGCATCCTTAAAAAAGTTTTAGAATTCCCTCTATAATGAGTTTAATGTAAGGTGTTGTATGACCAAACTTTGTAAAATAGATATCTCTAATTTTTAACTAGATTTTGGCAAAGTAATGAAATCTCTATAGAGAGAATCTTCAAATGTTTTCGGAGTGGTTTGTTGAAGGAAAGATGTGCATATGGATGTTTCCTACATACATAAGCAATCAATTTTAAAAAAAATCATCACCCATGTTTTTCAATAAATTATCATATAAAACCATGAATATGAAATGAAACAATTCACCAAAAATAGAGTTTTGGTTTTCTGAAAGTAAAAGTTGGTGTACTTGATTGGAATTGTATAAGAATTGAATGTTAATTATGCAAGACCAAAAATACCAATTGATTGTATTCTATATCATGCAAAATTCTTTGAATGGCACAATAGGTAGTTTGTAAATAAGTTAGACCCCACTATACAATATCCAACAATTCTCAATTGTCCACCCTATTATGCTGTTCAAAAGAAAATTGCATAATGTATTATATGATTAACATTTTTTGTCTTGTATGATTAACAATCAATTCTTACGCAATTCCGATCAAGCATACCAAATTTGGTTTTCAGAAAAATAAAACTCCATTTTTGGTAAATTGCTTTATTGAATTTTAATGATTTTACATGATAATTCATTGAACATTGATAATGAATGTATTAAATTGGTTGAGGAAATATGTAGGAAACATCCATATGCTCATCTTTCCTTTAACAAACACCTCCAAAAAGCTTTAGAATCTCCTAACAATAGTTTAAAAAGTTAAAGTGACAATCTCCAAATTTTGAAAAATAGATATTTCTTCATTGTAATTAATTCTTTGGCAAAGCAACTATACCTTTATGGTCAAATGTACAAAATTAATAATAGTGTGAAGGTTAAATAGAAAAATATAACTACAATAAAGAAATGTCTATTTTTCAAAATTTGAAAATTGTTACCCCCAACTTTTGAAACCTTTGTGAGGAAATCCTATAACTTCTTGGAGATGATTGATTATTGAAGGAAAGATGTGTATATGGATGTTTCCTTGGAATCGCTACAATTGAATTAAAAAAATATCATAAACCAATGCTTTTCAATCAATTATCATGTAAAATTATGAATTTTAAATGAAATAACTCACCAAAAATGAATTTTTTACTTTTTTGAAACCCATATCTGGTATGCTTGATTGGAAT
The DNA here is from genome assembly GCA_963920665.1 of Straminergon stramineum. Classification (NCBI taxonomy): domain Eukaryota; kingdom Viridiplantae; phylum Streptophyta; class Bryopsida; order Hypnales; family Calliergonaceae; genus Straminergon; species Straminergon stramineum. The sequence continues at coordinate 1,857,797 of OY987269.1, read as the reverse complement.
TGCGGAAGAATTGAATGTCAATTGTGAAAGACAAAAATTGTCAATCATATTATACATTATGCAAAATTCTTTCGAATGGTAGAATAGGATGGATGATTGAGAGTTGCCGGGTCGGTACTGTACACCGGTTCTATGAAGACCCAAAATTGTTTAATTCTCTCTCAATGAGCGGTACAAAATTTGCATTTGAGCAGCCCTACTGACACTCAGTCATAGAGAGGTCGGTGATCAATATACGTCTCAAGCGTTGACTGGGCTACTGGAATCATTCAAATTTCAAAAATTCTCTGAAATCATGTGATCTCAAATTCTCAATTGATTAATCCTTAAACGACTGGTGTCCGTGGAAATCATCCCTTTTGGAACCGTGTGACATCATCTACTTAAAATTTAAAAAGAAATACTTACTGGAGGTTAACCTATTCTACAAGATCTCTACTTTATGCACAAAATTTCAAAGATGAATAATTGCACTTCTATTCTACATAAGAAGATTCTTTGTAATTCATCGGATGAAAAACATCCTTGGCATCATTTAAGGGTTAACTCGGTAAAGGTGGAGCCCAGCCCATGATTGCATAGTCAAACTTCAAAACCTTCTACTTTGTATCATTTATTTTATTGTTTTTTTATGGTTATTTGTCATAGATGAAATCATGTGTCTTATGTATGTCATAAAAAAATTCAGATTTTTTTGGGAAAATTTCAAATTATTCTAATTTTTTGAAGAAATAGAGAAAATACTTACAACATGCTAAACTAATCTGAAAATTTTGGAATAGAAGTATATGATATTATAGAAATGATAGTATAATTCATAGTTTCATATCCTTTTGTCTTTAGAAACATAGTCATAGGTCTTCAATATAAAACTTCAAATAAATTGCTATTTTTAAGGATATTTCCAAAATTTTAAGTAGAGTAGAAACTTCACTTCACAAGCTTCATTTTCTTAGTTTTGCTCAAAATCTAAAGAAATAATTTTGAATGTCAAAATCATGGTTTGAGGGATGAAACTCAAAGTATGAAATACATTGTATATATGTATATTGTATTTTTGAAAAACTACATAATATATAATAAAAAATAATAATATGACTTGGATTTAAATCAATGATGTGGATATGTAGCATTAATAAAGTTGCACAAAAATATTAGATGAAATCATCCATTCTTTAATATGAAAAAAGATTATTTGACCATCCACTAGATCCAAATAGTTTGCTACTTACATCTTCATAAGGTTAAAATATATAAGTTGAGTACAATACTTGAGAAGGTTCTAGGAGTACAATATAGTAGACATTAAGCCTATATGAACCAATATATCTAAAGCTTGGATGAACCAACCTAGACTTTTAGCATGCTAGGTTTTTGAGTAGAAACTTATTTTTAATTTTGTAGGTGGTTAATTTTGTCTTTTGAAACCTCTTTTGAACCCTTGAAGAAAATAAATGATCCATGGAATCCTCGAAATGTGCAGAACATTTGTAATTGACAAAAGAAATGATTGTATTCGATATTGGCATAATCCAAGAGTACTTGTGCCATGAATTAATCTAATTTTTTTTAAAAATTGAGTGTATAAGATGTATTCTATAGCCTACTTCTTGGGGTGAAATGTTTTTGTATTTTGGATCAACTATAGTATAATTCATTGGAGCATGTGAGATTAGATAGAGGTACATTCAAATATCAAGATATGATTGCATATAAAGGTCAAGGTTGTGGTATGCCTAAAGGAGGACCAACTTAGTTTGTAATCATTGTACATTTTGTTATCAACTAACACTACTAGAAAGGGGGGCCTGAATCAACACAATATTTGTTGATTTGTGATAATAGTAACTATCTCAGTTGTGAAAATGGCAATTTTGCATGACTCGTTTTGAAATTCAACATAGATTGCATGAATGTGAACATCATTTGTGAAATGTTTGGTACATGAGCCCAAGATCAGCTGCCACATCATTAGAAATTATAATAATCATCATTAATACCAAAAAAGTTATTATTACTAAAAAACCTGCCAAGTAGGCTACCACATTCGCAAAACTGCCACACATGTGGGTATGCCACTTCATCAAACCCACAATGTGGCTAGGACTACCACGTCAGCAAATTAATCAATTAATTAAAGTTTCCATATTAGATTAAGTACATACTTCAATCATATATCTAAACCATTTTCATCATCATTAGCAATGGGATTTTAAATGCTGCCTACTTAGATGTTCATGTGGAGATGAAGACAAGGCTTTCTTTATAGAAGTGGGGTGGTAGGAGGTAAGACAACCCATATGGGATATGTTAGTTAGGATAAGTATGAGTTCAAGTGCTCATAGTTAAGTCACAAGTAGGAATTATGGTTGAAGTAAAATTTTAAACCTCATTTGGGCATAGTAGATCAATTTTTTTCAAAAACATTTGAACTAATAAAAGTTGACAAATCAAGTTGAATTTCATCTTCAAAAAATCCATTTGAGATTTCAAGACTCCAATCAAAAGTTATGGACAAATTTCAGATAGGATGTTTGAAATTATCAAAGAAAATGTCCCTTCTAACCCATATCCAAAATTTGTCCATAACTTTTGATTGGAGTCTTGACATCTCAAATGGATTTGTGGAGATGAAACTCAACTTGATTGTTCAACTTTTATGAGTTCAAATGTTTTTGAGAAAAGTTAATCTACTATGCCTAAATGAGGTCTGAAATTTTACTTTAACCACAATTGTTACTTGTCACTTAATTATGAGTGGTTGAGCTCCTACTTATCCTAACTTACATATCCCATATGGATCGCCTTACCTCCTACCACCCCACTTCTAAAAATGCCTTGACTTTTCCTCTAAGGTAGCAAAAAAGTATGTAGCATTCAAAGTTCAATTGGAAATCTACATTCCAATGCATTGAATGTGTTATTGCATATTTTACCCTAAATTTTGAAGTGCCTAATCTACTTTAGAAACTTTAATTAATTGGATTTTGTTCATTAATTTGATGACATGGCAGTCCTAGCTATGTAGTGGGTTTGATGACGTGGCAGATGTAGCCTACATGGTGGATATCCGAGTAATAATTTATTTTTTATTACTAATAATATGAATATTTTTAATAAAAATTTGATGACATGGCAATTGATTTTTATTGACGGGGGACATTCATGAAGACCTTCATCTTATGTGGCATTATCAACAGAACTATGCTAAAAATTGTCCGAATTAAGATGTCATAACCAACCTAAATTCATACTAAAACTACGCTAAATCTATGTTGAAACAGACATTGATTTCTCTAGTAGTAATACAAAGTGAAACCAACTCTACCTACATGATATACACATCTACTAAGAGACTGGTATATTGAAAAGTATAATAGCATTGAACTCATTCTATATTGGCAATTAGAAGATATGAGTCTAGAAATCTTGAAATCTCTTCACGATTGGTGTCTTCTTGATGATCCGCTTTATTGATTTTTTGCTTGAATCAATATCTCCAAATAGAGAGTCTTAGAGGATGAAGATGTATAAGGAGTAACTTTAACTTTGAAGGCAATTTGCCTCTCTTGAAATGAGATTCCAACAACAAATAGATTTAAAGTTGAAAATCTTGGTAGCATATGACTATATTAGCATAGTGTACATGCACAAGCTACAAAGTGTGGGTGGGTTGGTGCAAAATTTTGGGTGGAGTTCTTGATCTCGTGTTAGTTGCTATAGTGCATGTGAGTCAAAAGTCTCATACATCTCAAAACATGGAATAGAATTCAAAAAAGTTGTTTTTAGGGTGGCAACTAAACAACCAATTTTTTTCAGAAATTGTTGTTCACCAGTATGTATGTAACATTTTGATGTGGTCTTAAGGTTGGATTGCCAAATACAATAATCCTAGTAGTGCAAATAGGATTATGGCACTCAACATCAACATCCTTAAACATTACATGATGGTTGCTTGAAAAGAGTTGTTTGACAACCTTGAGCATGCAATCTTAAACGAGAGTTGGGAAATTAAATAAAGTAAAGGAATTTTATAGAATGATGGCTAAAACTTCAACTTGCATGGTGATTTGTGGATAGTCTATCTAACTGTCTTTTTTTGTAGGAATTCATTTGAAGCACTTTGATTCAGGCCGGAAGTAGATTGTGAGATGTAATCATATTCATGTGGGTCGAGTAGTGATATTAGATTCCAAGATCTTAAGGTTTTAACTCCTAAAGTTATTAAAGGGAACTCTTGGGATTTTGGGTAGGCTTGTGTGATCTCAATTTTTGACATAATTTTTTTAAATTATTTTGAAAGATGAGAAATCAAATTAGCTTTCTGGGGATATAATTTGTATTCCAACTAGTGCCTTGGAGTAAAAGTTATGCCTCCCTAAGTCCAAAATGCAACTCAAGGGGTAGCCCAAAAAACCCATAGAAAATTGAATTTTTTTATTTTTTATTTTTATCTCAAAGATTTCATTTTTGTCTACATCTCAAGCTTTGAATCATTGTACTTGGACTAGTAATGAGAAAGTTATAGACAATCTTATTTTTGAGAAATCTAAGCATCTTTATGAAAAAATATACTTGTAGAATTCATTTTCGAATGAAATTTTTATAATTTTTCAGAAAACACTACTAGACAAAGTTAAGCTTGCTTGCTAGAACAATCTTGCCATTAGGATTATAGTGTTTCAATTCCAACATTCTTTGAGTTGTTAATGGTTTAGTTTTCCTATCCTATTTCCTATTCAATCTTGAACCTACTTCTACTTAACAATTTTTTAATGAGTGAAAATAAAGTGTATTTTTTATGAATGTTTTTCATAGATTCTCAACTAAATTCTTCAATATAAAAAATTAGAAAATCATAATCACTAATGCAAAAATTTTCAGTTAAGAAGATTTAAAGCCAAAAAATCCAATTGAACAAGGTTTAAAAAACTTTGTTTTCTGCACTTTAAATACAAATATCTTACAATCTATTGGTCAAAGTTCTTCCACACATTCTTATACTAGTCTATGTCTAAGCCACCCATATTCTTGAGACATGAATAGTTGAAGTACACCCTTCAAAGTCTCCATTCACGATAGTTTTCAAATCCCAACATTACTATTACTACTATTACTACTACTACTACTACTACTACTACTACTACTACTACTACTACTACTACTACTATGGGCAATTTCATTAAAATGGCATATGCCATGCGCCATTTTTGACATACTCTGCGCCATTTTAATGGAATGCCATGTAGTTTCTAACATATTCTGTGCCATTTTAATGGAATGTTGCACCATTTCATTATCATACCACCATTTTAATGAAATTGACCATTACTACTTTACTATTTTGCAATTAAGTTACAACTAGATGTAAGGTAAACCAACCTGTGAAAGACAAACAAACCAATGTAGACACCTAGAAAATGATCCAATATTATCTTACATCAACCCATGATAGAATTTTTGCAATAAATGAGATTTGAGCTAATTAGGTTGAGTTAGTGGCCATATTCAAAGCCTTGGGTGATGGTAGAGGAGTTACTAGTGACTTCCACCATTTTAGTGTAAATTCATCACAAGAAATAACTTTTTTATTCTTTCATGTCATGGCCATGTTAGAAAATACTGTGGCCATCTAAGGAAATATTGTAATTGCTTTAGGTGGTAAAATGACCATTATGGATAAAATTTTGGTTGGTTTTGGGGGTCTAAGATTATTTTGGATTAATTAGGTAGCACACTTCAAAAATTCATAAAAACTTCATACTACGTCAAAAAAATAAAATATCAATTAAAGTAAATCAGTCCATTGTGGTCAAATGACCCGTAGTGGTCACCAGCCCTTCTTTTTTTGGTGAAATTGGGCCAAATTGCACCACTCAAAATAATCAGGCGAAAATTCAATAAAGGAAAAAAAAAAAAAACTGAAAAATTCGCCTGCTGGATGCCTAGGGTTCCAAAATTGCAGCTTGAAAGCCCCACCGGCCGCTTCTTCGGTTGCCAGGTTTTTCCTTGCGCAGCATTTGAAATTCAGATGTTGGCGCCAGGTTGCTGAAGTCCCGCCCCTCGCATCGCCTGGCGTGCTGGGCTTCAACTGAGGATATCGCTAGTGGTGTCTAAGTTGTTTCATTGTCTTTCGCTAGAAGAGTGTAGCGCATTGAAAGTAGCATTGCCAGATTTTGCACAAGGACTTCCACTACTTTGCCCTCCTTCATTTCCACTCTTCCTCAGATTATTGCTTTCTTCTTCCACTCCACTGTACTCCCTCTCCACTAGCCCAAAGTTAATCATCTTTGTGTTTGAACTATACACAATGGATCTCTTGCATTTGGTGCCACTACGTTTTTTCATTGCTTTGCAGCGCAACTTAGACATTATGGAGTTTGGGAGTAATTGTGGCTACTCCATTTCCGTTCCTTGTCATTATGAGTGTTATTAGAGGAGGGTGAGAGTTTGCAAGTGACGTTGTTATATTTTAGGGTATGTGGGCAACAATTTCAATATCCATCTTCCACTTTCCTTTGTTGCAATGAGCTCCAAATTACAGTACATTTGTTTTGCGTTGTGTTTGGTTTGTGAGTTGTGCTTTTGGCTCTTTATTTTATGCATGACGCCATGGTTTGACAGAGGGTCACCAACGGTGGTTGTTAATGTTTTTCTCGTTTTGTAGCATTGCTATGGTTTGACAAATGTCGCCAACAACAACTACAACCTAACTATTCTTTTCCTTCCTCACATTTTTCAAGTCCCTTGTCCACTATCTGTTTTGGAGGAATTGTACATGTTTCCAACAATGGGTGGCAATCGAGACTCGATTCAAATAGAGGAGAATGAAGGCCAAGCCAACACAACAACAGATTGCCAAGAAGTTCTCATGGAAGACACCAACATCGTGTTGAACAAAGTGCCCTCTAAGGTCATTGCAACCAAGGAAGATCGTATAGCTGTGCAGAAGGCGAAGAAGGCAACAACGGAGCGGCATCGACAATTGAAAGGGAAGGCTACCTGTTTAGAAGATAGCAAGGCCCATCGCAATGCACAAGAGGCTGCATCAATAGCAAAGTTTTTTACAAGCTCCCGGAATTCTTTGAACCCACAGCCCCTTGTTTTCGGCAACACACGATCGAAGTCGACATCAACTATGCAATCTCTTACAGACATCGATTCTCTACAAGTTGTGTCTTTAGACACAGTCCTTTTGGGATCTTTGCCTATCCCCAAATCACATGACGATAGTAGCAACAATGGCCAATTTAGGCTTGGAGAAGATAAATCACTTGAAGCTTGCCTTCAGCTACGAGCCAATTTGGTGGAGATCTTAGATGGAGAAGAAAACATTGAGTCAGATGACGACTTCCAACAGGTGCCTGCACCAAAGAAACCCAAAACCAACTATAATCGCACTCGACGTTTTCAAAATAAATGGGCTGCAAAGTTGGTTTGGGCTGAACCCATCCGAGGAAGTGATGGGAAGGTGCACCTTGTGAAGTGTACAGTTTGTTCGACCTTTGAAAAAAACCCAAAGATCCTTGGTCCGAAGTGGGACACATTGACAAAACATGAAGGGCGAAGAAAAGCTGCTTTCGACATGCCTAAGTACAACATCAAGGTTGGAGAATGGTATGAATCAAAGACCAGTAGACACCAAATTAATTTGCGCCATTTTGTTGCGAGACAACCTACTTCAGTTCTGCAGCAAGTGAATATGAGCACTTCCTCATCCAAGTCAAAGAAGATTGTGCAATTCAGTACATTGTATCGAAGATTGTGCAATTCAGTACATTTTATCAAATTTTGTCCTCTGGTCGTCCAATGGTGGAGTAGAAGGAGAGACAGGGGCTCTATGCCTTCCTAAATGTCCCGAATCTCCCCCGTATGCATTGGTCAGATACCTCTGGGTGGAACATGGCGAACTTTCTGTATCAACAAGTGAAAATCTATATCAAGAAGAAAATTATAGCTGCAAATTTTGTGGCTCTTACATGTGATGAAGTGACCTCCATAGACAATGGCAACCGGCTTTGTATTCATGCTTACATTGTGGAGAACTATGTGCGGATTCCGCATTTGATCTCTCTGCAACGTTTAGTAGATGGCTCTGGCGTAGACAATTTGACAATACTCATTGTGAAGGCGCTGGAGAGTGGGGGTGATCTCACTTTCGATGAAATTTCGAGAAGGTTGTTATGTTTTGGTGCAGATGGCGTTTCTACATTTCATGGAGCAAGAACTGGAGTTACAGTTCAGATACAGTCAAAGTTTGCGCTGTTTTGCATGGGCGTGCACTACGTTGCACATAGGTGCAACCTCGCGGTGAAGTCGTTGTCTACGTTACCTATATTTGCAATCATTGAACAAGTCATCCAAAAGACACATGCATATTTTAGCAAGAGTCCAAAACGCTTGTCGGAGTACCAAAAGCTTGCAGAGGTAATGGAGACGAAGGGACTGAAGCCTCTGCTTCAAGTAACAACAAGATGGGTCTCTTTGTTGGAGCCACTGCAAAGGCTGCTTGCTGATTATCGAACTCTATTGGCTAAGATGAAGGCTAATGCACCAAAGAACGATGCAGCTCAAGTAAAGTTCTCCCGTCTTTTCTATAGAGTTTTGTCTATCAAGCACAATAGGTTCTGCACTTGTCTCTCCTCGTTTTGGCTTAGGACTAGGTTCTATTCATCCCTTGGATCTGTAGACCACAGCTTAACTTCCTATGAGTTGTGGTTTGAATACAATAGGGAAATTCTTGATTTTACCTTCATCTTCTTCTTGTGTCATGACATTGTGCTAGCTCTGGGTTTTGCGCTTTGTAATTGTTGATCTAGGTTGTTCAATTTTTGCACAACCTTGATGATTGTAAACCGCTTTGAACATGGTTGCTTGAAAATTGACTTCAAAATTTGGTATTTCCTTATAGAAATGCTTGGGGTTCATGCTAGATCCATACGCACTTTGTGGCATGACGGCACTCATGCCATTGCTTGAAACTATGGATCTATTGGTGATGTTCGCACAAAAAAGGGACGTTTACATCTGCGATTTTGTGGCTGCTCTGAAAATAGCAGAAGGCCAATTGTATACTCTTTATGTTGACAATCGCACTGCATTTGCGACAAATGAGTTTTGGGTGTTTAAAAACATTTTAGACTGCTCCCACAGCCAAATTCACATGCAGTGGGTCTTGGACCTCAATAACAAATTTGCCCAGCTTGTGCTTGTGGCTAATGACGAGAAGATCTGGGCAGTCCACGACGATGCACCTGTAGAACGGGAAGTGCTAGAGTCTCTAGTATCTGCTGTCAAAAAAGAGTGTATAGGTAGGGTTGAAGCTTTTTAAATTATTCTTCTTTCCTTAGTTAGTAGGCAGCAGACATGGTGAGAGTTTGTAGTAAATCTTGTAAATAGATGATATTCTTGGTTACATTTGAGTACATGACTTATTTATCATGTTCATTTGATTACATGACTTGTTTCAGTCTAGGCATGCTCACTATAGTTTTTGAATGATTATTGTTTTTCCCTTGCCTGTTTGAGCATTTTATTCTTGTTCATACGTTTTTGGCTTGTTTTTTAACATCACTAGGTCTCTTTGTTGTATATAGGGGCAACAAGACAGTTGCTGAGGGAGTTGGAGTCCCTCTTTCTTTCCCATGCTATTATGGACTCCCTCGGTGTTATGTACCCACAATATTGGCTTCAGGCTGAGGCTGAAGAATACTTCCCAAAACACTTGGCCACCTTGATGTCGTATTATTGTGAGCCCAAGCTTGTAGAAGCAGACAAGAAGCGCCTGGTCCCACCTATCCTAGACCGTCATAGCCTTGAGACTTAACAAGGTTTGTTTAAGTTAGCTATGCTCAACAATTCCAAGAAGCACTTGGAGCCCCCATTTGACTTGAATCCATTGACCCGTCTTTGGCGTTATTTGGACACATGCACAGTTTTGAAGGTTAAAGCCTTTCTTGAGTTTTACAAATTGGCTCAGGTTGCTATTGTGCATGTTCTGGGGTCTGTAGAGGACGAGTGTTGCTTCAGTTCTCTTTCCTTCTTGAAGAACAAGCTCTGAAATTCCTTGGACACACATTTGGAGTGCATCGTTGGAATGTACTCCCAAAAAATTTTCACTTTGGAAAACTTTCCCTATGACGATGCTTACAACGAATGGGCAGCTGGAGGTGATCGACGATATGGACTATGAGCTTAGTGGTATTAGCTAGTGTAGACTTACATCCAAGCTTGTTGTAGGGCTCTCTATGGAGTGGATGGGCCCTTGCATGGCCCCTTGTTTCCATTCACACTATTTTCCAATGACTTTTTATGATTTCATTTTATTTTAATTTGTGCATTGCCCTTCCTTCTATACTTGTTTTGGGACGTGGAGCCTAAATTCATCCTTAGCACAGAATGAAGGTGCCTGCCTATCCTTATTGCAAATCTTAGAAGTGCCAAAAGACCTTATGTGTCTCAGACAATTTCGCCATTTCTGCATTTTTTAATTTCCACCACGTGCCAGAGTTTTTCACCACTTTGAAGGTAATAGTGCCAATTTCATAAGCTATGGAACTCAATATCGCCAGCAAAATTCTTGAATGAAAGGCGAGTACTCGCCATGTAGGCATCGAAAATAACTACCACAAGAGCCAGTCTGGCTCCGTTAGAAAAAAAAAAAAAAAAAGGGCTAGTGGTCACCTAGCAAGTCACCCCAGTGTGGTTTTTTTTAGACCCCATCATGGGTTTTATTAGTAAATGAGATTTGGACCACAATCAACGTCTTACTTGATAGTAATGGAGTGATTAGTGACTGCATTAGAAACTTCTAACTTTTTAGTGTAATTTCATTGTAGGAAGTGACTTTTTTAGGCCTTTCATGTTAGAAATTATTGTGACTGCTTTAGGTGTGTAAGATGAGCATGATGGATACAGATTTTGTTGGTTCTGGGGTAGTCTACAGACTCTTATGGGCCATGATGTGCTGAACACTTCAAAAATTCATAGCAAATTCATACTTTGTCAAAAAAATATAATTTCAAATGCTCTCATTGTATCTCACACTTGTGTTTATGTGGGAAAAAAATGAAAAAATTTCAGTCATGGCATGAGTATGAACTCCTAATTTTGACCGCAATGGGCTGTTTTACCTTACACTCTCCATTTCTCATATTTGTCTTCACATGAAAAAAAAATTAGAAAATTTCAGTAATGTCAACAAGGCAAACTAGTCATTCTGCCTGTCATAGGCTGGTTTACCTTAGTTACCTTGAAATTCTCTCAAAAAGTGAGAGGAGCCCATGAAGATAAGACTTACTGTAGAACCACCCTCCCTCTTCCCAACTGATGTTTTCCCCATGCGGCAGAAGCGGAGCCACAGTAACAGAATGGGCAGCTCGAAGTGAAGAATCAAAAGCACTTTCCCAACAATCCGATCGCTCCACCCGTCAAAAAGTTTCCCCGCAATTGCGAACCACTCCATTCGATCACAACCGTCACTTCCACAGCCTCCCAATTTCTCCCAAATCTTCATCTCTCCTACTGTACATATCACAAGTCCCACTTGTCCATCCAGAAGCCTCTGCCACCGCAATCAAGCTTCCGTCCCATGCACCCAAATCCTGTCTCACAATTTTACCAATCACACTAAGTCTTGCACTGCGCTCCTGATCTTCAACGAATTCGTGGCCAAATTGCGGTTCCAGATCGCAGAGTCGATGCAATTCATGTCCATGATGGAGTCTGCACGGGCGACGCTAGCGCTCCTGGTGTTTGTGTGCTTGGCCTTTGGAGCGAATCCGGCGGCGCCGACCCGCTCCGCGCAGCTTCACTTGTTCGGCGATGTTGCGCAATCGGAGGCTTGTGGTCCGCAGGTGGACATCGAGACGCCCTCTTGCACGGTAGTGGAGAAGCGGAGCAAGTATGAGCTTCGCAAATACAGCGACAGCGAGGTGGGTTTACGGCTTTGGTACCCGCTTTCAAGATGGGCGTGTTGAAACCTAAATCATTCTGTGTCGGTCCTAGTTATTGAGAGCTTTTTGTGGTTGAGTGTCACAATTTTTGGCGCTCTGAATTCCAGTTTACAGGATTGTTTGTTGAAGTGTGAGGGTTTCCCTTAGTTGTTGAATTTCAATCGTTCAAATTTGACTTGAATCTCCTGAAATGGTGCAATGATATGTTTAGCTGTCAGCACTGGATGCTGGAGTCTGTGGTTCTTTAATAACCAGTTTTACAAATAATTGGATTAGATGGATGAGAGTGAATCGCGCCCTCGAAACTCCGTGATTGTGAAATTAGACAAGCGATTTTGGGGGAATTGTTCAAGGCGTTCTGAATGTTGGGTGGGTGGGGGCAGTCACTGAAGTTCCGTGGGTGTCTTCTAATGAAATAGTTGCATGTTCTAAATTGTATCAGTAGTGGTGTCAAAAGCTTCTTCTCGGTTCCCAATTCGTCATATAGTTGTGACACGTGCCCACTAATTGGATTTGATTGCATGGATGAGGTTATGATTGCATGGGTGGCTCGTGACTGAGTGGTACCGATGGTACCGATTTTCTGTTTAATTTCTATGATTTCAGATATGGGTGGAGTCATTGGTAGCGAATTCTTCCTACGAGTTGGCAACTTTGACTGGCTTCTACCGCTGCTTCAATTTCATCTCCGGCGAGAACTCCAAGAAAATGAAGATTGAGATGACGGGTCCCGTGCACACCACACCGGTCCCTGATTCCAACGGCTACACCATAGGCTTCTTTGTGCCCAGCAGGTCAGAATTCCTACACTACAACTTACTACAAACGTTGCCAAGTATAATTATACAAAAATTCCGTTATTATATTCAAGTAATCGCACATAATTGCTGGAACTAATCTAAAATCTTGCACGGTGAGTACATAATTGATTGTGAGATTGTATACCCGTCCGGCTCTATATCATTAGAACCTGCGTCAATTGGGGGTACTGCTGATAGTTGTGATCAGATAATTTTGAACCCTTAGAATATTTGCATACTGTATCAAATAAATGTAACTGATATTTCGTTAAATTGGCGGTTTTCCACAAACTTAGCACTTTTAGGTTTAGACTGTGCGGTCTGAAATGTATGCCTGTCCTAGATTTCAGACTGTGCGGTCTGAAATCTATTCCAGTCTTAGAAAGTGAATGGAAAAATGGCGTCCGAATACCGCCATTTTAATGGATATTTGTTATGTATGCTGTGGTGGGTTGGTATCCTCTTTAATTTGCTAACAAGAATGAAAATAATTCTGATGCTTAAAGGATCACAAGCAGGTGTGGTTACCTTAGAACCAGTCTGATTTCTGGGTGCTTGATATCGTCACTTTTGGTTGTGATCAGGTTCAAGACAGTGAATGATTTGCCCACCCCAACGGACAAGAATTTGCACTTCTACCAACCGGGAGGAGCGCTGAAGGCCGTGATCGGCCCGTTCGGTGGATTTCCATCTGGCAAGGACTACGAAGCCAAGTTTGCGGATCTGAAGGCGGCGCTGGACAAGGACGATCTCAAGTATGACGAGTCCACCGTGGTTTACGCCGGTTATAGCAGCCCTTTCCAGTTCCGGGGACGGCAACAGGAGGTTCATGTCACCGTTGTTCCTGGGGTCTGATACGTTGAGTGTCTTTTTATACAGACAGAGTGAACATATGCGGTGCGTTTCTTTGTAAATCATCAGTGTTTTGAATTGCTTTCAGAGAAGGTAGAATAGTAGTGCAGAGCTTAATCCTTTTGCGCTCTAATCGAGACTTGTTTGGGGTCCTTCCAGTGTTCGAAGTTGTCACCAAATGTTTATCTTTACAATCTTTAGAAATTTTGCTGGATTCCCAATTTATGCATTTCCACAAACTCGCAAGTAATCTTCAGATTTGTCGAAATGGTGAAATTTTAAGAAATTGGCACTTCTGCAGTTGGTTCTTCAAAACTTACGGCTCCTCGGTAAATTAAGCTACAAGAACCATACGGATTGCTGGGCTGATATTAACTCCGTCTAAACCAGGCTCTTCTCTCTCACCGAGGAGGCAGTGATATGACTTTGACACAACTAAGGGGCGACCTGCTCTGCGGTCATCTAATAATCGGATCTCGAAGTGGCCCGTAAGCCTCATTCGTTTAGCTTCTAATATGTGACGTACTTTCCAATTGGGTTTGCTGCATTTCAAAGTACAGTACATGCTCGTGTGCTTGGCATGAGCATGCTCTGTACTTTCCAATTCGGTTTAGCTGTTGTGCATGTCGAAATAGTTCTCAGACTTCGAATTTTATAGTCTGTATAGTTTAACTGCTGATGTGCGTCTCAATTAGTGCTTCTGCTGTACTGACGTATCGCTGCCCCTAACTTATTTCAGTCTGACACTTTGGAACAGATGATACGATTGAATTTTAGAAGGAGCGGGCTCTGTGACTCTGTCCAATGCAGAGCCTGCTGATCTGCTCCTTCTCGATTTCAAAGTCATCATTTCGTCATCTGTGTCAAAAAAAAAGTCATCATTTCATCTCGGTCAGGTTACTACCATTAAGATTAATATTCAAAGTCAGCCCACCGTGTGAAGCATGTACATTACTGTACAGACGAGTGTTGTACTAGTACTAACTCAAGCAACAGTTCAATGATTACGGCTGCTACATTCTCAAAATCTAGTTAAGGAATGAGAACCATAAGCTAGCAAATGAACCTGAGACTTGAACTTGAATTTAGTTAGTCGATAATAAGGTATATATGACCCCATTCTCGGCAGAATGGCTGCTTTACTTGATAACATCCGTGAGATGTTTAAATTTTTTTACCTTTTATTTCCACACATATAGATAAATGTAAGGCAATAGCAATTGATTTTATACATTTTGGGCCAAGTATGCATTTTTATGAATAAGTATACATTTCGAAGCGTGTTGCCTACGTAGTCCAAAAGGATCACCAAACCCTCTAAAACCAACACAAAACACATCCACAATGGTCACGATTTTCATCTAAAATGGTCACAACATCAAGGCCCCTAAATATTCAGAATGATGACTCTTGGTCGAATGGGCCCATTCCTCGCTGTCTGGAGTTGGCCTTCCTACGGCTTTCTACTAGTAAGGAACAACGCTGGTACAAAAATCAGGGATACCATTACAGAGAAACCTGCACCTTATGGGATGAAACACATAATTATTAAAGAGAAACTGATGACAAGTTAAAGCCCTGAGTGGTGTTTGAACCCAATTCGTGCCATGACACGGAGTTTGAAGTCATCTTCAGTCTTACACTCGCAGAGTCGCAGGTCGTGTCTGTCCTGTCTGCGCACTGTGCGCTTGGCTTCCTGAAACAGGCGAAGGTTGACAAACGAAGATTGAACTAACTCTTAAGTTAGACTGAGAAGATGCAAACTTCGAAGCTGCCGTGAGGTTCAGCTGCATGCTGCATAACTTAAGTTATTTGATATCATATTTATCTCCCATAACCTTGAATTAAAAATGGAGGTGGCTTGGAAATCTGTCTGCAGCAGGGTACGGACTGGCACGATTTGAATCTCTGTGGTTGAAGTTACTCTGACGAGCTTTCAGGAAGGTGACCTCAAGACCCAGACTGAAGCCCGCCATGGATTTTGATATCCAGTTCATTCTGCTCTTTTCATTTTTCGCTTTCGGATGTGGCTTCAAAAAATTTGATTGTAGGGTACCGTTTCTAGCACACTGTCTGGCGTTATAAATTTGTAAAATGAGAATTTTTGGTAAAATGGCAGTATTCTGTACACCATTTTACCATTCCTTTCCTTCTTTAGCTCTAAAGTTTAGGACTAGTATAGATTTCAAAACACACGGTCTAAACAGCAAAGTGCCAAGATTGTGGAATATGAAACTTTGGTTTTATTTGGGTTTCTGTATTGCAAGTTCAAGAGAAAAAAATTGCATTTTCCTCCTTCAAATCCATCAACTCTTGAACACCGGGTTGGTGACCGTGGAAATCAGCCATTTCAGAACCGTGTGACATCATCCACTTAAAAAAAATCAAAATTACTCGTTGGGAGTCAAACTACTATAGAAGATCTTCCCTTTCCACCCCTCATTCCGAGGTTGAATAGTTGCACTTTTGTCCTACAAAGGAGAATTCCTTGTCATTCATTGGACAAAAAACATCCGATGTGTCGTTTAGGGGTTAAAGTCTTCTACATTATGAGCCCCCCAAACACATAAATGGTCCCTTTAGGATCAAGGTTGAAGGAGGGGGAAATTTGTAAAAAATGACAACTATGAGTGTTGGATCTTATTAATTTCATTTTCATATAGAACACATAATGCAATGTTTCAATTTGAAATTCTTTACCATTTGTAAGATTTGTGTAATAAAAGTATAAAGAATTTTTTTTAGTGCATCTCCATGGATGTATTTCAACTTCAAAAATCAATACATACATAGAAATTATAGGATTTTTTTTATATAGTATGATGTAGACCCTTGGGGTTCATAATTACCACACACAAAATCAAAACTTGAATGCACTTTTTGCAAGACTTATACTCCTTGCATTATCATGATCCCATTTTGAAGAGCAAAATGTCGAGAAATATTCACAAATTCACCAAAATTTCAAAAAGAAGACTTGTTCTAAAATCCAAGTGGTAGTTTGTTGTAATAAAGCCATATAAAGTAGGAGGGAAAAAGTGAAAAAAGAGTTTTGAAACACAATTTCATACCCTAAAAGCTCATTTTCAGCCATAGCCCCCCATGGAGTAGTTCAAATGCCAAATAAAAATCCAAGAGGCAACTCTTCATTATTCCTTCCATAATTGTAGAAATTGAATTTTCAAGACCAAAATACTCTATAATTTGTAGAAAATGCATGAAAATTACATTATTAGATTCACAATGAAAATGGTGCATCTAAAAAATTTTCATTTGCATGAGAGAAAAAATCAATTTTCATAACTTTTGAATCTATGCTTAAAAATTTATAACATAATATGTTGTTTTTTTATCTAACTTGGGCAACTCAAAAAAATCACTTTTTTAAGAAACAAAATTTTGAAATTGTTTTTTCAAGATTTAGATGCAAGTGGAAAGTTTGGAATCATTTTATTTTCATTAATGAGATGAAAGTTATGAGGAGTTTTAGTTTGTGGGCGGCTATGGATTCTCTACTCTGAAATAAACTTTGAAGTCCTTTCCTTAATTCAATTTTCAATATTTTTTGAAAAAAACAAAATCCTAGGATGTAGATTGCCTATTACAACCAATGGGTTGGCATTTTTCAATTCCATAATGAAATTCTTAAAAATTTAGTATTTTAAATCATTATCTACTTCTTTCTACTTACTATCCCCTAAAAGGACGCAAACACCCAAAAATTCCCCCCTCCCCAAGTTCAAAAAATCCCCCACCATGAATGAGTTTATAAAAAAAAGACCCTCTCTATTGCCATTGATCAAAATGTGGAAATTGAAATACGGATATGACACACAACACAGAATATGGAATATGAACATGCGGTATGTATATATGAACATAGAGACATACGATATACATATAAAAATCCCATATCGATTACAAGGGGGATTGTCTCAAAAAAAATACAAGTAAAGGGGTGGGGTGGGGGTTGGGTGTAGGTTGAAACAATAATTCATTTTAAAAATTAATTAGATTTTATACACATGAGTGACTATTTGTTCAAAAAACAATTCCAAATGATTTGAAATTTTTGAAGCATGTATCCAACATGCCATGAAGAATGAATTCAAAGACGCACCACCATTTGGGGCATTTTCTTCATATAAATGTGACCTTGTGTGAAGAGCAATTGCTTGGTATTTTGCAAGGCTAGAAAAAGGATTTTTGTCAATTCAAACACTAATGTCTTGCAACCTACACGGTGGAAATTTCTAAAAAAAATTCCTCATCTTCTCAAACAAGTTCACAACAAGATCCTATGGTTACATGTGTCCAAAAATGTTTTTTTTCCCTAAAATTTGGTACTTACACTAGAAATGGCAGTTTAGGAGAGTTTTTCGTGAAAACATTGTCAAAAAACTTTAGAATTTAAAGCTCTAAAAACTAGGAGAGATATAGATTTAGGTTTCCAGACATTTGCCAGGAAAAGTGTCAATGTTTTGATTATCTGCTGATAAAATGAAACTGGTATTATCAATTTCAAACTGCTGCGGTACTTAGTTGAGAGTTCTTCTCCAGCCGCACCAATTTTGTGAAATTATTGAATTTTAGCCAATGTTCAAGGATGGCCATCGTGGTCCTGTAGCTGAGTAATAAAAGTGTCTGTTCATGAACTGTTTTTGACAAAATTCACAGTTGACTATGCTGATGCCTTTAGGAACACCAAAACTCCCTGGCTGCTCGTCATTCTATTTTCCAGCATTAAGCTTATCTCCAATTTTGAGCAGCAACACTGACATGTTCAGAATTCAACGGTCTTCTAAACTTAGAGATGGTACTTAAGTTAAGCTCAAGAGATTCAAGTGATTCGTGCACTGATTTTCATTTCCACCAGCAAAACATTTAAAAGAACTTTTACACCAAATTCAGATTCTAGAAACTAAGTCAAGTACTGTATCTTACAGTACAGTACTATACAGCAGGCTTACCAAGAAGCATACATCAAGATTGTTGATCGAAACTAAGTTACAGTAAGTTATTCAATGGACATCTCAACATACGTGAGAGCAAAAGCCAATTTCAAAGTACAGTACATGCTCATGCCAAGCACACACACGAGCATTCCACAATTGGCAAGATTCCTTCAGCCTAATTTTTCTTGCCAGGAACTTGTATTTTAATTTGCAAGTGTAAAAAACAATCATCTACTGAACCATGTGATGTCAAATGAACAAAGACAGTTTGTTGTTTGCAAGCTCTTTCTTGAAATTTGAAATTATGTCATTAGACATACGAGTAAACCAAACTTAAAAGTTGATGTAAAAATGCGGAATAAGAAACCTCTAGAAAAATGGATACATTTGAAAACTATTTATCTGCCTTATACTATTTTTGAGATTTTTTAAAGTTTTTTAAAGGACAAGCAGTAATCAATTTATCCCCTGTCTTGCATAACATTATTCACAACAGTGAGTTAGAGGTGTCTCTAGTAGTAATGCTTGCAATTGATTTTGTTGATTTGACTTTATGTATACCAGCCATTTCTTTTGAGAGAGTGCCAAGATGGTGATCACAATTTTTTTGGTGAAGTATTGTATTTTTACATTCATCCATCTTTTGGATCATAAAATATTTTTCAATCACATTCATGCACTTTTTCATCCAAATTTGGCAAATTCATTCACATTTGAAATAGAAATGGGAAATTTTTGGCGAAAAAAGATTACTTTTTTTTCGTGAAAACTAGACATTTATTTGGAAATGGTGCAGTTTGGGCCCGTAGTGCCCCCCCAAAGGGTTAATGTATACTAAACTCACCATGCAATCATTGTTGGATTCCCAATCTCTTTCCAACTTAGTCTAAATGCTCAATTCCTACATAAGCCATATTTCCTAACCTTGGAAATTAAAACGAGTTAGTTGAATTTTTTTCATCATTGATAGAGGCAAAAGAAGCTAAATATTCCATCTCCTTCCTTTGACACTTGGAAACAATATTTCTAGTTGAATCATGTTACAAAAAACACAAAGAAAAGAGGTTGCTGACTTCAATAAATCCACAAAGGCCCCCAAAATCTGAAACAACTTGGATGAAATGCAAAATTCTTCTTGTCTTTTAGTGAAACTTTCTCGAGGGTTGGCCTGGGAGGAGTTCAGAAGAAATCTAATTGGGGGACAAAATCAAGGCCGGGCAGGCCTTGCTCTGTGCTGGGCCATCTTAACTTAATTACATCTTACACTGAACCAAACAGTGGCGATGGATGTTCTAAAAGAGAAAGCAGCCCCTTCTCTTATCTTAATCGTGCGATCAATGCACTGATGATTGCCTTTCTGGTTTCTCAGAATTGCTTCTGGACGATGATCTTGTGTGTCAGTCCCCCCCCTGCACAGGGACCTCCACTAGTACACTATGCGAAAACAACTGCGCAGCCAACAGCTGACCAGCATGTCCTGACCATGTGAATCTATGGAAACTGCCAAAATTTTCGGGGCCCAAGTCGCAACAGTAGCTTAGCTGCACAGAAAATAACCTTTTAATGTACGTTTGGAGTCTATGTCTGTACAGTGGGCATGTACTGTATAGTAGTTTCCATAAGATAGAATTCTTTTAGAGTTGTGATATCCTCAGGTTTATATTGATAATTGAGCATGACTGAACAACAACAAGATTCAACTATTGAAGTGATGTTCGGTATCATGAAAAGCCATTAGAGAAAATTTTGACTTTCCACAGGGTTGTTTAGAAGCACCAGAAGGGACCCCAACATTGCTTTCTTTGTGCCTACACATAAAATTTTCCCCTATTTTTGTTAATCATTGAATTGCCAGTAAGTTGTTAGAGCATTGGTACATGAGTAGTTGGAAGAAGGTTGTGGCAACTACAATTTTATATTCAAAAGAGAATAGGAAATAGAGTGGCTTGTCAAACCTTAGCAGACCTTTGGAGAGTCCAAAATTTCTCTAATGGTGAGCTTCATTTTGGAAATATGGGAGGCAACCCATTCCTAGTCACTGCTCCTTTTTGGCAAAGTAGGTTGCTCTCTTTCCACACAAGAAGAGATGAATTCATAGTGATTAATTATGGCACAGTTCTTGATGAAGTTGTAGCACATTGTTATTGTTTTACAACACTCTCAATGTTGCAACCAATCTATGGTGAATTTTGCAACCAACCCTTGGTCGGAAATAGGAAGGTCTATATGACCAAAGAGGGAGAAATGGAATCTTCCACTCAAAAATTCATAATAATTATGTTTTGAGAAGTAAAAATCTGGAAAATTATAGAAACCTTATTAGCTCTATTTTTGCACACTAGAAAATCCCCCCTCCCCTGAAGAAACTCACCCTCCAAATAGGTGTAACTGCTTAAGTGGTTGGAAATGGGTTGCCTTGCCTTTCATGATGCTTGGCATGTTATTCAGTGCATAATGAACAGGGCTCTGCTTTCATCAGTTTCATGTTATGCAGTCCAAAACCTCGATGTACAGCATATCTATATCTACAGAGGTGGCAACTAAGCATTAACTTAGATACAAGGATCATGATCAAGTCTCTTCGATCATCAATTTTGTTAGATTGGTACAATTCAGGTAACCAAAATTTGTCTCATTCACCTCCTCTAAAACTAGGACCAGTATAGATTTCTATTACAGGCCGCCAGGGGCCGTCACCCTGAAAAGTGCCAAAGCTACTTGATTGATTTCAGCAGTGTCTAGTACTACGGTCTAAACTGTTTTTGTTTTTTGTTTCTTTTTTTTTCCACAAAAATGAAACGAAATTTCATTGCAAAGGAAAAGTACAAACCAGCCAGCGGCAAGTCGTCTAAACTTGTTTTCAAAAGCAAGGTAGCTGGCACACAAGGACGGCCGTAACTGACTAGCCTCTTAAACATTCACAGTCTTTCATTCTAGAATATCCATACCACACGATCATTGGCAATATCGCACTTGTCACAGAAGCACACTTCACAAGGCATAGACGCATCACGCATAGTGCAATAAGCTTAGTTGATGACCGCAGGTGGTTTGGGAGGAGTGTCGAGAGTAATTCATGTTGACTGTCACTACGGTATTCATTCGTAATTCCCTCAGTCTTGGAACAAACGTATTACAACATGCTTGCAGGCTAGGCTTCGTTAGATTTCAGGACCTAATGGAGCGAGATCACAAGCTCAGATCCGAGGCGGGTTTACACATTCCGGCATCCCAACACAGAAATGCAACATGAGAGGCGGTGTGCAGAGTTCGAATCGAAGTTCCAAGATGAAGTGGTTCCCCAGAATCTGCTTGAATGTGGGCATCACAGAAATGGATGGCCTGATGGAAATGACCCAGTCGGAAGTATACTCAGAGAGGAAGCAAGAGCCAGCGGAGGAGGGTCTGGACGTGAGCAGGAACGGGGAATGTGGTGATGTAGTGGTGCAAGTGAACGGGGTGCAAGAGTTTCGGTTGCACATGTTGCCGTTGGTGAATGCGAGCGGGTACTTTCGGAATCTGCCGAGCTCGTCTTCGGGTGGAGACGGGATGGTGCACCAGCCCACGGGGTGCAAGTTTGTTACTATTAATGATCTTCCTGGTGAGTGAGTGAGTTGGTTACTGCTTCACCAGTTTCTCTGCATTTCATGCTTTATGATCTCCATCGAAATGTTCCTTGCAATTGCTTGAATAATGAAGTCAACGGCGAAAATATGTTGCATTTATGCGTATAGTTTGCTGCTTTGTCTTAGTATAGCGTCAATGCAGTCCATGCCACTTTTGGAGAGGTTGAATACGGTATGTATGAAGAGTTTGATTATATCTCATAATCTTGTCCTTTAGCATTACGGTGTTCTTTATACCTTGAGGGTCTTGATAGCGTGAAAGAAAAACCTCGTTATGGAAATAACATCCCTTACCACTTCTGCGTCTCGGCGTGCTTTATCTCATAATAAGGCTCCATTTTCGAGTCCTTTACTTTGGTAAATTCCTGGAGGAGGTTGAGATTTGTTACTTTCCACCGTTATTAATTGTCCCATGAGAGTCAGACTTCAAAACGGACCCCACTGCACTGGCAGGATGTTACTCATCGATCTTCCGTGTCCTCCTGTAATTATCCAGATTTTTTCGTGAAATCCCATATTGGTTAAGATGAAATTTCATGAAATGAGCAGGCATTGTTGAGGCTCAGTTTTGATGAACTGGAACAATTTTGAGTTTCCCGAATAAAAACTAGAGCCGAGTTGAACATCATATCTAGACTTTCAAGCTCAAGGTTTCAGTTGGCCACCTCAGAACCCAACTTGAAAATCCTAGTTTCCAAAGAAACCGGGACTGAAAAGTACTCATTTCCAGAGTTTTGAATGCACTGTTACGAAGAATGGTAGAATATTTCGCAGACGAGTTTTCTCGACTGCGTTTTTGCTCACTAGTTTTGCAGTTTTTGCTGTCATTTTGAAACGTCCTCTGTTCTCGAGCTGGAACCTCCCAGACGTAATGAAAAACTTTGGAAAAACGTTCAAATCATCGCTGAGTTAGAAGGCAAGGATATTCTCGAACACTGTTCCTCAAAAGTATGCTTTACAAGTCACATTTCTTGTGCTTGTAAATCCGACATTTTTACGAATAAAACCTGGTTAGCTTACTTCCAGATGGTGGTGTTGAAAATTGGCCAGGGGGAGTGGAAGGGTTCGCCATATCCGTGGACATGTGCTACCACTTGAACCCCGAACTCACAGTGCTCAACGTGGCACTAGTCTGTGCGGCCGCCGACTTTCTATCAATGGAGGAGGTGGTAGAAAACACAAAGGCCTTCATGCAAACACACATCTTCTCGCACTGGCGCTCGTGCATCGCCTGCCTGCAAACCTACACTCGTCTTGGATCCCCAGTTGACGAATACGTCGAGACAGAGTGCAAGGTAGTCCTGGAGACGGCATGCGTGAAGTCCTTCACCGAAATCAGGCATCTTTCAGCCCCATCAAGTTACAACGTCAAACAATCCTCCGGTGCATTGACAGAGCTCCTGGTGCAAGTGTGTTCCTTGCCTGACGTGTACGTGGCGGAGATTGTGGACGCGTTGGTGGACAACGATGTGAACTTGAACTTGAAATGTCGGCAAGGGCGCAATGTCAGGAGATGGCTGGAGAATGTATTAGAGGAGGAGTGTAAGAGCGAGGATTCACGATGTTGGATTCTTTTGTGTTTGTCGAGGATGTTGCTCAAGAATGTGCCGGCCAAGCGACCCTGGATGGAACTCTCTTCTCAGTTTTGGTGTGGGTTGCTGGAACAGGCGGACCTGTTATTGCCCCTCCTGAACAATCCTCTCAAGGTAATTCTCCTGCCCACAGCTCTGAATCAGCATAACATCAGCTGAGGGATGAGAAACTAATTGATTAGTATCAGACATCCACCCGGAAATAGTTAAAATTGTGCCGGTGTATAGAACCAGACATTGTGACGAAAATGTACAATAAACAACCTATAAAAACTGACACCGCTATATATCGAATTACAATAACAGATATTTCACTAGAGAGATAAAATGATGGGAGAGCATAGGCACTGAGGGTCATACACTTTGATCTGTGGTAATATCTAACAAAAACAATGAATGAATTGAACAGTTGAAGAGGACAAGATTAATATGGTCAATTTTGCGAAACGAACACGATTACGGGCGCCGAACATTGTGACATCATCTACCGAAAGGTCTGAAAACTAGGATTGGTATCGATTTCCTCATAATACGTGCTCCGTTAGAAGTGCCAAAGTCGAGGAATTTCGCCACTTTTACGAAATTTGAATCTTGACGATTGATGAAAAGCAATCACGCATACTTTCCACCATTTGCTTAGTGAAGATCGATGAGAAGGCCCTCACTCATTCCCCCATGGCCTTATTTTGCAGGCAAAACTGACCGAAGTCAAAACCATGCTGGAACACAAGATCGGCCAAGGCTTAGACGAGATCGACGACTACCTCCGCGACTACAAGTTCAGTCCTGCCACCCTCCTTTCTCTAGTCGAGACTTTCGTCTCCACCAAGCCCCAAACCTCCGTCCAATCCCTCCAAGAGCTCGCTTCCGACGTCGACCAATTCCTCTGGTTCTACGCCGAAGAGCGCTCCATCTCCACCCCCACATTCCTCCGCCTCTTCCAAGCCTTCCCACTCTGGGCACGCCCATCCCACGACACCGTCTACGGCGCCATGCAGAAGCTCCTGGCCACCATGCCCAACTGTGCAGCCAAGGAGGAGCAGCACCTTTTGTTCCTCAGCCTCATCGACCATTCCAAGCTCAGCCCATCCTTGGTGGAGATGGCGGAGCAGCCCGAGTTGGGAAGACATGGCCAGGAGCTGGTGAGAGTGGAGGAGGAAACCGCGGATGGAAAGCATTTGCGAAGGATAATGCAGAAAGTGATTGATGTGAGCTTGATGTTGTTGGAGGAGAATTCGCAACGATCAAGGGAGATTGCTGCGCTGCAGAAACAGTTCGGGGAGCTGCTGGAGAGCCGGGCGAAGAGACTGGATCAGGAGTTTGGCGTTGTAGACGATTTCCTCGGGAGGAAACGGGAGAGTGGGAGACGACTCTCCGTTTCTAGTGAGACTGAAGGATCGGAAATCTCTGAAAGGGCATCGATCACAGGTGCCGGCTCTTAACAAATCTCAAAACCAGAAACAAAGAATGGAGTTCAAGCCCTAAATGTCTTCTCTTGTTTTTGCAACTTGTGTTTTCATTTTTCTTGTCTTAAAGTATGTGTAAGTTACATGAAACTAAACTTGATGAAATATTTAAGTTGGGTAGAGTAATTGCACCTGTACAAATTTAAATCTTTAATCAAATAAAGCATTGGAGTTATAGAACAAGAGATGTGAAGCTTAAAAAATGAGATATTGACAACATGCGGAAAGCCTCTATTTGGAAGCTATGATAAGACATCAATTGAAAGGAATGGTTTAGATTGTCACCCTTGGGGAGGTGCTTAAAAGAGCTGATTTTTGGATAAATAATGGGATGGTTGAAGGATAATAAACTTGTCTTTATTCTATAGAGAGAATCATGCTTTTTAATGGGATGCTCGTGATCGATCCCTACCTATGAACAATATGTATAAGAAAAATATGTATTTTCACTTGTATTTGTCACAACAAGGATTCTTGATATATGAAAAAGAGGTGTATCAATTAGAATTATCTCCAAGGTATCCAAATTGGTATATTGGATGGAACTATGGCTTATCTACCATCATTGTGATAGAGATTGCAATGGAGTTTTTCTTCCAAGCTTTGTCATCCATGCATGTAAGTCTAACTTATTGATTGTTTGGAGCTGACAGTCTTGAGATATATATCTGGCATGCATCAACTTGAAGACACCGACATCTTTAGAAATGACTTGGGAGATTGCTCAAGTGCATCACCAAGCTCATGATCAAGAAACAACAATCCATCACAAAAATACAAGACATTTGGGAGGGGATTAATAAAATGTTTGACATCTCCTAAAATTTTGCACACCAAAGACATTGATCTATGTCTCTTAGATCAACTAATTTGGTATATGATTGAGCTTTAGAGTTTGTAGCATTAGAAAAATATCATCCATGGTAGTTCTTTAATCACCACAAGAGCCAACATGCAATGGGTGGATGATGAATGTTTTCAAGAGTTTACTATAGGGGCATCTTTGAAGTGGATGAAGTACATCCAAGTATGTTGATAAATCATATATTCTCTATTCTTTAAGCATTTAACTAGTTTGGTCACTCCATACTTCATTTTTTGGATGTAAATTTTTAAAGCAATTTATGCCTAGATGGAGGGAAAAAGAAAGCTTGCTATATTGAAGATATTTTAATTATTTGAATCCTTATTAAGCAATAATGTGTTTTGACTACAAAGCTCTACACCTCTAAACACCTTCACTTACCAAGGGTTCTTTGGGGTTCTTAACCCCTAAAGGACCGGCCTTGTGTTTTTGGCAACATAACTTTTTTGGGCAAGTACATGTGAGCGGAGATTTGACTCATTTAGGTTGAATTTTTTTGACAAGGTGTGGACGAGGAATATCTTTGATGCATGCTAAATTTCATTTCATTTGAGTATACAAGTAAAAAGTTATGATGCAAAATGTTGTTTGTTTCTCAACTCGGGCAGCTCGGGCAGATCTGAAAAAATCACTTTTTTCAAAAATAAAAATTTGAAATTGGTTTTCTATATTTATATATATGGGGAAAGCTTTGAATCAGTCCATTTTGATCAATGTGATGAAAGTTATGAGAAATTTCAGTTTGCGGGCAGTTAAGGAATCTGTACTCTAAAATAAACTTTGAAGTCCTTTATTTAACTCAATTTTTCAAATTTTTTGAAAAAAATAAAATCATAGGATGGAGATTGTTTATTACAACATTACAACCATTGGGATTGGAATTTTTCAATTCCATAATTAAATTTTTGACAATTTAGTATTTTGAATTATTCTCTACTTCTTTCTACATTCTATTTTTTTTCCTATATGTTGTACAATTCCAAATGATTCGAAAATTTTCAAGAACATAGCCAACTTGCCTTGAAAAATGAATCCTAAGATGCACCACCATTTTGGACATTTTTTCATACAAATGTGTCCTTCTGAAGTGCTGCTGCCCAGTTTTTTGCAGGGCAAAAAAACTGATTTTTGTCACTTCAAATGTTAATATCTTCCAATCCACACGGTGGAAATTTTTGAAATTTTTTCCACATCCATTCAAAAAAACTTAATACAAGATCCTACGGTTACATGTGTTCAAAAATGGTTTTTTTCTTAAATTTGGTACTTGTGCTAAAAATGGCAGTTTTGGAACGTTTTTGGTGAAAACATAGTCAAGGAACTTTAGGGGTTAAGTAGTTGTTATTTAGTTCACCTTATCTTCTTTCTTTCAAAATTAATACCCAATTAAGCAATATTTGTTGTTAAGAGATGAGGTACATTTCATTCAAATAATCATAACCAAAGCCTATCTTGAATTGGACTATTGTATCTAGTAGTTAGGTTCAACATTTCCTACCATACAATCAAAATTTGACAAATGTAATTTGATAGATGCTTTAAATTAGAAAGCCACTTAATTAGCATTTTTTGCATCTTTCCACCTTTTCTACCTTCATTTTATTCTTCACAAGCTTGCCAAATATAGTAGAACCTCTCTAAAGCAATAAGATTGGGACTGGTCTGATACATTAGAAAAGAGAGGTTATTGCATTAGGGAGGGGCATGATCTTTGAATGTAGTTCATATTGTTAAGTTAGGACCAACAATGAATGTGGTTTGACAAAACTTTATTGAATTGGAGAATATTGACTTAGAGAGGTTTCATTGTAGTTCATCCCAAGTAGAAGATTCTTTGACTTTGCACTACAATGACTTCTGCACTTATGCCAAAAGGACATAAAATTCTATATTCAATTATTAAGTTTAGAGCTTGATGAAGCAACCTTACATTGGGGCAATTGCAATTGGACATATGGTCACAATACCAACAGAGTCACGCACATACCTTGTTAATGTCATTTTAGGTTGCTTTCACCCAATTAGGATGTTGAGGACTATTGAAGAATTGAAGAATGCACCTATTGGTCCAAAAATTGGATCATATTTGGCAGATTGAGAGCTTGTGTCCATGTTCTCCTGACCCTACAAATTTGTTGGAGGTCAAGCTACTTACATGATTGTTCTTGGCAAATGTTGACCTGCTATTAAGTTGATAGGGGGTCCAAGAAAAATTAGGCTTGTTGTCTACCCTTGGTAAGTCCATCAATTTTTTTGGATTCTCAACTTGTTCTTTTGGCTCATTCTAACATAAGTCAAAGTCAATATTTATAATTTGAAAAATATATTAAACATTCATGACAAGATGGGGGGCACTATTCAAGATTTATTTAGATTTGAATCCTCTATTTGGAAGTGTCCATCTTTTAAATTTCCCAACATATGTCTTGATGTTTCTAAAGGGAAGCAACAAGAAAAATGGTTTGGGTGCTCTAAGAGTCTTCTACCATGTTCGGCCTATAGGCAAAATGGACACTACCAATTCAACTTCTCCCCCATGTACAATACAATTAGGATTAGGCTTGGCAAGTGTTTTGTTGATCAACTTCAAGGAACGAGAAAGGAGGGTTCACAATTTCATCAACAAGAAGGTCAATATTTTATTCTATGACCACTTGAAGAAGGTCATTTGACTATCTAAATGGGATTTTAGTTTGACTTGTCAAAGTCTTTTGGAAATTGGAGAAATATTGTGGCAAGTTGGTCTCAAGTCATAAAGTGCTTCACCCCCTGACACATGAAAGTACAAATTTCAAAATTTGTGTGGACTTTGCTTTCTCTCGATATTACCGATTGCGATTGGTTTGCCAAAAAACGCAAATATACACGGTCTTACAATTAGAAGTACTGTACAACAGTTACCTAAACCTTACTGCAGTCTCAATGCAAAAAGTTTCTAAAAGGGATAAGCTAAACCCTAACCGAACACCGTATGCACGCGCCAGGTAGGGGTCGAACCTACGACTTTCTGCTTAGGAAACAGACGCTCTATCCACTGAGCTACAGGCGCATGGGGTAATCGGCTACCCGAGGTCCTCTTGGTGATAACATGTGTCGGAGAGCACAATTTACTCAACAAATTATATCCTCACATTCATCACGCATGAAGATAACTGAAGCTATGGAGAAGGGGTATCAGTATGATTTTACGATCCCGTAGCTACAATTCAAGCGGTGACTGAGAAAGAATCAATCAATGTTTCTGCAAGTAACTCATCCCTCCCTCCCCTTCTATCTGCTACGCAATTCCTGTCCGTGATATCCTTAAGAACCCTACCACAAAATGCCGACCTGCATAAGACCATCGGACTCACACCCCAGCAACGAGGAGCCACGCATGAACAGAAGCACCTTATCTGCAGAGACCAACCTCGACTCGTCTCCCGTCGCCATGCTCAAGAAGCTCACGCAAATTCAACAATTCATGGTGCTTCAAGGGTGTAATAAGCACCTGCGACGAGGGCGGCAGTTTCAGCTGCAGGGGATGCAATGCCCTAAATTAAGTTAGGTGCTTACCCCACATGAAGAACTTTGGAGAAACCTACAGAAACAAACCTGACATGCGATGCGATGCGATTCATCAGCCACTTGTATCCAAGGTACTCTAGTCATAGGGTGTTAGAGTTCACGACTTGTGTGTGAAGATTTCACCATGTTTTTCCGCGCAATTTTGAGACCGAGAATCTTGTCCCAGAGACCCGGGAATACTATCCGCTGTGTAACTTACCCAGGACGGTTTTTTTTTGTTGAAAACAAATGAAATGGAATTTCATTGCCAATAACAAGAAGAGAAAACCACTCAACCAGACACAGGTGGTCTGGTGTGTAGTCAGTTTTTAAATCGCATTTCAGGATCGCCTCTGACAAGAAGCTCACACTCTCCGACACCCTTTATTGATGATGGGATTCGTCCATAAGCCCGCTCAGAATTCAAAGGGCAAGTTTCTGCAGAGTCGGGTTGCTTGCCCTCCCTCCCCTCAAGCATCGGCACCCGGCAGTGAACCCTAAATTCCTAAACCCCGAAAACCGGATTCAACACAACGCATCACTCAATCGAGACAAGCATTTAAGTTACCACCAATGCAATTCTGCAGAAAATTCATGTTGCACTGAGACGATCACCAGGAACCCCAAACGTAACGACAGAACTCTCCAAAAATCATTTGACTCCAACTCATCCCAGCAATATGCTGGACAAGCATCACTCGCAGCAAGAACTAATGATAAGTTAGAGTCACTGAACCAGCTCTTGTCAAGGGGTGACAAGAAGGGCCACCCTGGCAATTTTGAAATCTAGGATTATCCTAGATGCTAGATCCTCTGGACGGGGCTTTACCGTTTCCCGCTCTCGCAACAATTGCGTCTCCTCGTGTGAACTCTGTTTAGACGATCTAATGAGCCAGAGTTCTATTCGTTTCTCGGCAATGGAAGCAGAAAGGGAAT
This sequence comes from Straminergon stramineum, assembly GCA_963920665.1. Classification (NCBI taxonomy): domain Eukaryota; kingdom Viridiplantae; phylum Streptophyta; class Bryopsida; order Hypnales; family Calliergonaceae; genus Straminergon; species Straminergon stramineum. The sequence goes on along the minus strand of OY987269.1, from coordinate 1,827,205 downwards.
TGCAGTTTGAGCATGGCTGATGAAAATTTGCAGTGGGTTAAGCTTAGATGGTCTTTTGTTGCATTCTTGCATTGCTGCCAAGCATGACTGGCGCAGTTGCAGTTACAATTGTAGCAATGTCGCAAGCTAGAGAAGCGAGGTGGCAGGGACACCCCTAGAGTCGAGAAGAGCGAGGGTGGCGAGCAATGGCAAGGAGGAAATCGACCCCTCAACATGGCAACAACAGGGCGTCCACAAGCGCTGGAGGGGGAGCTGCAGCTGCAAGGAAGCTTAGTAGGAAGCCTCACCGATGGCGACCGGGCACCAAGGCATTGCAAGAGATTAGGCGCTACCAGAAGACTTGCGACCTCCTCATTCCTCGCCTTCCGTTTGCACGCTATGTAAGTCTCGATTGTTGCACCTCCCCTTCATTATTCTTTTCTTTTCATTTTTGTATATCTGTCTTGCAAGCACATTTGCCTGTTGCCAACTTGCTGCTATGTCGACCGGTAGTTCCTCTTTCTCGGACATGCTTGGGTACTCGGTGGAATCCTACGAGACGAGACGGTTGTTTTGACATTCAAGATTTTGAGGTCCGACATTAGTTAATGCAGCGAGGACTGTTCAGGTGTGAGAGTGTGCTTGTTTTTAGGAGTGTAGGGTTTGAGTGATGTGTGCGTTGCAAGCAGCGCTGAATGGTGCAAACCCTCGTTAAACCCTAGAGGATCAAAGGGATTTTGTATCTTTCAAATTATGTGTCGTGTTGCGACAATGTCCGGAATGTTTTTGTAAGATTGGTTTCATCCATGGCTTGGAGCAATTGAATTTCGGATACTTTTAAGTTGCATATTTTACAAGTCTCATCAAATCTGTGAAGGACACTGAAAATGTAGCAAGATGTGAGGACATAAGTGTCCTCTTGGATCTTTAGGGTTTAATTTGTTCGTCTATTCTTCGACTATGGTTTAAATTATGGAATTCGATGTCAGAGAATCGTTGTACTTGTACGCTTCACAATTCTAGTGGCTGAACAAAAATTTTAGAGCTCCAAGTCATGTGAAGAGAGTCATGAGAGGCGATTAGAGATCTGTATCTTACTGGATGAGCCAAAGATCTTGCTCGATAAGATCAGTTTGGTTAATTCTTGACTTCATCTTCAGCTCAAGAGGAGTTGTTCAATACATTCTGAATCATTTTTTGAAGGAAAAGAAATTACTTTTAACACTTAAACCTCCTTAGAAACGATAGCGGAAGTAGATTACCCTTGAGCTTGTCTCTGTCTCCTTGGATTTGGTGAAAGCGGTGCTGCCACGTTTGATTTGGAGAAGAACCTATGCCATTACAGATTCCATGGGATGTACTGAGGGTTAACCTCTAAAAGTCCAATAAGTCCATGTTTGATTACTTGTTTTTTAAGCAGTTTTGAGGATGAGGAAGTCATATAGGAACTTTTCTCGTCCATTTTTATTTATTCATTGGCCAACACATGCATTGTTCTTTACTGCTTCTAATGATATAAACTTTGGTCCATTTGATTCATATATTCACAATTCAATCAATCGAATTGGTCTTCTTAAAATCATGAATCCTGGATATCATCCGTTTAGCAGTGCATGTTGACGTGGCAGAATGTGCTTGTCAAGATAGTAATAGTAGGTGGACAATCCTACGAATACTGTACACTGACTTCAAAGATGTGTAGGTCAAAGAAATTACGTCTATGTATGCAAGTGATGTCTCTCGGTGGACGGCGGAAGCATTGACGGCCCTCCAAGAGGTACGTTGCGGCCACCTGCAAAGGAAGAAGTGACCCTATCTTCAGGATATTACGATATTCTGATACTGGAGCGAATGTTTCATTTATTGGAGTATCACGTTGCCATGTCATCCAAATTCCTAAAATTACACTTCTAATACCAGAAAGAAATGGTTCTCCATTCAAGAGTAAATATCAAGAGTGTATCTTCATAAAGTCTGCATCCGATAAGGGACTTTACACTGTCATCATTGTCCTCTTGATAATGTTCTTGTTATTGACTTTTGCAGGCAACTGAGGACTACATAGTCCATCTGTTTGAAGACACGAATTTGTGCGCTATCCATGCTAAGCGAGTAACCATAAGTAATAAGCCCCTTCTCCTTTTCTTTGGCTTTGATTGCTTTGATTGCTTTGATTGGTAGCTTCCAGATCCAGAGATTCTTGTATGGTTTGTAGTGACAGATTTCAGAGCTTGAAATATATGACATTCACGTTCTCAAATCTCTGAGATATTACTTTCAAGTGCCTAAAGCCTTAAATACTGGGACTTTCAATTCCTCAGATGGGTTTGAGGTGGTCAGTTGAACGTTGAGCTCGAATATCTAGGGCTGGTATAGATATGAGGTTCAACTGGGCTCCAGGTTTCAGCTGGGCACTAAGAAATGGCTCCAGTTTGCAGTATGTAATTGGTGTTGCATGTCAGCTCACAGACAATGCAACTGTTAGATTCAGGTGTACTCACTTGGACCAAGTGTTCATCAAACTAACATACTGCTTTTACTGTACGCAGTGCCTAAGGATTTGCAGTTGGCCAGACGACTACGCGGTGTCATTGATAAAGCAGCGTGACATTTTCATTGTACTGTGGTGAACCCATATAAAACACAAAATTCACAGATCTAGGATATTGTTATCCTACAGCATCATAGCTTTAGAAACGAATGAATCAGAAACACAGATTAGGCCTATACATTCTTTAACCCCTAAAGCCCTGAGGGGGGTTAGAGCCCCGAACTGCCAGAATTGTGGCCTTGTGAAAAACACCTTCTTGGTGATTTTTGGGGGTGATTTTCAGTAGATTTGATCATATGATCTCAAAGTTAACTTGATTTAGTACTGTGGATTGGGGGTGGAGGGAAACTAACTCCTTAGCATTGACAAGATCATAACATTCAAAGTTGGGATTTGACATTTATTTTAGATTGCCTAGAGGAAAATTTCATATCAAGGCTTCTAAAGTCTACAACAATTACTTAGGTAGCTTGGAACTCTTTCATTTATGTTGCCATAGGGCCTTGACAATACATGTGAGAATTTGGACCATTTGGACACATTTAACATGGTGAAAATCAGTTGTTTTCTTGAGGTGGTCCACCAACTTATCCATGCATTGGGCCAACTTCAATGGGTTCAAAGAACATGTTATTTATTTTATTTTTTCATCATAATGTTGAGAATATAAATTTTTTACTCATCCTTAGGTACAACTAAAACAAATTGAAAAATGAAAAATTCTTTTCATGTTTGCTTTCCAAAGTCTTCACTCCAAATTTTGCCCTCTTAGGCACCATTGTAATTTTAGTGAAAAAATAGTGCACCGTTGGGTTTTCCACATGTCTAGTCAAATTCCACCTCCCTTTCAAGCAACATGGTTTTACAATAGCTACCAACACTATCAAAGAGTCTCTACGTGTTCTTTGACTTCCCCAAGCCTATCTGCTATCCTATTGTTGCCCCTCCATTCAATCTAGCCCATGTTTTATTGTCTCTTCCCTTTGGCCCTGCTCCTAATCATGTAGGTACAACAATTGCTTCACTTTGAATACCTTTGTCTTCAACTTCAAAAATCTTTGTTTGCAATCAAGATTAGCCACAAACATTGGAACATGACTACTTGAAATGCTCCCAATTTAAATGTTACATCCACTGTAGTAAACTTTCCAATCATTGCATGGACAAAAGTCATATCCTTCTCCATATAAATATAGAGACTTGCATGTTTTGAAATTTGGCATGATCATTAAATGTCATGTTAAGACTCACCTTCAAAAAATAGAATGCAAAAAGATTTCTTCCTACAAATTTTATTGAAATCTAAAGGCGATGAAGCTAAAATCTAGTTAAAATTTCCTTGCAACCCTTCACCACACGGTGGGTGGTCATTGGGCGGTGATACAAAATTTTCTTCCCATAGCAATTGAATTAGTAGTTGCATCGTGTGGTTAGTGTATGGTAAATGGCAACAGTTGTTGTGTGGTTTTTGGATGTGTGTGGTAAATGGCAAGTTTACTCTAATTGAAATGCAAAGTGGATTGATAGAAAGTATTCCATGCAAAATTCAAACATAGGGGAAAAAAATGAGCTTGTATAGAGCTTGGGAAGAAACATAAATTCTTTTCCGTCACAACTATAAATGGAAAAGTAGGTATGTTTTTTCTGGGTATTGTACAATGACAAGCATCTATATACCTTGTTTTTATAGAATTTTCAAACTATATTTATAAAGCATATAACAAATTCTTCTAAATAAAAACCATGAATGTATGCATAAGAGAGGGAAATGCAAAATATAAAAAAGAAGGATAGTTCTAATTTGGTCCACACCATATATATTGTCTTCTACATCATCTCCTCTTTAACTTGTCTAATTTTGTCGAAGTGTTGCACAATGCTTCATCTTGAATTGTAAATGTCTCATGGATGTCACTTGAACATGTTTTTGGCACATGTGCCCAAGGTATAAAATATACATGTTGACAACAGTGGTATCAAGTAGGAAAACAACAACTCAATGCCACCATTTATATGACTAAGTTTAGCAAGAGCACAGAGCACATAACTCATCCACCACATTGACACACCTTCATGGTTTACTCCTAATGAATAGATGAAGTTTGAATTTGAGAATACAATGTTCCATTTCTTCAAGGAACACTTACAATCTCATCACAATGAATATAAGGGTGTTGGATTGGCATAGCATGGGTTCAAAGTAAAATGACTTGCTTCTTGTCCTTCTATATACAACAAGCTAATATAAGACCAGAATGTATTTGCCATTCTAATGTCCCTTGGTTTACTCATCCCCAACTCTTCAAGTCCTTGGAGTCTAATGGTAAACCTATTTAGTTCAATTACATTCTTCATGTAGCATATATTTTCCTACTAGCCAACTATGAGAATATACCTATGCTAGAGAAATAGTTGTTGGTCACCACTACATGCCCCTTTCCATCAAATCCTTCTACCATTTTCAACACTTTGTTATGTGCCACATTAGCATTTGTGTGATAAGTCGGCTCCTGCACATTATAGTCCCTATTTGATTTTTGTCATAGTAAATATCAAATTTGTATACATATTTCAAAAACAAGTATGCAAGACACCATACTTTGACCCCACACTTGCATAACTTCTAAGGTATGTATTGATGTTCTAGACAATAAGATCATTTTCAGTAAATCATCATTTCATCTACAATCAAATACTTGCCTAATGAATATTCCCTCCTTCATACTAATCATATCTCTTCTACTAACCAACACTTATTCCATCCTATCATAACCCATTTCCCCCCCTAATTTGTTACATGAAGGCACTTCGTTATAGATTGGAAACAATCACGAGAGAAAGTTTTGGAAATAAGGGGACAAAAGAAGAAATGGTAAAAATTTCCTTAACACATGAATGGTCAATCTCTTCCATCTAGCTCCCTAGGTTGCCAACCACAAACCTTTGCCATCATTACATAAAGATTTGTCTCTACACCAATTTCTCACAAACATTGGTCTAGCCAAAAAAAAGGTCAGATGGTAGGAATTCTCAATTGAATGATTGTAGGTCTTGGGCTACCAACAAAAGCATCTTGGTTTGAAATATAGGTAAAGTTTTTATACTCTCAAGTGGCATCTTGATACAAATATCTTACACTATCTACATCCACATCTAGACTTCTTCAAAGCCAATATCATTGTCATTAGTAAACTTGCCACTATCACTTTCTTGAATTTTAGTAACATCCTCTATAAAGGATTTTTACCACAATGGCAAAAAAAACTTAGAGTTGGCCTGGTGGTGAATATATGTGACCTACATGCCTCCAACCAATGGACTCCTACCTCAAATAAGCTCCCAATTGGCTCCAAAAGGCCCTGAATCAAATGAGGGCAATACACCTAAAATCACCACTTAGTTGCCCTAACACCACACAATCATCTAATATGCATTCAAGGAAAGTAGGGAAAATTCCCATGCCTAAATCTCCTTGAAATTTGTAATTAGGGCCTCGAAATAGTAGAGGGGATTTGAGGGCATTAGAAGATTGCAAATTCTTGGCAATGGAGAACAATGGGAACTTAGCCACATCAGCAATCTAATTTGGCAAAGACCCTACCACATCAAATAATATTATTCATTTATTTATTATTTAATATTCTAATGAACAATGCATTGGGTCATAGTTTAGGGAACAACTATGAAGCAACCCTCCCATGGCCTCAAATCCCCTAATGTGGGCTAAATTGAGCCCTAAGAATTAACTACAACACATTATCCATCACAACAATCACTAAAATTTCAACAATACATTGCCCCCATATGAATTTTGCACTTCAACCTAATTTCATAGATTCACCCACAAGGTCTTCCTTCCAATTCCTTCAAGCTATTTTGGTTGCCAACCACGTACACTTGTGGATTTTAGGGCATTCATAATCATATACAAATAGCTAATCATTCATTCCTTTTTGCTTCATTTAAAAGCATAGCTCATGGCAATGTACCAAAAAGATGTAGGCAACCCAAGCTTGTGCCTAACCTTCTCATTGGTTTGTAGGGAGAAATGGACACCCCCATTGGAAATTTACAGCAATGGATTTGATTTTTGTTGGAAAACTAGTGCGTCTACTTCCCACTTCCTTTGGCAAAAAATCCATGTCTTCAATTATTTTCAAAAAAATAGAGCCTTTTTCACCATTGATCTTGAAAAACAAATGTAATATGGACGTTTATGATTAACTAATTAATATAGAATACTATATGTGTGGAATACATATGGATATTGTATATGGAACATTAATATAGTACAATGTACAATCATGGATATTGATATAGAATATGGGATACTAATACTAACAACATGTACTATCTTGATATCCCAAATTGATTGCAATCACAACAACTTTACAAAAAATATAAATATGAGGTGGAGGTGGGTTTTCAATTGTTTCACAAATAATGTAATTTATTCAATTTACAAGTGAGTGAGAAGTAGTAATTTGTTACTATCTTCTATGATGATGCATCCAAGTTGAGGTTGCAATTAACACTGTGTCACTGTGTATATATAGCTATACACATACATTGTCCCTATTGTTTGTAGATGAAGCACATGTCACAGAAATACAAGTAGGGGGGAGGAACACCACAAGCACCCATGTCAAATTTTCAATCAATGGCAAAGTGACATGTGGTTTTATGAAAAAGTTCAATGGCCAATGGTTGAATGCCACTTGTATCCCTTTGAAAATGATTTGTGTTTTTCTCTAAAACTCACATTCTCTCACCTTTTATTCAAAAGACAAACCACATTATTACAATTTTTCACAATGAGCTCAAAAGAGACAAACATCACATAGACAATCTATACAACAAACAAGTGAATTCACAAACATACCTCCTATACATCATAAACATCACCTAATCTAAGAGTTCAAGTTACAATAGGGTATATGGAGACTTAACTACTTAAGGCGTGTGGAAAACTTGCCTTTAGCCTTCAATTCATCACATTCAAGATATGTTTTGCCAAAGTTGGACAACATATTCACTCATAATCGAAAAGACAACCAACACCCCCACACCCTTACAATAGAATGAACACCACTCCTTCATTATTGATTGCCTTCTAGTGCACTTAGACTTTTTAAAAAGCTAACTTCAAGGTTCTACGACCTCTCCAAAATTTAGCCCCATCGCCTTCACGGTTCTCTAGATATTGTCCTCCCAAATTTCACTCTTGAACATCCTCAGTAGCCAACACTCTTCTAGTGTGCCTAAGCTTTTTAGAAAGTTAAATTTAAGTTCTACCACCTCTCCTAAATTCAGCCCCATCGCCTTCATGCTTCTCCCAATATTGTCTCCCAAAATTGGTAGCCTTGGATTTCCTTGACAACCAAACCTTCTCACTCTAAGATTTACTACACACATTTCTCCTAACTTTCTCCTTATTTTCTTCTTACTTTCTCCCACAAGAAGGTAGGGATCTACTCAACAAATTGTCTAACTCATAATTTTAATCCAATCTCCCAACTCAAAAGATTCTTTTTCATCGAAAATTCTAGAAAATCAAAAACACACACAAGGAAGAAACAAGAGAGAGGGAGAAAGGGAGCTCCAAACCCTATTTTCCTACTTTGAACCTCAAGCTTAGTGTTCAAATCTTCATCCCTACGTTAAATGTTTTTTCAAGCCTCTAAAAGATCATTTTTCAAGATCGTTCCCCACTTTGAGAACTAGCTAATATTGTTCAAAATATTTTTAAAAAAAAAATTATTTTCAAAACAAGACTTTAATAAATCAATTTTTTAAAATTAAATAATAAATAAATAATTTAATAATATTATTTGATCTAGCCAAACTTCGGCCACATTAGAGTGTTGATGTAGCACATTTTCCAAAGTTTTTCATTGTCCAAGAATGCAAGTGAACTCACAGTCTTGTAAAGTACCTAATCTTCATCTAATGAAGTTCATCTCTATCCTATTTTACTTTAACCACACTAATTTAGTGTTTTTTCCCTACTTTAGTATGTCTACCACTATATTAGTTATCTAGTCTTTGTTCTAACTTGACTAATTAAATTTTTGTTTTTTATATTTGTCATTTTATTTATTTATAATTTATACCTAATTTCATTATTTATCTTAGTAATTGTTCTAACTCTACTAATAAGCTTTGTACTTTTTTTTTTCAATTTTGATTTATTTTCAATGTCATTTCCTATTCATAATATTTTGTATCTAATTTCCTTCGATTTATCCTTTGCCAAATTTTCTTAGTTTTCCAAATATTACTTAAAGTCTTTTCATTTCAAACTCCCATTGATTTGTGCCTAGAATTTTCTCATCATTTTTCATTTCATTTCATTTCATAAATTTCGCGAATCGCAATCTCCAAATTTCCCTTGGTATTGTAGATAAGTTTAGAGGATCCCATAAGGAAAACTAAAACTTAGTGTAAAGTTTGTTCAAGGAGACTATATAAATAGGATTGTTTCAAAATAGCTCCAATTTGACTATTGCAACCACAAATAGAAGGTATTCCTCCAACTATAACTAGGCTAATTCCTCAAGTGGTAAGCTAATTACACAATGTTGTCACTCCACTTGATCTTAAATGTCATAAGGATATAGATTCTCCTAGTCTATTTTCTTTTCTTTTTATCTTTACTATTTGTTTCTTTTGTCTTTTCCAAATTTGAACACTACTATAGCCTTGGTTTTATTGCCACTCTTCAATTTCCAATTTGGTTTTAATTTTTATAATTGCTTCATAACCTCACTTGCTTTTCATCACAAGAACACTTGAAACTTCATTGACCATATTGGTTTGGACATACTCAAATGCACAAGTGAACTCGACTTTACATAACTTTGGCAGCAACAAAACTTGCAACTTTGCACACCAACTTGGAAACAATTTCATTTACTTCAGTATTGCTCATCATTATTATTTACTCTCCACTTTAAGTAGAACATAATCAAATTTCTTTCACTCCAAAGTATGTTGTTATTTGGATTTTTATACAAGCTTGCACTCACTCAAACTCAAGTAGGAATAACTTTATAAGACAAACTTCAAATTTTATTCATCCAATTCGGATTTTTACAAAGAATGATCACATCTCACTTCCAACTAGGTTTAAAGAAGAACATACATTTGAACACTCGCAGCCTTTTGATATCTACTCTTAACTCCCAATTTGAATACAATTACTTACACATTAGAACACATGCACATATAACACATAAAACAAACTCACAACTTTTCAATTTTCTCAATTAAAACATACATTTACAAATACACCTCTCACACAATCAATTACTCCACATCCATCATCTTTTTTCAACTAGAACTCACAAACTTCAATTTTGGAACTCAAGACTATTGAATAGACTAAGCACTTCCGGCTTTGAACAATTTGCTTATTACATTCTTCCCAATTAGATAATCACACATCTCTAAATAATGCTCATACATGAATTTATTCAGAACCATGCAACACATACATTCCAATTGGGGCTCACGTTTTACAACTTTCACTTCAAACTCATACACCCATTACGCAACCACTGAAACCAATTAGGCTTGAAATTATATCATATTGATCAAAATGGTGAATATATCACTATATCCACAACTACCACTATTTGCTTGACAACAAGTTCATCAACTCATATGTCTTATATATGTTTAGCACTCAGAAATTCTCATTTACTTCATCCCACTCTCCTCTCCCAAATTCCCAAACTCCCAAACTCAAAAAAATACACATCCTACTTGGGTTGGAACTCGTACTCAATACTCTCACAAATGAGTGCATGCAAACACCAACCACACCAAAAAAAATAGGAATAAAAAAACAATCATGTACCCCCCAAAATTTATTGGTTGATTTGCAAAAAGTACCTATCCAAATTGGAAACACAACACAAATAGCCAGTTGACCTCCAATTGGGACAATCCTAAATTCCAAGTTGGAACATTACACGGAACATTACCTTTTAGACAGAGTATCCTATTCCAACAAGCTTAATCAACCTTGGTTTAACAAAAACTAGCCACCAACTTGGCACTCCAACATGCTAACTTGTCAAATTAAACACCAATTTGATAAATTGAGAAGCCAACTTGGAATAAAAGAATAAGAAAATGAAAAACCAACAAATGCCAACAAATCCAATTAGGAGCTTCATATGCATCTAATGGAAAATTCATTAATTCATAGTTATGGATTAATCTTTCTTCCTAATAGTTCATAACTTGCAATTTCATTACATTTGTTTAAACTTCCCAAGTTCTAAATTGTGAGCCAATGAACAACCCAAACCTCAACATCTTGTTCAATCTATTTGTGAAGTTTCTTCAATTTGACTAATGAAATGATTTTATCTATTCTCAAAACTATGGTAAGATAGCTTTATCCAATATCAACCCTTGACTTAAATACCATCCAAATATAGGACCCTTTTTGTACCTAGAATGAGAATCTATGACAATAGTACATGCATTAACTTCACAATAAGAAGTATTTTATAGTTTTACATTCTCACTCTAAAATCATTGAGGGCCCTACATTTGTATGGGATTGGATTAGGGGTCACTATTGGGTTACTACACAATGTAAGCTACCTTAATTATGTATGGAAAAGGTGGTGATTTGAGATGAATACCTAAAGGGTAGCTCCATGGCATGAAAAACTAAAGGTATCTACATGGCAGCATGCCAAGGGGGGTAGATTCGATGAGTGAGCAAGCCGGGCTAGCTAGAATGCCTCATGGCAAGAGCGCCAAGCCCTTGAGAAAATGGCCATCCACTTTAGAATTTGAAGTGCATGGCTAAATGGCAAGGCTCAGGTATGGTTCACTATGGGCTTTAATGTGTCCTTTCAGTGACGCCTTTTTTATGCATGGACACCTCAACTAGCCCTTGGAGGTAACTTTTTCCATAAATTCTTTTCTAGGATTAAAAAAAAACTACAAATAAGTGAGTTAAATTACCAATGTTATCTTTGATACAATTGCCATCAAAAGTGATTTTTGGAGAAGATATTATCTTGATTTCCCAAATTTTTCAAGTTCAAAGGTTTTTGGAAAAATTTATTCTACTTTGCCTAAATGAAGTCTAAAATTCTACTTCAAACACAATTCCTACTTTTGACTTAACTATGAGCAATTTTGCTCCAACTAATTCCAATTTATATATCCCACATGGGTTGTTCTCTTTTCATTTGAGAACTCAAAATAAATTGAAAATGCTTTTGAAGAAATGCAAGATTTAAAAGTTTAGTTTTTTATAGTTTAATTTTAAAGCAATGAAACTACTTGACATTGCAAACCCCACTTGCCCCCCCCCCTTTGTGGTGTGGCCACTGTGGGAATTCCCTAATATTGTTACCATGGCATATTGACAAAAGATCGAGGTGTGGTTGTACATGGTAGATGGTCATGACCAGGGCTTTTTATTGGCTTTCTGGTGCCAAATAGCACACTAGAAAAAATTAATTTGGCTAAATATGGCAAAAAACTATGAAGTTTTTCACTAGGAAACTTTGAATTAGAAAAAAAAATCTTAGATGAAATCACCAAATTGTGGATGAAAAGAGAATTATGGACATACAATATGTGCTACTATGATATTTTCTATCCAATACGTTGAAATTTGGAGCACCACTGCAACATTTTACATCGCCACTTTGGCATTTCACAGAAAATGAAAAACAAAACCAAAAACCATGGTCATGACTGTGCATTGTTTTAGCCTATTTGTTTCAGGACGCGTCAAATCAGAATCCCAGCTAGAAGTGTTCATATGATTCCACACTCACCTCCTTCAAAGAAATCTTAAGCTTAGAACATAAATCTGTGAAGTGAAACAACAAACACTACTGTAGTTGGGCCGGGAGCTGGAGGTTTGTCAGACAGTGCATATCTAGTGTTTTAGGTACCCAGGACAACATCGTCCTTATTGGAGGATGTATATTAAAATAGGGTATTTTTGAGGACCTTTTCTTTTTCTTTTTTTTGAAACACATGGACAATTCCCATTGATAAAAGGAAAAGTATAGAGAACCAGAGAACGAACCCCAGCGAACCTTCTTTTTTTTTTCCAGACATTTCCAGACAACTAACACTGGAGGCCCCAATAACCAAGAACTGGAGGAGTGACACCTTATGTGAAGGCACCCATCTTGGGTAGCGTCAAATTCCATCTATTAGTCTCCTGGTGGTTTCGAACCACCAAAGAACCCTGTCTGTAACCAGGTACTATCAAGCGCCGCAGGAAAACGTCAACCTTGTTCGATCGGGTAGAGCTCGCAGAGCTTGAATTCAAGGCTTTCAGCCAGGCGATCCGTGCGTGATCTGTAAAAGCCTCCCAGATCAAGTACCTCCTCGAGCTTCAGGTCAGTCCAAGGCCTGTTGTATTTTTTATGACTTTTAAGTTACATGACAAGCACACCGACTGCAGAAAGTTGAGTACGTTACTCAAATTCTCTTACGAACTTGTACATAGATTAATATAATGTGAAACTGTGGGTCAGCAGCTACGGACTGCCATCCCAGCTTCCTGCATCTGTAATCTGCAACTTTCCCATGATATTGCACCATGCTTGCCTGTACTGTGTGTAAGTACCTACAGAAAATCAGAGCATGTCTGTTTGAAGTATGAACTTCAGGCAGTTACACAGATCAATCCTTACACTACAGGTTCCAGTGTACCTTGAGACTCGTACAACAGTCTTCTGGACCCTGTGGATCCAAAGAAACGACAAGGTATTCAACGCTTGCACTTGGACACCCGAGCGACTCACTGGACACATGTGGGCGCAAGTGGGCCACGTACTGTAAGCTGTTCCAAACGGAGGTCCAAATATGGAAGTGCAACGTAAGCTTCTTGACTCTTTTGTGAACAGAAGCTGTAGATTCGAATTGTTTGCCAAGATGGAGGAAGGCCAGCCAAGGTGGAAAGTCTCTGGCCAGGATGCTGGTTTCGTGTTTCAACCCCCGTGAAAGGCCTCCCGGGCGAGGGAGCTCCAATCCGCAGCAGGCAGTGAGAGGCCTCTGTCCTCCGGCTTCTCCCAACGCGGCGGTTTAGTAGCGTCAATTCAGTCCGTCCGTCTGTCCTGTCCTTGTATGCGTTGAGTTGTGTTGTTTTTGTTCCCCCCGTTCAGACCATTTGTGGCTGTTGTGTTTGTAGTTTACTCTTTTGCAATGAAATCACTTTCATTTGTTTCAGAAAAAAAAAGGTTTCCAATGTACCAGAAAGTATGAACTTCTGAGTCAGACAGCTCCAGAATGAACTTCTGCTTGTCTTGTTGTCTGATAAGTTATACAAGTAACCTAACCCTGGTCCCTTGTACTGCAGGCTTCAGAATCTTTTGCCAAATGAATGATCAACTCCGGTGACATTCTGTCAACCAGGACAAACACCCAGAATTGCCAGAAATGTGCTTTCTTTTTCACAAGAAAACACTAAGCAATTTCAACTTCATGTGCTCTGCAATTGTTTACGTTACTTATCAGTGTCCAGCATCTCGACACCATCCCCAATCTAACTTACTGTACACCTAGCGTTTCTTTTTTGGCAATCCATACGTAACATTGTTTACCAATGAGGCAGGGGTCCCTTTTGTATCTTTGAAAAAGAGATCCCTACCGTGAACAAAATGGTCTTCTTTGGCTCCTCAGTCAACCCCAATTCTTGAATTAACTGATAAGTCCCTCCCAAGCATCAAAGAAAACATAATACTCTCCCAGCATAGAGAAGACCATTGCCTGGTTATATAATGTTATGATAGCTATAATTGTGGCTGTAGTTTGACTGTCCTCCTAAAGCTGGCGTCAAACATTGGACACAGGAATAGCTTTGTATTGCAAAAAAAAAACCTGCTTTACACATATATTGATCCACATACTGAGACTTTGTGCCCATGCAAGGAACACATAAGTGAAACGATTATTCAAACAAATTGTTGCTATTCGACTAACTCTGAAAGAACATCGATGTCTTGGCCTTTGAATCTCTCTGAGCTTATCTCTTTGCAACATTGTTCTTTGGTTTTTTTCTTTTTCTTTTAACAAATGAAACGGAATTTCATTGCCAGGGCTAAAATACAAGCAGACTGCATCTGAGTGTTCTTTGGTCTTTTTCAACAGATCTGCCAGGACTCTCGCTCTTTTCAAAGTCAATTCCAGAAACCGCCTTTGTTCATGTCTGTCACCAATTCACTTTGCGGCTGGCCATATTCTAGTTTTTGTTTCACATACTTGATGTGAAGCAAACTTCGACATAAAGACCTCACTAAGGTCTTTCATCATCACTGTAATATCGAACTTCTACGTCTTGACCACATAGCAAAAAAAATGAAGTCAATACAACATACAACATATACACCTTCCAAAAGTAGGATTGTATACAAGAAACTCAAAAAAGTCTTAAAACTTATTGTGCTAGTAGAATTAAACGGCTCCATCGAATACAATTGATGCATGCCAAGACACTTTTTTTTTCATATTTATGGAATAAATAGAGCAAAATCCACTGCTAAATTGCTTTTCAATCCATTAAATACAAATTGATCATAACTAATGCCCTATCATCTTGAAGATGTTTATTAAAAAATCCAAACATCACTTCTAGCCCAAACATATCTACTTGGTTCCACACCAAAATCTTGGATCTTGAAGTAGATGTATTGGGCACTCATAGATTCTCCAAGCAATTTGCAATGATGGGATCTAGATTTGGTCACTTATTCATGGTGTCTCAAAACCTCCGCCCTTTGCCAAACGCCAACTACAAATCATTGCAAACTATAAACATTAGCATCAAGAAATTAATGAGGAGCAAAGTCTTCAAATTTTATAATTTAAGATGGATATTGAATTTAGATAACTGAATTTTTTTTATAATTACCATAACATCTTTGAAGGCATTTGATTTGGACTCCAAAAAATAATCCGTAACATCTACCATCAAAAGATTCAAAATCAACTCTTTTATGATGTTGTCCTCGTTAATCGTTTACACTAGAAGAATCCCTTGTTTTTTGTGACAAGTCCATAATGTGCTAGGTTTGTTATTTTGGACATCAACTACATTAACAAGGATGTCCAAAAAAATGCGTTATCATGGACAAGCCCCAAAACATGTAAAATTGTAAAAAAATGTGGTCCGATTTCAAGGTGATTTACTGATTTTGGACAACATCTCACAAAACATGGTGTTGCAAGGCCATAAAATGTTGCCACATGGCTGTCACCTCACCACCACATCAGTGCCAATATAGTAGGCAATGTGATGTCATCATTTTTTTCGTCTAGACAATTGATGATGTAGCAATTGCATTTTGTCTTAGGTCCTTTTGGTAAAGACATCTACTTTGACATAGACGTGTTTTTTTGGATGTCCATAGTGATATAAGGTTCATTTTTTTATACAACATGTCAAATGTGCCGTGAGTTATGACATATTCACAGAGACATGAGAATGTCACAAATGACATCTTCAATGATGTGGTAGGAGGATGTGTCTCAATTTTCAAGACATCAACTTAGATGTCTCAATGCTTTTTGTGGTGTCCACTTAGACATATGCCATACACCATATACAATAGGCCATTTGCAAAACACCATACACAATATACTATACATTGAATACTATACACAATATGCCATACATTGTAAATCATACACAATACTTCATATATAATATTTAGTAAATATGTCTATGGCTAAAGAAGCCACTCCTTGAGAATGTATTGTCATTAGAAAATAAGGTATATATACAAGTGGGGTGGTAGGAGGAAGACAAACCGTATGGGATATGTTAAACATGAGGATTTTATTACAAGTTGAATTTCATACATGAACATCCTAATGAATATTACATTGTTGCAATTGACGTATCAAAAAACATTTGGATGTCTGAATTGATGTTGAAAAAAATATTTGGACATTTTTGTTGATGTCTTAGTTGATGCGGCAAAAAACATGTGGACATTTCTATTGATCTCTAAGTAGATGTCTCAAATGACATAACCAAAATAGTATTAGAATTCTTAGACGGTCTTGAAATGTGATGATGTGGCATGCCACATCATCCTCAATGCCTACCACATCACTCAATTGTCACGTGAACTTGCTATTTTTTTTTTCAAAAGCATACTATGTAGTTGCCCTACCCCTATTTTTCTTTCATTTGGTTAGCATTTTACCTTAGCCCCAAGTAACTTCTAGATATTTATCCGGAGTCAAAATTTGTTTTTCGTACATAGTAATTTAATGGACGTGGAAAGTTTTCATTATTTCAAATTGGATTTCTTATGTGAAAGTAATGGACAAATTTCAATCTAGGACTATCATAGCAATTTTCAAGAAAAATAACTTGTAAAATTCATTTCTTAACAAAAGAATGATAGTGCATGGAATTCTTTTTCATAAGATCAACATCTTTCACTATAACAATTTTACCATAGATGGTACTATATTCCAATTCCATCTTACAAGTCTTTACAATTTACTTTGAGCTTTGATGTACAAAGTATTTGAACTAAACAAATTACAAGAAGTGTGAAAATTTTATTTCTTTAAATTATATTTAAATATATAGTGATTGTTAATTCAATTTTTCTACATATAGAATTAGGAATTCAAAATGAATAGTGTAGAAATTTTGAGATTTGATGATGAAAAACCCAAATTTATAGTGAAGCAAGGACTCCAAGAAATATTTTTCCACTTTCAATGCAAATATCGTGCAATGTATGTGGTCACAATTGTCCAATAAAATATTTTCTACACATTTAAGTACTAGTGAATTGCAAGATCCAATGGTGAAATAAGTCCAAAAATAAAATATCAAAGTTTTCTACACTTAGCAATCAGCATGGCAAGTAGTAGTGCATTTCATGGGAAGAAGACCTTGTGCACCTTTAGGTGTCAAACAAAATGTTGTATTAACAAAAATTCATGTTCACAAATAAATTGCAAGAAAGCATAAGGAAAGAAGTTAAAAATGCAAAAGAAACTAAAATCCATGTCATGCAATATTATAATTTGTACATGATAAACTTCTCACTTTTGTATGGATGTGTATTTAGTAAAGGACATACAACAACGCAATTACAGGAACAATATGGAGATTGTGTTCATCCACTAGATATATATCAAACATTGTAAATTCCATCAATGACTACATGCTTCTACTTAGTTCTAAATACTACTAAGCTTCTTACATTTCACCAAATTCTACAATCAGAGCATAATGCCAAGAAAAAGAAGAGAGGAAGAAACACAAGCAAAACTAAATTGAAAAAAATATAGAGGGGAAACTCCAACATCTATAAAAGTGAAAGGCTAAATTCCACTGGAAATTGAAATTTAGTTGAATTTGTACAATTCTTCAGCACTAGAAGAACCATGCATGTTTGGTGATGTGCCTCAATTTTTTGGAACAGATTTTTTTTATGTCCAATGCAACAAGACTATGTTTTTATGTCAAAAAAGCCAACATAACGTTTTTTGACATAAATGCATAGGCTTGTTGTATTGGACATCAAAAATAATTTGTTCCAAAAAATTGAGGCATGTCACCCAAAAGGTGGGTTTTTTATAGTGAAGACTTTTTCAAATGAATAGTTGCCATAGTGGTTTGGAATTGCCCTATTGCAATAAGACCATAACAAGCTATATAAGATGTAATTTTTTTTCTATGTAACAATGTAGGTGTATGAAAATGTATCCATACAAGTTATGAATGCCGGAAGGAGATGGAACATGTTAAAAAAATTTAATGCATGATGTGTATGTATATATATATATAAGAGAAAAAGAAATCATGTTTCCAAATGTCAAATGTACTACTAATGCACAATTTTCAAGTTTAGAAATAAGAAAGCATGTTTTATACATTTGTGCAAAGGGTGTGCACTCATAGCATATGCATAATACAGATTGATGCAATTTTTTTAGCACTTTCCTTGTACTTTATTGTGAATTTAGCTAAATATCTACTATCCTAATTCTAAGCTTACAAGTCGCATTTCAAGGTCTATAATACTAATATCATCAGATTTCACTAGTGTAGTAAGAACGTTGGAATTGTTGTACAAATTTTGAATACATAGAAAAAAGTGTTTGATTTTTAATATAAATAGTTCAAAGCAACATAATTTTTATAGCATCTATATGCAAAAAATGTCCCAATACATTACATGAATGTAAATTGCATGATCCAAAGTACAACACATAACAAAGTAATACACATGTAAAATCCTAATCATATTAACTCTCATCATGTGTGCATGAACATGTAATATTAATTTTTGAAGCCATGCCCACAAATTCCTTGTTACATAGTATGCCCTCATTAAAAAGTACTAAAAAATTGCTTCATCATGTAGCCATGGAAGTCTTTTTCATAAAACTTCCAAGGAGCTACCCTTCCCTTGTGATTTTCAGAGTAGGTCAATGTTTTACCTCACTACCTAGTAACTTTTAAAAACTTACCCAAAGTGAAATCATTTGACTTTATTGACATGGCCTTGTCACGTTTTTTTGGATGTTACAGAAAACATGATTGTTATTTTGGATGTCTCACATAACATACTTGTTTTCACTAGCATGGCATTGTTTTTCTATTGACATCCACATGTTTTTTGGAATGTCCACTACAATTCTAGCACCCATTACCTCCGAGTCTCTGACATCCTCTTGTCTAGAAAAACATGCCATATTTTTGTCTAATGCCACAAAAAATGGGGGTTTCTTCTAGAGTAATCTCTAACACATCAAGATATCCTAGGTCTTTGTCCCCTCCAATCTTAAGCTAAACGGTGTCACCAATGCTCAAAGTGACAATCACTTATTCTAATTGTAATAGATTCATGGGAGACTCCAAAACTTGCAAGTACATTGGATTAAGACATACATCATACAAAGAATATAAAAATCTTTGATGCATGTAGAGGATACCAATGTTTTTGAGATTGACCAAACTATATAGCAATGATGGAAGTCTTCAAAGTACAATGATGCTCACAAGAAAATGAAAAACATATTATGGATTCATTACCCTAGTTCTCAATATAAGTCATCAACAATCACAAATGTGCAGTAGATTGATAGTCTTCATCTACAAAAAGAAAGCTATCAACTAAGCCACAAGTTTCATCCTTTGATGAATAGTCGGTACTCAAGCTTTTCAATGAGAAATAAGACCCTTTTAATTTTTTATTTCTAGGGTCACTCATATGATTGTGTAGCATATCTTTTATATCCCACTCCTTGTCTGCGACATTGAGAATACCTTCCAAACTTCACATTTGTGGTCATGACAACATCAAGCATTTATTGTGTCTCATATTATCTTTGATACCACATTTAGAAGGTAAAACATGTTCAATATTGAGACAATTAATAAATCGAGGCTTGAATATGTTAAAAAATTTACAAACCTTTGATTCGTTAGAAATGAGGTCTATAGTTGCAAGGTGGAAGTCTCAAAAAGGGAATTTTGTCTCAACTTAACAAATTTGGCCATGTAGACCATTTTCTAACAATTCAACATCTACAACATCAATTTATTTGTTTTCTAGCTCCATCTTAGAGTAATTTCCCTCCCCCCCTCAAACTTCTTTTTTTTCATATAATTTTTGCCAATCTCAATAGTTGAATAAAATCTTTGACAACCATGCTTAATTATGTATAAAGTTAAAGACATTTTGGATGATAGAGAAGACATATGGACAAACCTTAACTTCATCATCATGTAGAATATGGATGTGGGAGCACCGAGGGATTAATTCCTTTATACCTTGATGTCCTAATTTGGACGATGAATAAATAAGGTTTTTTAATCACAAAACTTCTCATTCATCCAAACCAATGCTTGATAATTAAAAAAAACAATTTTTGTATGATGGATTTGATGAAATTGAGGCAAATATTATATTTGAAAAGATATAAGCCAAAATATCCAAAAACCATAAAAGTGACATTTATGACAAGTGTACATTCTAGATTGTGCGGTCTAAAACATGAAAGTGTCATCTAAGATAGGTGTACATTTCAAGCCGCACAATCTAAACCATACAAGTGCCAAAGTTGCAGAATGATGCCATTTCAACAAAATTCCCACTCAGTATTGGACTTTGATGTGATATTTTCACAAATGGACTCTTCATTCATGCCAGTCCCCATAGGATCTAAGTTTTTCATCTTCATGTTGTTCTACTAAAGTGAATACATTCAAAATTGCACCTTGCCTAAAATCACCATCATTACTTTGTATACATCTTGAAAATCAATATGTACATACATTGAAGAATCTATACGACTTTGGAACCTCTACCCCATAAATCTTTGACCCTTCATAACTTTTGCATATGGTATCCAAATGTTGAGTTCTTTGGTGTGTTGGAACCTTCTTTCACTTGCCACCAAGAAAATATGAATATTTGATTAGTCTAATAATAGTAACTAGGCACGGTTTGGAGGTACCCACCTTATATGAGGTAATGAAGGTCCCAAAGAGATGAATTTGAAAGGCTCTTGAAAATCATTATTCTTAATCCCTAAAAAACCAAGGGATTTGGATAAAATACAAATGTGTTATAAAAGATAAGTTCTATAAATATTTTGAAGTTTAAAAAAAAAGGTGAAGCACAAAAAATAGAAAGTATCTATATGGTATGAATTATAAGACTACTTCTAGATCATCTTCAAATGAGTTTTGAAGAAATAACTTCAAAAATTCACCAAAAATAGAGTTTTTGTCTTTCGCATTTGAATTTACTTTATTGGTCAAAATTATGGTTTCTCTTGATTTGTAAAAAAATACACAAGATTTAGTAATGAGAACATCATTCAATATTTTTCCAAATAATAAACTTTCCAACATTAAGTAGATTCTAAACACTAATTATTAGGCCATAGAGTGTTTGATATGAAAATTGATTTTAAAGAAAGGTAGGAATCTTGTAATACATGTTATGTGCTAATTCTCTTATAATTTTTTGTTTGACCACAACAATCTTAGTTTTGAATATAAAAATTGAAAGATAACCCAATATAGTTTGCAACCAAAAATAGATAAAAATTGAATTTTTTTTTTTGGCCTAATATGTTGCCTGAAATCGAGTAATACCTTTAATATGAACCCGAAATCGGGTTCAAAAGTATGTGTCTTTCAGAAAATTTGTGATGACACCATGATGCCATTCCAACACCAAGCAGCTTGGTGAATCCCAAATCCCCCAACCCAACTTTGGGTAGTAAGATAGAACACTACAAGAGAGTAGTGTGAATTCAAACATTTTTTTGTCAATTTATTGTCAATTCGGACGTTGTTTTCTTGTAGTGCGAAACACCCAAAAGTGTCTCTATTCCCATTCATGTATAGTAGAGTTCCCTAGAAATGTGCCTAGGCTTTCATTAAATTGTCTTTATATAATGTCACAAAATCTTCTTCTTACAAATTGTTGTTTGGTTGATTGTTGGAATTGTCAAGTTTTGATTTCAAGTCCACCTATGTGACAGTTTCAATGGTCTAGGGAGTTGCCATTTTGAAAATTGATAGAAAATACATGCCATATCCAAAAATTATAATTTTTTTTTTAATTTATGATTTTCAATTGCTAATATTCCAAAAATATTTTTTCTAGAAAAAGGTGACTCCAACTATGTTGAATTGCTCATATCAACGGTTTTGGGTGTTTCTACCATAAAATACTCCGTAAATGAAATGGATGAGGGGAAAAGTGGCTGAGTGACTTGGTCCATCAAATATCAACTAAGTTAAACTTAAGCCATGGGGGGCTACTTCCACTCACTCCATTAGACTAACTAAAGTTAGTTGTAGGGTAGGGGGGTGACTGACTGAATATTTGAGGCCCAGTCCTCCAGAGGCAGCAGCCAGGCAATGGTGATTCCCCCAAAGCCCTTCCATTCCATTCCATGGAGGGCGTGCAGCCACATACATCCCAGCCACCCAAATTGGGCCCTGCAAAGAGGGACCCAATTGGAGACAAACTGCGGGCAGGGGGGCCAATCACGGCATGGGATCTCCCTGGGTTAAGCTTATTGGGCAACTTTTATTAACTTATTCCATTCATTGGGACTATCATAATATAAGTTACACTAATGAAGTTATTCATGCATGGCAAGCCGCATTCAAACCTGATTCAAATTCATTGAACATTCTTTCCAAAAGTAACTTAACTTATCTAGCTTCAATAAGGTGGGCACCTCCAAATGCGCACAAAATCCCAAACCTCCATCAACACCATCATGTGGACATCTCCCAAATCAACATGTAATCTACATAAAATAGTGAAATTAAGTTGCCTTCACAATTAGGTTGCCTTACAACAAGGAAGTTACTTTAAAAGCCATCAAAGTCAACAAATATTTCTAAAAGTATTTCCATTTGTACACATAGAGGTTCATAAGTCCCAATTACAACAATATCTAATTCCAAAGTAGTGCATTCTTGTACAATAACTAAAAATATTTAAATAGTGTCAAGTGTCAAGAAATTCGTGTAGGGCAACCTAATTTCACTATTTTGTGTACCTCCTCTTAAGGATTTTAACCTAGTAAGGATGTTGCAAACGAGAGTAGTCTGGTAGATGACAAAGAACTCTCGCATGTGAGACAGAAGTGCCATTGTTCATCCTTGGAATTTTGGGCTAAAAGGAGGAGGTCTTGCATAGTAGTATGACCTCTAATGATTATTTTTAAGTTTTTTAAAGTAGATGATTCAAACTGTTTCAAAAAAGAAGATTTCCAGAGTGACCAGCCTGTCCTTACATGGTTAACCCTTAAACGATGGATTGGTGACTGTGGAAATCCTCCCTTTTGAAATTGTGCGACATCATCTACTTTAAAAATATCCAAAAATATTCATTGGGAGTCAATCTACTCTAGAAGATCTCCCTCTTTCCACCCCTAATTCCAATGATGAATAGTTGCACTTTTGTCCTAAATAGGAGAATTCCCTCTCATTCATTAGACCAAGAACATCCGCCACATCATTTATAGGTTGGCCCCTAATACTGGTTGGAATTTGGTCTACAAAGACCATATACACAAGACACATTGAATAATCCTAGATATAATAGTCCACATTGTGGCTCCTACCTACAAAAGGCATTAAACCTCCAGCCCAAAAACCTTTAATCCTTCCTAACTATTTGCATATTGAATCCAAACATTGCATTCTTTGGTCTATTGGAACCTCTTTTCCCAAGCTTGCCAACATGAAAATATTAAAATTGGACAAGACTAATAATAGGAACTAGGCACGGTTGCAAAAAGTGACAGTTCTCGGGGTGCATTAGGAGGGGATGAGTTCAACAAACTCATTGAACTATTGTTAGGGGTAGTTAAAACCTCAAAATTAGCAATTAATCAACATATCTTACATAATCCCATCCTACAAATATAAATCTCATGCAGCAAAAGGGAACCCTACAAACAATAGATTTATGTATTTTATCATTAGGAAAAAATTGAACCCAAGAAAGAGGTTGCTTTGAAATGCAAAATTTAGATGGGAAGAGCCTTCTCAACTTACTAATTGGGCCAAGATTTGCTTGATGGGCTCCATGATGGGCTCAAATATTTGTCATGATTACCCCCATCCATCTCCATGATCTCATATATCAATGGTCCATAATTTGAAATGCAAGATGCTAAACCCATCCTTCAAACCAGGCCTAATAGGGTGGATTTTATGTTCTATGGGGTAGTTATAAAAAAAAGCCCCCTATTTTGTGCCTCATTCATTCTACTTTCTACACCTCCCTTAGCTAATTTGGGGCCTTTGATTGCAAAAATATGAATTCAAAATTTGCAAATTTTTATCATTTGTGGCAAATAAATAATTCATGTGTTTTTCCTAGGATAAATTCACCCTATGGAGCCCAATTCATAGGGCATCTGAAATGGAGGTGCTCACTCTTACAAGAAAATTATGGTTCATGATGGTTCAATGATGGCAGATGGAGCACAAGCCTCCCACACAAATTCCTACACTCTAAGTGGCTACAAGTGATCATTTGTGGTGGTACTAGTGATGATGTAGCCACCTTCATACTCACCTCATTAATATTAAAATTAGTAAATTTAAAGAAAAACTCAAAGCCTATGCATAGGTTCATTTTTCTCCTAATGGGGCGAGTGGATGCTTTAGAATGGGACCTAGACAAATTACAATGGCTTTGAAAGGATGCATCCATTTTGTTCTTAAACTTCACCACCAATATGGGAAGAAACCTCCTTGGTAATGAAAAGCACAACTTCCCCAATCCAATCAAGCATAAATAATAGGAGGTGCCCTTCCAAACCTATCACCTTCAATGACAAAAATTGGTCTCACATTGAACTCATACAAATAATATACATTGGGATGATTGACTAAGTTACAAACATATGGAATAGGACCAACTCAAGACAAGATGCAAGATAAAGCCAATTGACAAGCCCAAGCTTACTCAAGGCTTCAATGCCAAGAGGTGCTTGGAGGGAGTCTTTAGCACACTCATAGAAGATAAACCAAGGTGGATTAGATTGGGACTAATGGATGGCTTCAACTTCGAAGTTCTTTAGGGATTCTCACGTTAGGGGCTTGGGCCTCGAGCCTAGGTCACAAGGCTTCCATCTTAGACCCTTGACCCTCATTGTTTGCCTTTCAATTTAGCTCATTTGATCTCTTGTCCTTTTCTCTTTTTTTCTTTTAAACTTGTCACTTGCCTAAAGCTATATTTCAACTAGGGCCTCTGGAAAGTCATCTCAACACTAAAATTTAGCAACGTATGTTGTTTTGCAAACAAAACTTCTTTCATTCGTGTCAAATAAAATAAAAATTAGAGCAATCATGAATGGGTTAACCCTTAAAGGACTAAAGGTCTCCTCATAAGACGTTGTAGGGTTTGAGAAAGTTCCTATAATTTCAATTTTTGGCATGATTTATAAAGATAGAAATATTAGCTTTCTAAAAATATGATTTTTGTTTCAATTGGTGCTTGAGAGAAAACATTGTGTTTCCCTAAGCTCAAATGGAGGTTGCCAGGTAGCACAAAAAAAATTCACAAAAACTCCATTTTAAAATTTTAAAATTTTATTTCACATAGAAAATATTTTTGTCCACATAGAGAGATTTTATTCATTTTGTGTGGACTAGTGATGAGAAAGTTAGGGAGAGTTTTTTTTGGGCAATCCAAATATCTTAAAAAGAAACACTTGTCGGGCAATCACTAGAAGAAAACAACATTTCCTTCAACAAAATTTAGGTGATGCATTTTTTTGTTTTATGCCAAAAAACACAAAATCTTTGTTGACTGCAACTTTGTTATCTATAAACTGCATTGTAGTTAGTACAAACTTTGTGTTTTTTGGCATAAAACAAAAAAAATGCATCACCTAAATTTTGTTGAAGGAAATGTTGTTTTCTACTAGTGAATGATGCTAGTGTGTAAGCACAAAAATGTGAGCATGTGAGCCTCAAGCGTATGTATACATAGATATACTACAACCATTGAAGGTGTTTATAATGTAAACGCCCATGATATAGGTATCTATCACATAGTTACACTATAATCATAGAAAGTTTTTCTAATTTAGACTCTTATAATATAGATGTGTAGTCTTCTATACTTGTGGTCTCACACTCCTAGACTCACATAATAGCACCCCTCACTTGTAGGATTCATTTTTTAATATAATATTCAAAAAATATTTAAGAAAAGTTTTATAGGGTTTAGTTTCCTTGTTAGAGCAATCTCACCGTTGGAATTAGTGTGTTTAAATCTTAAAACTAGAGATGTGAATGCGAAAGTCCATTTCTCACTTGGACCTTTCCCACCAAGTCAATTCTCCACCAAATTTTCAACCAACTACATATTCACAAAGCTGAAAAAGGTAAAAAAACAGAAAGAAAAGGGATTAAAATTTTTAGTGTAGATAACTGTCCTACCATCCTTTTATTCTTGCCAAAGAAATTTTGCTCCTAAAGTTCTTAAGAAATGGTGCCACGCTATTAGCATTAACAACATTGTTTTGGTTCTAGATAACTTTTTAGAACTTGAAAGTGCCTCAAATCAAGCCAGTGTCTCATAGATTGGGAATGGATTAGTATTTAATTAGTGAGAGATTGGTGGTGGATTTAAACAACTTCTAGAGCTTTCTAACTATGATTTTGAATTTGTCATTTCAAAATATTTTTACTATTACTTTTCTTTGTTTGAAATGCCTCTGAATTTAATACATTTTGACATTCTTTTATAGCTTTTAGAATGTATAGATAGTTATAAAATTTGGTGAAGTATTAACTACATGGATAAGCGACTCAATGAAGAATGGATCTCTTTGTCTTGATTTCAAAGAAAATCAAGTACATGTCTTTTTATGGACTTTCAATTCTATTCTTCAACTTTTAAAGAAAATCAAAATCAAAATGTATAGTCAAAAATTTCTTAGTTAAAAAGATTCATAGCTAAAAATCTAATCAAACAATGTGAGATAAAATGTAGATTTTTTACTTTAAAATACTAATATCTTGTAGTCTACTTAGTCAAAGTCTTACAAATTTCTTCTATACAATTTTATGCTACTTTATTGCAAGATCATACAATTAGATATGCAATTTTCCTTATTTTCAAAAATTCCCTTCGTGGGAGGCAACCCATTTTTGATCACCGCCCCCTTTTGGCAATATAGATTGTTCTCTTTCCACGTAGGAGGAGATGGCAATGATTAATTTCAAGACAATTCTCCATGCAATTGTGGCACATTGTGATTATTGTACAACACTCTCAATCCTCAGTAGATTTTGCAACCAACCCTTGTGGAAAACAAGAAGGTCTATATGACCAAAGTGGGAGGAATGAAATCTTCCACTCATAAATTCATAGTAATTATATTTTGGGAAATAAAAATCTGGAAAATTATAGAAACCTTCTTAACTCTATTTTTGCACACTAGAAAATTTTTCCACCTAAGAAACTCGCCCTCCAGATATGTGTAACCACTTAAGCGGTTGGAAATGGGTTCCTTCCCTTAGTTTGCAATGGAAATGATAATTTTGAATATTTCTCAATGATAGAAAGGCCTTGGTCTTTGAGGGGTTAAAATAATTGTTCATAAAACAAAATCAAATGAACACGTAGACAAGGTATTTATCATGGAGTATTAAACTATCTTACTTTTTGGAAGAATATATCAAACAAAAAGAAATGAAAAAAATGCTCTATATGAATCAATAATAACTTGTTGTTTAGGTATTTTGAAGGAGTAACAATTATTCATTATGATTCTTTAAAATATACCTTCCTCACTTTAGATCAAACAAATAAGAGTTAATGGTTCTCTATCTCAATTAAATGCATAAAATTCATTAGAACCCGGCAGGAAATATTGACACATATTATATAACCTAATGCTAAAACATTCCCTTATCGTGCCTGAAAATCATTGGAAGATGGCCTCCGTTACTGGCAATGTGAGGGAATCTTGGAATTGGCCAATGGAGGTTTCTATAACTAAATTTTTAATTCACAGGGAGGCGAATGCTGCCTCAGTCCAACTACAGTACTCCAAATATGCCCAACGGAAGAACTTTTATATTATTATCTAAAGTGGTTATAATATTAGGAATCAATTTTTTCCCTTTCTTTCTTAAGGCGAAGTCTACGTTAGATCAAAATTTTCATTTGACTAAATCAAACGGTTAGTTCAACCCCTAAACGACGAGGCAGACGTTTTTTATCTGACGAATGACAAGAATTTCTCCTGTGTAGAACAAAAGTGCAACTATTCATCCTTGGAATTAGGGGTGGAAAGAGAAGATCTTCTACAGTAGTTTGACTCCCAATGATTATTTTTAATTTTTTTAAAGTAGATGATGTCACACGGTTCCAAAATGCCTGATTTCCACGGTCACCACCCTGGCGTTCAAGGGTTAAGTTAAGTTATTATTATGCAAGTGGATCAATGGTAGGGCCTTCCATGATGGGTCTAAGTTAGATGATACTGTACTGTAGATAATTGAAGTGGAACATCCTTTTACTTTTTTAGGCATCCTTTGGAGGAATCTTATCTCAATGCAATGATAGCCGGCTGCCTAGTACTGAATATTCCATGGTTTTCGGCTCTAACTTGGAAAGTTATAGAAAGTGCACAATGGAATGTGCTATTTTATTTTCTGGTGAAAAATGAACAAAAAGTTCCTGATTTATCTTATTTCTAAGGCCATTTCTTGCTTGTAGTATTTTGTTCTCACTTTCTCTCCCTTTTTTCACCATAAGGTAATTACTAGTGTTAGAGTAAGATAATGGGGTTTACAGTAGCTTAGAGCATCTGTACTAATTTGGTGCATTACACTAACTTACACTAATTTAGCATATTTTTCAGTAAAATAGTGCATTAACAATAAATTCGTGCAGGATGAATTTAGTGACGAAAATTAGAATACTAATGTGGTTTAGTTTATGAAAATTAGGGTTAGGAGCTCTCTTCCTATGACTTTTGGTGTGTTTGGTGTGTGTTATATTTTGGGGGTATTGTTAGTGGATTTTTGGTATTTTTTAGCATGAATTGTTGGAGATTAAGTAAGGAAACAATGTTAGAAAAAAAATTCAAGTAGGTATTCATCATCTTGTAGGAAATATGGGGAGAAGATTGTTAGGGTTTTGAAAAGAGATTATGGTACATAAAAGGTCAAGTGCCAACTCCAAGTAAGACTACCAACTTCAACCTACAATATCAAGGAAATGGAGAGGTAAAAGGATCCGAATTTTCAAGAAGAGAATAAGTTGGCAAGTTAGCTTCCCGAAAAGCTAAGGCTTGTTGAATTCAAAGCAAGGATAAAGATGGGGTGGCTGATTTGGTGCGTGGAGGTTGGAAGTTACCTTCAAATGGAATTGCCAACTTTGGCAAACAAGATCGAGAGAACAATGAGGTGGAACAAGATGAAGTTTGGAAGGATGTAGATTGGTCAAAAAGCTAAGGCTTGCCAAATTTGGAACAAGAATGAAGACGGAGTTTATGTTTTAGCGTGAGAAGGTCAATTGCCCCCTTGATTGTGAGTTGAATGTGTGACCAAATGGATATAAACACTAAATGGTTAGGATCATTAAGCTACTTGATGTTATATGGCCAAGGAAAATATTTACATGTGAAATTCTTACTAAGATTTCACAAGGATATAAATGGTCCCCCAATTGCTTAAAGTCAATGTTACATGAGTGTGAAATGTGGCAAAGTGGATATGAGGGATATTGAAGCTAAATTACTCATGCTCATGCATACTTATGTGTAGGGGCTAAATGAGAATTGCTGAAAAGAATTGGATAAACCAATTAGGAATTGAGCAATGGAACCATGGAAAATTTTATTAACCCCTAATGTTCCTTGACTATGTTACCACCACAAAAACCTCAAAAACTGCCATTTTTAATACAAGTACCAAAATTTTGAAAAATATCATTTCTGGATACATGTAACCATAGGGTCTTGTAGTAAACTAGATGCAGAAGATTCAGAAAAAAATTCAGAAAATTCCACCGTGTAGATTGCAAGATATTAGCATTTGAAGTGACAAAAATCCTTTGGGGGGCCCTGTGAAGAAACGAGCAGCTGCACTTCACAAGGTCACATTTGTATGAAAACTTGTCCAAAATGGTGGTTCTTCTTTAGATTCATTCTTCAATGCAAGTTGTCTATATGCTTGAAAATTCTCAGATCATTTGGAATTGTGAAACATATAGGAAAAAAATAGTAATTACAAAGATGTAGAGAATGATTCAAAATACAAAATTGTTAACAATTTATTAATGGAATTGAAAAATCCCAATCCCAATGGTTGTAATGTTGTAATAACCAATCTACATCTAATGCTTTAATTTTTTCCAAAAATATTGAAAATTGAGTTAAATAATGGACTTTAAAGTTTATTTTAGAGTAGAGAATCCATACTTGCCCACAAATTAAAACATCTCATAACTTTTGACTCATTGATCAAAATGGAATGATTTAAAGCTTTCTATATAGAAAAATCTAGAAAACCAATTTCAAATTTTTATTTTTGCAAAAAATGATTTTTTCAGATCTGCCCAAACTGCCCAAGTTGAGAAACAAACTACATATTAGGCCATAACTTTTGACTCATATTTCCAAATGTCCTGAAATTTAGTGCACATGGAGGATATTCCTCGTCCACACCTTCTATTAAAGTTTGGGCCAAAAACATGTAAATCTCTAGTCACACGTACTTGCCCCAAAAAGTTATGTAGCCAAAAAACACACCTTGGTCCTTTAGGGGTTAAGGTAGGAGTTCATTGCTTAGAAGATGATAGGGTCACATTCATTCCCCACCAACCCAAACTAAGAGTTTTTTTGCTAGATGCCTTGGTGAAAATCCCTCATATTCTTCTATAATCAACCCTTCTATATTCTTGCCTAAAATACCGTCTTTATTCATGCGAATAAGGTCACTTTTCATTAAATATGTTCACATGAATTTGAAGACTCATAATTTATTCAAATGGTATTCAAAAAAGAATCTTGAACAATGTCTAGGGGGTGCCAATGTTTAGTTACGACCTAGCCAAAAAATTGGAAGATTTCTGATTGACATTAGCATGAGGTGCCGGGCCCCAAAATTCCAATTTAGAAAATCAACCGGGTAGGATAAAAACGTTCCAACAATTTGATTGGCTACCCTAGAAATACTTAGAGCATTTCTTGTTTGAATTTTTGTTTTTCCAGCAAGCAACCAAGGGAAGGAGAAATAAGGTGGAAATTTTGGCTAGTACATGAGGTAGCCTTTGTTGATAAGTAGCCTTAGTATATTTATTAGTCTCTATAGATTTGGAGAGCTTGCTAGCGCACTATGGGGTAGATACTCCCATTCAGGTTTCACTTTACCTCCCTTCATGTGGCAACTTGCAAGTGTGAGTTATTGGCCTTCAAATTGTAGTGTACTACCAAATGGGAGGACAAGAATTTAATGGATCTTTGGGGCATGATTACATGGAATAATTCATTCCAAACTAGGTATCCTAACTTACTTGTGCTTGTTGAATTGGCTTGAGTGCAATGTGGGTCTATTGTAGGGTCATTGCAAGAAACACCGGTCCTATTTTCCATCACAATGAGAGTGACGCTTTTTGTTATTCGCTAGAACTTTTGAAACATAAGTACAATGAACATGAAATTTCTATGGGACATGTCTAACTTGATGGTAATTAGATCACTTATTTTTTAGTAATTAAAAATAATAATTGTGTATTTAAAAAATATTTTTGTTAATTTGTCACAAAGTGCAGTTTAGGGGGGTTCACTACATTAGGAGTCCCCAAATTTTATGATCTAGAGTTGAAACTTTCATGGACTATTTGCATATTAGAAAATCATGTATCTACCGAGAGAAATTTGAAAATATATTATTTTATGTCCTCCACATGAGTGCAAACAACACTCCCATTGCACACAATTTTTGAACATTGAAGATGGTTCTAATATCATTCTTTTATTGAAATCTCATCTTCATCAACTCTTCCCAAATGGCCAATTTTTAATTTAAAAAATAATAATTTCCTATTTACTACGAATTAAAATGTGAAAGTGCCAATTTTCATGAGAATTGGCACTTTTCTAGTGCTCCTATGGTTTTCCTTCCTAGGGTACCTTCTTCTTAAAGGTCTATACATTAAAAATATTTTTTCCATTTAAAAAAAATTATTTTTCTAATTATAAAGTACTCCAGAAAAAACTTGAGTACTATGGAAAATGCTACAAAAAATGGATGGTGTTTCTTGCAATGACCCTACAACCTATGAGAGAGTATTTAGTTTGTAAAATTTGATCAAAATCCCTGTAGGAAATTAGCTTGGTGGCAAGAATTAGAAACTATGCTTAGGATTGCATTGGAAGGACTAGATGAGGAGTTTGATCATGTCCTTGATGATGCCATTCCTTTGTGGAAGAATGAGAGTATTCCTTCTTGTATGCTAACCCCTCAAGTTACTTCTTTCTTCAATTCAACCAAGTCCAAGTATTACTTCTTGTTCATATGGTGCACCTCATTGTAAGAAAAGCCAATTGTCTTAACTTGCAAGTTTTTCTATACTAACCAACTTTTGAAAAATGTTTGGATCATCTTTTGGATTCTTGTATTTTATGAAGGCTACATCCTTGCCCCAAAGATAGTGGGAGGCCCAAATTCAACTCCTACCAAGCATACAACATTTTACAACGTGCATGAATCCCTCAAAAATACAACATTCAAAAACATAACCAATTGTACACACTAAAGTCTGGAAATATGTCAAAGTAAAGATAAAAATACTGGCAATTTGTTGAATGACAAAGAAAATTGTAGGATTTAAACTAGAAAACAAAAGGCACTTGGGGCAAGCCTCCAAGTGAAAAAAAAACTTGAACCTTACTCAAAGACTTTGGAAATGCACCAATTTTCCTAAAGAACTTACCAGATTGTGATCTTGAATACTCTTTTGAACTCCAACAAGATCTAAGATAAAAAAAAATTAGATCAATCCCCCTATCAATTGCTGAAATTTGATCACATTTTACATGTAAGCACCTATAATCATTAATGATTACAACCAAATATAGTTACTATTAATCAACTATAAGCTATTTTATTTAGATCTTATTGACAATTGAAAGTGGATTCCAACAATATTTTAGCATGTACATATTATTTGGGCACTATATGAATAAGTTGATTATAAATTTTCAAAGTGATGTCTTTAGGTGTACCAAAAAACAATGGTAGACTCTCACAGAATTTCATGTTTGATTGAGTACATATTGTGTAATCAATATGTATGGGAAAAGTGGTGTTTGGGGACCCAAATGTACGTATTGCATTTTGTGTAGTCTTGAATCTCGATGCACATACCTTTCTTGTAGCTAAGGTGAAAACAATCAAAATTATCCATGCATGTACCCATTATTGACAAGTGGACTTCTATTAAAAGTATCCGAAAAATACAATTAAACCATCCCTACACTTAACTGCTATTGATGAACTATGGATTATCTAGATTTCAAATTTATGACCAAGCTATGTGACAATTTCATTGGCCTAGGGAGCTGCCACTTTGAAAATT
Source organism: Straminergon stramineum (assembly GCA_963920665.1). Taxonomy (NCBI): domain Eukaryota; kingdom Viridiplantae; phylum Streptophyta; class Bryopsida; order Hypnales; family Calliergonaceae; genus Straminergon; species Straminergon stramineum. Next base: position 1,793,551 of record OY987269.1, on the reverse strand, counting down.
CATAGTAATTGCATGTCCTATCCAAAATTCAATTTTTTTGAAATTAATGATTTTTCAATTGCTAATAATGGTGTCATGTTGTTGATTTTTATAAAAAGTGCTTCCAATTGTGTTGAATTGCTCACTTCGACAATTTTGGGTGCTTTCATCTTAGCTTAGCTTTGTATGGCTTCTAAATTGTTGATTTTCGGTGGTATTAGATGAGTTTTAGCAAGTCAACAAACTAGTGCAAGAGATGTGCTATAGTATTGAATTAGATGGATTTGTAGGACAATGCTATTGTTTGAAAGCTAGCCATAGTTGACAAAGTCGTACTTAAACTTAGTATTTGAACATTTTGGCATTTCTAGTTTTATGAAATAATAAAGCCTTGGAGTTGAATCTCATAATGTATACCGGAAGTAATCTTCATTTTTTTAAGTTCATATTCAATAGATATGAAATTGATGGTTAAAATTGTAATGAACACAAAAATCTAGAAGTTGTCAGAATACACAACATTATGGCTTGAATTTTGTATAATGGCAAGCAAGGCCATCAACAAAACTTCAAAAAAAGTGAATGAACTAAAAACCTCCGATCTACATTTGGACAAAGGATTTTTCAAGTGTAACTCCTAAAGGACCAAGGCCTTTTCTCTACAAAAAACACACTCAAAATTGTCATTTCTATAGCAAAGTTTTGAAAAAATTGAAAATTTTATGTTTTTCACATCTAATCGTAGGATTTTACACCTAACTAACATGAGAATGTATGAAAACAAATTAAAAAATTTTGACATCACAAATTGCAAGATATATGGGATTAAAGTAAAAAAAACAAGTTTTTTTAGCACATTGCAAGAATAGATTATCTAACTATGAACCTTCTTAATTTTAATTTTTTGCACTACGGAGTCATGAGCTTTAAATCTCTATGGTGGAGAATTGAATTGAGAGTCTAGGAAGAAAACAAAAATACCCCAAGAAATCATTTTTATTTTTTAAGAAATTGTGAAGTAGAAGTAGCTACAAGATAGAAGAAAATTCTAAATTCTAAATATCTCTAAGACTAATGGAATTAAAATGTACTAATTCCAATGGTGAGATTGTTCTAGAGAGAAAATAAAACCACATGGACATTGTTTTTTGAAAAATTGTAAAAATTGCATTCAGAAATGAATCCTACAAGTTATTTTTTCAAGAAGACACTCTAATTGCTTGAAAAACAAGATAGTCCATAATGTTCTCATAACAAATCCAAATGGAATGAATCAAAGCTTTCCATGTAGACAAAAATATAGTCTATGAGGAAAAAAATTTACATTAAATTCAAATTTTTGAATTATTTTTGGTACCCCCTCTCCTCTATTTCAAGCTTATTTGGGCATAACTTTTGTTCCCGGGCTTTGAATGAAAAAATAATAATATTCCCACAAATCTAATCAATTTTTCTATCTCCTTCAAAAATTTCAAAAAATCAAGGCAAAAATTGAAATTGTAGGTACTTGCCCAAAATCCCATTTGCCTCTTGAAGGGACAGTGGTCCTTTATGAGTTAAACATCCATAAGGTGGATGACAAATGTTGCAAAAAGTGCACTTCATTCAATTAAAAACCGTGAAGGTCTAAACAAACAAAATTGGCAACATAGAAAATTTGGGCAATTTACTAAGAATGGAATACCCAATTTTTTTCTTTGAAATTTCCACACAACATGTGGTCAATGTGTAGCTTCAAGAAGCAACAATTTTTAGAACTTTTAATTACATGGTTGAAAAGTTATTGTGTAATATGTAAGTTTTTTTCAACCACAGCACCTCAAAAATATTTTTTTCATGAAATAAAAGTTTGAAATTGGTGTTCTAGATTGTATAAATGTGGAGAGCTTTGAATCATTCCATTTTTTTTATTAATGAGATGAAAGTCATCAGGAGTTTTTGTTTGTAGGTAGTTATAGAATCTCTACTCTAAAATAAACTTTGAAATCCCCTATTTTACTGGGATGCGCAATGGTCCTCATTTTAGCTTGGTGTGTGTTGTTCCCGGTGTCTGTTTCTTTTGTGTTGGTTTAGGTGAAAAGAGTAAAACTGATAAAAAAAAAAGGTGTACATGCTTAGTCTTGCGTTGTATTTGAGGACTTGAAAATGTAAAGATGATTCGCTAGGGATTGGTTCCCTTGGCTGCTTTGTAATGTTTCCCCCATCAATGGAAATCGTCCATGTGTTTCAAGAAAAAAAAAAAAAAAATCCCTATTTTACTGAATTTTTAATATTTTGGAAATAAAATAAAATCATAGGATATAGATGAAGATTTTTAGCCTTGCTCTAGAGACTAATATTTTGAAGCAGTTTTGGGCCTCTAAACATGAAAGAACTTCAGTGGTTAATATTCATTTTGACTTAGCTTCAAAAAAATTATGAAATATATCAAAGGATATTGTTAAAGAAAGAATGGTCTACATGAATTGATGATATAGATTTGTTATAGGGGATTAAATGACATATTACAAAATTTCAAAAGTAAATAATGTAACTATCTTCAAGTTGAACACATAAAGATTAAACCCAATGGGAGCAACTATTTTTTGAAGAGTTGTTTTTTTAAAAACTTTTGACACTAATTTTATTTGTCTCAATAGTGCATGTCACACTAATTTTCCAAAATCACACTATCTTCCATTAGTGTAGGTTGAAATATTGATGTATTGTATCAATTTCATATTCCAATTCCCCTTGTAATAACTTAGAGGGACTTTAAGTTCCTCCTTTTAGGATTTCCATCTCTGAAATCTACCAAAAGGATGCAATAAGTATCTGGCTTCAGATTCCGGATTGGAGAGTGATTTTGCATTAAAGTGACCACTTAAGTGACACCTCACTGATGAGTTTTATTTGACATTCAAAAGTGACAACAACTGAAGTGACACCTCACTGATGAGTTTTATTTGACATTCAAAAGTGACAACAACTGTTCAAAAAGAAAAAGAAAAAGTGACAACAACTGAACAGTTGCTATGGCCGCTCTGCCATTTGTTTAAAAAATAATAATAAATAAAAAAGTGACAACAAAGTACCCCAAAGTGGGGAAAGTGAAAGGATAATTGAGCTGGCATTGGTTCATAACTGAATGGTAAGAAAGCCGGGTAACCCCTCAAGACCAGGGCCTTTTGGGGTTTTAAAAACATAATCACTTTTCAAGTGATTTAGTTCAAAATGTCACTAAGGTATAGAAATAGCAATCTTGCAATCTTTGGGTGTGCATGTAGTAGATGATGTGAATTAAATTTGGAGTCATTTGGCCAAATAGATTGTAAGATTATAATGTTTTAGTGTAGAAAAAAAAGGATGCTAAAATTTTCCTAGCAACACACTTAGAGGTGAAATTCAATTTCTAAACCTCCTCAAATGAAAAAAAAATTATTCTACAATGTGCTTCAAAACCAACATACAAACACATTGTTGAAAGAAAATATCATTCAATTGACTAACAAGAAAAGTTGCAAAAATGACACATCTACGTTAAGGCTGAACCTCCTTCTACTAAAATGCTTTTCTATCACTTGTAACTTCTTGGATTGATATAAAATTTGACCACAAACTAGACTAGTATGCACAAATTTTTCCCACAACAATATTAGAAACAAAAATTGTATGAAGAAAAGACATGCCATTGAAGTTCACTATAATCCAAAAATGTCCAAATTTTGAACTTTTGAATTGCTCACAAACATTCAAAACATCTTGGATAGGCATGAAAAATTTACCATAATATCTAAAATTCACGGAGAATATAAACCAACAAATTTTTATTGAAAACTGACATTAGATGAAGGAGATACAAGCCCAAGCCAAAGTTGTAGCCACCAAAATGCAATTTGGTGAATTCAAATTGAGCTTGTCAACTTTGAATGGCTTCCAAAAAATTTGTACATCTTTGATTTATTTGAAATTTTACTACCTAAACTAGAAGAAAGAGTGTAGATTTGCAAACAAGTTTTTATTGAATTCAAACATTAGATGCAAAAGTTGCAACACTTCGAATCGGACTTACAATCTATGCGAGGACACTTTTGGTCCCCTTGGATGGTAAGGGGTTAATGTTTCAATAGTGTGCTTGTGCTTTTCCCATAGTATAACAAAATGAAAGTAAAAGTAATTTCCTAATTTTTCAATTCATGAAAAAACTTGAAATTCGATATCTTTTTTGTAGTGAGTCAAAATGCCACAAAACAAAGTCCATACATCATTCCTTGCAAAGAACTTTCTAATAGTACCAAGAATGTGATTAGGAGACACATGGTCCAAAAGATACCACCATAGTAAACTAAACAAACAAACAAACCCAATTAAGGTATAGATTATTATGCCCCATGTTGTTGTCACATATTTTTGAAAATAAAACCAAATGTAATAAGAGAGAGAGATTAAAATGTATTTTGGTTTGGGAAGAATTTCATAATTGCATGGATTTGAGACTATATAGAGTAGATCATACACATAAAGTAAAGGCAAATTTGTCACCAATGACATGTTGAATTTAAATTGTAAAAAAATATAATACAAAAATTGATAGCATACATAATGGGTACGGAAGGAGACTTAGCCATCACTAATACAAAATAATATGCCTTATGTCATTGCCAGTGCCATTGAGATGTCAAAAATAATAGGTAAGCCCTCTTTAATCTCCGTAAGTAAAAAGAAAAAGTCATTTTTTTATTAAAAAAAAATTTGAAATTCAATAACTTTCCCTCCTTAGGTCCAAACACCACAAAACAAAGCCCGTGCACCCCTCCTTGCCAAGGGTTTTCCAACAATAGTAAGCACGCGATTAGAGGACTCACGGGCTGGGAGATCTCAAACAAACAAAACAAGTAGCCTAACTTAAGGTATGGATTACATGAAGCCCAAAGGCATACTTGATACAAGTTCATGAAATTTTAAGAGAAAATGAGTAGGATTTTGTCACCACATGCACTAGAAAAGAATGGTGCACATGACATCCTATATAGGGTTTGTTGGGTGAATGCAAGTGAGGTAGCCCATGCTATCTCAATGACAATCCACTGCCAAGAGAGTTAGTGTCTAGAACCTCTAATGCCAAATAGATTGTTTTTGTCTTTTACCAAACTTGCCTAGAAAAATTGCAATATGTAGTTTTGAAGGCTCTTCAATGTGATGTATTCAACATTTATCCCCTTCCCTCCAAATGCAAATAGTTCAACTACCATTAGCCAAACCACCAAAGTTAGGGAGCCAAACAAATAATTGGATCTTTGTTGGCATGTTGTTGTTCTTTATTGACCCTTAAAGGTCAAGACAGCCCAATTTGGGCTATAACATGGAGTTTTTGTGTATTTAATATAGAAGGTGCAAGAATTGAAGTATACAATAGTGAAAATTTTTTGTATTCATGTTGAATTGGATTCAATGATACATGACACTCCGAATTCAAATCAGTATTGAACCTCCTACATGTCTTAAGTAGAAGTTGCAAAATGGACATGCATTCTACTTACATGATGTTGTATTTGAGCATGATAAGGCATAGACTCTAGAATGACATCCAAATGAAATATGATAATTGTAGAATTGTAAATCCAATGGTGTATATTCTAACCTATTTTAGGACACATTTTGTATTCTAAATGAGCCAAATATAGCACCATACATATGATTCCCTATCAACCTTTAAGATTTAACAATTTGACATCCACGTAAATGATTGTCGTACTATTATTAGCGGCATGCCACATCAGGTGTCACCTAGATTAGACATTTGCTAACATCCATAGGTGGGAATGTGCTTCCTTTTATAGTAGTTTACAACTCAAACACCGCCCCCCAAAGACTAGGTGGAAACACACCTTTTTGCACTTGCACAACTTTAGTGACTGAGAGAGTGGAAGTCATGGACAGGGTTGAATTTCTGCAACTTCAATGACAATAACACTCAAAAGGAAACTTACTTTTAAGTACCGCTTTTCATATTTCACAGGAGCTGCCAAATCACAAAATCATTGATATTTTGTTTTAAGAAAATTTGGTAAAGGACCGAGTCCACAGTTCTTGGGTTTGTTGCTCTTGCTGTGAAAACAAACTGATAGTCCATGGAAATTGTCCATGTGTTTCAAATAAAACAAAATTAAAAAATGATCCATTTGATCTAAATCTAACAAAAATATAAATAATGAATAAGTATTTACTTATTTTTAAGTTGGGTGGTAGATGGAGATAATCTTTTATATAGCAAAGGGCATGTTGGGACCCAAGACAATTTCACATAGAATTCAACACCCAAGGTTTCACCAAAGAATAATTAATCTTTTTTAGAGAGTTTATTAATTTCTTTAAAAGTAATTGATCTCTTGGGCAATAAGATTTTTTATATTGGTTGTTGATATGGTTGAAACTACACTAAATAGTGAAATTAGGTTGCCTTATTCCAAGAAAGTAACTTTACAATCCATCAAAGTCAACAATGATTTCTAAAAATATTTCCATTTGTACACATGGAGGTTTATGAGTTGCAATTACAATGATATGTAATTCAAAAGTAGTTCATTCTTGTATAGTAATAGTAAATATTTATCTAGTGTCAAATGTCAAGAAATTAGTGAGGGGCAATCTAATTTCACTATTTAGTTTAGTACATTGTGATGAACTTTCAAAGACTTATCCCAATCTTTAATACCTAGATGACAATAAGCTCAAGTAAAGCTTTTCGAAAGCTTGTGTAGGATCATATGGAGTCATTTTTTAAGAGATGGAATTTGTACCAAAGATGCGTGGTGAGGTAATACATAAGTTGCATCTATTGTAAGCAAATCATGAATTGGAAAAATTAGACAAACATCTCATATACAATGTTGTTAATTGATGTATGGACTAATCAATTGTTGCAGTAACCAATATTTTCAATAAATTTTGAAACCAAAAATTGAAAATTACTTCTAAAATTTACCACGAATTGAATATTTGTAAGTTTTGAAAGTTTTTTTCCCTTGAATTCAAAATATTCACTTCTAATTATATTATTTTTTAAAGGTTTTTGTTTTACTTGTCTATTGAAGACATTCTTTGAAGGGTCATTTTTTGAAAAGGTTAGTTTCAGGGTCAAAAATATTTACACACCTTGAACTATGAAATGTTATTAAAGAATAATTTGGAAAATACATAAAATAAAAACGTAAGAGAAATTGTATAAGAATACACAAATATTTGATGGATGAAAAAACAAAGACTATGTGTGATAGAGAAATATTTGCACATTTGTTGTTCAAAATAAGACTTGAAACATTTTATTGTTTAGTGTTCATCATATAATATTCAGGATCGTCTACTTTGAAATTCAATTATTGACAAAGTCCACTTGTCTTTCAATTTTTTCTCTCCATATTATTCAATAAGTTGTATACTACAATTTTAGTATTTATAATTTGTATTTTATTTGTGTAATATGATGTAATGTATATGGTGTGGCTCAATCACTTAGTCTTTTCATTGTCTTTGTTTCCTTATTTTTATATGCAAATTAAATTAAATTAATTTTTTTTAAAGTGAAAATATTTAAAGCTGGAAAAAGAAGGAATTTAACATAGTTGTAAGCTATCTTTAGTGGTAGGAATATTTTTTTCTTATTAAAATAATAAATTATGAATTCACAATAAAATAAATCCATTTGGACCATCCATGCAAGTTCCATAGTTTTTCATATGTAGACCATTGAAAACCATCTTAGATTTGCCTACCTCATTCGGTGCCACTCATATTCTTTAAAAAGACAAAAAAAGGCATGTTGGAGCCCTGAAACCATGACAAAATTGATTACAATTTGTTCCCAAGTAATTGGAGGTAGTCTATGTTGGCAATCCATGTTGGCTTAGAGCATTTGCAATGTTGTCTTGGTAAATAGTCCCTGTATTGCTAGATCGCAAGGCATTAGGAAAATTCTAAGCTATAAACAAGGTTGCGAGTATTAGATTTTTGGCCCCCCCGCGGTGCAAGTATAGAAAAAAAATGTTTTTTAAAAACTGTCAATCTGATGTGTCCCTAATGTGGCACTAGTAGAGCCACATCAGATTCCAAATTTTAAAAAATAAAAAATAATTTTTTTTTCTGTAATTGCACCACAAGGTTGCAAAATTCGCAGCCTTGTTTACAGCTCAAAATTTTCCTAATGCATTCCACGAGGCATGCATAGTGCTCAAGATTTTTTAGAACAAATTGATCCAATGCAAAGTGAGCAATCCAAACTTCAAATGTATTTTTCACATTATAAAAAGAAAAAAAGGACAAAATTCTACATTAAAAAAGACTTTTCATGCAAACAAGGGAAGGTTGCATTGATTGACACACATACCAATGCTTGAAAAGGTATAACAACAATGAGTATTCCTACACTGAGTCAACTTGTAGGCCCTTCACATTTTGCAAATTTGGAAGTGGAAGTGGAAGGCCCCATAACAATTACATTGGAACCAGATTTTAATTAGAAATGACAAAGCACTTTGTATAATGCCGATACTGGGCCTGTCCCAGAAGCATTGCAAATGCTTTTAGTTATCTTAGTAACATGGTGGCAACTACTTAGTTGTCCATACTATAGTCTTAATCATGAGCAAGCCTACTCAATAATCACTTTGACATGTTCTTATTGTGCCCTTGCATGGCTTCAAATACATGTAATTCACCACATTAACTCACAATTTAGAATCATGATGATTAAGAAAGTTTGGATGAAATTGTAAGTTATAAATTATTGGTAGGAACAAGTAATCCATAACCATTATTTAATGAATTTTTTCGATAGGTAGCAATGGGAATTCTAGAACAATGGTGTGAATTTTAAGAAATTTGATAATGTAAATATGATGAGGAAATTCTAGGGAAAAATGAGGACTTTAAAAGGAAAAAGACATTAAGTAAAAAATAGGTAATCAAGCAAACTAAGTCAGGTGAAATTGGTATAAATATGAAACAAACTACTATGGGTAGTAGTCGGCATTAGAAGTGAACCCAAAACTTAAAAAATGCAAATACAAAAAATGCAAAATTAATTAGTAAAGTTAGAACTAATACTAGGACACTAATGTAGTGGTAGACACTCTAAAGTCAGGAAAAAATAATAAATTAGTGTGGATTATAGCAAATCAACATAGGGATGAAATTAATGGATAGAGGTTAGAAGGCTAATGGGGTTTTAGAGTAGGAAATTAGGGTTCTCTCCCTCTTCCTTTTGCTTGTTCCATATGTGTGTATATGTTCTTGGAGTTTTAGATGAATTTTTTTTTTAGTTTTGTGAGGTTATGGAGATTAAGTGAGATTTATGACTTAGAAAATTTGTCAAGTAGGTTCTTACATTAGGTGGAATATATATAGAAAAGATGAGGAAGAGGGTTTGGAATTCTCTCTTTTTCTCTCTGAGTTTTACTAAGTGTTATGAAAGATTCTTTACAGGAGGTCTTTGAATAGGAAGATAGTTATGTGCTAAGATTTTGAGAGATTGTAAGTCATTATGAAGGTTTTTTGTAAATTTAAAGCTTGCCCAAAATGGAACAAGGATGAAGATGAGGTGTCCATTTTAGTGGGAAGAGGTCAATTGTTGGCTCTATGCGAGACTACCAACTTTGACAAACAAGATTAGAAGAATGGTGAGGCGAAAAGAGTTAAATTTTTGGAATGAATTAGATTTGCAAGTTAGTTTTCAAAAAGGTCAAGAATCGCTAAATTAGAGCAAGAATAGAGATGGAGTGATTTTTTTAGCTAGAGAGGATCAACTGCCTTCTTGATTGGGAGTTGAAGTTGTTGGTGAATGGGGAGAATATTTAAGAAATTGGTAAAGGTAGTACAAATTGTATCAAGGAATTAGGTTATAATAAGGGTATATTATTGGTGGATGAAAATATGTATTGAGGACAAATTGTGTTACCTTAATTCTTGCATGACCACGAAATTATCAATGAGTGAATTCATCACTAAAAAGCTTCAAAGGGAAAAGTTGTTTGCCCAACTATGTGGAAACAAAAGTGCATGAAGTAGAATCCCTAGTGGTTGAATGATATATATTATATGTGATTATATGTGGTTGAAATTGTATGTGTAGATATGAATTAATAAGTGGTTGTCCAAAGTAAAATAGGTTGGAAGAAATTGGGAATGTTTGAAGGAAAACCATAGGTTTGTGATGAAATGTAAATTGGTTTGTCGATATACGGTAGATTAGTATCCTAGAGCATAGTCTAAATTTAGTAAATTGTAGTGTTAATAGGAAGTCTATTGCTTTGAAGGTCTAGGTTATCTATACATCCTATTGAACTCTTATAGGATTTTTTGACCATCACAATTAAAAACCCTCATTATACACTAAGCATCAATTGTTAATTTTAATGATAGTCTATTGTTAATTAAAGTGCTTTTAATGGGTGTGTCAAAGGGTATAGGGATGGTTCTAGGTGTTTTCACTCTAGTGTGCATCAAATTGTAAATGCAAGAACTAATTGACAAGGTTGATTCTAGGAACCTAATTGAAGCTCAATAACCAGGTAGGCCATTGATAAGATTTAAGGTATTCGGTATTAAAATTAAAATTTTGTAATGCTAGAGTGCTTGTGTATAGTAAAAAAAATAAGTGCAAAATGTGATCAAACAAACTCATATGGGTATGGAGTATGAATATGGATACATATCCACATCAAAGTATCAACATATATGATGTGTTTGTAGGTGGTTTAAAATAATATCTTATGAAGGATCTAGGGGTGAGGGTAATGGCAAGTATGTGGATTGTCACATAAGTTTTGGAGCTGTGTAGAATTATAATTTTTTGTAGTGAGAAGTACATAGCTTCCTATTTCTAATCACTAGAAGAACTCAAATTCAAATCTTGGCATTTTAAAAATGGTCACTTCCATTCACTTTAAATGAACACCCTAGAATTTATGAAACAACATATATGTCCTTGGTGACTCACCATACTTTAAATACCCTCCTTCTTGTTGAAAGAAACCAAATTCTAAAACCAACACTTTAGTTGGATGAAGTAATAGAGTCTACATCTAAAAGGAAGTAAGGTAGGAGTTGCATAAAGTGTCCTTTTTAGAGCTGAAAATTAATTTTGGGAGGTGAGATTTCTTGAAATATTTTTTCAGTAAATTTTTCTTGAAAGGCAAACGAAATTAGCATGTGAACTAAGTCATTTCCTATTTTTTTTGGAGCTTTGTGAAATTATTTATGAATTTTTGAAGTTGAAAAGCAATGGTTACTAAAAGTATCCATCCTTTGAAATGTAAACTATTTGTACATTGTTGTTGTAATGAAAAAACAAAATCTATCTCTATATTAGAAGACTCTTGTAGACCACGATTACTTTAAGAACCTCCTATTTTAGTAAGGATAAAGGTGAGTTCCCATATCCTTGATTCCTCATTCAAGTTCAGTTGAATTGCTTCAATAGAATCTTCATCCACCAACGTTATTAGTATGGATGAAGTGCATTTAGTTCTCACAACATTCATCATCCACCTCAGTGGATAGTTGAGTACTAAGTTATTAACCCTTAAAAGATGGCTTGTTGACTGTAGAAATCATCCCTTTTGGAATCTTGTGACATCATCTATTTTTTTTAAAACCAGAAATATTCATTGGAGGTCAAACTAGTGTACAAGATCTCTCCCTTTTTGCATGAAATTCCAAGGATGAACAATTGCACTTCTATCCTACATAAGTAGAAAGATTCTTTGTCATCCATTGGAGAAAAAATGTCCTCCGCATTGTTTAAGGGTTACTTCACGCAGCCCCAAAAGGACCCCCGCTTCTTCTTTTCGAGCAACTAGCAAGTCCCAATTGTGACAACTGTACCTTAGTTCTCCTTTCCCAAGTCGCAATTTGGGATTGCCGGCCATGTGGAAAACTGCTGGGCAGGTAAAATTTCCAGTCCGGGCAGTGAGTGAAATTTCCCATCCATGCACCCCGAAGGCCCGAACTGACGCGGGCAGGAAAAGGCGACCCCAAATCAAGACAAGTCAGTCTCGGGAATCGCACGGTCAGGATGGACGCGAACCATTTCCACATCTGCTGCCGTCCGATGCGCAAAAAGATCCACGGTGTTCAGTTTTCGCTGTCATTCTTTCGTTCGTCGACGACAGCCCTCGTCCGTCATCTCCGACCTCCCCAAGGACGACGGAACTCCCGCGCCCGCAATCCCCCATCCCCTGCTGCCAGGCTTCTTCATCGCCATGAAAGATCGTCGTCTACAGGCCCTCGCGGAGCTTGATCGAGACGACGACGACTGCGACGAAGCACCACAATCGCAGGGCCTTTGGCAAATTGTTAACATTTTCTTTTCACTCGTTCCAACGAATTCTAGCACTCATCCCGCCGGTCTTACTACTGTGCTAATCTGTTCCGGCCGGGGTGGGGTGCGCTGGGTTTGTTTAGATTGCAAGGATACAACTCTGTAGTCATTTCTGGCAGAAACGATGAAGAAGGTTTTCAGGTTGGATTGCGGTCAAACCTTAGTTTCGAGACGGTGGTGAAGCTTTAGGTGATCGTTAGCTAGTTGTGAAGAAATCCACGAACATAGAATTGACGTCGAAAACGGGACGGATTTGGTGATTTGTTGAGGTAGAATTTTCGGTGCCGGGAAGGATAGGTGGTGAGGTTTGAGACATATTCGTTCGAGTTCATATTTCTTTCGGTTCGAGGTCGGAGCTTGGGCAAATACAGAGCTCTTCTTGTGGTGCAATTTTCGTGTAGATTGATTGAAGATTGAACAGCTGCTGCAACCGCAATCTCGCACCGCCGTCCATCTTCGAATCTCGTTAGCGTTCCACGAATTCTTCAAGCGAGGAGCTATGTTCCGGCGCTCAGGAAGTAACCGGTGACAGAATTGGAAGCCCCGATGCAGTTGAGAACCTCTCGGGGAGTGCAATGAGCGACTGGAATGAATGGGAATCCGAAGCAGGTTGATGTCGTTAGGGCCGAAGCTCCGTGGCATTAAAATGCGCGCATTTGCATTCCCGTGAAAATGTTGCTCATCCTGTTGGGATCAGAGGTTTTGTTACTGCCTACGACTGCAGGGACGGCGACCCTGGATCACTAACCTCAACCCCCAGCCTTCTCGTAATCTTTTCGTAGGCTTTCGAAATCCTGTCCCAAACAGAAGACTATTAGGGAGTGCTTGAGATGGCCCAGGCGGCCATGGCGGGATCCGGGGCGAATGCGCCGAAAGCCACGACCCCCAATTCCGCTGTCAAGGCGCAGTTGCAGATGCAGATGCAGAATGCCCAGCCGAGTACCAATAATGCAGCAGCTGGGACCAACAACGGGGCAGCCAGGTACACCGGGACCGCCTCCCCCACCCCTGTTGTCGACACCGCCGCTCCAGCGACCGCGACGACGACGAACGGAGTCTCCAACGGGACTGCGACTCCGGTGACCGAGTATGCGGAGATAGCCATGACCGGCTTAAAACACGACGCGGGCTTAGCGACGGACTGGACCACCGAGGAGCAATCCATCCTCGAGGAAGCGCTCAACAAGTAAGTAAAGCTAACTGAAGCCTGTTCTAACTTTCTCTTCCTCCCCTTGCTGCAATCGGAATTTCAGCTTCCTTCGGAATGCTTGGACGCTTCCAGGACAAGCTTGCATTTTCTCACGAATTCCGAGTTTGGGGTGTTTAGAGTTGAAGATAAGGCTGTTGCAATTGCGCATTTTTCATCTCTTGGTTTAGATTCCGATCTTGTATAGTTACAATCTGTGATGCAATGAGAGAGATCACCATACGAATCCTTTGTACATCCCCTACTAGGAGATCATGTGTTTGGGTCTGAAGAATGTATAATAGTAGTGAGCACAGACTATGCACTGTTTTCATTGTAGTTGCACTATGGTTGAGATTACATCAACTTTTTTCAATATTTCGCTGAGTATGAATGCTTTGGTTCTTGAACTCGAGCGAGTTTTTTCTTAAGTAGGGCATAAAAGGGGTTGCTGAGCTGGGTTAGTAAGGATGGGTGAGTCTAAGCGAAGAAATCTATAGATTAGCACTACTTTGGATTAAAGGATAACTCTGAGAGGATTAGAAGGAACAGGGGATCTTGGATACGCTTATTTTTCCTTGGATTAGCATATGCATCCAAGTTGTTCGCACCTCCTTTAAAGAATGTTATGTGCATCCAAGTTGCGCAAATATACGTGTTTTACGGTGCAGTTTGCATTACGACAGACTCTATCTGAGTTCGAAATCTGTGAGTGCTGGTAGATGATGAGTTTATGAGAGCTAGATAGTAAGGGGATTGAACTGAAAAAGAACATGAGATTGACATGAGATGGGTTTAATTGGTGTTGTGTGATTTTTTGGTTTTGGCTGTGCAGGCATGCAGTTCTGACCGATAGCCTTGTCAAGTACATTAAAATAGCTGCACTTCTAAACGATAAAACTGTTCGCGATGTTGCATTACGCGTTCGGTGGATGACTGTGAGTTTGATTTCCTTGCATATGCTCCAGTGCAGATGAGAAATTCCAGAGTCTGAAAGTTTGAATAATGACATAACTTCATTGAGCAGTGGATTCTGCCGTGGAGTGTCATCTGAGCCCATGCAGAAAAAGATAATTTAAGTTGACCTGTACTTCAACATAGATTAGAATATGGAGCCAATCTACTGTCAGTCTCCTCTTTGATTTCTGACAATATCAGTAGAATATTTTGCCTCTTGGATTGTACTGCTGGGAACTTTCAGCCCTTATTAATGACTGTATGGAATTTTACTTTTTATTCTTACTTTCTTTCCCAATGGTTCTGAAATTTGCAATTTGGTTGATGATTAGAAGAAGGAGAATGGGAGGAGACGAAAGGACGAGGTGCAAAATGCAACCAAGAAGAGTAAGGACAAGAAGGTAATGTACTCTTATTTTTTTGATTCGCAAACCCAAATATAATTCTTTTTACATGCTTGTAGGAATAACTTGTTAGTGACTCATCAAGCCCAAAGTGCTTCAACAAAATGTAGAAAGATCGCTATCAAAAATCATAGAAAACATTACTTAATAACTTCTCCGAAATATCTATCCACTCAATAGCACTCTCCAATTGCACTCCCTTGGGGAACAATGGACTTCTAAATGCACTCTGACAATTGATTAGAGCTTGGTGAATGCAATTACAAAGTGTACAATTAGAGTCTACAGTTAGAGAGGGTGGAGTGTAGAACTCTTTTCTTCTTGCCAATGCCGGTTAATATTTTCTTCCTCGAAGCTTTCTAATGACTACCAATTGGATCAAGTAGGCTGCTCAGAACATTCTCCATCCTTGTCTGGATAGTTGAGCCTAGAGGGGTTAATTCAGCTCAAATGAACTTTTTTTCTTCTATTTGAGATTTCTTGGGTGATTAATGAAAGATGGTAATCATGGAGCCAAAGCAGACGAGTATTCAGGAATTTTTAATGGTGTAAATTGCCTGTGGTAACAGGATAAAGCAGAGACGGTACTTAAGCAAATGCCTGCAGGCAACACGGTGAACAGGTCACCCGTGCCAATGTATTTGTCTCCTGCACCCTTTGACCATGATGATGGAATCTCTAACAATGGTGAGTGTTGAACAATCTATTTTTTCACTTCTGTTTTTTAACCTCCAAATGACTCCAAACTGGTCCAGTTTATATTTATTCTTGTGAACACATGCATTGCTCTCTACTGATTCTGGTGATATAAATTAAACCCTATCTGAATTATACATTTTCATAATACTATCTCTCAAATTCGTCATTTTCAAACCTTGGTCTTTTAGTGGTTGAAAAGTGAATATGGTAGTCATGGCGGTTAGGTTTTGTCCCTTTAGTGGTCTGCATAGTGTATTTCTTTAAAGTAGTGATGCCAAATTGCAAAATGTAGGTGTGATAGTTTGAAAGACGGGTTATCAATTGATCTGGGCATCCATGTCTTCAGTCAGGCAATGATAATGGATATGTGCAAGATGAAATGAAATTGTTGTGTTGGATTTGGAAACTAGGCACTTGTAATTATGTGAATCATTCACTTTGGAACTGTACTCTCATGTTTGCTCATGTTTTGCTTATGTTTTGCAGCAATTGGAGGTACAACAGGGCAGTTGCTTGAGCACAATGCCCAAGTTATTGCTCAGATTCGCTCCAACCTTGCTTCTATGAAGGTGCAGTCTTGCATACCAATCATTGCTGTTTCTTTATATAAACATCATCATTAAGATGAACCAACCTTTCACCACGCATATTCCATTTCTGCCCTCATGTACTTGTGCTGTACATTTTCGTTGTGAAATGAACCCCTTGGGTACATGAGGGAAGAATTGAGGTGAGTGGTGAAAGGCTGGTTCACCGTATACCATGTTTTGTTTGAACTGGAGAGATTCTCTGAACATCCTGGGTCTGCTATATGCTTAAATTTCTCACTGGCTGACTCTCTTGCATCTAACTGAAACTTTGTAAGCATGGTAGTACTGGTATAAACTTGTTTTTTGTCCATCTTAAGCTGCACCGAACATCACTGGAGGCATCCAAAAAGTTATACCTGGGAGTTCCACATTTCCAGAAATATTTTCTTGGTTTTGCAGCTGACGGTGACATGAATTTCGTCGGGTGTGTAGATGCAGGAAAACACCGATCTGCTCTTTCGATTCAGGGATAATATTTTTGCAATTTTGAACGGGTAAGTCTTCTCAAATCAGCAGCGATGCAGATTTGTTACTCACTCTTTCATTAACTCAGATACTCATAATATTCTATATTGGAGCTCCAAATACCTCAGTGCCCACCTCCTCATATCAAGGAAAAATCAGGGCATCTAAGATGCTCCAATCCTCTGATCTCTTTTTTCTTTGGCACACATCCTCTTCCATCTTGAAGTTTGGAGAACAAGGCCCTTTGACATTAATCACTATAGCTCCCTAGCAGTAGCTCCCATATTGACACTCGTGATGAGCAAGTCGAATCTGCAATTCTGCACACCATTCTCAACCTTGCTGATCGAATCCAACTCATGCCACCGTTTTTAGTATTTGTTGTCAGATGAATAGTAAGATGAGTGCTCTCATCGAATGTTATTATACACATTCCAATTACAAGCGGGAAGCCTCAACGATGGGAATTACTAGTTTGCATTTGGTATTCTCAAAACTTTAGATTGATGCGTCTTCTTTCTATGCAAACAACTTAACATTGACACTTCTTTTCTCTGAATGCAGGATGACGAACATGCCAGGCATAATGAGTCAAATGCCACCATTGCCAGTGAAGCTGAATACGGAGCTGGCGGACAGCGTTTTGCCCAAGTCCACGCTTCTCCTGCAATCCTAGCCATTCGCCGATGGAAGGAAAGTCGTTCAAGGCTCACTTTGCGTACATTGTACTGTACATTAACCTTTCAGGGTAGCCCATGCCAAGAATCACAAATCACTCCCGGTTCTTCCTCTCTTGTGGATCCCATTCGAGTGCGCGGGGGTGTTCACAACCGCATTCAATTGAGGAGAGCTCTCTCTCTATGTTGTACTTGTACCCCTTGTTGAATATAGAAAGAATTCCAGGTAGCTGTTGTCGTTCGTTGGCGACTACGCGCGGGGTGTAAGTTAAGCTTATGACTGTACCAAGGTTCGATTTTGTTGCGAGAAAGCAGACTGGAGAGAAGGGAGTTTTCCATGTTAGTCATGCCGTAACTTTAACTTAGGTAAGATGAGAAGAATGAAGAACAAGCTGAACTAGGGCTTGGTAACGTAGTGTGGTAAGAGTTGCTCTTTACTCCCAGTAAGATTAGCCAGTGTGTTTGTCAGCTCCTTTGAGTTGAGTGAGCTGCTGCAGCAGGTGGGAGTTCCATGGGAGGACTCAAATGGAGGGTCCTTACTCCTTAGTGAAAGCATGGGCAAACTTGTTAACTTATTTGGGTCCAATTTTTGTTCTGGTTGTAACTTAAGTTTCTGTTTCTTTCCCGAGATCCTCAATTCAATAAAGTATCTTTGCTGTGGAGGTTCAGTTCGGTTCAGTTATCCTCTCCAATTGTACAGTACTGTATCGCCCCTTCAGGAGAAATGGGCGCCTGAATGTACTCTGACATGTATTCATTACTTGATATGTGGAAGTTGTCCAATCAGATTTGGAGGATGAGGAGGATATCAAGGCAATGTGCAATTAAGCTCTAAAGTGTTAGGGTCTCCTTGGGGAACAAAATGGATTTTGGGCAGGCTCCTAAAGTCTCAATATTTCTGGAAATAGAACCCCAGAAAATTAAAATTAAAAAAATGAGAATTTTTTGTCTCATAGATCTTATCTTTATCTACATGGGAAGCTTTGATTTACTCCATTTGGATTAGTGATGTGAAAGTTATGGACAATTTCATCCTTTGGACAATGAAAACATCCTCTTGAAAAAATAACTTGTATAAGGTAAGAGTACCCCAAAGCATCCCTATACCCAATTGCGTCAAATTCTACGTCAAGAATTCATTCTAGAACATAAATGTAGCTGGATTGTACACATCTTATCATTTTAGGTCAAAACAAATAAGCTATGTACTGTTTACTTACATTTACAGCATGAAATGATTATGCTCTATAGAATTTGACGCAATTGGGTGCAGGGATGCTTTTGGGTGCTCTTACCTTAGGATTCATTTTGGAATTCAATTTTCACAATTCTTCCAAAAAAAAGAGTTTTGCAAATTTAGAATCTCTTGCTCGAACAATCTCATGATTGAGATTAGTGTATTTTGATTCCACCTTAGAACTCTTAACAATTTAGTTTTCCCTTCAATCTCGAACCTACTTCTACTTAATAATTTTTTAAATGAGTGAAAATTAAGTATTTTTGAAATAAATAAAAATTCCTAGACTTTCAAATCAATTCTTCAATACAAAAAATTAGAAATTCAAAATCATTAGTGCAAAATTTAAAGATTTAAAGATTCAAAGTCAAAAAATCTAGTCAAATGCAAATAATTTGCAATCTATATGGTCAAAGTTTTTGAAATTTCTTCTACATTTTTATATTAATCTAGAGAAGATCCTATGATTAGATGTGCAAAAGGAATTTAAAGATTTTTGCTCTTTGCAATAGAAATGGAAATTTTGAACAATTGGTTGTAGGTTTGATACCTTGAGGCAACAAGTTTTTCACCTTATGTGTGAAATCAACCTCTCTTCCTCATGGAACCCCTTGGAATGTGTTTTTTGAACACGCTAGAGTAAAAAAGAAAGGGATTGGGTGAAATTTGTAAATCAAAATTGATACAATAATTTTGTTTCCAAATCAATTACAAAGTCTTGAAATTGATTAGGATACATCTTTACAAAGCTTCAAATTCCAAAATGAACTAGGAAATTTAGGGGTTAATAACTATCATACCAAAAGTCTTGCCAAAAGTAGGACGAAAATTCATCCATAAATTTAGTATTAAAATGATATTTTAAATTACTCATTAACCACTTTTGGCTTTGGTGATCTTCCAAAACTATTGTTTCATGACCTAATTATAATATCTATGAATCATATTCATTTCAAATCATAATGTTATAAAATCTTGAGTCTTGATTTGGTCAATAGTATAATTAGCTACTCCTACCTTAGGGATTGTTGTACAAAAATACTTGCCATTTTTGTCTCAAAACAACCCATTTCAATGAGCATTGTGACTTTTGGAATAATATAAAAGAAAAAAAAATACGGATAATTTGGAAAGCATTTAAAATAGTATGTGTGCAAAAATTTATCTCTAAAATTTATGCACAAAAAGAGCAATGAAAAATACCAAGAAAATAGATACTTCAATGTTTGATTTTTTTTAAATATTAAGAAAATTCAAAAAAATTCAAAAAAAGGAACTACACTATTTCCCTTTTTCCTAATTTGGAAATGTTCCTTCTCAACCAATTATATCTTTGGGGAAAAAAATTGAGTTTTCTACAATTGTATAAAAGTAGTGTACTTTGAACACATGCGCAAGGTGGACACTTTAATATTTTTAGAAAATATCTTTGTGGGCTTTTGTAACTTTAGTAGAAATCCTTCTCTTCCAATTTGGACCTTCCAATTTGCATTTTTGGGTCGAAAATAGAATTAAAACCTCCAAATGGCAAAGATAGACATTTAATTGAGTCTATTTTAAAATAATAGGAAAAAAATTACATAATGTTTGAAACTATCACATGTACCTTAATTTCAAATTTAATACAAAATTGACATATGACACAAAATTTATGAACAAAAAAACATGTTTGAGGCCAAAGAGACAAAAATAGGACAAGTGTTTTTTGCAGTCACCCTTATTTTTTTTAATGGAGGTATGTAGTCTTGATACAACTTAAACTTGGCCCTTGTTATAGTACCTTAAACCCTCAAAAAAATCCTAGCAATTAGCGAAAAGAGTGAGGCAACTAGGTTCCCCTCGTTAATTGGTTCTATCCCTCTCAAAAAAATTTTAAGTAAAATATTCCAATGGCATACATTTACTAGAGAAATATGATTACAATTAAGGATATGAATGCATGTATGACCTATGAGTACAAATATGGATATGAATATAAATACAAGTGCAAATATGGATACGGATATGGATCACGGCTTTTATTTTCATTTTCCCAAGATCGCCTCAGTGGCAAACTGCTCTGATCTTTTGAAGTGCAAATGGCAAATTGCCAACTTTAGTAGATTCTTTTCAATGGCGACAGAGTAGCTTTCATTGGAGAAAGTTTTGGCGAAAGATAAATTTAGAAGCTCTTTCCAATGGTGATGTGGTACCTTGGGGTAGTGCAAAATAGGCGATATTCAATAAACATGCAATGCAAACATGGCAAATTCTAGTACATCAATTACGGTAGGATTGGCAAACATTATCGAGCAAGATACATTACATGGCGAGAAAGAATTACAAATAAGTGCATCAATAGTAACTAAACACTTGCTAACTGGTAGAATGTAAATAAACTAGCACTTTTCTACCTTGTGCATGGGACCTCTACAAATTAGCTCACATTTGGCCTAGCAAATACTAATGTAAGCCACAAATTTCAAAACTACATGTACAAGTCAATTGAGCATGTCCACAAATACAAACAAGAAAACAAGTAGGATTAGTGAACTATGTGCAAGATAGTTGTAAGCAACTGCATTGATCCTGAAAAAACCAAGACCCCAGTAGATCAAGTTTCATTGTAATCTCAAATAACTGACAGAATAAACACGAACAAAAAGGTTGCTCAATTAAGTCCTTGTCCTTCCAAATTGGGAGGCCAAATCTCAAAGTTTATTATTCTAAACAAAACTATAAACTTCAAAATGGAACACCAAAAAGGCTAACTTGCATTCCCAATGAACCATGCTAGGATTCAGTCGAGCTGCGGGGCAAGTAACTAAGTGTGGGATAAATAACGCCCTCTCTCTCCTGCACTAAACCACTCTTCAAATGCCTTTTGATAAGGGAAACTTTCAAGGGTGAAAATTTTCTGAGAATACATCCCAACTGCCACTTCCAAGTTCTCTACAAGGGTGGCTCTCAACTTCGACTTCAAGAAAACAAGGGACAAAAAAGTTCTCTCATCCTCTATAGACCCAATTACATGCATCACAACTATCTCTGCAAGCTTTATGAACTCAGAGAAATTATTTGTCAGGTTGTTATTGCCATCAAGAAACCTCCAAACCTTAGTGAAGGGATTTAGGTCAAACGGGAAAGCATTGCTGTTTGAGCATTGGATTTCATACACATCTTAAACAAGCCCCATCATGACATCAATAGGTCACGATTGATCAAGGGTGGCAGTAGGAGCTTGCCACTAACTTCACCAAATACCTTCTCATGACCATAAGCCTCTATGAGAACTTGCAAGTGTGCATCAAAGTGCTCTTCTGCATTGCCTTGACACCAGAACTGTGGGTATATAATACCCAAAGCACTCATTATGTTCTAAGCAAGAAAGTTGTTGTCAAGCTTCTGAATCAACTTGGTCGTAGCCCATGCCAAGATAATACAAGCAATAAAAGTTTAGATACATCAAGTACTTGAAAATTAAATTACAAACCAGAGCTATATGAAGATCAACTAAGATAAGGCAAGTGAATGAAAGTTGAGTCCAAAAATGAAGTGCAGATAAGGATATAACAAGTTTAGGACTGCTAAGTCCATAATTGAAGCTCAACTCAGGAAACCATAGATAAATAATAGGGAAGTCAAAAAATGAAAATAAATCAAGATAAAACAAGTCAATGAACATGAAGTCTAAAACTGAAGCAAAAAAAGGAGCAACATTCACTAGTGCATTCAAGTTTCACTTGGGCAAATAAAGCAGCCCACACAGTCCGATCCATCGGGGCCATTTTGTGCTCAACGTGAATCTGTTCATTGTGGCAAACAAAAGAGAGTATGGCAGAGCCATCATTTAGATTTGTGATCCATTTTAGATGGATCTACTCGTGGCTGCAGTCCAATAGATTCTGGAATGACTAGAATTCATTAGTGGAAAAGCAAGTGGCCGAATCTTCATACATGCTATGTAAAGAGGCTTGACAGATCTTCACTGTTGCAATGAAGTCACAAATGAAAACATCCCTCTTCTATGCGAAATTTACAAGGTTGTCTACCGCATCCAAGAGTAGTAGTAAGGCACGCATGCCCAACATGGTGTACGAGTCCAACAAGAGAAGAAGGCAAGCCTATAAGCACCCAAAAAAGGAAAGGAAATCAATCATGCAAGCAATCAACAAGTAAAAGCAAGTAATCAAAAAAGGAAGCAATCACCAAGTAAAGTGCCATCAACACTATAGTAGAACAAAAAAAATAGCCAAATTCCAAAAAACTAGTAATTAACCCCTAAAGGACCAAGGTGTGTTTTTTGGCAACATAACTTTTTTGGGCAGGTACGTGTGACTAGAGATTTCCATGTTTTTGGCCCAAACTTTAATAGAAGGTGTGGACGAGGAATATCTTTCATGTGCACTAAATTTCAGGGCATTCGGAAATATGAGTCAAAAGTTATAGCCTAATATGTAGTTTGTTTCTCAACTCGGGCAGTCTGGGCAGATCTGAAAAAATCATTTTTTTCAAAAATAAAAATTTGAAATTGGTTTTCTAGATTTATATATGCATAGAAAGCTTTGAATCATTCCATTTTGATCGATGAGTCAAAAGTTATGAGATGTTTTAGTTTGCGGGCAAGTATGGATTCTCTACTCTAAAATAAACTTTGAAGACTGTTATTTAACTCAATTTTCAATATTTTTTGAAAAAAATAAAATCATTAGATGTAGATTTTTTATTACAACATTTCAACCATTGGGATTGGGATTTTTCAATTTCATTAATAAATTGTTAACAATTTAGTATTTTGAATCATTCTCTACATCTTTCTACTTACTATTTTTTTCCTATATGTTGCACAATTCCAAATGATCTGAAAATTTTCAAGCATGTAGCCGACTTGCCTTGAAGAATGGATCCAAAGAAGCACCACCATTTTGGACATTTTTTCATACAAATGCGACCTTGTGAAGTGCAGCTGCCCGTTTTTTCACAGGGCTCAAAAAATGATTTTTGTCACTTCAAATGCTAATATCTTGCAATCTACATGGTGGAATTTTCTGAAATTTTTTCCACACCTTCTCAATCTAGTTTAATACAAGATCATACGGTTACATGTGTCCCAAAACTATATTTTTCAAAAATTTGGTACTTGTATTAGAAATGGCAGTTTTTGAGGGTTTTTGGTGATAACATAGTCAAGGAACTTTAGGGGTTAAGTGAGATTGTCGCCTCTACCTTATCATTCTGGTCCAAATCTGCAATCATGGTATAGATTAGAGTGGAGTACTCTAAGATTAGACAACATAGTGGCTCAATGAAAGAGACCCAATGAGTTTCCATTCGTTTTAGCGTTTTGAGCCCTTCTATTTCTCTTAATTCTGCCAATGATTTGAACTACATTAGGTGCTTAGGACTCCTATTGAAATATGCATGCGTCACTTGAAGAACCTTACTGATAGATTCAAAAATCCCTAAGGTCTCCAAAGCCTTAAATGTTAGGTTACACCTATGAGCAACACAGTGTATGCCGTGACAAAAAGGGACAAACTGCTCATTAATTTGAATTGTAATGCCAATGCACAAGCTAGAAAGTGTAGAAGTGCCGTCACAACCAAAGCTAATCAACTTCTCAACCACCATTTTTGTGTCTAAGCCACCACCAATCGCCACAACCTCAACAATCAACTTTGTCAAATTTTCACCATTAGGAACACAATCTACACACTACAACGCTACCAACAAGGGGATTTTCACCCAATCGCACACTACGTACCAATAGACAAATAAATATGATCCAATATCGACAGTAGTGACTTCATCTACCGTCAATGCCACAAAATTAGCCTTCTTAAGCAATTTTTGGATCTCCTGGACAATAACCTTGTACATGAAGGATGCCATAACCCACCCACTGTTATCACACCAATGAGCAGTGGGTAGGTTCGGGACAGCCAACAATTTATACAAACTCTGACGAGACTCAAACTCCACCATTGGCCGACCACTTTGCAAGACTTGAAATAATGTGGTGAACTAAACCCTTTTCTTTGTGCCTCTATTGTTGTGCAATGGTTAACCTAGTCTAAGATTAAGGACGGCGCATGAGCAGCGTACAGTCACATGTTTTTGTGGGCTTGCATTGAGTTGCAATGTAGTGTTCGCCCTTCTTCATGCCATATTAGGGCAAGTCCTTCTTTGCAGTGTGTTTGCTGTCATGCTTCTACAACGTGTTTGATTTGGGGGCCATGACACAAGCTTTCTGATCAAATTCACTACAAATTTTGCACTTTACTATATGCAAAACACCATTGGTTGCTAGTATTTCTTCAACCTACGGGAGTTTGGTGGCCCACTCAATTTGAAATTTTCTATGTCTATCATAATGTTGCTGAGCCTTGCTCTTTGCAGTTTCAACCTTGCCCCTCACAATTGCTCCCTTCTTGTGCGGTGGAGAGTTGGCTTCATTGTCTTCTCCGTCTGATCCATCAGGTATCTCTTTCAAGCCGCAGTTGTCCTCCGATGAATCAGACAGTGTAATGACAAGCGATTTCAAGCTGAGAATGCAAGTATCTCCAGACGCAGTGGACGATCCAAGTGTCTTGTCAATGGACACAATTTGCTCACTAGCAGATTTGACTGCTCCAATATAATCAGAAAATGGGTAGTTGCCCACACCATCTGACCCAGCTTTAGGAACATCTGGAAGACGACTGTTTAGGACCACCGAAAAAGGTTGCCCTAGCTTTGATTCGTGCGTGCTTGTGAAGTACAACTGCAACGTCGCCTTCTTCAAAGCTTTCCATCATGCATCAATCCCCATCAACAACTTGACTTGCTTCTCCCAACACCTTGTTGCCAACACCAATTTGCCATTTTTCTTCTGCATTTCTGCAATTTGCACCATCGAGCCTACAAAGGGTTCATCACAATGATCGTCACTCGAATCCATGGAGCGGAATTTGCAAACTAGTACACAATAATGATGAAGTCGACAAATACAATAGAGAATTGGAAAGAACTTGCGCTCGATGAATCGATGATTAACACATAACAAATTTGCAAGTAGAAATACCACTTGGCTCCAATTATGGACTGCAGTAATTGGTATTGCCTCCTCCATCATCCTGTCCACAAATGCAACCTTGCAGTAAAAGACAATGCAACAACAACATAGTAGAAACAAATGCATCCAAATACACAAATTAGGGTCGTGCCGCCGTTGGTACACCCATAACCCTCAAACCATAATTGGCGAATAGGCACAAGGTACAAGTGCTTGGAATGGCGATCATCTAGAATCAAAGAGAGCACAACTTGGCAATCAATTGGAAATTATAGCAGTGAACATGGTAAGTGGCTAGTGAATATGATGGCGTACAAGCGATCTTTTTCAAATTCGTGGCACTCAGAATTAGGGTTTCGGGCGATACCTACAACGTTACCACCGCTCCCATTGGGTAACCCTGGTGACCTCACTTGAGACACCTACCCTAGTTGGTGCCATAGTGGCTACTGGGGTATCGCCCCAAGTGCTCAAGAGGTGAAAATTCCTAATTTCAGGTCCTAATTTTCTATAGGGATTTCGCTAGCAAGGATTTTTGAGTGCAGAATGGCACTCAAAAGCCAAATTTAAAAGCCCTGATATGGATCCCATATTTTTTTGTCATTTGTCATTCCATAGCAAATGACATTTATGAGGATTAACTCAAGAAATATTTGATTTATTTTGGAGGGGATTTGATTTAAAAAAAACATATATTACATCCTCTATCAACAATGCTACTATGTAAATAAGGAAAAGCAAGCATATGTGCCTTGAGCATCTATATAAGTAGATATTCTGAAACCATTGAAGTTGTTTATAACATAAATATCTATAACAGAGGTACCCTATAATCATGGAAGGTTACTATAAACACCCTATACTTATGGAAGGTTTCTAGAGACACCCTTTATTAATGGAAGTTTTTTATAATGTAGACATGTATAATATAGGTGTATAGTCTTCTAGTCTCACATAATAGCACCCCTCTATCCCTCACTATCCACTCAAAAGACAAGCCTTCAAACACATAGAGTCCAACTTCAAATTCTGTCACTTTATCCTCCCATTTGGCGAATACAATTGAATTAATATTTATAATATCAATTTTTAGAGATAAAATCACGTGTTTCCTATAAGAGAAGAAAATTCCGATTATTTTATGAAGATTGATTTGAAATTATTTTGAATTTATGGAAAACTAAGAAGAAAACTCATATGAAATTCAAATAAAATAGCTTTAAAAATCTGAAAATTTCATCATACATTTATATTATTGTAATGAGAATCATAGTATAATCCAAACTTTTGTGCCATTCTACACTTATGAAGTCTAGTTTTTCTCCATTTGAACTTTGGAATATAAAGGTATAATTCTTCCTTAGTGAATTTTTAGATGCCACTCTTTTTCTAAATTTTGGATGTTCAAACTACCACCTTCTAAAAAATTTGGGTGCCCCAAACCAACAAGTGTCCACCTCCAAAACACAACAAAATCCCTTGTATTCTTCATTGTGAAGTATACAAACTTGATTTCATTTCAAATTTCCTACCATAAATCAAAGGAATAAAAAAAAATATTCTAGTTAACAAATATAACAACTGCAATGATTTGTTGATTTTTCCTTAATATATAAGTAGCCAAAATCAATAAATATAGAAAAACACTCTAAATGTGACATCCTTTAATAGCTCGCCACTTTTTCTATACAACTTCAAAGGTTATTTATTCATATCCTCAACTTAATTGGAAACTTTGCCATTGCATTCCTAATTTTGCTTCTATATTATGAAAGTCAAATGATTTTGTGGAAATAATTTGATGTGGTTTTGAGTTCAAAAGCCTCAATCATTGCTAGCTAGAATTATAAGCAAAACTTGCCAAAATTTGGTCATGTAAAGATATCTTCTAGCATAATCCACATTTGAAGAATAAATTGGTTAAGCTTGGTGCATTTTCAAGTCAATGCACAAAATATGAATGACATCTTCAAAACCTCAAAATTCTAATTTTTCTTAACCATGTTTATAAATTAAAAAATTGATCTTTCAATGCAAGAGTGTTGAATAAATCTTCAAAGCCATAATCAAGCATTTGTATAGAAATTTCTTAGGTTGGCAATGAAGGAGATGGGGCTAAAGAGCTTAGCTACATTGAAAATCTTCAAGTTTACAAATCACTCTTGGCTTTATATACAATTGAGGAATACCATCACGGATCCCAAAATAGGAAAAAAAATACTTTTTGAGTCCTACAATTTGTTCATTCTTATATTTTTTTTCTTATTTGTGTCTTGTTTGGAAATTTTAGTGAATTGTACACCTTTCAGATTTCTAGAAGAGGTCAGTATAAGAAAAAAAATGAAAAATTCATATTTGTATGTTGGAATCCTTGTGGCCTTCATTAACCCTTGAGCATCACTAAGAGAACAATATAAGTGAGGAGCTTGTTTTTGTTGGATCTAGAAAATCTAGAATAATTTGAGAATTACTTAGTTAATTAAAGTTTCATGGTTGAGATTTGAAGCCAACTTACTAATGAGTATGAATTTGCAATTTATAAGAGAATCCACCATGTGGATTTCAAGATTATGTTATTTGATGAACTTGGTATTCCACAAATCCTATTTTCTTAGCATCCCAAAAACGTTTGCTTTGATGCCCAAGGGGTAATAAAAGAAACTTGAACTTTAATTATTCTAATTCAAATTTTGACAAATAGTATTATTCTATGATCTAGAGTAATCGTATTTATACATGGTTGTTCTAGATTATTGAATAATACTATTTACAATCTAGTACTTTTCAAGATTTTGGATTTTTTTTGGAAAATGTCCAAATAGTCTTGAAATTCTATAACAAATGTTCTAATAATTCTTTTAGAGTATATAAAAAATTACACATTTCAATTTTATTTTCTTAAAATATTTAATTTTATACATCATGAATGTTTCTATAGGAAAATACAAAAATCAATTCATTCGAATTTTATTTTTTTGAACCAAAACAAGATACACTTTGGTGACTGTAGTCTTGAATCTTGTGACAAGTTTTTTGGGCACCCCAATTGTACTTTGACCCTCTTATAAAGGATAAGCATCCTATCTACATAAGCTTGTGCAATTATCTTGCATTCACAAGTTCCAAAACAATTCCTAAGATCCAAATAAGGATGCTTCTAATGTGGGTTTGTAAGATGCAGCTACAAAGTGCAAAACTTGTTGCCAAGGTTAGTTTGGGGGGAGGTGGACTTAGGTTGTCCAATTGAAAAGCTCAATCTAGGCATTGACTTTAGTTTAAATCCTTCTCAATATCTATCTTTTATCCCTAAAAGCCTTGTTCAAATGCCTTGGAATATGATATTCATCTAACACTTCTAATAACCAATTTTCTAATGGGCTTAAAAAGTGCAACATAAGACTTGCCTTATATGGAGAGGGAAATAAGTATTAAGGACACCCACTTGAAGGGTGTGTGTGTGTTTAAAAGAACACTCACTAATTTTTTGAATTTCATAGAACACTTAATTGGGCCTTAAAAATTGGTGATCGAGATTTCCAATATTGTAAAGATGTATGATGAAATGTAATTTAGAAGAATATTTTATTGGTGACTCTTAAACAATAGTTGTAAAATATGATTCAAAGATCATATCCATATGATTAGATCAACTAGTACACAAACTAATCTTTTTCAATAAATATGGAGTCAAAAATTTGAAATTCCTTCTAAATTCCATTGTAGATTGAATATTTGTGATTTTCATGAAAGAAATTCTTTGAAGTTCTAAATGTTAATCCCTAAAATTTTTTGACTAAGTTTTCACCAAAAATGCTCAAAAACTGTCATTTCTAGTACACGTACCAAATTTTAGGAAAAAAAACATTTTTGGACACATATAATGGTAGGATCTTGTAGTAAGGTAGATTGAGAAGATGTGGAAATTTTTTTAGAAATTTCCACCATGTAGATTGCAAGATATTAATGTTTAAATTGACAAAACCCCTTTTTTTGGCCCTTTGTAAAATAGGGCTGCTACACTTCTCAAGGCCACATTTGTGTGAAAAAATGTCCCCAATGGTGGTTCTTCCTTTGAATTCATTCTTCAAGGTAAGCTGGCTATATACTTGAAAAATATTTAGATCATTTGGAATTGTACAATATATAGGAAAAAAAATATTAAGTAGAGAGAAGTAGAAAATGATTCAAAATACTAAATTGTTAAGAATTTAGTTACGGAATTGAAAAATGCTAGTTCCAATGGTTATAATGTTGCAATAAACAATCTACATCCATTGATTTTATGTTTTTTAATATTGAAAATTGAGTTAAATAAAGGACTTCAAAGTTTATCTTAGAATAGAGAATCCACAACTACCCGCAAACTAAAACTCCTTGTGACTTTCATCTCATTAATCAATATGGAATAATTCAAAGGCTTTATATTTACAAATAGATCTAGAAAACGAATTTCAAATTTTTATTTCTTAAAAAAGTGATTTTTTAAGAATTTTTTCTAAGTTGCGTGGGCTACCTGTGGATCAATGAAAATAACATATCATACAATAACTTTTAAACCATGTAGTCAAAAGTTATGAAAATTTTCATGTCTTAAAGCTACTCCTTGGATACATGTTGTGAAAATATAAGTAAGAATTCCATTTGTAGTGAGCTGTCTAAAATTGCTATATTGCCCCAAATTGAAATTTAGTGCTTTAGGGGTTAAATTATAATTATCATTTTTTATTAATATTTTACTTTTGATTTTTAGTACAAATCAAATTTTGAAGGGTCATTTTTGAAACTAAATAGGTTATTACTTATTGAGGCCAAATAAAAAATCCCAGTGTTTTCCCCAGGGGTAAATCGCAGGGGAATGAGGGTCAATTCACCGTGTCCGGTTCGGTAAGAGGATAGAAGATGTGATATTAGAAAAGGTGACATTAAAGAATACTGGATATTGAGGCATATGTATAAGCGTATCTCGTAGATTCTCTACGGTACTCAAAATCTAGGAAAGTAGACTTGGGCACTTGGGCAGAGTTTCAGTTTGCCCGTCTTGTTCCTTGACCACTTGTTGCTTGATCGCATGAGCTGGCGATCGCAGTGATGGTGGATCCTTGAATCCCATATTCACTGCAGCAATCAACATATTACTCAAGCTCACTCCGGTGGTCTGTTGTTGAATCAAATCCCGTTCTTTGGCTATGACGAACAAGTTCTAGCACTCTGCTTGTGGGTTTCATTTTCGCTTGCAAGGTGTAGCCGAGGATTGTGTTTTTAGGGTGATTGCCTGCAGATGTCGATCGCAGCTAGTGATTACTTCAATCGGAAAGCAATTTTTCAACGATTAGGTGAATTCGTCTTGCCGTGCATTGCATGGGGATGCGGATTTTCGTGTCTCTAATTATGAAGTAGCGACGACGGGGGACGTCTGTTAGAGGTGCGTGGTGCGGAGATTTAGGTTCCGCGGATCGTGTATTGCGATTTCATTGTTGGTCACCGTTTTGAACGCAAACCCTAGATCATAAAACCCTAGAAGCAAAGCTGTTTACTTTTGCAATGTGTCAGTTGCGTGCTCAATGAAGTGCTGATCGGTTGATCAAGTGTGAGCACAAGTTGTTATCGCAGTTCGGCTTGAAGTTGAGTGCTTGGATTGCAGTATGGCTCCATCTCTGAACGCGGGGCAAGTCGTTATAGAGTTCTAGATTATCTCATGGCTTGGTAAATTTTAGGTTTCCTCGGTCTGCCTGGAATGCCCTTGAAAATAGCAGGGAGTGATTGAAACTGTATGCTGACTGTGTCGTATGTGGATTAGGTTTTTAATGAAAACGTTCCGAGCAAGGAAAATTGGCAGTGGTGAGTACGGGGAGTTTTGGGTTTAGCTGAAGCCATGTCTGGGTGGGAGCCATCCGATTGGAACAGTGGCGGAGGAGAATCTCAAAGCACGGTATGGACCACCTACCTTTCTAGGGTTTAGGGTTTTAGATTTGTACCAAAAGGGCTTAATACTGGAATATTCTCGAAGCATATGGCTCTTGGGTTTAGAGTACTTATGCCATTGACCGCACACCTCAAGTTTTAGTAGGCTCAGTAAATTCAATATAGTTGTACATGATTTGATACTTTTGACGATTGGCAATTGAGGCTCAAATTTCCCACAAGCATAAGGAATGGTGTATTCCTTTCAATTTATGCCGTTTTTAGTGATAAAAGTTCAACGTTTGATAAAAATAACAAGCGCTTCTCCTTCACTGTTCATCCTCGTCAAGTAGTCATTTTTACTTGAAAAGTTGATCATACCAGAAAACTTTCTTTCAATTCTGCCATCGATGACTTTGTGGTTGAAGTGCACATGAAGGTAACCAAATTTCTTACAATATGAACAATACTACAACCATAAACATTTCGCGCAGTTAGGGTGCGGGTAGTGCTTGGAGAAGGGAGAAGTATGCGGTCAATGGCATGTCGTTCCTAGTTTCAGGCAGATGGGAATGGAAGGGAATGCAATGAAGCTGTTTCTGAGTTTATAAGGGAATGCAGTTGGACGATATTCCTGGTGGAGATGGGTTTTATAGAAACACCGAGACTCCGATATTTTCTGTGGACATGTTGGAGAGGAACGCATCCAAGGGGCATGGGTTGGTGACTGATGTTGCTGCCGGTAACAATGTTCTCTTGGTGGGCACAAATAAAGGCTGGATCGTGCGGCATGACTTTTACGGAGGAAATGATTCCCTTGGTGGGTATTGTTTTTTCTAATTTAATTATCTCCAGTTTTTTGGACAAACATTTGTGAGTGCCACTTGGATTTAGGGTAGATTTTGGAGCGCAACCACAATTTTAACATGAATACTTGTTTCTGGCTATTAAAATTTTTTCTGCAGAATTGGATCTCAGTGCCAGAGGCATTGAACAGTGGGTCCCCAAGGTGTTCATCGATCCTGGTGGAAGACATTCAATTTTCACAGTTTGCAGCAGCTCAAGTGCTGACACTTATTACCTGCATGGGAAGTGGAGGAAACCGAGGATGTTCAGCAGACTGAAGGGATCCACCGTGAGTTCTGTTGGTTGGAATCGGGCACAAATAAATGAAGGTTTTTCCTATTACCATTTCCATTCTGTGGATATCGCTTTGTGCAGTTGATGTACTTGTCCTGTAATTCTGCCCACTCATGATGGGACTAGTTTAAGATATGCAGCCATGTAAAATTGAAACCAGTTTAGGTTCGGCGGACTGTCTTGGAGTTGTGCATTGGAACCTGGTTATCAGAAATTCTTCAGAGTACTTCATATCTTTAGTTTCACAAGAAGTGGGTAAATCTTGTCCTATATGTAATCATCTAATGAAATGTCAACCCAGAAAGGCCCAAATTGGGTCTATTATTTCTAGCAGTTTAAATACGTCAAGAAGGAACTTTCTTTTGTCTACTATTATTTATTGTTTGACCAACACTTGCAATTAGTGATATTATAGTTGACCCCATCTGAATTCTATGTTTCACAATATGATCAATCACGTTGTTCGTTATAAACCCATGAATCCTTGGTCTTTTATTGTTAATTCTGCTTACAGATTGCTTCCCCGACAATGAATGTGATGTTCCCCTGCTTGTGTTTGTGTCCTGTACAGCCTTTACTCGTGATGTGATCTTGGGGACCACATCTGGGCAATTGTACGAGACCGCAGTTGAGGAAAAGGATAAGAAGGAGAAGTTCTGCAAGCTTCTATTTGAACTCACGGAGGCCCCAGAGCCTTTTATTGGTGTTCAGGTGATTGTGTTTACTTTCACAATGGAAAGCTGGGTGGTATTCACTCCATGACTTTAGTGTAGAAGATTGTGCTTTGTATGAAGTGACAATGCATTGACTCATTACAGAAGAATCAATGGTGTGTTGCTTCTTTGTGACAGATGGAGGTCATGAACATAGGGAGCGCTACACGCTATTTTATCATGGCAGCCACTCCTTCCCGCCTGTATATTTTCCAGGGCACTGGTTCCCTAGAGGTTTGATCCCATACTCCTCTCGGCGTAGTCCTTATTGCTTTTTCGCTGCATTACATGTTTTAGCTCCTTGATCTCTGGAAGTGTTAGACTTTTCCTTTGCATTTGACATCAAGTACATCAAGCACGCATCGTCCTTAGAAAGGAATACGTATGTCATCTAGTTGCTTGATTTTATGATCTAACATACTCTGATCAACAGGCAGTGTTTAAGGCTTATTCAGAAGGCCCACCCCATTTCACCGAGCTTCCTGGTGAGATCCCGAACAGGTAGGTGGTTCACTCCTTTTGAACGACCATCGTCATGTTTGAAGGTTTAGTCTTTTCAGAGTTTTGCTGCGGTCTGTGACTGTTTTGTGGATGGGTAGATTTTTGCATTATAATCTAAACGTTTCGACCTTGCTCGTTCGCAGTGAGCTGCAATTCTATGGAAAACAGCGGAGGGCAGAGAGGTTTGCTTGGCTTTCGGGGTCTGGTATATACCATGGACATTTGAATCTTGGGAACGCTCCAAGGCAATATTCTACATGGCCACCTTTGTTATTAATCTCATGTAGTTGTATCCTAGGCAAGGTCTTGAGTAAAATTGCGCTCTTTAATAGCTATCCTTGAACATCTAAGATGATTTCATCATAGTTTAGACTTTTCAGCAATGTGGCATCAGCTGGATTTTGCTAGTCTCAATCGAAATCTGATCCTGTGATTGTTCACAGTGCCAATCACACTCACGACGAGGATAGCAATGTGGAACACAAGTGGCTCTTGGAGTACTCCAAAATTTTGGATGGTCCGGGAACACCAAAACCCCTTTCGCTTGTTCTAAGCGAGTTCCACTTCTTAGTTCTCATGAACAACATGCTCAAAGTACGATCTTGGCTCTCTCTTCACCTTCTTCATTTTTGTCTTTATCAGTTTTGGGGTAGTTTCTGATAGTTTTATTGAAGTTGAGTAGAAATGTGACATCCATGTGCGTTTTGCTTTGAAGGTTGTGAACAGGGTAAGTCAGAAAGTGGTGGAGGAGCAGCGGTTTGACATCCGTAGTGATCTAGGCTCACCTACTATGCTAGGTCTATGCTCGGATTTAGCCGGTGGAGCGTATTATGCTTTCGATGAAAATTCCATTTTTGAGGTGAAGTCCTAGCTTTTGAATGGATATTTTTCGTGGTTCGTTGTACTATTTATCTGTTATCATATATCGGTATTTACCCTCTTATTAATTCCTTTGTTGCCCAATGCTGCTGTTTTATTTTTAGCGATTATTTGTCCAAGCACTTTATTTATTTCGAGTGTAGTTTGCAGTTCGGAGCTCAGAATTTTCTACTTGTATCTTACCAAGATATGGCTGGAGTGCAGATCACAGTTCAAGATGAGGGACGCGACATGTGGCAGGTGTACTTGGGTCTGAAAGAGTATACAGCTGCACTTGAAGCTTGCCGGGATTTGGTGCAACGAGATAGCGTGTATGCGGCTCAGGTGCCGGGTTCACTGCCGTTTTCTGCATAGGGTGGTGGATTGTGGTGGTTTTAATTAGTTCTTTACCATGTCAAAGGGTTCCAGTAACTTTCAATACTTCGTTTCAATCTGCTTCAGGCTTGATGACTTTGAGACATGAGACTCTCGGCTTATATTCTAATATGTCATGTATACAGGCAGAAGCTGCATTCGATGCTAATGATTATGAGCGAGCAGCATCATTCTATGCAAAGGTGCACTGGCAGTACTAGAATTTGATTTACTGTCAGCTTACTTAGCCACGCCGCGATTGAAGATTTGATAATTGCATTCTCTTCTATGGATCAATGTGGCTTCTTTTAGTCATAAAATTTACAGATCTGTCGCTCTTTATACTGCAGACCGCAACTGTGGCGACGTTTGAAGAGGTTGCGCTGAAGTTTGTGACAGTTGGTGAACAGGTGAACTACTCGTTTATTGTATCTCCATTGTCTTCCGTTACTCATGTTGTGCCTCACTTTATTAGTTGCAGGATAGTTTACTCTTGTGCTTTTCTGCTTGTTGTTGAATTGAACATGCCTTTCCGACTGTGGCAGGATGCATTGCGTACATATCTGCTCAGGAAGTTGGATTTTTTGGGGAAGGAGGATCGCTCACAAATCACAATGATTGCTACCTGGGCTGCGGAGCTTTACTTAGATAAGGTACATTTGTGTACAGGTATCATGGACATATCTGAGATTGAGTATATACCACTGTTGGTGCAAGATGATCACAGTTACTAAATTACAGTTATTGTTTTCTGTTTGAGCTTGCGATTGTGTGGACCTTACATTAGATAATTGCAGGTGTACCATCTGCATTCTCGGTAGCAATTTTATCGACTCCATGCATCCCGATCATTTCCTTCATACTTTTGCTCTTGTATCGAATTCAGATTAATAGATTGCTTCTAGACGTCGAAGACGAAAAGGAGGTGGATGCAAATGAAGGAAACAGTGGAAATTCAGAATACCACGATACAGTGCGGGAGTTTCGGGCATTTCTTAGTGATTGCAAGGATGTGCTTGACGAGGCCGTTACAGTCAAATTATTGGGCAGGTAAAGCCTTCTTAGGTCACTCCTTCGAAAAGTAGTACTTTGCGATGCTCTTTCTGGGAGCAGAGGGCGTGTAACTGAATGGATAGTAACTAATAACATGTTCATTTGATAGTTACTTTTATTTATCTACGTCATTATGTGCATATTAAAGTGCAATTGAGGAAGACTTCTTCATTGCTATCTTCCCGCTGAAGGCCATTCTTGAATTGCTAATGACTTCCTTTGCATAACTGTTATTAGCTATGGGCGAGTGGACGAGCTGGTCTATTATGCTGGCTTGAAGGAGCAATATGAAACACTCATTCATCACTTTGTTCAGGTGGTTGTTTTGGCAATTATCCGACTCTCTCGTTTTTGCTATTGTATGTTCATTTGTCAAAGTATGGATGCCTTCATAACTATGTGAAGTGATTGTTATTGTGAATCTAAGCACCAAATTAAGGAATTACTATCCCATCGGGATTTTAGGTGCCATTCTCATGCTACTGCGTGTTTTTTTGCATGGTATTTCCCTACTCATATTTTTCTACTTTTGTGCATTTTTTTTTTAATAATTCCAGCAAGGTGAAGCAAAAAAAGCATTGGCAGTACTCCGGAAACCAAGTGTCTCCCCGGAGCTCCAGGTGTGTCTCACTAGTCTTTATGAACATTTCATTTCATAGTGGTAGATGGCATGGCCAGATTATTCTATATCAGTTTCTATGTCATCATCTTGTAAGAAGTGTTGCTTATCAGAAGTTTAAGGTATAAGAAGTGCTTGGAAGGTTTGTCACAATTGCCATTGATAAGTGATAAAATCTGTGCAGTACAAATTTGCCCCTGCATTGATCATGTTAGATCCACATGAAACCGTGGATGCGTGGACTTCTACCGGCCTCAATTTGAATCCGAGGCAACTTATCCCTGCCTTAATGCGATATTCCAGTGAGCGCCGACCAAGGTAAACTCCCTGTTTGATCTTTGAATTAAGTGATCAAGAGTTTGTGATCTTATATTTTTAACAGTATGATTTGGCTTGACAAATACACTTAACAGTTAAGCATGAACTCCATAATTTTTTGGGAAGCAGGGACGAGCCCAATGCAGCGATTCGATATCTTGAATATTGTGTTGTCCGCCAGCAGAGCGAGGACGGTGCCGTCCACAACTTGCTGCTGTCATTGTATGCTAAGCAGGTATGTCCACTTTTGATTTCCACATATTGTCCGTGGTCCTTTGATGAAGGAAAAAGGGTATGCAGGAATTTTCATGCATGGATTTGGGGATGTTAGAATTGTGAGGCAAAAGAAAGTTCACAAATTTATTATTTAGTGTGTTTAAAGTGTTACACTTTCTATATATAGTAATTTCCTGAACAAAGAGAAACTATGGACATGCTTGTGGTTTTAGATTCCCCATTATTCCTCATAAATTCAAGATAGCATGCGTTGGTGCCGTAAGGTAGCACTAGTAGATAACCAGAACAATCCTGACTTTGGCATTATCAAATGTGCTTTTTTCACAAGCTTCCTACTGGATGAAAGCAGTGGTTGTATGCGATGAATGGAACATGCATGCTTTGCAAGGCATTTAATGGTTAAGGTGTTTTTTCTCTCTGTGTAGTTGATTGATTTAATGACTCTACAGGTAATAGTATTCTGGAGAAGATTACATCCGAGATGAGCTAAGATAGCTTAGATAGATATAATCAATGTGATAAGCGTTACTAGGATCTATCAAAGGGATGTTCAGGAATAGACTTTCGCATAATCCCTGGAGTGGAATGGAATACGTTTTAAGTTCAAATGATTTGACAATAATGGTGTTCACTGAATGTGTGCAGTCAGAAGATACGGCGTTACTCAGGTTCTTGGAAGCAAGGTACGGCAAGGGGCGCTTGGAAGGGCCGGACTACTTTTATGATCCCAAGTATGCTCTGCGTTTGTGTTTGGAACAGAAGCAGATGCGGGCTTGTGTTTACATCTATGGTATGATGGGCATGCATGAAGAAGCTGTGGCACTAGCATTGCAAGTACGTTGATGCCCTCATAACTTTGTTCCCCGTTGGATGTTCCCAGTTTCAGACGTTGGACATCCTGTATAAAATGCATTTGCCTTGGAGTCTTCAGAACTTTCATCACCTGCTCTTTCCGTAGTATTGAGACATTCTGAAAATGTGATTTAAAGACTATTTTGTTGCGATCAGTTACTTTCATAGGTTTGAACAGAAGTAACCTTTT
The DNA here is from genome assembly GCA_963920665.1 of Straminergon stramineum. Lineage (NCBI taxonomy): Eukaryota > Viridiplantae > Streptophyta > Bryopsida > Hypnales > Calliergonaceae > Straminergon > Straminergon stramineum. Next base: position 1,755,212 of record OY987269.1, on the reverse strand, counting down.
CAAATTGTGATTGATGTCATTTGATCCTAAACGATTTTTTCTTCAGGTGGATCCTGAGATGGCTAAAGTTGAGGCTGACAAAGTGGAGGACAACGAGGAATTGAGAAAGAAGCTTTGGCTTATGATAGCTAGGAATGTCATTCTGCAAGGAAAAGCCACAAAAGGAGAGAATATCCGTAAAGCCATTGCGTTCTTGAAAGAAACAGATGGGTTGTTGAAGATCGAAGACATCTTGCCATTTTTCCCAGATTTCTCCCTCATTGATGACTTCAAGGTAATGTATGAGTTGTAACAAGCTTGCTCGATCTTGTCTTGTACGAAATTTCTTTCACTTGATTGTAATCTATTCCTTGAAAGCCAGGTTGTTCTGCCAGAGGGCTCTTGCTGGATTGCCCTATTGACATGTATGGGTGTTTTGGGGTTGCTACCGGATACAGGAAGCAATCTGTGCTTCATTGGAAGACTATAACCGTCAGATTGAAGAGCTGAAACGAGACATGAATGATGCTACGCTTGGCGCTGAAAACATTAGAAATGATATCACCGCACTGTCACAACGCTATGCTGTTGTGAAGCGCGATGAAACATGCAAGGTTAGCAATTTTACTTCTATCAATCTTAGAATATCCTGAACTTACTTTATTTCTCTCTTTTTTGAAGGTGGGTTTACGTTTGTCTTTCAAGTCTTAGGACAAGGCATTTCAACCATATTCTAAGAAATTGGTCAATAGTTGGAGTGTTGTCCTTGGGGTCTTCACACGTTGTTTGGATGGCCATGAAGAAAGGTTCTTGACAATGGACGATTAAATGTGATTAATGTTTACATGGCAACACTTTCTGTGTATGGTCTTCGTCTGTTCGACTATTTTGTAAAGCTCTCCAAATATTAGCAGCCCACAAATTAGTCGAATAGACAAGACCACTGTGCCTAACTTCGCTTATTTATTTTGTAATTTGTTGCCATCGCGTCCTCTGGGCTCCAAAACTTCTCTGGAGAAGTGTAAAGTGGCCCTTGGTTGCATCTGCTTTGAGTTCCTCTCAAATCTGCGAATGAGTAGATCCCTATCACAATTCACGCTTTATTTTTTTCTATGTTTCTATATATTCCTGTCACGTTGCAAACCATTCCAACCACATAAAGAGCATGGTTCACTTATCCTTCTTGTATGTACAGGTTTGTGGACAACGAATATTGGCGTCGAAAGGGGCCCTAGGAGCATCAGGGGCAGCCCGGAGTTACACATCTCTCGTGGCTCCGTTTTATGTATTCCCATGCGAGCATGCCTTCCACGCCCAGTGTCTTACTGACTATGTGCTTCAACACACTGATTCAAGCGAGGTACCTTCTTACTTCTATTTTTTGGAGAATGGGGTCTAAGAAAGTATATAATACTGTATTTGTAATTGTAAACTTGTAGTAATGTTGTTACCTTGGTTACCGTCCTTTCCAACTTGATTTTATCGTGTTTTTCTCCAATTGTCTTCTCATATTCTGTCTGGAGAATTTCAGAAGGAACGCATACGAGGATTGCTTCGCCAGATCACGTCCTTGGGCTTCAAGGAGGTCAGTGAGCGGTCTGCAAAGTCTGCTTACAATGGACACGAGGAAGAGACGGACACTGTAAATGGGAATCTGTCTCCTTTGGACAAGGTACATTCATTGACCAAACTGTAACATTTCATAATGTCTTTTACAACGTTTGGAACTAATGACTAGGTTTGCGGAGTAATGTTCATCAGCTTTTTTTTATTGGTGTCTTCACATTTGTCAGGCCAGTGAAGTACACTCAGGCCACTTTAATTTATCTCGAAAACGACATTCTGAAAGTTCTTGCACACTTGCCACTACAAGTGATTACCGTATTTATCACACTTTTGTTACAATGACCTATTTGTGACACGTTAAAACCGTGTTTGAATCATTCTTGGGGGAGTTCAGGGTGCCAGATTGAAGTGGTTAGGGGTGTACTCTGGAGTAACAGCAGTCATTCTCAACTGATTTATTTTGCTTTTGAATGTTAAATAAGGCAATGATGTTGCTGAGTATCTAAATCTTTAACGTTCACATTTTGTTTGAGCAGCTTCGGGCACAGATAGACGATGCAGTGGCTGGAGAATGTCCGTTCTGCGGAGAGCTGATGATCAAAGAGATATCGGAAGCTTTCATTTCTTCCGAAGAAATAGATTCAGTTGCTTCTTGGTCCATAGGCAGTGGTAATACTGCCACTACAGACTATATCGTGTGACTTGGTAGTGGTAAACCCCAAAGTGTACAGTGTCGTGTAGAAGTTGTCTTGAAATATTTATAGTTGGGGTAGCAGCATTGATCTGAAAGTGTGACAAGATCAAGATAGTACCAACCCTAGTGAGCAATTTTTGGAGACCTCGATCTGATCATACCGACTTTTGCAACCATCGTTCGTTTGCCTTGTAGCCATTAGCTCTATCTTTTTCGGCGTGTGCATCTTGAAGAAGGTTACTTAGCGATCATACCACCTCACCTCTTGGCTTGATCTTGTGTACTTTATCTTGTGTCTATGATTTTCCAGATTCAATAATTGAAGTAAAGGCATATACTGCTGCTTACTTCCTCAGTAGCTTAATTCTTCTGAACGAATTCTGTGCACTCAGCGGAAACATGACAGGAATTGACTTAACTTCTAACTTGTTTTTTGTTTTGTTTTGTTTTGTTTTGTTGAAACAAATGAAACGGACACTTCGAACGTTTGAATTAATGTCTGTCCGACTGGCAGGTAGTTCTTTCCAGTCAACCACTCTCCGTATTAACAGATATTCTTGCGACTTCGTTATAGTCGTGGTTACAACTCGGTGACAGGTTCAGTGGCTTCAGATGATTTGCAGTGACAAGTTCAGTGGCTTCTGGTGATTTGCAGTGACAAGTTCACAGGGAAACAGGCCTTCAGAAGCTGCGGACCTGGTTAGGCGCCGTCCAGACTCCAGAATGCTGTTTTCCAACCAGGGTCTCTGTAAGTTAGTGATCACTGATCAGTGAATCCTTTCTTGAAGGAGGCTTTTTGTCGTGGGCAGGCCATACATTGATTCACCTGACAAGTACACATTACACATTACACATTTACAATTTGTGTATGACAAAGTACAATTTTCTTACAAACTGCCTATTGGGGCCATTCAAAGAATTTTGCATAATATAGAATAGAATTGGCATATTGTGTCTTGCATAAGGAACATTCAATTCTTATGCAATCCCAATCAAGCATGCCAAATTTTAGCATGTGACACCTCACATTGAACTCACGTTGAACTTTAATCCCTGAAGGAATTTTGTGTTTTTAGGCCTAAAATCGCTTCAAAATACTCATCCAAAGCAAGACTAAATGCTTTGTCTATTTTTATTCATTAACAAATCTAATTGTAAAATCCTTTAGTTAACTTGTTAGAGTACATCCTCCTAAATTTTCAAAAGAAGAAACCTTACCAATTGCAAGATCATGATGCTTGGATTTCAAAAAGAAGTATTTTCAACTCTTCCCAAATGGTTAGATTTCACCCTTTAAACTTTTTACACAAAAATGAGTAGATCTTATAACTTGTTACTTTCCATAATATATTGAAGAAATAAGTAGGGAATATATATAATTTCAACAAAAAATATTTCATATTCATTCTTAAAAAAATACTCCTGCAAGTAGTAAGTAGAAAGAAGTAGAGTATGATTCAAAATATTAAATTGTCAAGGATTTAGTTATGGAATTGGAAAATGCCAATCCCAATGGTTGTAATGTTGTAATAAAAAATGTAAATCTATATCTGATATTTTTCCAAAAATATTGAAAATTGAGTTAAATATAGGACTCCAAAGTTTATTTTAGAGTAGAGATTCTATAACTCCTGCAATCAACGATGTTAGTATGTGAGCATGAAAATGCAAGCATGTGAACCTTTAGTATATGTATAAGTAGATGTACTATATGTCTACAACCATTACAAGTCCTTATAATATAAACACCTATAATATAGGTATCTATAACATCTACGATGCTATTTTGTGAATATGTTAGCATGAGTCTTGAGCATTGAGCAAGGATTATATGAGCATTGAACTTAGAAATTTGAAGAAACACTAGAAAACTTATTAATATTTCTAAAAATAGATTCCATCAAAAAAATTTGGTCACAATTTAATATTTTTAGTAAATTTTAGTACCTATTACTATGGACCTATTACCATGAACCTATTATTGCAATTATGTAGAATTCAAATGAAAATTATAATTTTAGTATTGTCTAAAATTTTAGAAGTACACATTATGAAAATGATGAACTCATTTGACGTGAAAGATTAATGGAGATGAAAAATAAGTTTGTATAGAATATTAGTTGATCATTATCCTATAATAGCATGGGTCCTCTCGGGACTGATGGAAGGGTACCAATAATTTTCTCCTAATGCATTGTTGTTGAACTTGTTTAGATTATAGAGAATTTTTTGTTGATAAGAATTATTTTTATAACTAATGATCTTTGTTATAATGCATTTTGTTGTAGTTGATCAGTGTCTTGTAGCATCATGGATCTTCTTAGGGTCAATAGGAGGGTATAGACATTTTCTTCTTGATTTGCAAGTCAGTGGACTTGTTTAGATTTTAGAAAAGAAAATTTGTCAATATGAATTCTTTATATATGGAAAGAGCTTAGCTTCACCGAATTTCATTTTTCTTCATCACTATCTTATAGTAGTGTGGATTCTCTCAAGGCCAATCAGGATACCTATAGTTCTGTCTTAATGTGCTAGTAATTGAACTTGTTAAGATTTTGGAAGAAAATATTTGGTTGATAGGGATTATTTTTATAAGGAATGAACTTAGTTACACCAAATTATTGACTAGTTAATCATTTTCCTTTTCTAGGGTTTTCCAAGGTCTAATTCTTCTATCTTTGATTAGATGATCATTTGGTTAATCACTCCCCTCTTCTAGCTTGGAACCTCTCAATGCCGAGAGGAGGATCAAGCATTCACCACATGGATCTGCTACTTCTTGGACTTTGCTAGATTTTAAGGGAAAAAAATTGGTTATTAATTCCAATTCATTTGAAATCGACTAAAGTTGTTCCATTGAGATATAATCACTTCCCTCTTGTTGTTGGATACTTTTCGGCGTTGAGAGGAGCCCCCTAGCTATGGGAAGTCCAAGAAGTAGCACATCAAGGTTGTTTAAGGGATCACAATAATAGGTATTAAAATTTATCAAAAAATATAAAATTGGACCAAAAATTTTAGATGGAATATCTAAAAAATTATACACTCACAAGCTCACACTCACACTTCTAAAAAATAGCAACCCTATTGTGGAAGCTTGAATTCTAACCTAACAAGGTTCTACAAAGCTCCCAAACTATGTTTACAAAGGGAGGCTCCACCCTCCATTACACATTTAAAAAAAAAGGTCTAAAAGGAGTAACCATATACAATGTGTGCATTGAGGTTGCCTAGGAATATCTCCACCAAAGCACAAAATACTAGCTTTGTGAATGGTTGGGCACAATTGGATTTTTAGAGAGAGTCCCAATAAGGACATAGTTTAGGGTTTGGAGCAAACAACCTCTCCAAACTTTGCTTGCCACACTCCAAATTGTAGGGCCCCTCATGTTTGACCTATGTTCACATCTAACATTGTTTAGAGTTTTGAAACAAGAAAAGAGCTCTTAGTTGGGAGCACCGATTGTTTTGTAGGGAGTTGCTATTGTTTCCAACTTGTCTTTGTAGCCTTACAACTTCCATATCACACATGTGGCCCGGGTTAGCAACATTGAAATTTGGGATCTTGGGGTTCTTTGATTGGAATTTAGAGTTTGGACATCTTTCGATGAGGGCTAGATTAAGAAGTAGAGTCTTGTGGATAGTAGGGACTAGGGACATGCTAGGTTCTCCAAACCCAGGTTGACTTCCATGTCTAGCACTAGAGATGGTTTAAGAGCTATAATTGACCTCCATTAACCTCATAAAGACGGGCCTATGACCACTAAATTCAAGCCTCAATTGTCATCACTTTGTTTTCTATCATTTTGCAACTAGATATTAATGAAAAAAATTTAATTTATTTTTGAGAGATGAATTCCTATGTCTATCACAAGTTTTTAAATTTTCAAATATTTAGGAAAAAATTTGAAATGACTATAATTCTTTAAAGAAAAAATGAAGAAAATTCATATCAAATACAAAATATATTCAAAAAATATGAAAATCTCACCATAGATGTATATTCCAGTGTAGAACATCACAGTATAAACCAAAGTCACCATGTCCCTCTAAAATTAGAAAATCAACAAACCATGGTTATAGGACAGAAGTTCATATTGCTATAAAATATTGAAGTTTATAAATAGAAACTACACAGTTGGTAAGCTTCATTTCATCAGTTAGACTCAAATTCTGAAAACATCATTTTTTAAGGCTGAAATTCACATCAAAAGAAAATAGCAGGAAATGTCCCAAATACACTACGGAGTAATTTACTTTACAAGGGTGATTTGTGGACTGAGCAAGTGAGCATCTTCTCCTTTGGAAAAGTCAACCAAGACCATTATGAGGGACTTTTGCAATACTATTCACTAAAAATGTACTGAAGTACTCTCCTAATAAATACATTGGATGAAAAAACATTTTTTTTCCCATCCTACAATGCCAAGTGAAGTCATCCATGGGATACTTATTGTAGTGTCCTCAGCAGCACTACATACAGGGTTAACCCTTAAACGTCGACACGGACGTTTTGTGTCCAATGAATGACAAAAACCAATCTGTTGGATGTAGGAAATCTGTTTTTCATCCATTTTTTTTCTCATTGCGACTGCAGAGAAGTGCTCTGCAATGGGAGGCCAAAATTATTGTCATTGAATGCATTTATAATTTCAGGTACCCCAAATTGTCAGAGATGTACACAGATGGTTATAGACCCTATGCTGCCCTTTTAGCAAATTTCTGTGAGGGCAAGATGCCATGCGGGCTTTCGCAAGTTCTTTCGTCGGCGTGAACAGTGTCTTTTCCAGCGGTCAGTCTCCAATGCGCTACTATTCACTGAACGACTCTGTGCCACGGTGATCAGCCCGTCGTTTAAGGGTTAAGGATAACTTACTTTCCGAGCCCTCGTGAGATCCGTGACTCCAAGACCGACCAAATTAAATGAATATGCTTTAACTTATTTAATTCGCTGAAGACATCTCCTTGGCCGTCCCAAATTTAATTCACCATGTTGTACAATACAGGGTTATTAAGCTTCATGTTGTCTCAGAGAAATTCAATTCTGCTGCAACTACCCAGCCCCTTTTTGTTGTTTTATTCACTTTGGTCGAAGGTGCGAGGATGGCAATCACTTCAAATTTAGTGAAGCATTTCATTTCTACATTCATCCATCTTTGGGATCAGAAAAACAAATATCTTTCAGTCAAATTCATCTACTTTTTCATCCAAATTTGGCAACTTCATCCACATTTTTAATGGAAATGGAAAATTTCTGACAAAAAAAGATTATTTTTATCATGCCAAAAGTAGACATTTATTTTGAAATGGTGCAATCTTGCCCCATGGTACCAAAAAAAAGGGTTGCCAACCACCCATCCTTGCACTTAATATTTTTGCAATAAGGTACCCACATTCTTTCTTTCTTTCTTTCTTTCTTTTTATTTTTGACAAAAATGAAACAAAATTCCATTGCAAAGAAATATTTTCTAACTTTACACGAGGTAGCCAACTCACTCATTGGTCTCACTAGTTATAAAAAATATAGATAGGGTGACCCGACCCACTCTTGCTTGTCCCTGGATTTGTCCCTAATGAAAAACACATGAACTATTTATTTTTCACACATCATAAAATTTGGAAAATTTGAATCCATACTCTAGTTGCAATCAAAGGCCTCAAATTCAGTTGGAAAGGTGTAGAGAATAGAGTAATCAAGCACAAGATAGAGGGTTTGGGGTTTTCATTAACTTGCACCCTTGGAAAAAAACACTAGGGACTTTGAGAAGTTGAGTGTGGAGTGGGTTCACCACGACCTTAAAACAATGACATACAAGGCAATCACCAAGACAAAGGCAATTTTAGAAAACAAATAGGCTGACAAGGAAGGCAAAGCTTGACGAGGAATGCTTTGTTCATTTCCATACTTCTTGACAACAATGAGATTGCTTGATGTAAATGCATGTTTGGAAATGGATGAGATTTTTGATCAATGAATGAAAAATTCATAATCACTAATTATATTGATTTCATGCATCAAGAGTGGATTACAAAAAATAATCCTCTAGCAAAATGAACGGGACATTTCTTGGTGGGAGAAAGGTAAGTTAGAAGCTCATTAATCAACATTGCATGGACTATTTACTCAGAAATCCACAACCATGGGGCATGTGTTTGACTTTCTACACAATCATAGGCCCAAGATCGTTGTCGTTCGAGGGTGAAACCATGGAAATTAGAAGGAATGTAGAACCACCCATTACCAACCAAGCCCCATGGACAATCTATAGGCATTGGGAAATTCAAGAGAGATATGACTACTTTCTAACCATTAGTTTCTTGGTTTTCAATCGTCTTCTAGCCATCACTATCATGGCTAATGTGCTTGGTTTTGAGAGTCAAATTAGTCTTTGGATGAGTAGTTACGGAAAACTCTATGTGTTGGGGATGGTTGCAAGCCAATTTTTGGCTTCCAAAATTCACAACAATTTAAATTTTATAGATAAATATTTATAAAAAATTTGACAACGCCCATCATTTCTATCTTTCTACAAGGCAAAACATTAACATTGCCTTCTACTACTCTAGATCATGCACAAAATGCTTAAGTGGTTGATAATGTGGGTGGTTCTACCGTAGTCCAGTTTACAACTTTAGTTAAGTTACTGCTTGCTGAACACGGATTCTTCCTTGTGACAAGGAGACACGGGGAAATGCCACAAGAGCATCTCAACAATTAATTAAGAATAAGTTAAGGGAGCCCCCAACTAACTTCAGAATAAGTAACCTAAGGTACTGCAGTTGGGCTAAATTTAACTCTGAAAGGACGCTGCAGACGTTTATATTTTTTGTGCTTGGGGTGACCACAGGTAAGGGCCTCCTTGCAAGTTGGCCCAATCCAGTGATATGTGCTAATTGAAGTAATAAGACAGAATAGGCTCCACCAATTGTCTTGCCGATCATTGGTATGTGGAAAAGTATGAGTTCATGATATCGGGTGGACAACTCCATTGGTAGGAAACTAGTCAATCTTGTTCTGTTGTCCCTAGACAGGCGACCTGTGGCTGTCTGGTTTGTAATTGTCCTTCTCTGCAATGAAATTTCATTCCATTTGTGTCAAAAAACAACATCTAGTCAATCTTGAGGGAATCTGTACGTGTGGAATTCTTTGTAAGGAAGTGTGCTCATAAAGTGACCCTTAAAGGGTTGGTTGGCCTTTTTGATGGGTTTCAGATGTACAAAAGTATTTTCTCTTATTTTTTTTCTTGAAGAAAAACTGATGTAGAATTGAACACAAGTGGTCTCATATTTTGTTGGAGCATTTATAAATTACTTAGGAATTTCCAAAGAATCCTGCCGTAGGCACCTATTCATAATTCTAGGCTTTCGAAAAACCCACACATGAATAATCTAGAAAACTATATGGCTTTATCAAAAACAAACACTACAACATGTAGAAAGTGATACACAAGGTTTTAACCTGTGTAGGACCAAGGCCATTTTTCTGTGAAAAAACACTCAAAACAGTCATTTCTGTTGCATTCATCCTAGAAATCTAAAAAAATATTTTTCTGAGAATCTAACCGTAGGATCTTGTACTTTACCTGTTTGAACCAGGTGGTAAGAATTTCATAAAGTTTGACCATACAGATTGAAAGATATTAGCATTCAAAGTTATTTTTTCAAGAAGATGCTCATAGTGCCTGAAAAACAAGATTGTTCATAACTTTCACATGACCAATCCAAATGGAATGAATCAAAGCTTTACATGGAGAAAAAAATATAATCCATAAGAGAAAAAAAAATTCCAATTTAATTTCAAATTTTTGTGAATTTATTTTTCTGCCTGGTGACATAAAAATTATGTTTAAGATGGCATAACTTTTGCTCTTGGGCCCCAATTGAAATAGAAATTATATTCCCACAAAGCTAATCAATTTTTCTATCTTGTAAGAAAGTTTCAAAAAGTTAAACTAAAAATTGAGGTCATAGGAACTTGCCTAAAATCCATTTTGTCCCCCGAGAGGACAATGGTCGTTTAGGAGTTAAAATGAAACCATTACTAAACTTAAACTTAATATTCTGAATTTGAAATTTGAAATTATTGTGAATTCTTTAAAAGAAAAATGAAGAAAATTAATATTCAATTTAAAATGTTCTAAGAAAATTTGAATTTTTTTTTCATTTATACATATTATAGTGTATAACAACATGCTATAATCCAAACTTACTATATCCTTTTAAAATTAGCCAATCAACAAGCCATGGTTGTAGGCCCAGAATTTGTATTACTATAAAACATTGAAATTCATGAATTTTTCAAAATTTCTAATTGGAGTAGAAGGAACACTTGATACAATAAGCTTCATTTCATTAATTGAACTCATTTTCTAGAAATATTCTTTTTCTAGCTAAAATTCACACCAAGAATAAATAGAAAGAATAGCCAAAATATGTTACAAGGGTGATTTGTGGATTAAGCATCTTCTCCTTTAGAAAAGTCAATAAAACCTTCATGAGGGAATTTGCAATACTATACATTGAAAATGTACTCAAGCAACTTTCAAAAAAAATTAGATGAAAAAACCTTATTTTCCATCCTATAAACTTAGAGCCTCTTTGCACGTTTCAGTGGGTGGGCAAACTTCACAAGGGGTGCTACGGGTCCAAGCGAGTATTTGCACTTTCATGTGGATCCAATGGGTGAGGAGGGATATATCATATATGAGTGGGTTGTTATTGCAACCCTCTTCTTCATTGAATGGATTGTGGATAATGTGAGAGCATAATAAGATTTGTGAGATATTGGTTCATACTTCGCCAATGGATGGAATAAAAGCAACAACGGGTTCATTTTAAACTAAGTAGACTAGTGTCCATTGAATTTTTCAAAATGAGAATTGGCAATCCATTTGTAGTAGATATATGACCCCATGACTTCATCTCTAAATAATAAATATGAAAACACTCATTTATATCTAGTTGCAATATGACAACAAACAAAGTGATGGGCAATGAGGCTTGAAATCAATTGTCATGGACCCACACTTTAAGGGTTAACTTGTCGTCAATTCATTTGACTTTCATATGAATTTTATATTAACCCCTTAAAAATACTAGACATTCACATTTTCAACAATTGTTGCATGCAAGATTCTTGTATTGGTTCTTTTATAGTTGTATGGTGTAGATTCATAAGAGTTTGCTTTGCAAATATTTAACCTTTAATATGTAGTTTGTAGTAGATTTGACCTCAAAAATTAACTCTTCAAGTGCAAAAAATGGCCCTCAAAAAACAACTTGAATACATAAAATGAAATAAAAATCTTCAGAAATTCACTATGGTTGGAACTTAACATTTTCAACTAAAGAAAAATAATTATTGTGAAAATAAAAAAAACATTCAATCTACAATCAATTTCAGAAAGTATTTAATATTTTTAGCTTCAAATTTTATTGAAATATATTAGTTAGTATACTAAATCAAGATCTAATTGTATACATATGGGATATAGAATATACTTTAGAACTATTGTTTGAGAGTCATCATTAAATTATTATACTAATAAGTTGCATTTTATTATACATCTTAAGAATTTTAGAAATGTGAATCATTCCCTATAATGGTTAATTAATTGAAATTTTCATGGCCTGGATTTCAACTTTCAAGATTATAATGAACAAATTAAAAAAAGACACTACCAAGGAACTTTTGAGCCATTTTGCCTATCTTTTCATCATCATTTGGACTTCGAATAGTCACCTACAACACTATCAACTACCACATATTTTCAATAGCAACTAATGGAAGACGAAGCATTTAGATTGATATACAAATTTATTAAAATTTAAAAACAATGTAAAATATTAGGTCTATGTTGCTTTGTGTGCTACTAGTAATGCCTAATTGAAGGTTTCAAGGCCCTATTTTTGGGTTATGAGACCTTGATGATGGGAATTTTTCATTAATATTCTTTGGCCAATCCTTTATAATTTTATTTAGAATGTAGAAAATTTTCTAAAATATTGACCAACAATTTGAAAAAATGAATTCACAATTGTGGAATGGTTATTTTAATTTTAGAATGAAACAATAAAAGAAAATATGTACCATAATTTTCTACACTATAATATTAACATGTGGAGAGATTTTTAAAAAAAATTGAGCATATACCACATTTGATATGAATTTTTTCACTTTTTATTCAAAATTTCAGGGGAATTTCAAAAAAAATTCAAAAAAATGGGAAACTTCTACAACTAATAGAAGAGATGTAATTTCATCATCAAAAAAGTAAATACATTAACTCACATTGATAGTTACTTACAAAATAAAATTTAAAGAAATAGGTATAGATTTGTCCTTCAAGAATTAAAAGTCTCTAGTCTTCAGTTGAGGTGGAAGTCTTGGCAACTCTAAAGTCATTATAGTGAACTTTAGAGGTGTATGTTCACCAATAAGGTGCATTGAGTTCTATATCTGTCAATACATAAACTCCAAGGATTTCGTCCCTATAGTTGCAAAGTGGACCCTTTGAACTTTCATATTTTTCAAATCAAAATTTCAATCCAAATCAAAATGGCCTTTATTTTGAAAAATAATTGAATCCCAAGGGTTTTCCATTGGTTCCCTAAAAACTTTTCATCTCCTTCAATTCAAAAGACAATTCTTTATGGATTTCAATTTTATTTGTATAACTTAGAAATTCCATTATTTTCATCATGGCTTTAAGATACAATTTTTTTCACCTTAGCTTTATTCCAAAAAAATTTAGTTGTAATTGTAACTTAAAATAGATTACATAGTCACAAAGTGAATCCTATATTTGTTAATACAAAATCCCCAAAGGTCACTCCAAAATTGGTTGGACCAACCTAAAGGTGGACCTTTTGATTTTTTAGTAATTTGAACTTCAGTTCTATAACCATGGAGTGCTAATTTTCTAATTCCAAAATAATATGGTAAGAAAAATTGCAATATGATATTTTGCACTATGTTACAAAGCTATGGAGAAAATAATTCATTTCAAATGCAATTGATGCTTAAAAAATCTAGAAAAAATTCCAAATTTTTGAAGCATCAATTGCATATGAAATGAATTATTTTACTTTTTACTCAGAAAGTCATAGAAATTTCAAATTTCTACAAAAAAATGCAAAAATTTTACAACTAATAAAAAAAATTTAATGACATCTCTGAAAAATAAATTTTAAATCATGCTTATAGGTACTTAAAAATGAAGTTTGAAAAAAGAGGCAATAAGCTCATCCTTTGGATTATGAGTCTCTAGACCTCAATTGACATGGTAAAGTGAAGGCACCTATAACCAATCAAATAAGGAATTTCAGCCATGATCTAGAGTAGTACAAAGTGAAGCAAATATTTTTAGAGGTACAACAATTGAAAATATGGAAATTGTAAAAACTTTGGTAATTTTATCACTTGAATTGATATTATGAATTTTGAAAGCCAAAAGTTGGGCTAGATGCATGTCCAATGTCTAGAGTCATCCAAAACTACTCACTTAGAGTCACTCAAGGTGAAGGACATGTGTCATGGTACTTTGGTACCTAGAAATGCCATGGTACACAAGATGAAGGACATGTGTCATTTTTTGAAAACTGGAAAAGAGTCCAAACGTCTCTTGAAATTTGAGACACCCTATTAATTGCCAATGGGTTGCCAATTAGTATTGGGTGGCTTCACCTTCATCTTGGCAAATGTATACTTGTTATGACTAATGGACTTTGAAGGTGTATATTTACCAATAGTAAGCATTGAACCTTTCAAATTTTATATTTTTTTAAATTCCAATTTTTTGTAAATTAATTGAATCCTACAACATCTCATTGGATTTCGCAAAATCTTTTAAACTCCCTCGATTGATTAGACACTTTGAGTTTCAATTTTAGCCTTGTGAATTTGAAATTCTATTATTTTTGTCTTTGCTTCATTTCATCTTGACTTCATTTCACTAATTTGGTCTCAACTTCATTTCACTATTCTGATTATGGCTTCATTTCATTATTCCGATTATGGCTTCAATTTTCATTGTGGCTTCAAAGGATCTTATAATTGCAAAGTGGAACCGCTATATACATTTGAATATAGAATTCTCAAAGGTCCAAAGATATCCTAAACTAAATTCTAATCTAAAGATTTTCTTTAGAATTAAAAAAATTAACAACAACAAAATAAAAAATTTGATGTTTTGTATTTAATCCCTAAAGTTCTTTGACAATGTTTTCACCAATAACACTCCAAAAATGCCATTTCTAGTACAATTACCAAATTTTAGAAAAAAATCACATTTTTCGACACATGTAACCATAGAATCATGCAGTACAATGGGTTGAGAAGATGTGAAAAAAATTCAGAAATTTCCACCATGTGGATTGCAAGATACTTAGTGTTTGAATTGACAAGAATCTTTTTTTGGGCCCTTCAAAGAATTGGGTAGTTGCACTTCACAAGGTTACATTTATATGAATAAATGTCCAAAATGGTAGTGCTTCTTTAAATTCATTTTTCAAGGCAAGTTGGCTACATGCTTGAAAAATTTCAAATCATTTGGAATTGTTAAATATAGAGGAAAAAAAATAGTAAGCAAAAAGAAGTAGAGAATGATTAAAAAAATAATACTAAATTATTAAGAACAATCTACATCCTATGATTTTATTTATTTTCCAAAAATATGGAAAATTGAGTTAAATGAAGAACTTCAAAGTTTATTTTAGAGTAGAAAATCTATAGTTGCCTACAAACATAAATTCTTCTGAACTTTCATCTCATTGAGCATAATGGAATGATTCAAAGCTTTATATACATAATTCATTCGTAGTGAACTACCAATTTGCTATGTTGCCAAAAAAATGCACTTTGGTCCTTTTGGGGTCAAGGAGACTTGGACTTTCATAATAGCCATGCATGCATAGTATATCATTTAGAAGAAAATCATGTAATTGCACTTGGAAGTGATGTTTGATAACATGGCCACAAGTTAGGGCTACAAAGACATAAGTGTTGATAAGATGAAATGTTAAAATAATGGGGTTTCATTTTATGTATTTTTCAGATTTTGCAACATTGATTTTTGAAGTTTGAAGTGAAATTGAAGTGACTTTTAATTTATTTCATGTTCAACAATGCTCAAAGTAACATTCACTTTAATTTATTTCTATGAAATTCAAGAATGAATAATCAATTCTTTAGTTATTCATTTATTTTACATATTCTCTACATTTGCTAAAAGCTAGAACAATTTCATATAATGATCAACTTCAATCTACTCGTAATCCTATGAATTACTTTTTGTGCCAAAAAACTACTCAAAAAAATGAGTCACCTTGTGATGAAAAGAGAAATTGTATTATTCTAAAAATAAATCATTGTTATTCATAACATTATGTATTCAATCAACATTAACTTAGTTTATACAATGTTTATGTGTATGGATCAAATGAAATTAAAAAAAATTAGTCATAAAATAAATCTTAGTTATAGTTCCAAAATTTTGATTAAAGTAAATTTTTTTACAAAGACTACCAACTTATAGAGCTAGAATTACATTTCAAAAATCTTAAAATTCCTTGAGGTAATTAAATTAAATTTGCAAATTTATTTATAAATTTATGAAGATTTTCGTTCTCCAAAATCTCTAAAAGTCTAGAATTAGTAGTGCAAAGAGCAATGGAGACTTAGTTTGTAATTTTTGAATGATAAAATAATAATAACTGTATTGATTATTTTTCAATTACATATCCATTGTATAAAAATGATTCTAAGATTGAAAATATTAATAAAGTAATGAATCATGAAAGGAATTTTTAATTTTAGCTTTCAAATCTTATTTGTAAATATCAATGATATAAATTGTTAATCAAATCATATAAATGTACTGCAAAATTCAAAATCCACAACTTTTGTTTATAGAGTAAGGGTGGTTGCAAATTTGGATCTAAGATTCTATAGGCAACTCTTTATACATGCAAAGAGCATTATTGTCTATATTGATAACATTTTGATTTCTAAATCATATTCATAAATGTTTGGCATTGGATTATTACAAAATTTAAATGACCAATTTTAAATTATATTATATAGCGTATATGTTCAAATTCTATTTTTTCAAAACATATTATCTTGAAGATATAGAATTTCGAAACCTTTCATATTATATAGTTCTAGAAGGTTGCTAGCATGTAAGCCTTCGATCTTGAGTCCATGAGCCTAGGAGCCTAGTCACCTATATTATAGGTGCTTATATTATACTCCGTATGTATCTTCCATGGTTATAGGGTACCTACATTATAAGCACCTCCTATAATTATAAGGTACCTATGTTATAGGTATGTATGTTATGTACACCTTCAATGGCTGTAGAATACTTACTTACATCTAGGCTCAAATGCTAACTTTGTTGACAATTTTTCAACTAATACAAAATTGAAAATTGAAATAATGCAAAACTACAATATATTAGATTACTATGAAAATTTGTGGATTTGTTTGGAAACTTTGACATCATAGATTGTGAGAGTATAGCATTTGAATTAGGAAGATTATTTTTTTGGCCTTGTTTGATAGAGTTGATAGTCCTTGAATCCTCTTAGAGTGAGATTTATACACCAACTACAAATTTTTTTCATCGGTTCTAAATTATATGGACTATCATGTTAGTTACAAAAACATGACAATTATACTGATGTAAAAGAGGAGTTTCAGCATAAATTACCCAAAGTTGCTTGACATACCTCAAAACTTTGGCTACTAGAATTCTTTATCCTAATACTTGATCAACTTTTTTTTGATAAATTTCCTACAAATGGTTATTCATGTCCACTCCTTATAATAACATTTCAATCTTTTTTGCAAAATTGACTTCACATGAATTTCCATTTTCTATAGGAATTAAACATACAAATCATTTCCTAGGGGTGACTTTTAAATGTATTCTCAAAATTTGTAACATATAAAGGTTAATAGGAGTTATATTGTGAAATGATGGGAAGTGTATAAAGCAACTACTGTACCTTTGGGTCAAGATCAACGGCATATAATTATTTTTAGGAAAGTCAGAAAAAAAAAAAATGAAAGAGAGAAGTTATTGAATTAAAAAAAATTAAATGACCAAGTTGTCATATACAAAGAAAATGTCTAGTATTAGATGAAAAGGAAAATATGATGTTCAATTACCATCCATCATCAAGGAAGTTTATAATGGCAAAGTGAGGAGGATATATCTTTATTGAAAAGTGAATCTTGTAGGTGGAGAGGTGCCTTTTATAATGAAATCCATTGTTCATCATGAATCCTCTAAGGATATGGGACAATTTAAAGATGAAAGCTTAACTATGGGTGGTTGAGCTCCTACTAAGATAAACCTGCCTATGACAAGCAAACCATCCATGACATGCACCTAGGAAATGACCCATCAGAGTCTTACATCAAACCATGACAAATTTTCTCTAATAAATAAGATTAGGACTACATTAGGTTGATTAATGACCAAATTCAATGGCTTGGGTGATGGTGATGGAGTTATTAGTGCTTGTTTTAGGAACTTATAGCTTTTCAATGTAAATTCATCAAAGCATGTGATTTTTTAAATTCTTTATGTTTTGGCCATGTTAGGAAATATTGTACCCATGTTAGAAAATATTTTGACTGCTTTAGGTAGTAGGATGGCCATCATGCATATACTTTTTGCTGATTTTGGAATAGTCTACAAACTCTTTTGGACCAATTGGTAAGCACACTTCAAAAGTTCATTAGAAATTCAAAATTTGTCAAAAAAATAAAATTTCAATTGCCCTCTTCTTTTCTCACAATTGACTTTGTATGGAAAAAGATCTAAATTTTTTTGCTACTTGCAACATGGCAAAACACTCATTCTGCTTGTCATAGGTAGGTTTACTTTAATCCTAATTGACATATCCCACATGGGTTGTTTCACCTCCTACCAACCCACTTGTGTAAAGGAGTTATCTACTTGTCTTCCCAAACAAGCAAGTGAAAGGGGATGTTGTAATAACGCGACGAAAACATCAAATATAATTTAATATAAAGTTGAATATTTAAAAATTAAATTTTAATTTTCTGAACCTACTTTGGGAACTTTAATTAATTTTTTGGCAACAATGTGCTGACCTTGCCCCAAAGGTATGGTATTTAATAGTTAATTTTAATTTTTGGATGTATTAGACTACTTAAAAATATGTTCATAGTGAAATATCCTTGAAAAAAACCCGGAAGTTGCATCCATTGCAAGTTGTTTCATGTTTTTTGGATTCTTGATGAATTAGTTATGAATTTTTAATTTTTAATTAAATAAGGTTGTAAGAGTGTTCCCACCTTGGCATGTTCACTATTGGTATTGTACATTGAAGAATGCAATGTGTACTTCTATATGAAAGAACTCTTATAGAACCTAATTGCTTTCACACCTCATATCCTTACAATAAACTTCCATTAATTTTGTATAAGAATGGGAAAAGAATTTTCAAGTGTTCAAGAATTGAAATTGCCTTTGCTAAGTTTCTTTAGTACACAATGACACATTCCAATCACGATGACTACGAATTGATATTGGAAATGTAGTGCAATAGTCTATTGTGTAAGTAAAATGTCCCATAACTAAGATGAGGTGATCTTAGATGAGAAAAACATCCACTCAAAAGGGAGTCATCACCATAACCAAAATTGAAAACGCTTGAAAAAACAACACTCAATTGTTACCAAAAATCTGGACCCTGAAAGAGGCCACGAGTTTGCTGCCTTAGGGGTGCAATTAGGGGAAAATTTAAAAAAAAAAAAATTATTTAATTTTTTCGAGATGATGGGGCACCACTGTTGGCATGTCAGATATGGCAATTTCTTTGTAGTGTTTTTAAAAATAAAATGATCTTTTTTTTGTATTAGCATTGCGCTGCGTTGTGAAACAACCTCTTTCAAGGTCTAGATCTTTTGTAATGAGTTCTATCTAGGTAGCTATTGTATCCACTTGAGCAAGTATGTCTAGGGACTACATTTTAGGAGTAGCTTTGCCTTGTTGTAAAACTAATTGCAACCAAGTAAGGTAAAGCAACCCATTATGGACCTTTTACCCATTGCAGACTCCTAAGAATGACCCCAATACGGTTTTCTTTTAGTTATTGAGATTTGGGCCACATTCAATGTTTTAGTGAACTGGAATGGAGTAATTAGTGACTACAATAGGAACTTTCAGTTTTGCAGTGTTAGTTTATTGTAGGAAGTGCCTTTTTCAAGTCTTTTGTGTTAGAAAATATTGTGACCGTAATAGGTGAGTAAGATGAGTGTTATGGAACATTTTTTTGTTGGTTTTAGGGTAGTCTATAGACTCTTTGGGGTTATAATGGGATGAACACTTCAAAAATTCATAACAAATTCACACTTTATCGCAAAAATATAGTTTCAAATGCTCTTGCCATTTCTATCACTGGACTTTCTCTGGAAAAAAAAGGAGAAAATTTCAGAAATGACAAGAGGGCAAACCCCACATTTGGTCAGTAATGGGCTGTTTTACCTTATGTCGAGTCCAATGAAAAAAGTCCATGAATCTGGAACTTGCCTCCCCAAAAGTTTGTTTACCAACAGTTTCAATTCTCCTAAAGCAATTGTTGCACATCTTCATGTAGAATTTTCCATTTTTTTCTTCTTTTCAGCAAGATTCCACATATTCTGTGGAAGTCCACCCTTTTCAGATGTATGAGTTTTTTGAAAGAAAGTTAAATAGTGTGGCCCCTCTTGCAGAGTTCTCATTGTCAAAGCAGCTCCCCTTTGTGAACTGAACTTAACCCCTAATGGACTGAGGCACATTTTGGGCAGAGATTGTCAAAAACTGACACTTTTTAGGGTAGTAAGAAAAAAACGAAAATAAAAGTTTTTTTTTCGAAATTCAACCGTACAAATTTGAACTAGACTTCTTTGGGAACATGTGGGAAATTTTCTAGAAACTTTGACCGCATGGATTGAAAGATTATAAAGTTTGAAGTTAGGTGAAAACATTTTTTTCCAACCTTGCCTGACATGGCCTACAAACTTTAACTCCTTCTAGAAGAGTTTTTCACATGCTACCCAAAGCTGCCCGAGCTGCCCGGAAAGTTCAGGGCAGCGTAACTTTTGATCCGGACACCCGATCGGAAAAAAAATTAGATTTTCAGGAAGGAGATACATAGTTACACTACATGTTCAAATTTCATGAACATCCAACTAAAAATGACCTCGTAGGAGCCTACCCGAGATTTCTTGCGTGCGTTGAACGGACACTTGGTCCTTTAGGGGTTAATTACAAACCAGAGGACTGAATTTGTTGTAGCCGTTCCTTTTTCAGGCCTTGATGCGTTGCGCAGGCATGTGCATGCAATTGCCGGAGCAGCCGGCGTCGTCTCCTGCTCGTTAGCTTCCTGATGGCGATAACTTAAAAAAATTAAGTGATTCGGAGTCCGTGAGGAACTTGGACGGAGAAGCCGAAGTGAAGTGTCCGGGCAGTCTGGCTCTTGCATTGTCGGATTTTAATAAAACATTTCAGGCTTGCTTTCACCACCAAACCTGAACTTGTGTCTGGATCCAATTGTACAGTCCAAGTTATGCCTTCGTGTCTTCACCCTGACAGGCCGCGCCATCAAAAAGCTCACAACCCAAACAGACAAATATAGCAACTTACGATTGCTTTCCAGCTTGGGTTTCTTTCACCACCGGCTTCCCAGCAGCGGGTCGAGCCGGCTCTTGGGACTTGTACAGTACAGTAGCAGGGAGGCCTGTCCCACGGCCTGTCCACGTTCCAGTTCGTGGGTCTGTTTTCGAGCCACAGGCTCACTTGTTGGGAGTCTCCCACCAGTGAGCTCAATAATAAGTAACTTTGGTGAGCAGGTGAGATTGCAGAAGTCGATAAAAAACAAGAATCTATGGGTACAGTGCGGAGGAGCTGATCGCCGCTTTATTCTGTTTGTGGAAAGGTAGTGGTTGGAATTGATGTTCTGGCTTTTGGGGAAAGCTCGAATTCCAGTGGGCTATGGTTTGTGAACGTGCCGTAGGGGTATTGATACACTGAATATGACGCTGTGGAGATGACGGCTCTCCTGGTGTGTGTATTCACTGGCAGTGGCCTGCTGGAGCCTGATCTCTCTAGCTTGAACGGAGCTTCAGGGACTCTGGAATCTGTTGTAGGGTTTTCGATCTGAGTGGAATGTGGAAATTGCAATTGAAGACTCGGTTTGGTCAATTTTGATAGTTGAATTGGATTTGCAAGGAGTTGTTACCAGCTTCGAATCAATTGCACAGAGATTATCGTTTACAGGTTTACCCCTTTTCTTTGAGGCGCATTGATCACATTTCTTGAGTAGGGTTGGGCTTGCACTCTTTCTACCGTGAGGACTAAAGACTCTGGCTTGTGTTCCAAGACTACAAATTTAGAACTCATCCTTCCCTGACTTTTCTTTCAAATGCTGACTTCAACACTCTAGTGGAAGTGCTTCAAAGTTAATACTAAATAGAGGATTGCTGAATATCAACCTGTTTGTGTTGCAGGCAACTCTTCCATCTGTGGTTTCCTCAGTTTGAAGAGATGGAGATTCCTCCACTTTCAGGTGATCTTCTCTCTCAATCCAATCTCGAGCTTGTTTTGTCGCTTATTGCTTCGTTTTGACATTCTTGAGTACTAGTGGCACGGCACCTTCTGAGGACAGTGCCAATTAAGAGCAAACGCAGAGCAAATAGAGGAACTTACCTTAGCTTTAGGTGTCCTGTCAGTGATACAATTTCATGTCAATTTAGAGGGTGATCAGTAAGAAGGTTATGCCGGGGACTTGCATTTAAAGAAATTCACTAGGTAATGCTACTTACTGCTGGACTGATGGGGCTGATTTTTTGATTGCGTTGTTTGCAGAGTTCTGGGAAGAATCTCAACGGAGTTTGATGTCCATTGCTAATTACCTCGACATCGGAGCCTGTAGCTCCGACGTCATAGACACGGAGAATGCTCTCTTCATGGAAAATTCCTGCTTCCAAAACGGTTTGGTTTCCGGGGTCCACTTGATATTCATGGCAACGTTATTAATTCTACTACTGGCGAATAGATCCCGTACCGACACTACCGATTCGGCAGCCAGACCAGGCTCTTTCTTAGAATGGACATGCCTCCTCTTCACATCTGGACTAAGCTTTTTCAATTTAGGGCTCGCTCTATTTCTGTGGGCCGCCGAGAGACAACCCCCTGTGCTACAATGCATTTTCTTTCTGGTACAAGGACTGGCATGGTTGTGCCTGGCCTTCACAGTGAAGGTTCACAAACGACCTGAATATGCAAAGCTTGTGCGAGTGTGGTGGGTAGCGTCCTTTGTCCTGGGAACCTCTTCTGCCATTGCAGCAATCTTCAATGTAGTTAACAACCAGAGGGTGACCCTGTCGACAATGTTGAGTTTAGCTTCTTGGCTGGTGTACAGTTTACTACTGCTGTGCGCTTTTGTCAAGGGACAGAGCAAGGGACCCCGAATTGAAGAGGAGCCCCTTCTTGCTCCAAGCGATGAGGAGAAAGTGTCTCCTTTTGCAGCAGCTGGAGTCTTAAGCCGTGTCAGCTTTGGGTGGCTCAATCCTCTTCTAGCTTCTGGTTTTCGGAGCCCACTGGAACTTGGCGATATTCCTCGGTTGGGGAAGACGGATTCAGCTGAAGAGAATCTGGAAAAGTTTGCACAGGCTTTGAGGGAGCAGGAGAGAGGAGGAAAGCCGTTTTCCGTGTTTTGGGCTCTGGCAGCGTGTTTCTGGAAGCCCATGGCAGTGAATGGTTTGTTTGCTCTGGGGAAGAGCATTACTGTTTCCCTGGGGCCGGTGGTGCTCAAGACGTTTATTGAGTACACTGGTGGGAAGCGGGTGTTTAAGTATGAAGGTGTGGTGCTTGTGGTTGCTCTGTTTTCTGCCAAAGCTTTGGAGTCTGTGTCACAGCGGCAGTGGTATTTTGGGAGTCGGAGAGTGGGTTTGCAAGTAAGGTCCGCTCTCATGGCCTTCATATACCGGAAGGATCTCCGTCTTGCAAACCCAGGTACTTCACGAACCCTTCTATTTGGTTTTGCATGGAATTGGATTCCACACTTTCTAAGACGAGTCAGGCAAGTTTAGTTTTTGGAGCTTTTCATCAACTGAGCTGCCACAACTTCCAGTTTAACCCTCAAGGACCATGACTCATGAATTTCTACTAGTTTTGAGTGGGCAACGTGGATAATTTCTTGTGTCCGATTTTATTTATTTTGTGACCAACACATTCAATGTTCTTGACTGATTTGGTGATTTATAATCTGGCCCCTTAAATTCTATTATCCGAGCATGACTAACCGAATTTGACATATTCAAACCATGAATCCTTGGTTCTTTAGGGGTGGGGTGGTTTGAGCATAGTTTATGGTTTGTTTAGTACAACCCACTGTTCGTCCTGTTCTAGTAAGTCCTAATGCAGTTAGAACGCTCCCTTTTTTGATTGCAACAGGAAGGCAGAGACACGCAGCGGGCGCGGTGGTGAACTACATGGCAGTGGATGCGTACCGAATAGGAGAGTTTCTGTACTGGCTGCATTTCTCATGGACCACCGCCCTCCAGATCTGCATTGCATTGGTGATCCTTGCATATGCAGTTGGATGGGCAACACTGGCTGGCCTGGCGGTCATTCTTATATCCATGGCGATAAATACCCCATTAGCAAGGTCTGAAAACAAATTTCGAACAGAACTCATGGCTTCTCGAGACGCATCCATACGGGCCACAACCGAAGCTCTTCGGAACATGAAAATCCTCAAGCTCCAGGTACCCTACAATGAAACCTCGATGTTTGATCAGAATGTTCATATTCTAGTAATAAGTTCTCTCATTTTCCTGCAACTGAGTTTCTTATGGCTACCTCCTTTAACAATTCTCGCATGCAATAATTAACATTTGGTAATCGCTTCTCTTTCGCTTCAGTCAGTACATAATATTCTGTATCAGTGTTCACTTCTTACCCTTTGCATTTTCGTTTATAATTGTCTATTCTAATTGACTGAGTATTCAATTTTGAAAGGATCTGTGCCATAGGAAGATGTTCGAGTATTTCGTATATACATATACCCTGATTGTTCGTTGAAGTCGCAACTGCGGCCAAGGTGTTTGCCGTTTCTTTAAAGTCTATGTGATGTGTGGTTGTGTGCAGGCATGGGAGGACAGGTTTAGGGCGCAGATACTGAAACTACGTGAAGTAGAAGTAAAATGGCTATCTAAGGTGTTATATCGAAGGGCGTACAATACCGTGGTCTTCTGGTTGTCACCCGTGTTAGTCTCAACTGCCACATTTGTCACATGCCTGTTTTTGGGCATTCCACTCAACGCAAGCAACGTGTTTACAGCTCTGGCTACGTTGCGGATCATCCAGGAGCCCATCAGATTAATCCCCGACATGGTAGCCACCACTATCCAGGTAAGCATTTGATCAGCTGCTGTGATTTTTATGTGCTCAGTCTCTAACAACTAACTTATATCTGATGCCAACACTAGCAGTAACTCATTAGTCATTTGGCCCTCAAGACTCATGATTTCTCGTATTCACTATTTTACAACCCTTCGAGACTTGTGGCTTTGTTTGGCGACAAATGTACTAAAGTGGGCCTGAAGTTGAACAAATTTTGCTTCAAGACCCTACTTGTGCAGCATCTAATGATTATTTACGCATCTGAAGTGTCAAAGCCTATCCATGGATTTCCTCATCCAAAACGATTTAGAAAAAAAATTACATTAACTTATGCATGCGGCTTCCAAATAATACATTTCTTGGGTGTGGTGAAATCCTCTTCAAAATGAGGAAAGATTCTCAAAAATTTAGTAACCATAGAAAACTCACTTGACTGTTGAAGATGGTTTCTTCTTGAGAATGCAAAAAAAAATACCTTGCTAGCACAAACTTTGAATTTTGGTAAGCGTATGACTGTTGACACATGGATGGTTGCCAGGTCCAAATATCACTAGCTCGTATTTCCAAGTTTCTTCAAGAGGATGAGCTGCAGTCTGACGCTGTGGTGAGGAACGATTTCTTCAAGGCTTCAAACTACGCGGTGGAATTCGAGGATGCCACGCTCAGCTGGGACCCTGATTCTGTGCTCCCCACGTTGAGGAACCTGAGTGTGAAAATCAAGCCTGGCCAGCGTGTGGCAGTGTGTGGAGAAGTCGGATGCGGGAAGTCCTCTTTCGTTGAAGCCATTATTGGAGAGATTCCCAAACTCTCTGGATCGGTACATACATTTCATTACCTGCAGTCTTTCTGAGCTTCCAACACCAGGATTTCCAAAACCAAACAGGTTACTAGCCCGCCGTGTATGCAATTGGTTCATCGTGTGAACTTCATGTTCACATGACTGACGCCCATTCCCAAATTTTGTGCAGATCTGTGTGAATGGCACTGTGGCGTACGTTGCGCAATCAGCATGGATTCGCAGCGGTACTTTCCGCGACAACATTCTGTTTGGGAAGCCCATGAACAAAGAGCACTATTGGAAGACATTACGAGCTTGCGCTCTAGACAAGGACCTGGAGAGCTTTCCTCATGGTGACCTTACGGAGATTGGTGAACGGGGTATGAACATGAGTGGAGGCCAGAAGCAGCGCATGCAATTAGCGCGGGCTGTGTACCAGGATGCTGATGTTTATCTCTTGGACGATCCCTTGAGTGCTGTGGATGCCCACACTGCTGCTAGCCTGTTTAACGTACGTTAATCCTTTAACTCCCAAATCCTCTTATCAAATTTTTTCAAATTTTTTCTTTACATATTTTTACAATATATTGCTCACATGAATTTCATCAAATTGATAGTAAAGGAAGGTAAATTTATGGCATAGATTTTTTTGTTTCAGACATAGCCTGTGTACTAATTAAATCTATGGGAGTTCACTACAACATGACTGGTATTAGTAATATGTTAATAGGTTTTAGGTATAAAAATACATCTCCAGTACGAAATTTTTTACATGATTCAGGTTGTTATACGAAAGAGTGTAGCTGCTACGTGTCTAACTGAAGCCACGAACACATTTCTGAAATGTTGAATATTGCCTCATTTTTAAGAGGGTGCACGTCAATTGATGAACAATACCGAGCTTGTAATTTTTTGGATTGCACTGCGGATTAGTGGCTAACGAATTGATTCTTTCAGGGTTGCATCATGGAAGCTCTACAAGGGAAGACTATAATCTTGGTGACACACCAAGTGGAGTTTCTTCCAGCCGTGGATTCTATTCTGGTAAGAGAGCTCTTTCATATTGCAGTCGTCTTGCATCTACTGTACAATACAAAATATCAGGGTCAGTGAATATTTTCCTTTTCAAGCCCTGGGTACACAACATTCCAACCTTAGTTTGAGAGATCTAGAAATGTGATTGGTCAAAAGAACTGTCCTTGAGGCATTTACACTTTGTCCAAATGGCCATTGAGAAAGAATCTTGACAATGGATAATTAAATAACATGGATGCTTACATGTCAACTCTTCTTGTAAGGATCTTTCCCGTTAGACCATTTTGTGAAGCTCCAAATATTGTCAGCGTACAAAACAGTCAAACAAGCAAGACCACTTGGCCTAGATTAGCCGATTTATCTCAATGCGTTACCACCTGTCCCATGGGCTTCAAATAGCTACGCCTCCACATTTTGCTTGTCTTCAAGTGTAAACCAGCTCTAAGCCCTGCACTTGGGCATTGAATTTCATCGCGTCATTTACAGATTTCCATCTTGGCAGAAGAAACCTATCCAGGCACACCAAAATCTGTCAAATTCTAACATCTTCATGATGTGTTCCCCTACACAGCTGCTGCGAGACGGAGAAATCTGGCAAGCAGGTACCTACACCGAACTTCGAAGCAAGGGCACAGCCTTCGAGGATCTCGTGACGGCCCACGAAGAAGCCATGGGAGGCTCCACCTCCGACTTCTCATCCTGGAGCACAGTACCACCAGACCAGCTGCAACGGATCCCCAGCAGAAGCCGATCACGGAGGGAAGAGGACGCCCTCCAGTTAACCCGAGATAAGCAAACTGCAACCCAACTCACAGAGCAAGAGCAAAAGGAAAGTGGGAACACGGGGTTGAAAGCGTACCTGGACTATCTCAAGCAAGCCAACGGGTTTTTCTACTTATTCCTTTCGATTGCCGCTCAGCTGGTGTTTGTGTTGGGGCAAGTTGCATCCAACTGGTGGTTGGCTTCGGAAGTTGGAAACCCAGACATGAGCACTTCCAAGTTGCTGTTGATCTACTCCACCTTGGCGCTCTCCACTGGATCATTTGTTTTCCTTCGATCGGCGTTTCTGTCTGCGATGGGAGTCGCGGCCTCGCAGTCGTTTTTCGCTGATATTCTCGGATCCCTGTTTCGTGCGCCCATGGCTTTCTTTGATTCCACGCCAACTGGGCGAATTCTAAGTCGGGTATGTGCATGTAACATCTCTAAAACTCCTGCTCCTGTACTCCTGTAAATTCCTTAGTAACATTAACTTCAAATTACTCTAATGGAGGCATTGGGTCAATAACAAGTTCATGTTAGAGTTTAATGCCCATTAAGCGTCATATCAACATTATTTTAACATCTACGAATGGAGTATTGAGTTAACCACTATGGTGTGTTGTTACTTTTATCGGAGTTGTATGAATATTACATTACTGTTCAGGATTCACGAGTGCTCTTGCACGTATTGGATTGTTTGCTCTTCTATTTCAACTAGCTTTCTTGGTTTTTTGCTTACGTTGGTATTTAGGTTGAAGCGGGCAAGAGAACAAACAAACATCACCATGTTCTGGGTACTTGGATCTTGTGATCAAACCTAGCATGTGTCCTCTCCGCCAAAGAAATGATTCATTTGGGATAATATCAACTTGATGAGATGGTGCATCACTATTTGACAGTTTGTTTTGGACACGGGTAATGAAATAATTATTTTTCAGGGTGCCACATTGGATTGAATAACACTCTGTCATCAACAGCATGCCACATGGGACTTAGAGATGTAGGCATTACTAAACGTGAATTAATTATGTACAAAACCGATGGTCACATAGGGTATCTTGATTTAAGAATTTGGTATGCCTCTTGCAATAGGAATGTCACCATCTTGTCAACTTTGGGTGCAGGTTTCTTCGGATTTTAGTATACTGGATATGGATGTAGCTTTCGCCTTCGGTTTTGCGGCAACG
The DNA here is from genome assembly GCA_963920665.1 of Straminergon stramineum. Classification (NCBI taxonomy): domain Eukaryota; kingdom Viridiplantae; phylum Streptophyta; class Bryopsida; order Hypnales; family Calliergonaceae; genus Straminergon; species Straminergon stramineum. The sequence continues at coordinate 1,726,787 of OY987269.1, read as the reverse complement.
GCCTCCATGAATGCGCTGACCAACTTTGCTGTCAACGCCTGTGTAACCTGGCAAATCCTGTTTATTATCTTCCCATTTACTTATGCTGCTCGGAAATTACAGGTAAAATACTCTTCACTTTCTCCATGGAGAGTTTTTTTCAAGAGGGCCTAGCCTCATACTTGTTGAGAAATCTCATTCATGGTAGCCATTGTAAAGATTTGCAATCGGCACTACTTGGTTTGCTAGCCCGAAGTTAACTAAAGATTTGTTCCCACTTGGTGTTATCAAAGCGAATTTAATCTAAAGGTGTACCTAATTTCATTCCAAAGGCTCTCATTAACGCCACTCTTGATATTAAGTAACAACATCCCAAGTAAATTAGGGTTTCCAGTTTATTTATTGTTGCTTCTAGATTGATGCAGTTGGGGTTAGCATTTCAAACCATTGCCCTATGCAGTTGATGAAAATGAATGTGTGAGTCCATTGCCAGTTAGTTTACGGGAATTAGCACTAATTTGCTATCTCGCACTTGGTAAACAATCCCAGGTAGCTAATCAGGTGCAAGCGGCGCCTACCAAGTAGAAATTTTGTTACTGAAAGTAAAGCTGTAGAGGTTTGCTGGAATATTTCTTGGGTGTTTGCCACAGTAGGACTCCGCTCACGTGCTGATCATGACTTCACCTCAACGCAGCTTTATTACTTGGCATCCGCCAGGCAGCTCATGCGGATCAACGGAACCACCCAAGCCCCCATTGTGAACCACTTTGCAGAAGCCATTGCAGGAGGATCCACCATTCGTGCGTTCAACAAGGAGTCCGAATTCGCGGTGGAGAATTTGTCTCTCATCGATGCCAATGCCAGACCGTTTTTCCATAGCTTCGGAGTCATGGAGTGGCTCATCCTGCGTCTTGAGCTTCTCTCCGCCATTGTTCTGTCTGCATCTGCGCTTTTCATCGTGCTCCTTCCGGAGGGTCACATCGACCCAGGTATATATGCCCCCAAGCTGATCATCTTTTCATTCCACAGTCTACGTAGAAAGGCTTCCATGTTGTGACTATTTGGAGACATGACCTTGAATTTTGGAGAAGATTTCGTTTTATGATTTTGTCCTGAAGTTCCTGGAACAATCTAAGCGCCACTGCACCTAATTGGTGCCACAATGAACATTCTATTTCCATTTCAAAACTTAAATCTAGAATAGGTTTTTTGTCTTCCGAGATTTATGTCACGTGGATTAGAAAAGCATGCCATCCCAAGATTTTGGCCTGAAATGAAATAAGAATGTACATTATGGAGCAATTAGAGGAAGTTGCGCTTCTAGGTGCACCTACCTTAGATTTTTGTACACTGTGTAGATATGATTTGAGCCTAGGGAGTGGATAGTCTTTCGATTGTGGAAAGTTGTGCCACCACTGAGTAAGAGGAGGACGATTGTTCTAGATTTAAGTTCTGGAATGAAAGGTACTGTTCATTATGCACAATCAGGTGCAGTGGCGCCTACGTTTTGGGTGCACCTACCTTACCTGTTGGCACCAGTTCCTTGCTGATGTCTACCAAATTGTTGAATGCGATTTATGGTGATGTCCTCATGTATATTTAACATTTGGGTTGGGGCTTTGGAATGCAGGCTTCGCTGGTCTCGCCCTCAGTTATGGCCTATCTCTCAATATTTCCGTCGTTTTCAGTGTCCAGAACCAGTGCAATCTGGCAAATACAATCATTTCCGTGGAAAGAATTAAGCAATATATGCATCTGGAAAGCGAGGCTGCAGTTGTTATCAACGACAAAAGGCCTTCTGCACATTGGCCCAGCGTTGGCAAGGTTGTGCTTGAAGATTTAAAGGTGAATACGTTTCCTTGTTCTGCATATTATCATATTCCCATCTTGATTCAAACCGTAGTCCATGTGGGTCCTTCCTATACCTCACTTCTCGGTAGCTCTCTTAGATCCTCACTTTGTAGAAGTCTCCTAAATTAAAATTTAGCAGTCATCTTTCTGTGCAGATTTTATGTTGCCGCTGGACGTTCTAACCAATGTCGAAGTTGTGATCGATTTGAGCTCAATCAAGTTAGTTGATGTTGAATTTGTATGAGATTGGTTTATAATCACAAAACAAGATTTTCACTGAAATAAGAGTGTTTCAGACAGTTTCAGAAAGAGGATCTTCTCATAAGGAGGTCTCTCTCAGTCTGTGGTCGCAGCGATTATACAAAGGCCTCCCCATGACGCAGCATAGGAAGTCTTTTGTGTGATCAGGACCCCATCCATCGTTGAGGAGTTTCTCTCCATAACGTTCTCGAAACAGTTCCATTTTCATTTTTTCTAAGAATCATGTTTAGGTTTAGGGTTACTATCATGAACCTTAACACTTGCATTTCCATGGCAATTCCAGGTCCGATATCGTCCCAACGCGCCTTTGGTTCTGCGAGGAATCACGTGCACCTTCGAGGGTGGGCAGAGGGTGGGAGTGGTGGGCCGCACAGGAAGTGGCAAAACGACGCTGATCAGTTCTCTCTTCCGACTTGTGGAGCCCGCGAGTGGAAGGATTACCATCGATGGCATCGACATTTCCACCATCGGGCTTCACGATTTACGATCACGCCTTGGCATAATCCCTCAAGAGCCTACGTTGTTCCGAGGAACCGTGCGGTTCAATTTAGACCCTCTTGATGAGCACTCAGATGTTGAAGTATGGGAGGTAAGCTAGTGTTTTCCCTCTCCTGACTTATGAATTCTCGGAATTTTTGCTGGTATGCTTCTGGTGCTTCCGGGTACCATTGTCGTGCATGTTAGCATCGGGCTTTGAAAACATTGACTGATACCCTCCAATCTCTCTTCAGGCCCTTGACAAATGCCAACTGGGTGACATTATGCGAGCAAAACCGGAACGGCTAGATGCACCAGGTGAGAAATCATTGCTCGGTGTTTATGACGAGATTGTTGTGTTTCCTGGCGTATTTTCTATGTGTTTGATGGTGTTGTTCAAAAGATTCTATTTTGACTGGATAATCCTATATTGTGCAGATTTTGACCTTCTTTGCGTAACATGATGTATCAACAATGTTAATTCTTCATTTCTTTATTTATTTGTCTTAAAGTGGTTTAGACCTACAGCTTTCCGTGTAATTATTGTGGGGGAGGAGTTAGTGGTGTCCAACTATTCTATGGGGGTTGAAACATCTGTTAAAGCTGAAGATTCTAAGCTTTTACAAAGTCATTTCTTTCAGATTAGCACAACCCACATTGATTTCACTAAAAAGTGTAGAGAAAGATGAAGACTGAAGCCAAATGGCTTCCAAACCTTGGCAGTGTCGGATGATGGCGAAAACTGGAGTGTGGGACAACGGCAACTGTTTTGCTTAGGACGGGCGTTACTGAAGCGGAGCCGCGTCCTCGTGCTGGACGAAGCCACGGCCAGCATTGACAACAGCACGGACGCCATTCTGCAACGAATCCTGCGTCGGGAGTTTTCCGACTGCACTGTTGTCACGGTGGCGCATCGCATTCCCACCGTCATTGACAGTGATATGGTGCTGGCTCTCCACGATGGTTAGATTTCTGTCTCCTCTCGACCCCAATCGAGGCTCTGATTGTTCTGTGAGTATTGCTTAGATGTTTGGTACGCAGAAGAGTCGATCACCTAAGGTCTTGACTTGACTAGGTTATGCTTTGTACTAAGAATATGGAGCACGAAAACCAGCATATTATAGGGTTTGTTTCCCTCTAGGCCTGACGCTTTGAAGACCTCAAAAATCACAAACTCTATGAAGATGGAATGGCCGCTGGGCTGCACAAAGGGTCCCTCCTCTGGGTCTAATATATAAATTATGAAAGGAGGGTCCCTACTCCCTAGGGATTGGTCTTAGTGTAATAGTTTTAAATACACTAATAAGGTCCTCTATACTTTGTCGCCTTTAGCATCGTAGAAAGTGCTAAGTCCGCACCGCAAGGTGGAAGAATGCTTTGAATCTCACATCTTGTGTGTGCAATTGCAGGAAAGATGGCCGAATTTGACCAACCTAAGAAGCTCCTGGAGGACAGCAGTTCGCTGTTCGCGAGACTGGTGGCTGAGTACTGGGCCAATGCCCACCATTGAAGCTACCTCGGCAGCAATTCGCAATGGGAGCGATTCAATTTTGTAATTCATCTGAATTATTTGTAAATATGCTCCACAAATTTATCAACTGGTGTCACGAAATTGCTGCCTGTGTTACGCAGCTAATTGCGTAGACATTTTTCGACTGCTTTTCCTTCGAAAGGAAGGTATCAGTTTTATATATGTGGTCACTAGTAGCCAAGATTTGGAGGGGAACCTATTTAACTGTTCAGAGTGGTTCCATATTCAGAACGGAAATCCTGTAGGTTCTCACCAGTTTTAACTTTTAAGGGCGTGTATTTATGTTATGGTGTGATGAATAGGTTATTTACTGCACCACAAGCCTATACTACCCTTGAGAAGTTCATCTACGAAGTGTCTCACCTATATAAAACATTTTTGAGAGCTACAACTATTGACCTAATTTCTTTTCAGACAAGTCATATACACAAATATGATCGCTGCCTTCCCTGCATCCTGGTAGTGATTAGTAACACGAAGATGATTCCTAAAGCTTGTCCATTAATGAAAAGGGGTAACAAGTTTTTCGAATTCATCACCTAGGCATCCTACTGTATGGAATGCTGCAGAGACTGTACTGAGAAACAGTCCACCAGCGGTGCAGTAAGCGGACAGAGGTACCAAACTTATCCAGTAACTCCACGATGCCTGCAAGGTACATAGTGAAATTGATAACTAATCTACAGTCTTGTCTACCAAGCAAAGCAACCGAATGAACAATCCGTTGTGCCGTGTCAATTATTATTGATAGCATTGTCCTACACGGAAACAGGAAGTATTACAGGTAACTAGTTCTAAGCATTTGAGGGCGTAGCGCTTAGTCTTAGGCGTACCCTCAGAAATTATCACCACGCTGCGATCATGAAGGCCATATAAGGATTCCGAGGGCCTCTACGCTATGAAAAGAAATTGGCAGCGAATCACGAAAAAGTGAGACTTCAGAAGAACAAGAAATAGAGACATATCGCGGTGCAGAAACTGGAGTAGGCAACCTTCATTAGAAAGGTGGTGTTATGAAACACCATTTGAATTATAACCCGGTCTCAAGCCCGCTCTCCCCTGATACGGCGGGCCAACTGAATATCCTTGGGCATGATCGTGACGCGCTTGGCATGAATCGCACACAAATTCGTATCCTCAAACAGACCAACCAAGTAGGCCTCGGAAGCTTCCTGCAAAGCCAGCACTGCGGAGCTCTGGAACCTCAAATCCGTCTTGAAGTCCTGCGCAATCTCACGCACCAAACGCTGAAATGGAAGCTTCCTGATAAGCAGCTCCGTCGACTTTTGGTACTTCCGAATCTCGCGAAGGGCCACAGTCCCCGGCCTGTAACGGTGAGGCTTCTTCACTCCGCCCGTAGCAGGAGCAGACTTGCGGGCCGCTTTGGTAGCCAGCTGCTTGCGAGGAGCCTTGCCTCCAGTAGACTTGCGAGCTGTCTGCTTGGTACGCGCCATAACTGCTAAACAATCTGCGGTAGAAAAGCAATGGTATAGGATTAGAAGAGTAGTACTGGGGTAAACGGGAAGCTTTGGTAATACTAAAGTTTTGCGAGGGGGCGAAGGGTTTAAGTAGATCGCGGGAGCCGCCTGAGAAATTTGAATTCCGGCGCCAGGCCGCGGGAGGCACTGATTTCAATTTAGGGCGGGAACGATTTTGAAATGCCCGTTCGCGCCCAAAGCTGGATGGAAACTTGGGGAATACTCAATGAAGGCCGGGGCTGCACTGCTCCGTTCGTCGTACATGGTGCTATTGTGGTATGGATGAATGGAATAGTTGAAACTTGCCTCGTCAAATGCTTTGGTTTGGGTCAAATTCTTGCCTACGGTAAAGAGAATGTTTTCTGGAATATGTTTTTTTGGTGTTTTACTCCACAGAAAAGTCTCTAGACTAATTAGGATTACAAAAATTTAAGTAGAATAGGGTTGAACTTTTCAAATTCAATCTAAACTCTGAAAATAAATTTATTGAGGATGTATTTCAATTTGTTTTAATGTTGTTGTTTCTAAATTATTAATCCCTAATTATAGGAAATGGAGATCCCAAAGAGACCTTGAAATGCATAGATATCCATTTTTGACGAAGGAACCCATAGTCTTGGATATCAATATGATCAAACGGAATAGTTGCACCAAGTATTGATTCAAATTGTGTGATTTTTGAAAAAATATTTAGATTTGTAAGATGAATTTGACCTAATCTCATGTATTACACTAAAATATACTATATTTGAACATCCAAGATACCAAAACATGACCGCATACAAAGCTCAAGGTTGTAGCACCTACAAAGGCTGATTGGTGCAGCCATTAAAAATCAATAAAAATAGATGTACAACATTCTATGAAAATTGCACAACAAACTCCCAAATGACCATAAATTATATGCAATATTTCCATTGATACTTTTTGAATTTTATAAAATATTCAAGTCAATTGGAACTTTCTCACATTTTCAAATACACTTTTGTATCCTAAAATGCACATTATTTGTACACTATGACAACAAATATTTTCAAAGTCTTGTAGGGGTTAATTTCTCTAAGAATTTCATGAAGCAAAGTTATTTATTGTTCTATAAATATCTCTTTGGAAGTTTTGGCAAGATTGTATAGATTTTGACATAGTCGGACAAGTTCTTTTATAAGTTTAGGCTTAAAAAATAATTGAGGTTACCAACCTAGTCATCAACCTAAAACAAATTACACACCTTGATTCCATTGGGATCTAGAGATTATAAAAGAATTCAAACCAAAGTTTCTTTTAGTTATGTTTTTAAGAAAAACCATATACATTAGATGACGTCTATATTAAAAGTAGTGGTAGCATGTTTAGGGCGGGGGGGCCAAAAATGAATTTATAATGTCTATTGTAATAAATTTGTGACATGTGGTTCTAATGACATTCAAAAATGATCAAATATGCATTTGAATTCATATATCTTGAATTAGACTAGGGTGATTATGCATTTCTACATTGGAGAAGAAACACTAATACCTAGTGTTTATTTATACTTGTATGACTTCAACAAATTATTTTCTCATTGCCTCTTTAACCAAGAGAACTTGTTTGTGTTAAGAAATATTAGTTTTTGGGTTTCATGGCCATAATTTTTTGGTCATTTTCTGATAGCAACAAATTGAATTAATTGTGTTTTCCACTTCATTGTTGGTCAATTTTTTTCTTACAATGAATATTTTGATACAAAATTACTGTGAATCCAAGTAAGTTGAAGCAATGTCTACATGGTAGTTTGCAATGGGAGAAGGTATTCTCCATACAAAAGGTCCAACTCAAAGAGTATATATGGAATTGCACCATTATGTTGAAGTAGAACTACAACAAGTGTTCTGAAGTATTTTCTATGATACTGAAGTGAAACTCTGCGCAATGACCACATGGTCCACAATGGGCTTCCCAATCGATTAGCGCAATTTTTTTACATTCAAAAAAATTCCACCAATTCCTCAGTCCTCTCAATCAATTTAGTCTATGAGTGATGTTGCAGCTAAATTGCAATGCAATTTTAGCTACTACCGCCACACTCCTAAAAGCAATTCAATGCAAGAAGTTAACTTTCCTCCTAATTTCATATGCAACATTTGCAACATTTGTCAACTTAGAAGAATCTGCCTCTCCAACAGTTTGTTGCCACTACGCGCGCAATATCAATAAGGGACACAAGAATCATGCCTACTTTTTTTTTTAATCTAGTCCTGAAGCCAAGGATCATTCCAATCACATTGGAAGTTGATCAATAGGATACTCTTTTTGCCATTTTTCTACAATTAACTAGGTTCTTTAATGTCATGTCTAGTAACCATTGTCAATCTTTCTGGGTAGTAAAGCTCAAGAACATTGAACCATCTTGCCTTTAATTTCCAATTGAAAGGATCAAATTCCCCTCTTCGACCCAATTAAAAATCCCATGATATACCTGTTTTTGTTGCTTCCTCTTCACTTCAATCAATCGGCAACTATAATTTGTTTCACTAGACCTTACATGCTATAAAAGGTAGTCAAGGTCTACTTTCTACTCCTTCAAGCTTGATCAATTAAGTTGTTGGACTCCCTCACAGTGTAAATTTCTATAACAATCAATAGGGTTCTCAATTCTCCTCATCTTACCAGGATTCCATTGATGCTCTGTCTATCTCTGGAAAATGAACAAATTTTTTTTTGCCTGGTCAGATTCAAACACACGCACCCAGCCAGTTTGCAGGCCTTCTCCGGAATTAGCTCCTCTGGTCCTCTAAGGGCATCGCCATATTGCAAGCTCAAGTCTGCACCACCATATATTCGTTTAATTTGCACCTCTTTCTCAAGATGGAATTCTTGCTTGATTTGAGGACTATTCATAAAACTTAGTGCATGTGTCCAAATTCCACAAGAGAAGTAAAGTTGCCTCCCCTTTATTTTGTTGCCGCTCTATAGTTTGTGAAATAAAGGAAGCAGAAGCTGAGCACGGGGGTTGGCCCTCGCAAACAAATTTTGTCATCCTCGACCATGCTTGCCTAATTCTCTTCCCAACGTCTCATCCTAGTGCGTAAGTGTGTTTTTCAGTGAGGGGCCATAGTGTGCACTCTACCCATCTATTGACTTTCAGTAGGGCTTTATCTCTCCAAGTTTGAGATTCCATGATTTGAAGGTTGGATTTGTTAGGGAGGAATGAATCTATTATCCTCGGCATTTGGATTGAAGAGCCTGCATTGCTTCTTCAGGATCCACAACTGAAGTCGTAACCCTCTAACTTTCTTGGCCACACAACAATCATACCAATTGACTCTTAACATTGTTAGTCTTGTGGTCTTATTATTGGAACTTTCAGTGAACATTTGTTTCTGTCACCAGTACAAAGCTCACAGCTTCTAACATTCAGATGTTGTGAATAAAACAGGATGAATAAATTGTGAATAAAATAAAATCAAAATAATGTTATTTGAAATGAAGGTTCTAACAACTTCCTCAATTACAAGTTTCATCAAAATACTAATTACATGAATGAAAGTTACTGACAGATGCGGTTGGGTTTTAGCAAAACCTAGTAATTTGAGATGATAAATTCCAATAATGACACTGATTTAAAAAGAATTTGAGCGCAATTTGATTTTTTCAGGGTCTAGGGATATTGATATCTTAACGTAATAAACACAAGGGTATTTAGTTTGTTTTTCTATAAATAAATTGTTTCAAACAAAATGGAATTAAATCTTGACTCCCATATAAGATTGAAAATGTAAAGACAAAACTCAGGGACCAATCTACATAATCCTCTTTTTATAGTACTGTATGCTCTAGATGAGTTGCATTAGAGAAAGTTTGGACTCTCCGGAGGGTTGCTAGAGTTTGACAAACCAGTCTATACGAAAGAGCCCTAGTGAGCTACTAAAAGTGCGGAATCTCTGACAAAAAAATATTCACCTTGTGTGAATATCGGGACTGACAAAGAGTATAATGTCATTTTCTATTCGAGTGTGTTAGATGAGGGTACTTGCGTAATGCCTTAGTTTAACTGTTAGATATTTTGAAGCCAGTCTATATTTAAGTATTGATATTTTCAATAAATGCTCTGACAAATGTGGATGTACCACCAATGAGCGATAATAGGGGAAAAATTTCTGAGCAAACAAAATAAATGCAATCCAAGGTCCTCTTCGGCTCTCCTTAGTAGCCCTCTGGAGAGTCCAAACTTTCTCTAATGGCTAGCATGATAGAAATCACATATTTTCAAGAGAAACACAAAACAATAATTGCGTGATTGAGCCGGTGTAAACATTACTCCTGATGCTCGTAGAGCTAGGCTTAGATGATTCGGACACCCTCCACTCTAGTTGTGGCAAGGTCTAGCTAAAAAATTCATTTTCTATTCTAGATTTGGAAAGAAACAATCTCTCTGTATATAGAAAAATTCTTCCTGTAAACACTTGCTATGGCCCAGTGTTGGTCTGGGTGTCACTATAATATGGGTATCATCTTGGTTTTGAATACTACTGCTAATCCAACCCGGAACCAAGGTTCAAATCTCAAAGTTTCAAATTTATCATGCTACCTTTGATACAAGTGTTGCAATAGTAACATTCAAATGCAGTACCATGGTTGTTAATTGACCCTGCTAGAGGTTTCAATTTTTCAAAACCTGACCTCATATTATTACCATGAGTGCAATTCAAAGTGCCATAAGAGAATCTTTAATGTAGTTCACGAACTCGATATCTCATTAGTAGCTACAATAGTGGTTCGTAGTTTTTTACAAGAAAACTTGCAAGAGTTTATTATGTGTATTCACATGAAGTTGAACATAACAACATTGTCCAATCAAAAGTGTGCATTTGAAATGTCCTTATTGTAGAACAAACACTACTTATATACATGGAATGCAAAGAAGTCATTAGTATGAATTTCACACTACTAAATATTTCTAAATTGTCTTGGAAGGGCATGTTCCTCAAAACAAATGCTACTTGAGGATAACCCAGGTGCAACATACATCCTACTGAATTCAACCACCAAATCCCAAAGCATCAGTCACCTTCATTCTCACAGCTGCCAAAATTAATACAAATAATAAGGGCTTGGACTTCTAAACTGAAATAACATCCAATATATGTGACATGGAACAAGAGGTCTGAGTTTTCTTGGCACGAGAGGTGAATGAGCAGACTGCAGAGTCCTCACTACACCTTCGAAATTCTGGAACATGGCCTTAATGTTACTTGGCCCACATACCAAAGCTTGGTTCATAGGCATATCCAATGGGGTTCAAACTGTGAAAAACAATGCCGTCATCAAGAGGAGTGATGGGAACAGATTCGAACACATTAGGGTTGATAGGATCATCCAACATGTTATATACCACTCCAGTCCGCTCGATGGTATTAAAAATACAAAGCTTGTTTTCCCTCACCGGTACACAAGTGTACTCAGGATAAACCAACAGAGCTTTGTATCCTTGTCTTTGGCGTGTCAATTTCCTTGTCCACATAAACCCCCCACCATTGATCATGTCCAATGCATCAATGCAATGGGTGACATTCATTCCAGACTCCTGCTCAGAAAACAAGTAAATCACACCGCTACACTCTACCAGTTGGGTAATGGCGAAATGCACCGGTAGTCCAGTCTCCTCCACTGGATGCTGCAAATATGGACACAGCCAATCTTCACGCCATGCCTGTGTTTCCATATCAAATAGCAATACGCCTTTGTTGCCGCTAACCATGAATCCAGTGACAAGCACTGCGTTTTCACTTTCACAAAACACTCCAGATTGATGTTCATTGATAGAGAAATCAGTTCCAGGCACATCCCCTACCACTTCCCATTCTCCCTTCACAGAGTCATACACCTCAGTCTTCCTTGACAGGGATTCCGTCTTCGTTGCAGAACTTCCAATGGCTAGTATCCAGTATCGTGACGAAATCACATCTTCACTTTTAGCCAATGTCGCATGCATGTGTAATACTACGGGATGCCTTGGACATTGCAAGGGTGCAAGTTGGACAGTCATTCCATTCAAAGGGTTAAAAACCAAGATTTTCTCTGGTTCAGTGGGCTTGCCGACATTCACGCAGAATAGTCCTCCGTGTCCAGAAACCAGAAAATCTTTGAATAAATCCATGTTCGGAATGGGAATAGGGACGATGTCATTGTCAATGGGCTTTTTGTCAATGGGCCTGCTGTCCAAATATGGGAGTTTCCTCCATATTTGCTCCTTATATTCGAACCCCAGAATGTGCCAATTCCCATCTTTGACATAGAATACCAGGGGACTCAGAGAACACTCTATTGGGTAACGACTACCACGAGCTTGCTGGAAAGTCTTCCGCTTCACAATGTCTCGAAAGCTTTTGCAAACTAGACGAGCCCTAAAGAGATCATAGAACCCTAAAAAAGCCAGAATCAGTACATCGATTTCTAGAGGTAGTGAATCCCAATCAGATGCACTCTGGACCTCATTGTTCTTTGATATGGACATGCCCTCTAATTGGCTAGGAAGCGTGCTGCGAATTGGGTTCCCGTCATCCATGTGCTCTGAGTCCCCTCCCTCAATGCGTTTTGAATCTAAGGGTGTAGTCCCTGTATGCTCTTTGATTGGCCCACCCAAATCTTCCATGCTTCCGATGATCTGAGCTCAAGATTTGCGGTTGCTATCTTCAGCCTTCTGATTGAATGAACCACCGAGACGCTTTGAACCACAAACACTCACGCGTGCTCAAATAATCCGATTCACTCGCAATCTTGCTGAAATGCAGTATAATGGCACTATACCATAGAAGCACATGACAATTGTCAGAGCCACACTACACATGAAGAGCAATGTAAAAAACACACAAAAGTGTGATAACATCGATGCATTTTCAAAGCCAGATGACATGTCCAAATGGTTTGCTGATGTAGAGACCAACGAAATGATAGAGTTGTTGTCACAACTTAATCAAGCTGAGAAATGAGTTCCACAAATTGAATAGAAATGACTATTTGTAGTAACGGCACTACATTGAAATGCAAAATGATTTGTATTCTTCCTAAACGGATAAAAATATTATCGTTAAAGTACCATATTCTCATGGCCAGGTCATCTAGTCTAGAGGTTTAGTACACCTTATAGGTTGAAGCAGGGGGTTGTGTTAATTTTGGATTTCATGATCACCACTAGCTAATTTGAGGTTTCTGATCCCAAACACAATCCCATTCAAATTTCAAGAATTTGATCATGTTGTTGCAGATAATGAATTCCAAATATTAAGTTCCCAAGTTTCCTAAATATGAAAAAATCTCTAGACCAAGACCAAATGAGCCCTAGCTAGCCCTAGTCAACTTCCATTGGCTCCCTTTGACTATTCATCTTTTCTCGGCTTCCGTAACAATTACCAACTCACATAACCCTAGAAGAGAACATAACACAAAGCCAACTCACACAATCCTAAAGCAGGGCTTATTGGTAGAAATAAAATTTCACTGTTCCAATGTTGTCTTGCCCCCTAGTTTCACAGGAGCCACAGTTCAAATGAACGGACTGGTACTTCTTTGTAGTGTCATCTAAGTTGGTTAGAACAATGTCTCTATGCACAACAACAAGCAAGCACGATTGGAATTGAAAAAATCAACTCTATCGACATGCAACCTCGCCTGCACGACTCCACTTAATAAATATGCCACCCCATGGCCATTCGGTTGAAAAGGAAACTCTCAAAAATTATAATCCAACAAGATAGGAACCCTACTCTGTTATAACCCCAACAATGTGCAAATCAGTGACCAAGTTGAATAACCCTAACCGTATCAATCTTAGGCAAACTTCCTTCCTTCACGTTCCAAACTTGGTGCCCATGCCCTTTTCAAGCATTTACGATTTTTTTGGAATCATACGGTAGATTGGCATAATGAGCTTGAAATGGAGGGAAGTTCACAACATTTTGGCAAAATTCTGAAACCCTACAGTTGGACTCATGTAAGTCACGTGGTGACACCTAATTCTTAGTTGACAAGATTAGCGACATCTATAGCAAAAGTGCAGAATATGTGAATCTAGGGTTTAGGGTAAACAATGCGACCATGGCTTGAACAGATAGCAGACTTACATGACCCACTCTACTTCTATCATCGTCACGTTCCTCTAGGACTCAGGGATTCACAAAGTAAGGGGGGAGCAAGTTGAGGAGAAAACCCATTCTAGGGTGGAACCTTTATTGATAACATGCTTGAAGGCTGATACACGCCTCGAAGGACTTTGGAGAGAGGAAAGCCAAAGAGCGCCAAAGGTAGGGGTGGACAAGAACAATGCAGAGAAACAGGAAAATCCAGGGGCAAGTGAAGAAACTAGAGGGACACAGTGAGACCCCAGAGCTGAGTGTGAGGAAACCAATGAACGACACAAGGGGGCCCTAGAGGATGGACCAACCCTTTTTTTTTTTACTTTTTGAGAAAGTGCCATGGTGGCAATCACTTAAAATTTGGTGAAGTGTTGTATTTCTACATTCATCCATCTTTTGGACTAGAAAATACTTTTCAATCATATGCATACACTTTTTCATCCAAATTTGGCGAATTCATCCACATTTTAAATAGAAATGGAAAATTTTAGGAGAAAAAAGATTACTATTTTCTGGCGAAAAGTAGACATTTATTTTGGAATGGTGCAATCTAGCACCGTGGTGCCAAAAAAAAGGGATGGGATGGACCAAATAGAAAAGCAAAGCCAAGCAAGGGAAAGAGCAAAGAGAGAAAGACTAGGAGGCAAGAAAGCAAGAGACTAGGACCCTAAGAATGAAAGAGCCCTATCAACAGAAAGGAAGGAACTGGAGAAGGCCCTATTGAGAGCCAGTAATGTTGTTGTAAATGGGGGGAGCAAGTTAGAAAGAAGGGAGAGAAGAACAAAATCCTTTTCCGCTATGGGTTGGAGATTTTAGAGCATTGCCACCATGGGGTGGCCAATCCCCCATGGTACAGGCAACATAGTGTGCTCTAGAGATATTTTCTCCTTGGAGTTCCCCACCGTTGAGCTAGCCCCGATGCTCTAAATTCGGGGATTTCCATGGAGAATGGGAAAGTGCCTCCATGTGGTTGGCTATCCACATGAAATGCGAAAAGGAATATTCTTCTTGAAAGAAGATTTCTCTACATCCATTCTTTTCCTCTAGAAGAGAAGAATAGATGCAAAGAAAACTTCTTCCAAGAAGAATATTCCTTTTTGCACTATAGTTTTACTCTGCAATGTTTGGATTTCACAGTCCTCTTGTCGTTTTGACCTCCATTGCTTTCTCCACATCACTTTCCTATAAATTGCATCACTTTCCAAATAAACTATTCTCACACTTCTCATTCTCCACCCTCATGTGACAAAAGAAAGGTGTCATAGTTCCTCGACCTGATAATAAACCCCATTGGTTCTCCATTTGTTTGTCAATCTTTCCATTCTCCATGGAAATCCTAGAGGGTGGAGGAACTATGACTACCCCTAGTGACTCACATCTCCTAAGAATAATCATCATGGACCGTTTAAATTATGACCTAAAATTAGTTCATTGGTGCTACAATAGTGGATAGTTTGTTTGTAATGGACAATTGTTCAACAAGAAACCTCAAAAAACAAGGAGAATCTTGAGACTCTAAGCCTGGTTGGTTTTCATCGCGGAGAAATTGACAGTTTTTGAGGAGCTTAGTTGCAGACTGAGCTCTCCTAGTGCCTCGATGCAAACAATCAAAAAGCCTAGACCACTATTAGGCCATCCCGACCCCACATATGGGGTAGGGGTGGTGATGCTCTTAGTGGACGCAACAATATTCCCTCTCTATTATATTTGAGGTGTACATTTTAATGGGTTTCAAAGATTAAGGAATGTGGGCATCACAAGTTTGTCCCATTAAAAACCTATACCTAGCCCAAGGACAAAGTAGAGAAGCGGGAGAGGCCAACCTTCATATATTCTCAATTTTCAACAACTCTAGATAAGCAAATAAACAAATTGAGCACAGTTCCTATTAATAAATTGCCTAATTTTTAAATTCACTTTGGATCTTGTTGGAAATCAAAAGAGTATTCTAGATTCTCTACATTTATTGGACATGGGATGAATAACCTATGAATTTTTTCAAAGGGATGACATTTTGGGTATCTAAAACCAATCCTAAACCCTTGTGAGTACATATATTGCATGAATTTGCAAAGGTTGGTTTTAGAATGGGGTTGCAATTAAGTGCAATCATTTTAGAAAGAGCATCTTCAACTTGTATGATATTGAGGGCAATTATGCTATTTTAGAGGGTGGAAATTAGGAGCAACTTTATTTGGCAAAACCAATGTAGACATGCTATCAGAGCCTTTAGTACCATGGTAGATCAAAAGATGCCTTCCACACGACATGTTGGGTATATTTGTTCATGAGAATGTCCTACATAGTAAACTTCTTCACTACTTTGTAGTGCTAACCAAGAAATAATTATTTTGTTAAAAGAAGACTTGGAAAATACATTGTTTTCAATTGTATCACCCCTAAGCACATGGTGTAAAGCATCTAGTGCCCGATGACATTATTGCATCAAAATGAACCTTACAAGACCTACATACTATCACTAGATGACCATTGTACCCATCCATTTGTCATGAAAATAAGTCAAGCATGGATTATTAATGCTCTATGAGCATTTTCACTCTATGAGTATCTACAATCCATATTTGTTATTCCACCATTATACATCATTGTTGTTATAAGCTCATATGGAGCATGAAATTTTAAGGGTCATTTGCAACTTGTCTAGGTGCCTAATGCATGGAAAGCATCTAAATGCAATACAAGAGCAAAGTCAACTTCAAATTAGAAATGTTGAAAGACATAAGTTTTCTCTATTTAGGGAAGAGTAAACTCTAAATTCTACTTCAATTTATACAAGGACAAAAAACCTTTGCTAACCCTACTATACTTCAATAGTGTATTAACTCGGGCTATCCAACTTTATCTCACAAGTCTTCTGTTATCTGAATTTTAGACTCAATATAATTATATAGAAAATAAAAATAAAAAAATAAAAATGATCCAAAGACAAGTCAATAACAACCGGATACGGGGAATAGCACGACTCAAGTCTGATAAAATCTAAAACTGGATCTAGCAAAATTTTAAGCCTCAGAACCTAGAAATCACAAAGACGAAGAAACTTGGTACCTTCTTAAAACCAACTACTTCATTTTCTTAATGTGTTTATTCTGACACTAATTTAAAAATCAATTGCAAGGAAGAGGAAACCAACCAACCACAGAGGCCAATAAAATACACGATGCACGCGATAATGTAAGCCGTATCGTGGACACGATCAAGATAGAGCGGATTTCAAGGATAGGAAGAAGCTCACAAATTCTGGTGAAGGACGTACCTGATCACCGGACAGGCTTCGATTTCGTCAGTCGCCTTGATTTCTGGGCGAGATTTCTGATGAGGCTCACGATCGATCAATGGCCAGCCTCACAGGGCACTTGGAACAGGTATCAAGGAAAGCAGTCAACAGGGCGAATGATTGTGAGCCACTGAAGGCTCGTATCGTATCGGGTTGAAACAGATCGATGTCACCAATTAAGGGCCTAACTCGATCACACAAGTGTAACCCTGGTTTACTTGGGGCATCATTCAGTGCGTGATGGAAGTTAGAAAGCAAAAATAACAGCAGGAGATAGAGAAAGAGGGGGGGAGGTGGAACAACGGCATGCATTAGTTACTCCTTCACAGGGAGTGGGTCTCTGCAATAGCTTCCAGAACTTGCTCTCTCCATGTTGTAGATGGATGGACTCTAGCTTTGACAAGTACAGTCTATGGCTAATTACGGCGGTCCATCAACAAGACTCCAGTTTCGCAGAAACTCGTGTATTTTAAAATAATTAACCTATAGAAGGGAAAATAAAAGACACCTCTAACTCAGTAGAGTGCAAGTGCGATCCCTACTCTAATGGGTGATTGGTGACTTCCTTTGAAAAAGAAGAAGAATGTTAGAGCGAGTGCTGGTGCGAGAAGAGAACTCGATCAGTGCCTTACAACTTAACAAGGCCTAAACAAACGTCCCCAACAGCAAGGGGCGGACAGACAAGTACTAACAACTTAACTCCCGGTTCTTCGGTGAAACTGGAGTCAACAAAAGTAAGAGTATCCGTACGCGTACAGACAACAGCAATTTGATGAAACTCTCAGGACAGTGAGTCCGACGAGAGAAGCCAGTGAACAACTTAACTGACTGGGACCCTTCACCTACACACGGCTGACCTAACAGTTTACGTATACAGACTTCAAGATAATTCGATAGAAAACGCCTGGTGCGTGCGCGCCTCTCTCTCTAACTATAAAACAGATACCATGTACAGAAAAATAACAAAGTGGCACGCTTTTGGACTCCCAAACTCTTCGTAATGATGAACGGAACTGAATGACGACTCCAAACGTTATGGACACAACAAATTAAACCAACTTGCAGATCGAAAGGAGATACGTACTAACCTCCGGCGTTCTGAGAGATAATCGAACCCGACATGAATTACTTGGCCAGCACCGGTAGTCCATAATCGTACTTAGGCGTTACCCAAGTAATGAATCTACAGTTAGGAGCCTGGAGGAGCTGAGTAGACTTCTTCCGTGCACCTGCAAAAACAGAACGTCGCGGTGGGTGAACGCTTTCTAAGAAAACGACCCCTGAATGACTCGGCCTCAGACGTACTCTAGCCCATCACAGTGATCACACTCAATGATGTGTCCGGCACTACACATAAGGTAAAACAGCCCATTGCGGTCAGAATTAGGAGTTCGTACTCATGCCATGGCTGAAATTTTTTCATTTTTTTTCCTCATAAACACAAGTGTGAGAAACAGCGAGAGCATTTGAAATGATATTTTTGGACAAAGTATGAATTTGCTATGAATTTTTGAAGTGTTCAGCCCATCATGGCCCATAAGAGTCTGTAGACTACCCCAGAACCAACAAAATCTGTATCCATCATGCTCATCTTACACACCTAAAGCAGTCACAATAATTTCTAATGTGAAAGGCCTAAAAAAATCACTTCCTACAATGAAATTACACTAAAAAGTTAGAAGTTCCTAATGCAGTCACTCATCACTCCATTACTGTCAGGTAAGACATTGATTGTGGTCCAAATCTCATTTACTAATGAAACCCATGATGGGATCTGAAAAAACCCACAATGGGGTGACTTGCTAGGTGACCACTATGGGTCATCTGACCACAATGGGCTGATTTACCTTAGTGTACTATCATATCATACTTGGCAGGGCAGAACCTGAATGTGGTCTATTTGTATCAGGGTTTCTTCATCGCATTCTGTTTGTATGGTCTCAGTATGTTGGTTTCCAACCTGCATTAGGGGTTAAGATTATCAGAAGATTTGGTGACTACATTTAATGAACCATCAACCAAAGGTACAATATCATCAATTTAGTTATTTCAAAATCACCTAAAATTGGTACACAAGGCTCTAAAACTTGGTCAAGCACAGATTTTCTTTCCAAGAGTAAAACTGGAAAACAAAAACAAAAACAGTGACTGCCAAAATAGGGGGAAAATGTGAATCTAGCAAACTGATAATGTTTATTCATTTGGATTGTGAGACTGTCTTAGTTCTTGTTAAGTCTTGTTGTTGGGAATTGAAAAGAGAGGGATTCCACATTTCTTAGTATATAGTTTAGACATTGAATGAATAAACTATGAATATCCAAAGTGTTCATTATAATCATATCCAAAAATCAATCTTATTTTTTCAAGTGGCAAAAATCTAAGGAAATTGATTTAACCCTTGAATGCCAGGGTGGTGATCGTGGAAATAAAGCATTTTGGAACCATGTGACATCATCTACTTTAAAAAAAGAAAAAATACTCATTGGGAGTCAAACTATTGATGAAGATCTTCCCTTTTCACCCCTAATTCTAAGGATGAATAGTTTCACTTCTGTCCTATACATGAGAATTCCTTGTCATTCATCGAACATAAAACGTCCGCCTCGGCGTTGAGGGGTTAAGGACAAGGTCAAAATTATGTGCACTTAATTAGTACAAATTGACCCACTATTTATGGACAATTGAATGTTTGGATAGATTCCTATGAAGTTCATTTTGAATTGTTGTTTCTAAATTTTGATCCAAGGAGTGTTAGTGTGTATACTATCCACCTTTGTGTGGTGGAGGTCTCACTGTTGGATGTTTGAGTGAAAAGCTACATGCGTAGAATAAAAACTATGTATATGTTTTAGACTTTTAGTTCAAGCAACTTGTACTAAATTCTTCATGTACTTTTATAATTTGAAATGTATGTAACACTAATTGTCTAAATAATATGATATGGCATGCAAGTAACTCTAGTTGTATAGGATGATGTAATCATGTGCAGTAGAAAAAACAAACTATGATTAGTTCAAAGGTGATTGCAAGAATCACTTGTCCTATTTCTTGTCCATTGGATCTCAAACAAGTGGTTTTTTGCTCATAACTTTTGAGTCGTTTTTTTGTTTGGTATGAAATTTTCAATGAAGGTATGTGTAGTATTTTCAAATATTGAATATTTTTTTTTAAAATTAAAAAAAATTTTACTATTTTTAAACAATCTCCGTTTGGATGTATACCTTGGCCATTTGGGAGGTTTTAGACCCAAAAATGAGAATTTGAAGCTCAAAATTGGTATTCATGATTTCATTGACTTCTACTAAAGTTACACAAGTCTACAAAGAGATTTTCTAAAATAATAAATTGTCCACCTTCTACAGGTGCTCAAAGTGCACTACCTTTGTGTAAGAGTAGAGAACACAATTTTTTTTGTCAAAGATGAAAGTGGTTGAGAAGGAGCATCTTTAAATTAGGAAAAATGTCTTTTCTTCCTTTTTCCTTTTTAACTATTGAATCTTTTTACTATTTTCTAAAAATCAAGCATCAAAGTGTCCATTTTCTTTGTATTTTCCATCGTGCTTATTTTGTTCATAACTTTTAGAGATAAATTTTTCTAGGTCTGAATTTTAAGAGACATACTATTCTCAATGTTATACAAATTATCCATATTTATTTCATTAAAAAGAATTATTTCAACATGTCATAGTATTGTAGTACTCAAACCGTTTTGAGCCAAAAATGGCAAGTGTTTCTTGCAATGACCTTCAAATTGATTCTCACTTCAAGAAGAGTCAAACTCCATAAACTCTTCAAAATCAATCATTTTTGTCTAACTTCCAATGCTATAATCTTGCAATCTATACAATATACCTCATGTGCCCCATCACATTGCAATTTGTTTAAATTAATATTTTTTTCAAAAGAAATACTTTTTATTCACACTTTTTGCACTATTAGTCTAGATTTGGCAACCCTCTCGAAGCCCCATTCTTTTTCTAATGTCCATATGTCCCCATTTACTTCATCACTCATCATGGAAGAAGGTATAATTATGTGGGTAATGGGTCATTGCAAGAATCACCGGTCCTATTCTTTGTTACAATTGGAGTGATGTTGTTATCACTAGCTCTAACTTTTGAAGCACAAATCCAATGAATAAAAAAATTGTAGAGGAGATGTCTAACTTGATGGTAATAAGATCCTTTATTTTTTAGAAATTTTAAAAAATCATTTTATATTTAAAATTTTATTTTGTTAATTTGTCACACTTTGAGATTTAGGGGTTTTAACTATGTTTGGAGTACCCAAATTGAATGATTTAGAGTTGAAATTTTGGTGGTCTATTTTCACACTAGGTGGACATATGCCTACTAAGGGGAATCTAAAAATAAATTATTTTATGTCCTCTAGGTCCATGCAAATAGAGCTCCCTTGCACAAGCATTTATGAACATTGAAGATGGTTTCAACTTCATTTTTTGGGTGAAATTTGATCACCATCAAATCCTCACAAATGGCCAATTTTTAGTTTTTTTGTTCATGATTTTCTATTTATTATTAATTTATACCTCATTGGATCTATTTTTTGTGACAATTTGTCTTTTTTTCTCACAGTACAATTCTAGTACTTGCAAGTAGTCCATAGTACTTGCATTGGTACTTTCAGCTGTTGATTTTTCCAATTTGTGGTTGTGATAGTTCCGCTACTTAGTACTCATAGTACTTTGGGTCTGAAATCCAGATTTTTCCAAAACGCTACAAAAAACATACAATGTTTCTTGCAATGACCCTAATGATCTATATTATTGACATTAAAGAGAATTTTTTTTCCATTGCATGGGGATTACTTAATGTAAAAATCTACCCCCAACTATATACAGAGTGGTTGATTTTGTATTGTATGACATCTATGCCCTATTCTTGTAGTTTTGGTTTTTTTTTTTTGTTCTTTCTAAAATTTCTTGTCTACAAGCCCAACATATATATGATAGAAATGAATTTAGAATGTGGAGGCCTAGTTTACGTAGCAATGGAATAAGCTTACAAAGAACCATTGAGCTTAGAAGCCACCATCTCAAAGTATTGGCCACAATAAGGTATCTTCCTACTTGTGTAACATCAACCATTTGCTACTAGTTAGAATAGAATTCTTTGTACATTATCCTTGATCCAAACATGACAAAGTATTTGCTCATTCAACACTTATCTAGTTTTCTAAAGGAACCAATGGAAATTAAAGAATTATTTAATGGAAGCAACCAATGAGAGTTGTATCAACTTATATCTTGAGGATGTCCAATTAAGGGTAGTCTAGTATGACCAAATAGGTGTTTCTATGACCACAATTGTGAAAATTCATACTATATTCACACAAAATCTAAAAATTCTTGAACCAATTGCATTCACTTTTGCCTTTATTTGCTAACATTGTGATTTGATCATTTTTCCTAAATGGTGTTTAAAATTGCTTATTTTGAAGTAAGTGTTTGTTTTAGGTGCAAATACCTAAAGTGGTTGGATTAAAAGAAAGAACAACCATCATCGTTGGAAATTGGCAAGAAGCACGAGGAAATGCTAGGGCTAAGGTGAACTCTTTCATTTAAGAGGGAGTACTAAATGTTTATTTTGTCTTTTCTATTTAGTGACCCTACAAACTTACAATACACAATTCATTTGCTAACATTGTGATTTGATAATTTTTCCTAAATGGTGTTCAAAATTTCTTATTTTGAAGCAAGTGTTTGTTTTAGGTGCAAATACCTCAAGTGGTTGGATTAGAAGAAAGAACAACCATCATTGTTGGAAATTGGCAAGAAGCACAAGGAAACGTTGGAGCCAAGGTTTTTCTTAGCAATACACTTAGTAGAAGAACTATATGCAAACTCTTTCATTTTGGAGGGAATACTGACTGTTTATTTTGTCTTTGTTATTCAATGACCTTGAAATCTTACAACACACAACTCGAATAACGAGGGAAAGGGCTTGATCAAGTGGGGCCTGGGCTCTAGAGGGAGCAATGGCAAGCTACTTGACCTCTATTTAAGACCTACCTATTAAGAGCATTTTCAATCATCTATCAAAAGTTCTTTTAAGGCAAAGCTCCATGTCAAAGATTTGGAAAGTAAATCATTCAAGTGCCCCACCTTTGCAACTCACTATTTAAACTTCCAAGTAGTGATAAGTTTCCTAGTGCACTAAACCAAAATGAATCTCATTGATGATGTCAATATATATTTTTGAAATGGAATAGTAGCATTGACAAAGTTGCAAAACAACATTAAAAGTAAATGAATCTCATTGATGATGTCAATAAATATTTTTGAAATGTAATAGTAGCATTGACAAAGTTGCAAAACAACATTAAAAATACAATTTTTGCCATGCAAGAAAGCAATATTTTGGAGAGACCATACACTTACAGCTCACTTTTCATCCAGAAAATGTCTGAGTGGGCTTGAAAAGACGGCCTCTCCACTTGCAATTGGAGCCCCTCAAAACTGGAAAAGTGTTTTTTCAAAGAGATTTCAACCAAGAAAATCTTTCACCTTCTATGGCAGATCAGCAAAAATGCTCGATTTCCAAGACGAAGAGCAGGTTTTGCGGTTTCAGCTACGGAAATTGCTCACCAAAATTGGAATTTAAAGTGAAGAATGTATATAGATTATCTTTTGTCCCAAGAAATTTTCCGGGTAAGCCCTTGAAATCGGCCGGGCTGGATTGACCCCCTCGCTTGTCCCCCCAAGTCATTCCAGGGGTCAAATTTTATCATGTGTGAAAAATAAAAAATTTTAGTTTTTTATTTTATTTTTTTGAAGCAAATGGACAATTTCATTGATAAGAGGAAACAGTACATAGAACCAAAGGACATAGTCCTTGGCGAAATTTTTACTTTTTGTACTTTTAAGAGAACTAAACACAACTTCAACCAAACCACAGGACGGCCAAAATCAACCAAGCCAGCAATAAAATTTCAGGGTTTTTACTTGGGGACGAGCGAGGGGGTCAATCCACCCCGGCCTTGAAATCGACCCTGGACAGCGAGGGAAGTGCCACAGGCCTGATTTGCGGTAGGCCGGCAGGAGATGCTCTTCAGTTTTGTCCGATTGGCGTGATTCCTGCATCAAAAGCTGGAGACTTAAATCTACACCTAGTTGTAAAAACTAGAGCTGGTGAGCATTAACTTCCTGAAAGGTGTCTATTTGAAAGTAGTTAAATATCGCCAATTGAACGAAATTGACGTGACGAGCGACATGTCGAGCTCCGCCAAAATTTGAGAAGGCGTGGAAAAATAGCCAGCTGTGGAGCATGCTCACTCAAATTACTGCGACTGTCATAGCTCTAAAACTCTAAATTTTTTGTAATTTTTTTTCTAAAACAAGAAAGTCTCAAAAAAGTACTCGCATTGAGAAGATTGCGGTGTGCACAAGTGCACAACTTCTGTTAGTGCATATTAAGTTGTATAAACCAATTCAAAAATCTTTCATTCGATAGCACCTACAAGTGGTTAATTTTGAGGGCATTTTCATTCATTGCATTGCATATGTTATTTTTCCTAGATTTGGTCAAAAAAATCATCTAACAACTACATTGTTCAATCACCATCGCAGCAATTTCGAAATTCACTCACCTGTCCGAACACTTCTGCTGACTACTGTATAGCAATCTAGTTTCTGAGAAGTGCATGGACATGACATTGGTGTTCAAGTACCCCCCAGGGTTCCAGGGAAAGTTGGGATATCCCATCCCGGGATACCGGACCAGGGGGGCTTGAGTTTATTCTGTCTGCGTCCATTGTTTGGCTGTTTAATTGCAGGTTTGGCTGGACGCTGGGGGATATTCCTGGATGTGTGGGGAGTAAAAAGGACTCCGCCCCCAGCATTAAGTAATCCCCACCCGACTTGCAAAACGGATGACTTGTTAAGAGTGGCTTGCAAAACTGCCCCACCCGCCCTGTAAAACGGATGACTTGTTGACCCCTAAATGCCCAAGGCGTGTATGGAGCTCCTTGAAATTTGCTCTAAATTGAACAAAAAGTCAACATTTTCATAAGTTGTACCAATTTTTTTGGAATTGTAACCGTACAAATTCAAACTAGACATGTTAGAGATCACATAGGAAAAGAAAACATAACAATATTACTTATAGATTGAAAGATTATAATGTTTGATCATGAGGGTGTAAAAATTGTGAAAATTTTTCAATTCATTTTTTGCATGTCAATTCTAAAAAGTTGGTCACTAAAAAAATATGAGGTTATAGGGCCTAGCATGCACAACCCCAATCAATTTACGACTTTTCAAAATTTATTCTACAATTTTTTTAAATGAATTTTGAATGTGATTTTGCCTCCAAGATCTAGTGTATTTGAGGCTCATTTCCAAGAGCCTTCAACACTACGGGAAGTCAAGATTGCAGTAGGCATCCTTGCACTAAATCGTCAATAGAAAAATCATAATCCTTTATTTTTCAGATCAACTTTTTGATCCTAAAACTAGACTTCAAAAAGAATTCTTCAAAAATATAATCTATTAATAATAGTAATTTGGTTGAGTTTTACTTAACTTCAAAGTTTTCGAAACACCAGAATCTGGTGCCTTGGGCATTTAGGGGTTAAGAGGACCGGCTTGCAAGTCGACTGGGGCTGGCAAAACAGTAAACGACAAATTGAAAATGCCTTTCCTCGACTGCCGGCAGTTCCTATGCGCCAAGCTTTTTCACCTCCCAGGCAGGTAGTTTTACCTGCACCGGTGTATAATTCTACAGATACTCTGAGTTTTAGTGAGTAATCCAAAAACGATCATCAGTATTTTATCGAATTTCCAAGTCCGGTTTGAATGGGATCGAGCACAGTGAGTTGAACTGGACCTCACTAATACGAGCCACTGAGTAAGATCCTTGCAAATAACCTTGTTTATCTAGACACGTTTATCTACGAGTATCAATATCGATGCTCATAGTTTCTGATGCCATTCACTGTTCATAATATTGTACTCGTAACAATAAACTATGGAGTTGATCTATCTTAAGTTTGTATTTTCCGGACTTACTAATAAAGTCACATTCTCAAAGTCCTCTGGACCTGCTAGCAAGGTTTAATTTCTGAATTGCTGCGGTCTAGAGTGAAGTCGCGCATAGAGTATGTGTATTTTTTTCCGCAGGAGGTTGATTCCCTTTCAGAAAATCTGAAGTTCATCGATCATTGCAGCGTTTAGACTTCTCCGTCTTATTAAGATAAGTCTACTGTTGAGCTTTTTACCTGCTAGTTCACTCCCAGCTTGGCCTGTTAAGAACAAGTTGCGGGTGGGGTAGAGCATATCAACCCGGCTTGCAAAATGGATGGCCTGACATTTTGCCAGCCAAACCACCCTTGCATTTTGCCAGGCGGGTGGGGATGCTCAATGTTACAGAAGTTCACCCCAGAGTTGAAGGGCCTGTGCCCGGCGGTACGTAGACTGTGAAAACTACCTTCACAAATCCTGCTTGTCTCTTGGAAACCTGATTGGAATCTGATCCTTCGCTTGTCGTCTACGCAAACAGGCGTAATTGCACAAATACATATCAGTAGCAGTGTAGCTCGTTGATTAAATCACGAGCGAACATGCACCTAGCTATATATTCCAGTATATCAGACGGACTCAGTCAAAATTCATATTGGACGGGTGGGAAGATTTCAGGCCTGTCTGGGTTCTTCCGACACATGGCTCTTCGAAACCTCGAAAATCCAGGGAGCCCGGTCAGAGTTCCTCCTCCCTCACGAAATCCGCTTACATCGCAAATTTCAGAGATTTTAGACCAGTTCCAGATTCCAGACTGAACCATTCGACCTTAAGCGTGTGCGAGTTGTCAGAGCTGCGGGCAATTGCAAGTCACAATTTTGGCTCTGAAATACCCTGAACGTCAATTTCGTTAAAGTGGCGCGATTCCAACGCCAAAGATTGTTGAACATTATATGTAAGTAAAGGTCTAATATCTAGGACTGATATGGATTTACGTTTCCGAACAGGTTAATATCTAAAAGGTGTCAAATTGTTGGATTTCGGCCAATGCGAAATTGACGTTGCTGCAATAATTATGTGAAATTACGGTGAACCTAAGATTTGACGATAAATTCTGCGATACATACGATTCGATCTGGGACAGTGACTAGGCGACAGGTGCGGATCGTATTGCGACACTCGAAACTGTGTCGTTACTACTAACTTAAGTTCAGTAGCACTTGGTGCACTAATTAGGTGTTTTGCTCTAGCGGGCTCTACTCCCGGCCGAGGTGGAAACTTTCTCCGCCTTCCTCCTATCCAGGAATCCTTCTAGGGAGCCGGATTGAGATGTACACCATCCGTTCCGAAGAGAAAAGAAAAAAGTGTGTCGTTACATTCTACGACACAAAGCACCCGCTGCCCGTTGAACTTGTACGAGTTGTAGCTAGGTGGCCGGCACCGACATCTATCTTCATAGAATCATAGCTTCCAATATAGCTTCACGTGCATAAGCTCCAGAATCAATGAACCCTAAACAAAATTGGACAGAAGAAAAGTCTCCGTACGACGTACGCAAAACCACAAGGGCCTCACATGCATTTCCCTGCCTCACTTTCCCCTGTGTGAATGACAAACCTGTAACTTTCCCCTGTGAGAGTCACTTAAAAAACCTTAAATAACATGATATATGTCCAACCTGGACACTTGTTTCGGGACGGAGGAAGCATCTCTCAGTGAGTCGGGGATCCCGCCCAGAGATGGAGGGTGACAATGCAATAGAAATGCCCGAGGCATGCAGAACTGTCAGTCTTTCGACAAGTTAAATAACACTGTATGGATGTCGGAACATAATTTCGATAATCGAACCGACGGCCGTGCCCGTCTAACTTACTGGGGATCAGCTAGCACTCGACCGCCGCACAGCCGCTGAGCTGCCATAATTGTAAGCACGGCCCTTAAACGTACCCAATCCAAACGAAAAACTCGACAATCCGAATCTCGACAAACACTCTGACAGTATCGACAGTGCTCCTGTAGCAGTTAATATATAACACAGTAGGATTAAACAGTCGCGAGGAGATAAGCCCACAATTCATTACTGAACTGCACGTGCACTAGATTATTACATGCAAATTTCAATCTACGTACTGACAACTCTTTGTCGGTGCATGAGGTCAGCGGCAAAACATCACCGACGTCTTGCACTTTGGAACTATTGGAAGTGGCGACGTCCGGAACATTTGACAGAAATTAGGGTTCTCAAGGGAAACCAGGCTTGTACATTCATTCCGGTCGGTGTTTCTGGGTTGCTAGAATGAGGGAAGGAAGGGAGCAACTTACCAATCGATGTCTGTTGGGATGAAGGACATTACTCGCTCTAACAACAAGGATTCCCGGATCCAATGTCAGTACACGCGTGCTAGCTACATGCTTACGGAGATTGTGCAGTACAGTACCTGGCAGCAATATATGTTGCGGACATTTCTTATGCACCCTTTTGATTGCCAATGTTGCTTGGGCAACTTCATGTGAACACACTATACAACCGATTCTTATAAGCTCTCCAAGCGGTTGCATAGGTAGTTTAAAATATGAGTTGTGGCTAAGTGGAAACCATTGCATTGCATCTTTGCATTTGTATTAAGGTACATTAGCCACCCAACTTCCTAGATTCAAAACCCCATAGAAAATTTATGAAAATTGTGAAAGACCATCTTCAAACGAGCCTTCAAACCAATATGGGTTTAGGCCATACAATATGGTGCTTGGGTTGTTGTGATTCAATGTGCATAGGAAGGAGTCTCTAAACACATGCTTGAGGTTCTTATTGATGCCGTAGGTGGTTATACTAAATAATAGGCATGAAGCTAAAAAAAAGTCAAAATGTTCCAAAGTTTAAATACTTTTTAATGTGCTTGTCTTACACAACTTGAAAATAGACTATTGAAATTTCCGTTTCCTTAAGTTGTGGTTCTCAATTGCATTGAAATTTTGAGCTTCTGAGATCAATTTCAATTTGCACTCTTCAAGTTCTTGAAACACTGGAACATGCGTGTCACTCTGCAATAACATTATTGCCTAGTATTGTACATATCACCTGCTTCCTCGGTCAATTGATGTTAAAGTCTTGAACCGTGTCTTCACTTTAGAGTTTTGAAGCGTTGTATCCTGTAAAGTTCTTAGCACCGACCGACGGCAGTCAGAATTGTTTACTCATGTGTACATATTCCTTCAGTTCGTTCCTCCCTCGCCCCGTCCTTCGCTGTTTCGTGTATGTTGTGAATCGTTGAATCCAGTGGTCCAGAGCTAGCTACTATGTACCGAGACTGCTTCGTATACAGTAGCATCCAGGACAGGAAGGGATGTAGTGGAGCGCAAGGCATGGATCATTCGCAGGTGGAAGGAAGTGTCCGTGATCGAGACTTATCTGCGAAATCCTTGAGCTGAAGCTCAGGTACGCGCTGAGAGCTAGCTTCTATCCATGTGCGTCGAAGTTCCTTCTCAATTTCCCTCACACCTTGCTTGGGCATTTCTTTCGGTCTTTTCAGGTGTTATGCTGCTAAATTAATTGCATGCATATTCCTTTAGCTAGTACGTAATTATTCGCCTTATTTATGGAAAAATTTGGTGTCCATCACAAGGGACTCATGCATTCCCGTGTCGCATTCCCCTGACTCACTTTCTCCTGTGTGAGTGACAAACTTGCGATTTTCTCGCGATTTTCTCATGTGTGAAAGTCACTCACACAGGACAAAGTATATGATTGAGTCCCTTGTGCATTGTCTTGACCTTCGACACCACTTTGATCGCTTCATCAGATCTCCAGTTTAATTTGTTGATCCGTGTCTGCACTTGACTATGAGCAGGAATCACAAAGTAATTTCGAAGCTTCCAGGAGATGGACTGGAGAAGTTACTATTGTTATTTGCAGGAGCGAGGTTAATTTCTAATTGCAGGCGGGTGCATTCTTGTATTCGGCATAGCGCAAGTTCCATAGCTAGCATATATTTATGAGAGATTGCCAAGTTTCGCAATTTCAGCCTGTGATTCTGTGGTTTGTTTTCAAATCCATGCATGTGTGAGTCTGAGCCCCAGAATCTCATTTTAACAGTTCCAATCTCCTTATAGACAGGAGATTTCAAATTGCATATCCTCAATTAACTCCATTCTATGTGCACAAGCCTTGAATTCTGATACCCCAATTGAACTTTCTCGGCCTGACATACATGATAATTATATATGAATATTGTGTCATAGAATTCGTCGACAAAGAAATTCAAAAATGTAAATAAGATAATAATGACAAAGTAATGATGATCTGTCTTGGCAATATCTTGAGTGAAAAGAAAAGAAAAGAAAAGTCATGTGAAAAAAAAGAAAAATTATTTTATTCATGCGTGATCTTGACAGAGTTTTTCAAACTCAGGAAAAAGTAGCATCACAAAAAGCATGAACCCTCAAACAGCTCAAAGGGTCTTCTGAATGATCCTCTCCTAACTTATTAAAATGTACTTCTCAAGGAAATGGTGAGTTTTTCCTGGCCCTATCTCAATTCACCCTCATAATGATGACAAGTTTTAGGTGGGTCACACCCATTGGTTTTGAGAATGTGTACCATACTCCAAATTTGACAATGCACTCTTATTTGCTTAACTTAATAATACAAAGACTTCTTATTTTGGTTGGTTGAATTGATCAACCTAGCTACTTAGTTTAATAGAACTTGTACTAATGAACTTAGTCTAATGTAACTATGGTTACTATGTACTAAGGTAAGAGCACCCAATGGCGTCCCTGTACCCAATGGTGTCAAACTCTACAAAGCATAATCATTTCAAGCTATAAATGTAAGTAGACAGTAGAGAGCTTATTGTTTTTGACCTAAAATGATAAGATGTCTACAATCCAGCTTCATTTATGTTCTAAAATGAATTCCTGATGTAGAAAGGGATGCCATTGGGTGCTCTTACCTTATATTATGGTCCTCACTAGCATTCATCATAGTATACACATCAAAATAATAATGGAGCTTAAAGAGGGTTACCATATGTAGACCAACGGTACAAATAAATAAAAAATATAGTTTGAGGTCAAGCACCTCTAGAGGGCCATTAGATTGCAATTTTTTTTTAAATTGTAGTCTAATGGCCTTCTTAATGCACTTGACCTTAGACTATCTTATTTTTTATTTTCACTATTGGTTTAGATTTGGCTGCCCTTTTGAGGCCCCATTTTTTTTCTCATGAAGAGTGCACATTGAATGTGCAATAGTATACACAAAAAATTTCTAGGAACTTGTGGACCATAGCTTGCAACCATCCAATGGAATATTAATGTATATTAATATTAGCATATATTGCAGTATATTATTGTATTATTGGCTTACTAAAAGTGTATATTGTGATATTTGAAGACCTTCCACAACTTAAATTGCCCCAACTCATATATCATTTGATATAGGGTAAGATTTCTAATATCTATCTAGTTTCCACAATATTCTAGATTTGAACTAATTTCAAGTTATTTTAAATCACATGCTTAGAGTGACCATTTTAGCTTGAGGGTTGGCTTTTAAAAAGTTTCACATTTTCACTTTCAATCTTGGTGTCAATGAATAGCCTCCTCCTCCAACTTTGGACCAGACTCAAAATCACAAATCCAAAAATTGAATACTTTTGTCTTATGTCTTTATTGTTGAATTTTATTCTTATAATTGAATTTTATCAATGCTTCAAATCTAGAACTGAAGTTCAAACTTATTTTGTTTTTTTCTTGATTTTAAATGACAAGATGAGATCATTTTGAAAAAACATGAAAAGAAACTCATGTATTTGTCAAACTAAGCTAGAATAAAAAAACATCACAACTACAAGTAATCAAAAGGCCTTGTAAATTTATTGTACAATGAAAAAAAACTTAAAATTTTTTAAACCTCAAATGCCCAAGGACTCTTTAAGCTTCTCAGAGTTTGCTCAAAACTCAACAAAAAGTCCAAGTTTTGATTAGTTTTACCAATTTTAAAACAATAGTAACCACACCTATTCAAACTAGACATAGGAAAAGAAAACACAATAATATCACCAAGTATGGATTGAAAAAGAATACTGTTTGCCCAAGAGGGTGCTAAAGACTTGGTGAAAGTGATTTGAAGTTTTTTAATCTCCTTTTTACATGTCAAATCTAAAGTCGAGGTCATGAAAAAAATATGAGGTTAAAGAGTATAACTTAAATTTCTAGAATTGCTTTATGGCTTCTCAAAATCTACTCTACAATATTTAAATATGAATTTTCAATATGATTTTTCTCTCAAAATTTAGTGTATTTGAGGCTCATCAATCTCCATGAGCCTCAAACACTAGAAATCAAGATTTGCAATGGACACCCTTGCACAAAACCTTTCAAATAGAAAATTCATGAACAACCTTTTTTCAAAATCAGATTTTTGATGCTTAAAATTACAGGCTTTAGAAGATCATCCATTTAAAAACAAAAATCAAGAATAGTATTATGGTAAGATTTTATATGACTTCAAAGTTTAGTCAACACCCAAATATGGTAACTTGGGCATTTAGCGGGTCAAACTCCGCTTGTCTAACGCTCATATCTCACATGATTTTCTTTGTTATTCTGATTGAAACAATTCCCAAGGATGAATAACAATAAAGAATTACATGGTCGCAGTTTTAAGAAATGACAAACTGATTTTGTTGATAATAATGCAAAGAGTCAGAGCTAAATTTGAATGCCGTGCATTTAGAGGAGACTATTTCACAGTCTCTTATTAGAGCATCATCACTGTTTCACAGGAAATGTGACTTGGCAAAGGAGTTGTGCCATGTTGACTTCTTAGAGGTAGACCCAATACTATCTTGCTCCCCCACTCTTTCACGGCATGGCTCCACAGCATGCTCTGATTATTAGCTACTGTTCATGTAAAATAGGATGCTGGTGGGTCATATTGTTTGGCCACATTAGCAGGTGACAGGAAAAGAATAAGGAAGCAACATAGGGAGCTTGTTTAAGGGAGCTGACAAAAGCTGACAATTGTTCTTCAAGGATCCAGACAATTGCAACTCAGTAAATATAAACTAACACAGGAAGATGGCGTGTCAAACCATATTTTCAAGCGAGCCGGTCTAGGATTCAGTGTCCCTAAGTCTATGGTGGGGGGCAACATCACTCCCGGGCTTAGTAACCACTATGCCGGGCCCATATATTGAGCAATAGTGGCGATGTTCTTAGTGAGTTACAGTAGGACTAGTCCTACTTGAAAATAAACTTCGATTTTTCCAAGAGCTCAAATTCTAGGGCGACTTCCATGAGGCACGCTTGCAAGATTTGAAGGTGGTCTCTTTGAAGGTGGTCCCAAATTATAAATTTTGAGAACTCAACATACCGAGTATGACGCTAAAATTAAACCCTATCATACATGGGCACTTCATTTCCGGGTTCTGGGTTTGCAGCTTTCATAGACTTTCAATCTGAGTGGCCACTCATATTCTCACAACTTGACTTTCTGTAGCTTAACCCTTGAATGCCAGGCTGGTGACCATGGAAATTAGCCATTTTGGAACCGTGTGACATCATCTACTTTATAAAAATAAAAAATACTCATTGGAAGCCAAACTACTAGAGAAGATCTCCCCTTTCCACCCCTAATTCCGAGGATGAATAGTTGCAATTCTATCCTACACAGGAGACTTCTTTGACGTTCATCGAACAAAAAACGTCCGCTGCGTCATTTAGGGGTTAACTTGTAGTGTACTATAGAGTACATATTGGAAGTAGTACACTACAAGTTCAGCAATAGGGACTCAAGTAGCTACATTGTGCAAGGGGTTAGAGCCTCTTGTAATAAGTTATAAGTTACTCACTCCCAAATGGACTACATTTTCTAACAAATCGTAATTCCTATAATTAAGACTATCAAATTCTTAAATTGTCTTGTAGGCAACTCAGAGAGGATTTCAACGCACCAAAAAAGGATTCATTTGGGTATTCCATGTAAAAGTTATGAAGAGTCAAAGAATTTTTTGGTAGATGCTCTAAAATTGTTTCTTCAACTTAGGTAGATATTGGTTAACAAGATGTACATCTGGTGAAAATGGCACTTTTGGATCACTGGCGCATTTGGGTTCCCATACGATGTAGTTACTTATTTCATGGTGTCACTACATAATAAATATAGGTATACCATAATTCACGTTTGGATAGCAACACTGTTGCAACACACAGAACCTACACAACCCTTCACTTCACTCCACATGTCACGACCCTCATCACAAGGCGTGCCCGTGCCACCTTGGTGAGCAAGGGGGACATTGGAGGTGACTCCCCAAGCCTTGCAAGAGATGAGGTGAGGGGGACTAGGAGTCCCGAGCGATCAGAGCGATGTAGCGCTCTGATCCGGATGAATTTGAAGGCGTGTGATACATGCTTGGAAAGGTCTTGAGAAGACGCTTCTAGCCGTCCAAAGAACGCGTGATTTGGACTTGCGAGTCAAAAGTTATGGGCGTTCAAAGTTGGGGGTGTCCCGGTCGCGCCGGGAGCGCCCTGGTCGCGCCGGGAGTGCTCTGGCCGCGCCGGGAGTGTCCCGAATCTTTGGAGGGCGATATCTTTGCAAGTACTTGTCCGAATGGAGCAAGTGAGTAGTCCATCGGCATCTACGCGTCGCGTAGATGTCGAAAATAGGGTCGCATGTGCGATTTGGATCCCGGACCACAAAGTTATGCCGGGTGGAAGTTCGGGAGTCCCAAAGTAGTGCGAATCGGGAGAAATGGGTGGTCTTCCAAGATGGGGTGCATCTTGGGGGTTCCCGGTGACCTCTAGTATGGGGGGGGCTGCCGAATCCCGCAAAGAGTACTATGAGGAGGGGTGGTCTCCCTCCTCACTCCCGGATGGTGCCATGGTGAGCCTAAGTGGCCCCGGGTGGTGAGGTTAGTGTTGGAGCCTCACCACCACTTGTGTGTTACCATGAAGTGCTTGTGCACTCCTTGATACCGGTTGGGTGGTGTCCCACTTCACACTAGGCCATGGTGTGAGTCCCGTTTGGTGAGTCCCGATTAGTGAGTCCCGAAATGAGTTGGGTTGGGCCTAGTGGGGAGTTGGGTCCCATTCAAGGGCGGTTAGCACCGGTGGGAGTAGTGCCTCACCGAGTGCTTGGACATCAATGGAAGTTCCGCCCCATGTCATCAAATGACATGCCCGGTGTCTTGTGGGAGTTAAGTATTGGAAGGAAAGGATTGGGAGTCACGGAGGAATGGGGAACCCCGTGACTTGGGTTGGAACCTAATATTGTGGGTGCATGGCATGTGCAGTGTTAGGAGAGCGTGAACCTTAGTGGCACTAAGGTGCTAAGTGTTTGGAAAGTGAGCTTAAGGTGGTAAGTGTCACTAAGGGGTGCGACAGGCCGGGAGTTCATGACTGCCCAGAGGGTGATACTGTAGCACATTCGTATATGGGAGAGAGCAACTAGTCATGATACAAAACAACATAAGGTAAATCAAGTGGGCTATTGTATGCACCTTGTGCAATAAATTACGAAAAATATGTAAAAATGAGCATTGATGTGTTTGTTTTCTACAGATCTGAGAAAAATATACATGCCTATGAAAAATGAAGGTCAACAACACTCTCCCAGACACGTATTTGAGTACAAGAGGCATAGTCATGGACAAGGCGGATGTAGCCAAGGACATGTTATCTAGAAAATCTTCCACCATTGGCTTCTTTCCATCCATAATGTCAGTCACAACCTTCAAGGAGATCATAGGAACAGCCAGTAGGCTCGCCACATACACCACCGCAGCACCCTACACATAAGGTCATTCAGAGAAAGTCAATTCCAATCAAACCACTTCATATGGGAGTCGCACAGTGTGAGCATTTGGTTCAAGTTAGATAGATGGTTCTATTCCCAAACTTAAACCCCCTAAGCAGAAACAAGGACTTAAGAAAAAAGATCTTGGGCTCAGAATTGCACAGACCACAAATTCAGAAGTAAACAATACGCGGCGTTAGATTGCTCGATTTCAACCACAAACAGGACTCCTCTCTTTCTATTTCACGACGCAATTTAGAGCTCCAACTTTCATTAGAAATATTAGAGCCCTCACAGTGTTTTTAAGTATTGTCTCAATATTGCCTCTCCTCATAGAACACAAGCTCGCACTCGCAAACCCGACGAAATAATGTAGGAGAACTTACAAGCTCCAACACCACCTATTGACTGAAAGAATGCTGCATGTTACAACTAGATCAGTCCATGTAAACTAGATATGCCTGAAGGATTCATGGTCCATTTTGTATCGACTAACCTCCATGTCCTTGATGGTTGCATTATTGGCCTTGATGTATTCTTCGTCTTGCTATGACACGTCCAAGGAATTTCCAGTGGATAGCTTCCCTTCCTGCAATGAACATGAAAATGAGAATACACAAATACCTCTTTAATGCCACAGCTTAGGCACCCAAACACACGAAATTATACACAGTTCTCAGATCCATCATTAGAGTTTCATGTAAAAGTGACATCAAGAAGTTATTCCTAGTTTCAGGAGAGAATAGAGGATGTGAGAATAGAGAGGTGATATTAAAGAGCTATGGGCGTACAATAGCGCACCTTGAGTTTGAGGTCTTTGACGAGATTGCCAGCCGGAATAGATTCTATGGTACCTACTCCGTACTTGTCAAATACCTATATGATATTTCAATAGCTAAATCTATATGAACTATATATGAATCCATGTGAATCTATATGAACCTGTGCAAGAGCTAGAACTCAAAAGTAATCAAGTTACCACATTTGGTTAGTTATTATCTAAGTGATTGGTAGGTCGACAACCAAGCCCAGGTTTGAGTCTGGATGTAAGCCATGACCTGAAATTGAAACAAGTAACAAGGTTTGAAACTATACAGGGAGCAGTAAACAATATCAATTTCATCAAGTTCATTATCTAAACGTACAAGAATAGGTATCCTACGGTCATGATGCGCAAACTCTGTTGCAACATAAACATCGCCAATGCTGGCTCCTTTTGCCTGCAAAAAACAAAAATCAGTTTTAATGAATATATGAAAATATATGAATCAGAAATATGAATATAAGGAATTATTAAACTATAAGTGTGAACAAGCTTAGATGCCATATTTAACTACTTTAGGACTTTAGGAGGACTTTTGGACTATGTCATGGGAGAAGTCATCGGGAGACCTCCTGTTCTTATGGTTTAGGAGCCCCCAATGCCTATGAAAGGGGGAAGAAAAGAATGAAGTAGACCATGTTCACACGCAAAAAGGGGCCAAGAAACATTATAACTAAGACAATTCAATTATTCAATCCTAGATCATTGAATTGTATATAGTAATTGAGATGAATCATTGGGAGATTTCTCAATGTAGTGCAAATCCAAGAGACAAGGATTGTAAGTGTGGCATGAAACCAATAAAAATGGTTATTATTCAAGTGGAACTATTAGGTCTCATTTCCCCTATTAGTATTTCCACGCATAATTAAGAACCATAAATCTCCCGACATGATCCTTGCACTCAAACTCCTATAGTAAAAGAGAATATAGAAAATGACAAGGCAAATGCAAATACAAACTTCTAGTGCGGATGAATGAAACTAGAAAGTAACTGAAAGGTAAGGTGGATTCACCACAATTTATTCATATTGATATAGAAAATAAAAAAATTTGCCTTTAAAAAGAATTGAAGGCATGACCTATAGAATTTGAACTAGTCTATAGTACAGGTAGAATCTCTCTCAGTTCAACTTCCCTTAGAACATAATATGCATTCAGAGAATTTGTAGACAATCTGTAGCCCATGCCCATGATTCAAGATGAAAAGATACGGGGTGCATGATTCAAAATGAAATGACAAGTGGCCCTATGGCTTCTCTGAAAGCATAAACCACACTAATTGCATAATCACCATGCACTGAAGGAGGTTCTACCTGTACTCTATTTTAAGTCTGAGAAATTAGCTCCTTTACTCCATAGCACGAACGCTCCCATCTCAAAGGATGTAGATCATCCCTCACAAGTATGGAGGGTCCTACCACACGAGCATGTGGCCACTTAAGAGGATCTAACTCAAGTAGAACTATAGTTTGATTCCAAAGAATGTTGCGCTCTGTAGGGCTACCTAAGATAAGCTTCAGTAATTCACTATGGTTTCGATAGGGATCATTCTTCTTCGGGTTGTCCACACCAACAATATAGAGGAAACTCTTCAAAGTACTC
Source organism: Straminergon stramineum (assembly GCA_963920665.1). Classification (NCBI taxonomy): domain Eukaryota; kingdom Viridiplantae; phylum Streptophyta; class Bryopsida; order Hypnales; family Calliergonaceae; genus Straminergon; species Straminergon stramineum. The sequence continues at coordinate 1,688,594 of OY987269.1, read as the reverse complement.
CATGGGAGAAGACACTACAAAAGCGCTTCCACGGCAAGAACATTCATGGAGGAATACAACCCACAGTGAGTATCTTCAACCAATTGTTTAAGAAAGCCATGAAAACCAATAGATATGATGATTCTCCAAAGAAGATCCGAAACACCGCCTTCCACACATAAAGCACCTGTAAGAACAACGAGAACCACCTTCTGCATTGACCAAACTCATTAGATAAGGAAAACCTTGAAACAACAGGAGATCTCCTGATGAAGCTCATGAGGATACTCAGTTCACGAAGAACCTATCAACATCGGGAGATCTCCTGATGAAATGTGAGTGGACAATCACATTGCTTAACACCTTCTAACAACGAGAGATCTCCTGATGAAGTAAGAGTGGACAATCACATTTTTCAGCACCTGTAAGCAATGGGAGATCTCCTGATGAAGTAAGAATAGACAAAACTTTGGGGAACCATTTCCAGTATTGGCTACAAATAAGGAAAACTCCGCATTTCTCAAATGGAATGTTGTAGAGATAAACTACGAATTACAAGTATATTTTGGAAACTATCCGCCAACTAAATATCATTGTAGAAGAAATGTGAAGAATAGCTAAGGAATGACATGCACGGAAAAAAATTTGTGGATGGAATAGAAATAAAACATAAAACTGAGGAGAAAAAGACACATGCAATTCTCAATGAGTGTAAAAGTGCAATTACTTTAGATTTCTTAACAAGTAATATGCAATTCACACTGGATGAAAAATGCAATTATTTACAATCTCATTATCAATATGTACTTAGGCCTATGTATAGTGTTAATGTTTTATATCAGAATTTACAATAATGGGAGATCTCCCAATGAAGCTTGAGGAAAACAGGAATCAATGCACTATTCCGGTAATGATTGCGAAGCCCTCATTGGATAACGGGTTGACACCCTGCTGTTCGCCAAAAAGTGGGTTATTCTTCACATACATTGTCACCTTCTCATTTGACTTAAAAAGACCATCAAGCCAAGGGATCAACTACATACGAAGGTAGTTGTCATTGGAATCACCGTAGAAGGACTTAGGAAAAAACAGCATTGTGCGGATCATTCATGACATTCTTTATTGGACTGTCGTCAATTAGCAGAATGTTCTCTAATGTCGATAAACCAGCAGCTCGCACAAAAATCATAACATCCTTTAGAAAGATTGGCTTATGCGGTGCAGTTGGGGCCCTATCCTTGGTCTTCATGCATGCCTCTTGAACTAGACAAATTACATCCCCACGACCGAAGGAAGCATCTACAAGGACAATGTCTAACAAGTCGTTCATGTTTCGGGGAGTTACACTATTCTAGAATGCAACTTCCGCTTTTCCACGCAACCAATTAAGGAAGGTCGTGAGACTTAGCCAACACTCAACATGAAGTTTATTACGGAAATACGACCTGTCAAGGAAAACTCCATTCAAGTCCAGAATCACTGTATAGTTTCGATGAGGTACCTTTTTGGGTGTCCCTGGTTTTGTCGTCGAAGGACCACGACAATCTACAATCCATAATACCATAGCAAAGTTAGACATAAGACCACCGACATCGGTATTCAATTGAAATCAAATCCGTCAAGATACGCAGGATGTCACCTCAAGCACCTTTGGTGTCGTCCTCTCTAGTTCGATTTACTTCTGCTTCATAAATTTTAGAAGGCGAAGTAGCCCGAGATTCAAAGATCTCCTCCTCTGCTACCTGCGATATACGGTCAGAGGCGATATCAACAATGCTTTGATACATAAAATTGGTGGCCTCCCATGTGGCCATGTGGCCTGAATGTCACGAAAAGATTTACTCGTGGAATCGTGGGTAATACGTGCATGGTGACTCGGCAAATCAACAAGATCCTTAAACCTATTCCTTATGGAGAGTCTCTCTGCGTAAGTTAGTCCAACCTGCGGAACAGCTATGAATGGATTCACCTTCACTATGCCAGCCTCCGAATTCATTTGCCTTAGGTCTACTAGAGTATCCTCCAGAATGTTGGCAACCATTTCGGCATTGGATGTTCCACCTTTGACCTGAGACACTGAGAGATCTCCCAATGCACGTCCATCCAATTTAATTGTCGACGTCACTAGAGGACCAAGACTCAAATCCTAAACTTCACGCATCGGAAGATCTCCTACTACAATCCCCCCCCCCCCCCCCGCCTATGTCTTCTTTGTCCCTTCAAGATTACAAATGTTGTATGGGTCATTAGCCATCCGAAGATCTTCCGATGCTTCCACCCCCATCTACGCCTCCTCTTTCTCTTATTGATCGTAAGTAACATCTCAGTCAGGATCCATCGGGAGATCTCCCGATGCATCCCCCCACATCTGAATTTTCTTTGCCTCTTCATGATTGGAAGTAACGTCTCGATCAATAGGCATCAGGAGATCTTCCATTGCATCGTTGCACGTCTCCTCTCGCGAGAGTTCATTAGGTAGACAGTGCATGTTAGTGCGAAGAGGTCCAGTAACCACTTGCACCACTCGCTCACTCACAAGCTCTAAAATTGGAACAACAGCATGTTCCTCAGAACAGGTAAGAAGAATAGTTGATGCCTTGCTGGCTTCCAGAGTCCTTATCGCGGCATCCTTAGCCCTAGTCGACGCAGAGGAGGAGATGTTGGGGTTGGGCTTCTTTCAATGCGGCATTGCAGCAAAGGGTACACGGTCGACACTATCGGAATCACTTAGCTAGATATCCAACCTTTGCTTGGTTCCAAACTCCACCTAGTGACTTAACTTCCTCTCAAGCGGTTTGGTGTCGTACATCTTTCTCGCCTTCATCGTACCCAACTTCTCTTCAACAGCTTGCTTTCCAGACCTCTTCTATAAGGTAGGTGGCGTAGATGACGGTTCCAAATCTTGGCCCGGTCACAATGGCTGTGTGGATTTTTCCTGGAAGGACAAAAATTCATTAGATCTTCTTAACTAAGCCCGCTAAAAAATGAAAATAGATGAACTACCATCGAGAGATCTCCCAATGGTTTCCTTTGACGACTAACCTTTCGGACGATAGGTGTGGTCTAGGGTGTGCATTCAAACTTTGTCTCCTCTGAAATGTGAGAACTATTTTTGTCATCTTCATCAGAAACATCCACAACCTCTTTGTCTTTTTGTGCTAGAGGAGGTTCTTGAGGAACTTCCTCTGTTTCATCTTCATAGCCTGTAGACTGCTCCACCGTGGGATCCTCTTCATCCTCTTCCATTTCCTCATTTCATTGCATGTGCAACTTGTCCCAAATTTGCCTCACGACCAACAGTACTTTCAACTGTGTTTGGAAGTCATCAACAATTTCGAGTACCTTGTTTGCCATAGCCTGTTAGATTTGAACAAGAACAAGTTAGTGCACTACCAAGAGTCTAAAGAATAGAAATGAGGGCTTACCAGTCCAAGAAATGTGAACTCTGGACTATAGTTCACATTTACAATAATCATATTCTCTGAGATGTGGCTAGAAAAAATTTCATGCGCCGCAGAGATAGAGAACCATGGCATAATAGGGAGCCTATAAAAAGTATTAACTTCCTCCATGTCCCTGGATAAATACACGGTCGGAATTTCTCATGTGCCCAGAAAAAAGCTGTTGAAGCTACTCGTTGAGCCCTGGATTTCGTCGTAGGCGAAGAGGAAGACAAGGAACACATTGTAATTCGCACCATCAATGGGATGGGGAAAGCCATCCCCCACATCTAGAATGTAATTAATCACATGCCAATCCCAGATTCAAGCCTTACACTTGTCCCGACACTTCTTTAAATGTGTGAGGACATCATGAAATCCAGCGGCATTTGTAATAAGAACCACTGGTGATCATGCTCTCACAATCTATCGATTGGCGTCCCTATATTCAAGGGCATCAAATAGGCGCTTCAAATTGTGGTACTCAAGGTATTTTGCACGCACTCCAGCAAATGTGACCTCAAGGAGAAACAAGAAATACATGTGGGTTTTCCCTTCACCACACACATGCTTTCACAGAGGTGTCCATAAGAATTTTCATAATGTCCTAGTTCTTCTCATCCATGACTTTGCAGAGGTATTCATTTGCAAAATTCTCGGACAAGGTGGACTCATTTGTTTCTTCTGCATGGTCGTTCATGAACAACTTCTACATCCTTTTCACTGAATCTAGGCACTCATCAAGGTCATATGTTTTGTTCAGCACCCTCATTCGCTCTTCCAACCATACCTTCCCAAGTTTTGTTGCCATGCTCTTATCCACCTACCATTCAACTTGCTCTCGGGTTACTTTCTTCTCCGCCGCAAACTCATCCCATTGTCCGGCAGTGTATGGAATGTAGTCCAGCTTCTTGCTCGGAAGACAATGATGCCTATAATGGCACATGAGCTCGTTCTTCATGGCCCTGACCTTCTTCTCTCGAGTTGCTACAACAATGAGAGGTGTCAATGGCTGCCCAAGATCGTCCACATTGAGCGATGTTTTCTTCATGCACACCATTCTTTTCTCCACTTGCTCCACTAAATAGTTGATGTCCTCATTGTAGAGTCCATACAAGGGCTTGTAGTCGCTATAGTTTAGCGATTTCCTTGTGCCCTTCGATTTGGGACCATTCCCATCAGGAAGCTTTGACGTGACGAAATCTCTATCAATTTGGATCCATCGTTGTACATCTTCGTCATTCTCCATAAAGAGAAGAGGAATTCTCAAGTCTAGGTCAGGATTCTTGAATCCAATGAAAATTGTAGACATCACTAGATAGAAATTCTACAAATGAATAATGCAACTATTAACAATCGACGTCTAGGAAAACCTATAGAGTATGTAAATCTAAATAGCATCGGGAGATCTCCTGTTGGTTCTCACTTCTGGGGTTTAGGGAATAACTAGTGGTCTATCTCCCAATAGCGTCACGAAAAGCGTTGTCCCAAATCTATTGGGAGATCTCCTGTTGATTGTCTAGTACAAGCCCACATTGCAACCAATCAGAGGAATCCCAACTTCATCAAAGAGGATTGGACATCTAGAGGCATCTAGAGATCTCCCGATGGCTGAGCATAGGCAATAAAAAAAAAGTACAATTATTTGACATTTCGTAAGTCACGCTTATATTGTACTCTACGGAGTGCGTTCGACCTCCCTATGCTGGCATCAGGCTATCCATATCCTTCCACTTTACTCAAGCAAGCGCAAGTTGTTTAGAGAAACTCTGCTCTTTCTGTTCTCCAACAATGTTCTGGTTCAACGCCTTGGAGAGATGCATGATATCATTCTTCTTGGTAGAGTACGGTTCCCATATCGGAATTATGTTGAACATCAAGGCCAACTACTTATCAACTTCGGAGATATGTCGTGATTCAACCAACTCCCGGTGCGCTTGCACTATGTGCTAATCACCAATAATGTAGTAATGGGATTTGGCAGTCAAACTTTCCTTCTTCAGACATGAATCCCGTATGGTCCTCTCTTTCGAGGTAGGACAGTAATGTATTGGTTCTCACAATGATAGTTGGCATCAACGAGAATTCAATTCTTGATTCCCTTGAGGCGTTGGGGCTCAATTCCTTTGTACACCAATACGCTAGGACGAGCCTTGTGAAGGTTCTTGTAGTGCACTCACAAGAGTTCACCTTTTGCATTGGCAAGTTGCTTCTTCTCCCATTTGTACATTGGCTTGAATACCTGGTTGTACAACTTGTTTATTTCTTTAATCTCATCGGACTCGAGCTCCCCGACCTTAGCATCCATCATGTTCAAAGCGCGATGCAATGTGAGCTTTACAACCTTGGTCTTCTTTTTTCCCTTGCCCTTACCCACAAGCTCCTCCACCACTTCATCTCTTGGTCCTCTGGCAATGGCTTTCTACTTCTTTCCCTTCTTGCTGGGAGATGGCTTTAGAGGTGTTGGTGGAGTAGCCGGCTTCGGTTGTTGCCTAGTCTCGTCTTGAATGTCCCACTCATTCTTCATCTCTTGAGGAGTCTAGAAGTGGGTTCCGTCTAGTTTCTCTAAAATCCCCTTCCGCGTAATAGTCTCACACATGTCAACATCCATAGTGGTGTAGTCTAGGATCAAACCATATTTCCTTCGCTCATCAGTCTAGGGAACCATTTCTTCAATAATGACAAGGACTGTGGCATTATCTAGACCCTGTAGCTCTAAGACAGCTAATCCCTTTGTCATGTGACCTTTATTGCTGAAGGTAAGCTTCGGACATATGATGATTGTTCCCTCTTGCTCCTCAATCCACTCAAGGCCCCACGTTGAGATTTTCCGCAAACTTGAACAATTTTTTAGGTGAAAGGCTCGCAGGGAGTTCCTTTTTGATATTCACTCTGCGCAATAAGATAAAAATATGTTAGATTGATTGTCTCTTTATTTTTCGCCAGCTTCGCATTTCTTGGACTCATCACTTTATTGTTGTAGGCATTGTTCCTTAACTTCTCATCTCCGTCCTTCATTTACTTAAAAAACATGTCAAGAATTATCCGAACCATCTGTAATAATCATAATTTCATTGGGAGATCTCCTGATCGATCATGAGGAATCAACGGGGGAATCAAGTGTAAACTCAACGCCTTTTGTATCGGGAGATCTCCTAATGATCCTTTGTATTTTCCCGGTACTCGACTACTGGTAATTCTGTTCAGGAATTTTTTCTACGGGAAATTGCATCAAGCTGTCGAATTAAAGGAAGATATTGGGAGATCTCCCGCTACATTGACATCCTTGATAAATCAAAGTTGGCATCGGGAGATCTCCCGATGTTTTTTTTAGTTGCTTTGCTTTCAAAACTTTATTCACTTGTTTTTTTGCATATTTTTTCTCATGAGAGAAGTCATCTTGCAATCTATCAGGAGATCTCCCGATAATATTCAAGTTCAAGGAGTTTCATCACTTACTCTTGCTTTTGTTTTATCATGAGATCTCCCGATGGTCTAATTGCCAAATAGTTGTTGGCGGCAATTATAATACTAGTTTCATAATTAGGATTTAGGGTTATTTCTCGACGAAGTGATCTTGCACTAATAATGTACTGCATTTTCTTGGTCTACTTTCATTGAGAGTTCTCTCAGTGAACGGTTTTAGGGGAAAATTGACTATTTCGAATTGGACTACATTACTAGGGACCTTCTGATTCGATATTCTAGGGCATCGAAAACGGCATGCGGGCGTGCAATTTTTTGCCTAATCCACAACAAACCAACTCCGACCTATTACATCAACTTTGCTTTAATGCAGATGTCCAACTAATGGATCATACTAGGAACGAAATCTTGGAGCCATTTCCTAACCAATACATATTACAAATACAAACACTACGGCAAAGGCAAGAACTTATGGGTTGGTCCAATTATTTGGGTTTTCAGGTGGTGGTGAGGATGTTGACATCACTATATACTCTTTCTATTCTCGCTCCAAATTCAGTGTAGATGGCCGACACCCTCTTTTCCCAGAATCAAATTTCAAAGTGAAACAAGGAATCCTAGAGAGTACGAATCCATTTCATTGTGTAGTAAGTTATGAAGAACCTACGGTATTATAGTTAACCAGCACAATGTGCATAGTGACTCCAACGAAAAAAAATGTACTCTTCTATTCAAAATTCGTATAAACTAAATGATAGCAACTTACACTTGAATGGAATGAAACTGGAGGGAGACGAATTCGCACCTGATAGATTGAAACTACAAAAAGATCTCTCACATATTGGCCTTGCATCCTCTTCTAGCACAAAATTGATATTCTCTTTCAATCTCCAATGTTGGCACAAAATACAGTCACTCAAAATAACTAACTTCTCTTCCTACAATCAACAAGACAACATTGTCATAGCACTGTTGCTGTTCAAGCAAGACTAGTGCAATTGAAGACAATGCAACCTAGTATTCATGACTATTTAACAACAATGAAGCAAGTCCAAAAGAGCAAACACATCCAACTTATAATTATTTTCCTACTGTGATTGAATGCATTTCAAGGCTATGCCTTAACTCCTTCCATACAAGGTTATTACCTCGAAGGACCTCACCCTACTTTGAACTCCCTGAATCTAGACAAAAAACATAGTCAATGCTGTAACATAAGCTAGAAACGAAGACAAGAAATCCGAACTTATAGTAACTACGCATCTCCACTCCAACTTCTTCCCAATGAAGGCGCCTCCAAGTATCCTGGATCCAAGGTGCGCCACAACTCCAACTCCCAAGATGAAGGCGCAAACGACCACAACTGTTGAAGGCACCACAACTCAAGTGTCCAACTCTCTCGTAGATTGTGCGGATGTACGACAGGAGCTACCGAAGACACTGAAATGCACAACGAAAATGACTCCCAATGCTGAAATGTACAACTAAAACACACGCACGGGAGTGCAAGAAAAAGTAGAATGGGAGGAAGACGGAGACCAAAACAAAAGACCTGCAAGAGAGAGGAGACCTAGGCCGCCAACTCCAGCAGGAGAAAAACAAATCGCACTAGAGTGTAAAATCGACGTGGAGCCCTCCACTCATGGCACCTTTGACTGGGAGGGCAAACTAACAATCCGTCATGATGACTAGACCCCTAGTGGACGGGTCATGATGACTTCATCCATGGTAAGAATGAGGGGGGGATTAATTTGTTACCCCTTCCTTGCAATGAGTAAGGAGGTCATTAGTGAGTTATCCCTTGCTTACAATTAGGAGGGGGATTGATTCGCTTAGAATTTCATACTCATTCATCATTTCCTTAGTTATGGAGGAATAATTGGTCAAGGGTTTGAAATTACTAGACACTACCACATAAAATGATCAAAAAAATTTAAGTACTCACTTGTACAACAAGGGGGAGCAAGGTTAGCCCATTGTGGCCCAAATTATGATGATTGTCTGCATTCAACTTCAAAAATCTACACAAGCATTACATTTCTATGCACAAAGGCCTTGCTCTCATCTTTCCATAATTTTCATGTACTTCATTTTTTTTCCATTTTCAAAGGTCAATTCTTGGTAATTCACCCTTGCAAAGACTTTATATACAAGTCATTACATAATCAAGTGACTCTCACGAATTTCAAAATAAGACTACTAGAGTGATCTACATATAATTTGTTTAGGGTGATTGAGTTCTTGGACAATGATCTATAAAAATAAACCCATGTATATACCTTAAACTTCTACATGAAATGCTATTACATTTTAGGACCTCAAAGAATGATACAAAACATCATTACCAAAGTACATGAGGTCCGTAAATCAAATATGAATTATCCTAAATCAAAAAGATATGCGTACATATTTGAAATTAATTATTTTGTGATGCGAGTTCGAAATCATAATGTATGATGAAGGCCTAAAATGATGGAAGTGACCCTAAACCCTTGGAATTCATCATCACCAAATATATTGTACTTATTACTATAAATTTGATACTATAAGAAAATTAAAATTGTTACGATGAATTAAGGTCATACCTGGCTAATACTATTCACTCTAATTGTAAATGCCACATTACAATCGCTTATGGTACGTTCGCACCTGCTGTTAGTAAAAATTTAGGTGCATTTACAGGGTGTGTGGTTAGACAGAATGTCCCTCTTGGGCCTCTTTCGGGGGCAGGGATGGGATGCGGGCAGATGAAGGGGCTGCTCCACAACCTTTTCAGGACCCATCAATCTACTTCTTATTTCGATTTAAATTTGATTTTTCCAATGCCATAAATCACAAGATTTTCAATAAGGAAATAGAAGTATTGTCGTGGGTTTTGTGCCACACAACCACATATTCTTTTGAGCCTCATAGCCAACATGGTGTCGAGATGGGAGAGGAGAGAAACTCTTTATACTAGTGGAGTAGTGGTGGGTGAAACAAACCATGTGGGATATGCGATTTAGGAGAAAAAAGAGCTCCTCCATTCATGGTTGTGGAAATGCAGGAATTGTGATGAAAGTCAAATTTCAGACCTCATTCAAACATACTAAACTATATTTTTTCAAAAAACTTCAAAATAAAAAATGTTGGGGAATCAAGTACACTTTTACCTCCAAAAATCTGTTTGAGATTTCAATACTCCACCTAAAAGTTATGGACAAATTTCCAAGGAGGTGTTTGAAAATGTCCCTAAGAAATGTCCTTCCCACATACACACACCTCTAGAATTTGTGGAGAACTCTTACATGAGGCTTCAAAATCTCAAGTGGTTCTTTAGGGATAAATGTTAGCTTGCTTCTCTAACTTCTTGTAGTTCTATTTTATTTTTTGGAAGAAGCTATTATACAATGTCCAAATGAAGTCTAAAATTCAACTTTGAGCACAATTCTTGCGTTTCAACTCACGTCTGAAATTCATAAGAACTTTAAATCAATATTTCACCATTATTGAAATAACATGACAAACACAAAGTAGACATCTTGAGGTTGTGTTAGGAATGTCACAAGTTACATTGAATCTATGTTGTGAATCAAAGGTATTGTGTCAATAATTTGAATACAGTATTAATGTAGGAGTACTGAATTCACAATTATTCTAAGGTATTGTTTCTACATTTCTAGTATGATGTTGTAGAATATTGAATCAACAATTACTCAAAGGTATTGTTTCACATTTTCAATATGGTGGTGTAGAATATTGGATCAACAATAATTCATGGTTGAATTCTTGATAATCATCTTCTACAAGGGTTTCTCAAGACTTATAAAAAAATGGTCTCCTCATTTTGGGCTTGTAAGGGCTTGTTCTATTTTAATCGATTCATGCTCTCAAGTTGAAATGTTGAAATGTTAATTCAAGAATGTTGTCAAATTTAACTCTTTTGCAATACAATTGCTCTCAAAATTGTGACAGAGAAAGCTTTGGGGTTTTTGATGAAGGAATAATACCGTTTTAAAATTCATACCTTTCAATTGATGTTGATAGTCTACATCAAAACAACATTTGGATTTTCAAAATGCTAGTGGACATCTTATGCCAATTGTTCATCCCTTATGTATTGCAAGCACTTGATGATAGATTAATGATGATTAAAAAAACTTGTCAATATCCAAAATTCCAATTACTTGAGAATGCAAAAGGACACTATTTCCTCTCTCAAGCTAATTAGATTGGATTTGAAGATTGTATTGTGATGCAAGTATTTATTTATTTATTTATTTACTAGATTTTTATGAGGAGGATATTGTACACACAATAATCCTTTCTGTTTTGTAGGACGTCAAAACATGTTGGAGCTCTTATCACGTAGAGGGTATCTTACAAGAAATGGAACTTCTTATGAAAAGGTATGAAATATGTATTAGTTTGAAATTTAATTCTCTATTGATGATATGATGTTAAAACAATTTAACTTTTATTATACTTTAAACCATTAGGTGAACATGGTAAAATATTCCATTGTTGTTTCAAATAACATTAGACTAATTTTTAGTTGTGAAAATATTCTTTGAAAACGTATAGTAATGTACCAAATGTTGAAACAACAATGAAACAAGGGGGAAGCAAAATTTGAGGTGTAACTATAAATGGCTTCATTTCTATAAACAAAATTGAGAAGTGTTGAATATGGTCTCGGGGAGATCACTGGCGAAAGTTTTAGAAACCACGTGTGATAAAAAGTAGGGTCCAATATATTCATTCCTTGTAAAATTTGTAAAAAATAACATCTACTATAGGGTACTTAAAAAGTGAGAAATAAGATTTAATATAAAATACGGTTATATATAAGTGAGAAATAAGATTATATGTAAAATAGGGTGTCCTGAAACACCTCCATGCTATAAATAGGTCATTTTATAGATAACCCCCCATTAAATAGGTCATTATCGTAGTTGTATGCAAAATATATAAGGGAGTGAACTCCCCAAGAATATGGTACAATGTTAGTGGTGGAGTATTATCAATTTAGACCACACCTACATGTACTATTAATAATATGTAACATTGTACAACTTTTTTGACATTCTTACCTTGTTTGATGTTCAATTTTATGATTTGAAAATATTCATATCAAGCTTCTAATATCTTTAATGATTAGTATTTTTCAATTCGATTAAAAAACACATAACTTTCACGTACTTAAAAATATATTATTTTTTCATTGCTTGAATGAAAGTTTGTTGTGATTGACAAAACCTATGCATTACACACACAGATTTTATTTATTTATATATACATGTTGAAAATAAAAACATCACTACTTATATTTTCATAAAGTAACTATGCGTAATTGCGTATATATGATTGAATATGCAATTACATATTGTTTGTATAAAAAAACTACTAAACTCTTGTAGGATATTAGTGGAAGTTAGTAGAGTACTCTAAAATCTCCAAAAATGCATTTTTTTTACACAACATATGAATAAATTATGAATTTTGACAATGCTAAAAAATTAGTGTTCCTACGACAATATTGTACAAATTAGATAGGAATTTGTAAAGACTATCACCTTAACCCCTAAAGGTTTTTGACTATGTTTTCACCAAAAACAGTCCAAAACTGCCATTTCTAACACAAGTATCAAATTTCTTAAAGACGACATCTTTGGACACATGTAACCGTAGGATCTTGTAGTACGCTAGTTTGGGAAGATGTGGAAAAAATTTCAGGAATTTCCACGGTTTAGATTGCAAGATATTAGCGTTTGAAGTGACAAAAATCTATTTTTTGTCCCTGCGAAAATCCGGGCAGCTGCACTTCAAAAGGTCATATCATCATAAAAAATGTCCAAAATAGTTGTAACTCTTTTACTTCATTCATCAAGGCAAGTTGGCTAGATGCTTGAAAATTTTCAGATCATTTGGAATTGTACAACATGTAGGAAAAAATTAGTAAGTAGAAAGATGTAGAGAATATTTCAAAATACTAAATTGTCCCCAATTTATTTATGGACTTGAAAAATGCCAATCCCAAAGGTTATAATTTTGTAATAAACAATGTGCACCTAATGTTTTTATTTTTTCCAAAAATATTGAAAATTGAGTTAAATAACTGAGTTCAAAGTTTATTTTAGAGTAGAGATTTCGTAACTACCCTCAAACTACCACAAACTAAATTTCCTCATAGCTTTTGATTTATTGATCCAAATGGAACGATTCAAAGCTTTCCACATAGATAAAAATCTGAAGAATCAATTTCAAATTTTCATTTTTTTTAAAAATGATTTTTAAAGAAGTTTTTTTTCTTGCCTAGGCTGCCCAAAGTTCAAAGAAAACTACATATCCTGCAATAACTTTTGAACCACGTTGTCAAAAGTTATGAAAACTGTTGGGCCTTCAAGCTACTCCTTGGGCATATGTTGTGTGAAAATTTCAAAGAAAAAAAATAAAAACTCCATTCGTAGTGAGTTGCCCAAAATTGTTATGTTGCCAGAAAACGCACTTTGGTCCTTTAGGGGTTAAGAAAAGGATCACAATTGGGTTCACTTACTCAAATAGAAAATTCTACACCTCTAAGATTGTACAATTTTCGAGACTTTTCAATTTTATTCATAAAAAAATGAAGGTGCTAATGGTTGAATTGAAATGCAAGAATTGTGCTCAAAGTTGAATTTTAGACTTCATTTGGACATTGTATAATAGCTTCTTCCAAAAAATAAAATAGAACTACAAGAAGTCAGAGAAGCAAGCTAACATTTATCCCTAAAGAACCACTTGAGATTTTGAAGCCTCATGTAAGAGTTCTCCACAAATTCTAGAGGTTTGTGTATGTGGGAAGGACATTTCTTAGGGACATTTTCAAACACCTCCTTGGAAATTTGTCCATAACTTTTAGGTGGAGTATTGAAATCTCAAACAGATTTTTGGAGGTAAAAGTGTACTTGATTCCCCAACATTTTTTATTTTGAAGTTTTTTGAAAAAATATAGTTTAGTATGTTTGAATGAGGTCTGAAATTTGACTTTCATCACAATTCCTGCATTTCCACAACCATGAATGGAGGAGCTCTTTTTTCTCCTAAATCGCATATCCCACATGGTTTGTTTCACCCACCACTACTCCACTAGTATAAAGAGTTTCTCTCCTCTCCCATCTCGACACCATGTTGGCTATGAGGCTCAAAAGAATATGTGGTTGTGTGGCACAAAACCCACGACAATACTTCTATTTCCTTATTGAAAATCTTGTGATTTATGGCATTGGAAAAATCAAATTTAAATCGAAATAAGAAGTAGATTGATGGGTCCTGAAAAGGTTGTGGAGCAGCCCCTTCATCTGCCCGCATCCCATCCCTGCCCCCGAAAGAGGCCCAAGAGGGACATTCTGTCTAACCACACACCCTGTAAATGCACCTAAATTTTTACTAACAGCAGGTGCGAACGTACCATTATATAAAAACACCATCACTACATAACTAATATGTTTAATCAATTTCTAAATCACTTTTTCTATAGGGAAGCCATATGAACACCAAAAATGTACTTTTACGAGATGTACCAACTTCACATGACCCTAAACTCTAAAAAACCAAAATAATAGAAGAAGTACAACCCAAAATCATTCTAGAATTGAAGAGAAGTAATGAAGAAGCCCTAAAACTACATAAAGTTATAGTTGAAAAAAATGGTGAAAAAATGCAAGGGGGTAAAACTAATATGGGTCAGGGGAAAAACAATAGGGGGGGAAACAAATATAGACTAACGGTTCAACAAAAAAAAGTAGGCGGAAAATTATGTAGTGGGTGGCAAAAAAAAGAAACATTGGAAAAAAATGTAGATTGTGGAATACAAAAATATGAAACGTGGGAATAAATTAGAACTTGGTTCCTTACATGAATTGTACCTTGTTCAAATCTACCACCCTAATCTTTATTTGAGTAAGGCATATAATTATGAATATGTAATTCTTTTTCCACTCATTTTCTATCCCTATGTTTTTCCATTTTTTTAACTTCTTCATAGTTACTTTTTTAAAATAATTCCATTATTTGCTCCTTAATTTCATATGTGCTTAGGATTTCTTTTAATTTTACTTTCATTATTGTTGCCCTTTCCCGTTTTTTGGGTTTCAATCCCCATTTTTTATCTTAATTTCCCCATTTTTTTTCTTTCCCCAATTCTTCCATTTCCCTTTTATTTCTTTGAATTCCCCATTTTTTTCTTTCCCCATTTTTTTTCTTAATTTCCCCATTTTTTTTTCTTTACCCAATTCTTCCATTTCCCTTTTTTTTCTTTGAATACCCCATTTTTTTTCTTTTAGCCCCCATTTTTTTTCCCCATTTTTTTCCCTTCTTCTATTTGAATGACATTTGTCTAGTGTACTTGCAACGTTTGGCATTTTTTCTATTCTACTTATTGAACTAAGTGCTTGAACTTCTCAACAGAGTTTGAAGTTCTTTTCCCATAGCAATGAAAAAATCTGAAGACAATTAAAAAGACTAGAACAATTCACGGTTATAGGTGACATGGTCATAGGTCACAATATTCACTATAATTAGAAACTTCTTCTCTACTATCGGAAAAAAAAGTTAACAAAAGAAATTGGTGTGCAAAAAATTCCCCCCAAAAGTTTTGGGGGCTTTAGGCTCACAAGTTCCACACTCACAGGTTCACAGCTCTAAGCTCGCATGCTAGCATCGTTGGTAGTAGGGTTAATTTAGAACACAAACTTTGTTGAAGAGTGACTCACTTTTGTATTTTGCATACACTTGCAAAAATGAACTATTTGAAAGGAGATTGTTGAACTTGTAGAACTCATTGAAGGACATGTTACTTACGTATTTCTTTAAAATCAAGGAAAGAGGACCGATGGTGATTAACAACATTGTATTGGTACTACTTATAATATTTTGGAGGGCACGTTTTCAACTGGGGTATATTAATTAGTTTACATTAAAGAAGTTTCAATATAGTTTTTTGGAATGTCTTGTGGCTAATTCATCCTAAATACTTATCCCATTCATAAACACTACTTTCTTGTTGGAATGTACAATTCATATGATTTGATTTTAAGTATCTCATGGACAAATTCTTGAAGTATATTAGGCTTCAATGATTAAGAATTAGACATTGAATGCCCATGTTTCTAATTAAGCATAATCAAAGAAGTCATCATTTTTTTACCCTAAATCTAAACATATATCATATGAAATACTAATTATATGATTGGTCATTTATTTACATTCAACTTTAGGGTCTACAAATTTTAAAAAACAAGACATTGTGATAAGCATTACAAGGAAAACCATAGAGGTTTCCCAAAGTTCTCTCGTTGTAGATTAAAAAAATAGCCAAACATCCCTCCCTCAATTCTATAGAAGTATCACACACACGTAGATAGGGTATGATATATTTGGTCATGACATACAATTATTTACTCAATAAATATGCAATCAATAAAAACCAAGAGAATGTGATAAATGACAACATGAAATAATGAGAATGCATTTCCAAACATTCAACTTACTTTATAAAATAAGAAAGATTTCAGAAACTCAAATCCATCCTTCTAATCTATAAAACGGCACTAGAACTTTCCAAATATACTAGTAAAATATAAGAACATATCTTCAAAAAGGGTCTACAGCACAGAGAGATCTTCAACAACATAGATTGAAGAAAATGTCCCCCAAGGGATTAAATCACAACCTTCAACTTGAAACCACAGAATTTAGTAAGATACTCCAAAATGAATGTATGCCTATACCCTAAACCTTGAATTTTGAAACCTTGAAACCTTGGACTCTATTCCGATTTTCGTTTCTTTATTTTTCTTTTCCCATGAACCCTAAACCCTAACCCTAACCCTAAACCCTAAATCCTAAACCCTAAATCCTAAATCCTAAATCTTTGCACATTATATATTTTGGTTTTACAAAAGAAATGGTGTTGGCACTCCTTTTATAGAACATTTGTTGTTTATAAGAGGGATGGCCTTTTATAAATATCTATTACTATTTAATGTCCAATATTTTTTATGGGTATTTTTCGGTTCTCTTCTATGGTGGGTTATGTTTTATACACTTACCATTGGAATTTATTGATATGCCCCTCCCATCCCTCCCGTCAGTCTTAGTTTCCTTAGGTTTGTTTCTTTCTAAATAGCCATTGGGATTTTTTTACACTTTGACACTATTATATGAAATATGGACTTTTTCTTTTGGTGGGCCTATATTATTCTTTTTCTAGCCATGGAAAATTGATTGGTATCACTTGGCATCTTCTATACCATACGAGAGTTATTTATACTTGGTCATGGGTAAGGAGATTATTAGAAGCTTCCATGTTGAATGGAGTGTGACATTTGTCAATGTGACTTGTCTAGTGTCCCTAGCTTCATTGGTTGTCATTATAGGTTTATCCAGCACATCATAGAGGTACTATGCTAGTGCTACGATGGATGGCTATTTGTGGTCCTTAAAAAATCCTTGGATTATGGAGAATTGATTTTTCCCTAATTTGAGGGTTTCTTTTAGATCAAGGTTGTCTGACTTGGCTAATTTTTATCCCTAGAAACCAAGTCATTAATTCTTGGGGCCTATGGGTGGTTGGGATTCAAGGCACGTTTCCTTGGAGCCCAAGGCATAGACTTGACTTAGCCTTGATTGAACTCTCCTATGGCTAATATATAAGAGATTGAAACTACCTTTGAGCCTTCACAATTTGGTATTGTTGGCTCTTACAAGGTGTTGGAAGTGACTACAGTTGGTGGAAGTGAGGACCAGAATGGCATCTACACAGGTCATCTATGGTGTACAATGTATTAAGCTAGGATTTGTAATTTGTTGTTCAGTTTTTTTTGTGTAGTTTTGAGCTTTACTTGTTGATTTTTCTTTTGTAATTGCTATAATATGCAATTGTGGGATGTAGACACCTTGTCTATGACTTACTAACATTCCAATGTTTGGTTTGTCATGGGGACAGGTGAGGTCTACAACCTCTTTGGTTAAATCTTTATCGTGGCTCTATCCAAAGACTTTGGCAACAAATTCTTTTTATTTGGGACTCTAAATCACTTTGTGTTTCCAAAGATTTAGTTCACAGCATAAGTAGCTATTTATGACTTGACATACATATTGTGTGTACCATATAATGATGATGTGATCTTTATTTAGTACTTTGTACTTAATACTTCTTTACAAAAGTTTATTGAGTGGTATTATATTTATTTGGTGGGTTTTGATGGTTTGATGGTTGATGTGAGTGATCTCCATTTTGCTTTATACTATCTATGTTCTATTATGTTCTTCTTGGATTATGATTTGTTTGTTATTTCTAGAAAAGGCCCTATTTGGGGATGTCCCTCCCACCCACCCGGGGTGCCTAAAACCTAAACCTTTAAAGCCGTGGACCCTTAAGTAACTCTAAAAACATGTGGTAAAGTAATTGAAAATGTGCATTCTGGGGACTAGTACTCCGGTCAACTTAATGTTTATGAATATGACTTTTTCATAACAAGGCAGTACACATGTGTGGATGTCCTTTAAATAGCATGAACTCTTCTCCTAGATGGCACGAAGTAATAGTCGGACGAAGTTAATAAAGAATAATAAGTAGATGCAGAACCGAAGAGTACTAAGTTGTAGAGGGAGACTTAACAGACCCAAAGTAGCACAGTGAAAGCAAGTCGAAGAATCATAGGAAGATTCGACTTGAAGATCCACACAAACACTATCGGGCTTTGGATATTTGAGCTATTATCCAAGTCTACATATGTGACGAACTAACGAACTCAACCGTGGCATTTATGCGGGTTGGCCAGCACACCCTCCAAGACTACAGTCAACATTCTAAGAGAAGACTACACCTTGAAATCCAAACTGCAGACAGTCATACATGACCATTAAGAGTGCTCAGAAAATCCAAAATGCAGGAACATAGCACCCTTATCAAATTTAGGCAGGAAGCACGAATTCCATATTTGATGTTTGTGATGACCTTGACCAATCATGTCTTTCTTTCTTTCACAGACGTGAACGAAGCAATGGATTGAAGATGAGAAGAGTAGGAAACTGTAACTTCGGGTGATGCTAGCTCGGAAGGTTTAAGTCAATCGAGTTTCGCAACCCCTCGATGATTGGCACTGCAAGTATTATTCTTTTTTCATAGTGGTTAAGTAAGTTGCAGAATTGCAGAATGACGACAATGTAGTGATGGACTGATGACGCTAGGAGTGACAATGCAATGGAATTGCAGACTGAGTGAGTAGGTTATAATAAGTGTCAATGTCACCTTTGTCACAATGTGAAACCTGTGCATGTCTCGAGGGTGTCGATGGATTTCTGATCGATTCACCTATAAGTCAATATTCACAGATTAGAATGAATGCGCGCATTCATTAATAATTACGAAGTAAACCGATTCCATGTTGCTAGTTCGTGGCCTATATAGGAAGGCAAGATCCTAGATTTGGAACTCCATATCAATGAAGCAGAATGATTTTTTTTCTAAAGTAAAACCTTAATCCAAGTGTCCCTTGCACATAGTAGAGATGCGACATCGTAAGCAAGTAGGAAGTAGTATAGTCTTCGCCCAGCAGATGTTTCGTACATTTGTACATTACGCATATAGACATCCCTACGAATCGCATTCGGTATTGTATGGAAGTTATGGATTCGCGCCATTGGGAGATCTCCCGTTGATTCTTTCGCGGACTTTGAGTGAATTACTTTATTATCAGGAGATCTCCCGATGTCTCTGTTGAGCCATAATTCTAGAATTTTATTTCAAAAATGACATGTGGTGTTCTTGTAGATCAACTAGGTGACATCATTGGACAATCCATGAGGAGAACATCGGGAGATCTCCCGATGACTTCTGAACACGAAGATTCTGCAATATCAACGGGAGATCTCCCGTTGATTTCAATAAACTAAATTTCTACATTATCATCGGGAGATCTCTCGATGACTCCGGTCTACTCAAATTCAGAATTTTTATCGGGAGATCTCTCGATGAATTTTGGAAACATAAATTTTACATTTTCAACGGGAGATATCCCAATGAAATTAATATACAAAAATTTTCCAATATCATTGGGAGATCTCTCGATGACTTTAGTCTCTCCATATCCGATAAAATCATGAAAAGATCATTTGATGAATTCAGTGTGGAAGCAGTCCGAATGGCTATCATCGAGAGATCTCCCAATGACTTTTTTCATGAACCATTCTAGTTGGGTATGGGGACATCATTTTTTGTCTGTATGTTGAGATCTCCAGTTGAATTGTTTCCTATTTTGAGGCTATGTCTATCAGGAGATCTCCTGATGAAATGTTCTATAGTGTGGCCCTTGGGTCCATCAGGAAATCTCCCGATGGTTATATGTTTTGGGGAGACGGGAGGTCCGTCCAGACATTTGTCACTATGGGTCTTATTGGGGATTCTGATTGTGACATCGATTGATGCTCGGATTACGTTATTGCGGGGGGGATTGAATATTTGTAATTCATC
The DNA here is from genome assembly GCA_963920665.1 of Straminergon stramineum. Taxonomy (NCBI): domain Eukaryota; kingdom Viridiplantae; phylum Streptophyta; class Bryopsida; order Hypnales; family Calliergonaceae; genus Straminergon; species Straminergon stramineum. Next base: position 1,668,254 of record OY987269.1, on the reverse strand, counting down.
ATATTACTTCTTTCTTCGAATGCAAGTATTTTTTGGTGCACATTCCTTCAATTCAGAGATCTCCTGATGAATTTGTAGTGACTGACCCTAACATGTTGTGGACAATGTTATGTGGAATTGACTTTCGTTGACTTCAACGTTGGTTCCTTTATTTTGCAGATACAGAGATTCAGAACCTGCACGAGATATGGTTTCTATAGATAGTAGGGCAAAATCAATGGATTCGGTCTCAGAGTTTATGGATTATGCAATTACGCCATATATTGGTGATGGTGCCGACAAGGCCGAGTCATAGGAGTCTTATGCACAGACCACACCATTGAATGTCGGTGACGTGGTTAAGCTTTATCATCGAGGATTTGGAGAAGTTAGAGTAGGGTCTATTGTGGAGGCAAGACCTCAGGGCAAGTGGCTTGGAGTTCCAATTCCATTCGAGCTATGGGTATTTGTTCTTATACACCCATCATCCTTTGTCGTTGAAGCTCAATATTTTACGGTTGCACCTTGCCCAAAAGGGTTTTACAACGCTCTCAAATGTCCTGAACCGGACGGTGCTGTGGAGTGCTGCAGACGTCATAAAATGTACTAAAGATCCCCATGTGGATTCGAGTCCATTTATTCAACAGGAGCAATGGACAGGGTTAGAGGTCCATCAGAAGGATGTGATGGGTGTGTTACTATTGTCTAGACGAATAAACTATTGGAGGCCGGACAATAGTTTCTAAAATACTACCCTTGGTGAAGGGCACATAGGTGTGACCGTCCCTGACATTTTCCTTGGTGATCATCAAGTAATCATGACCCACACTCGTTAGCCAATTTCAGAGTGTTGGTTCCCTAATGGTTGATGTTTGAAGGACACGTGGAGCACTTCGATGCCTTTCCTGATGTACAGGATCCCCTTGCCTATCTGGGTGGAAGAGAGAAGGCGCCGTATCGATTTATAGTTCATCGACCCTCCCTTTGTCATACAGAGACACAATTCACATGCAAAACTAGCGACACTAAAATTTGAAAGGTCAATTCAGAGAAATGCTACGACAATCATTGCTACTAGTTTTTCCCCCAAGCAAAATCGTTGATGGTCAAAGAGAGATATTTTTTGAAGTCTTTTGAAGAGTGTCGAGAGTAAGGAATCGTAGTTGGCAAACAATTGCATAGTGTGGATTGGACACGGAAGTGGAAATATATTACTTTGGAAGGATTAGAAGTTTGTGCCACTGCATGGTACATTATTCATGGAGTTCCAAAGTCCACCTACCACAATTACATGGATTTGTACAAGCAAGGTGTAGTTTCCTCGACCCACAGGAACAAAGGGATCAAGCATCCTCGACTTCGAACTATGTAGGTCACTGGTACAATGAAAGCCATCATCGACAACACTACTCACCAAATGCCACACCAAATGCGGTCCATAGGGAACGGGAGAGTAGACACGTTGAAGTTCCTCCCTGCGGGAAACAACTGGAAGTGCATTCATGGTGACGCTAATGAGGTATTTTGGTGAACCTTTAATATGATTGGATAGAATTATTATGTGTTTCTTTCGAAGTGTAGTGCATCGGGACATCTCCCAGTACATTTCTCTTTACAGACTTCATTTTAGTCCACCCTTATTGGGAGATCTCCCGATACATGTCTCCCAATGGACTTCTTTTCATTCCTACCTCATCGGAAGATCTCCCGATACATGTGGATATGGACTTCATTTTATTTCTATTTCATTAGGAGATCTCCCAATTGTCGTTTTGTGAAATCATTTATCGACACTATTGCTGCTGTGATTGTTGTTTACAGTGTTTTGAACTCCATACCCTTACTGCATCTGATGTGCAGTTCTGGTTTTCTACTTGTAGTTGAATGGGGAGTGTGGCCTTCGTACAGTTAGCCAATCCACGAATAGTAGAATAAAGAAGGAGCACTTCAATTACGTTTCCATTAAGCCTGTAGGTAGCTCTTTCGCCAAGTGTATGAAGTGCAATGAATTGCAGCAATTCATTCTAAAATCACCAAAAAGAAGCTTGGACTTCGTGGAATTCATGAAGCAGCGAAGTGAAGATCTGAATCATCAAGCATCCTACCGTTGATTGTATGCCACATGGCGTGAAGAATCTACGAGTAACCCTGAGGAGATACTATGCATCATTCACGACAAAATGGATACAAGGAAGACGGCTCTTCCAAGAATGTGGGTGACGACAAAGGCCACACCAAGTTTGGATCAGCTTCCTATGAGTGTAACTAGTATGGTCGCTCATGGTCATGCCGACAGTGCATATGCCCATTATGGACCAACGTGCTGGTCAAGCGACTCGAACTTCACTATCTCATCATTGGCTAAGTTGTTTCGTCGACTTGAAGGTCCACTGATTCGGGAGACTAGCAACCTCTTCCCCAATCCGCCTGCGAATACAATATTCGAGGCATTACTTAGAGGGAAATCTAGGGGTATGGACGCCTTGAAATTGATTCCAAAGGATGCTCGACGTGGATCTCGCTCTCTTCCTAAGAAGCTCTATCTTCAACTTGACAACTCCGCTAAAGATAACAAGAACCAGTATCTCATGGCGTTCTTGTCCTTGCTTACTGCAAGAGGAGTATTCCAAGAAATTCAGATGGGTTTTCTACTAGTAGGACATACTCACGAGGACATTGATGCATATTTTAGCCACCTTTCCAAGGCTTTGAAGAGCAAGAATACATTTGTCGGCGCGGACCTTATGAAAGCCTTCATAGAGTCCCAAGATTTGTCATTTATACCGGAATTCATCCAAGAGGTGGCGGATTTCAAGTCGTTTGTCAAGGGTTACCTATGCAGCGGCACTGCTAAACTAATTGGTTTGGGGGAGATGCACCTCTTTCGGTTCTATGTGGATTGTCATGGAGTCCTTGTCATGAAGTATAAGAAGTTAGTAGTTGATTCATAGTGGCTACCATTTGATGGACCTTCGCGATGCCTACTGAAGAAAGACCGAAGTGGTCAACCTAAGCTCCCTTTGGATTGTCCTAAACCTGTTCCTTTCAAGCCCATGTGGGGTAGCGAAGTTCCGACAACATCCAGAAATCAAGAAAAGGTGGTGGAAGCAGCACGAAAAGCAACCTTGAACAAGGGCTTGATTTTGTTAGGACTTGAGAAGCACATTGACTTTTGGGAAGATGGAATGTCCGAATGCAAGGGATTTGCGATTGCCTTTGTTCCATACGTAGAGTATTCGAAGCATGTGCTGCATGAGGTGAAGGAGCCACTTTTGGACTATCCTATAGAATTGGTTGAAGGCTTCTAGCCAAAGTACAATTGGAAGGTGCAAGAATCATCTTCCCATGAGCCAACAGTCAATCCTGTCAACATGATTCCAGAGGGAGAGGAATTGGAACCTTATTGCGGACCCGCAAATGAGGCACCAAGAGAAAGCTTCAATCTTTGGGTTGATATTCGTCTAGGTTTGTGGATTTTGCTCTGACCCAAAGATCCCTCAATTTGTGATGTCTGGCAAGGAAGAACACTATGTGAGGTTTGCAGAGAGGAAGGCCATGTGAACAACAAGAAGTTCCTGCTCCAATATTGGAGACCAGATAATTCTGAAAGTACGATGAAATTGAGGTACCAAAATTGTTGGTACAAGAAGTAGGTTGTTGAGAATACACCTCCTGCTTGGGTGGATGCATCTTTTGTAGTATACGCAACTTGGTCCAAGAAAGTTAACCCAAAATCATAGACTATTCCTAAAAAAAATAGAGAAGCTGCCCTTACGAGTTTGAATAGGGCAAACGAGGTGGATCCCTAATTGACTATTGTGTCCTAGTCTTCACGGCTATTGGGAGATCTCCCAATTCTCTACTGTATCTATCATAACCGTAACAAGGCTATCGAGAGATCTCCCGATGCTTTGCTTTACCTAGTGTAATAGTGGCAAAGCTATCGGCTAATCTCCCAATGCTTTGTTTTGCTCGGCATGGTATTGGCATGGCCATTGGGAGATCTCCCGATGTTTCCTTCTGATCGGTGCGAAAGTGGCAGCCTGCATGTCCACATATGGTTTGATTGGTTTCCTATCTTTCAAGGTTTAGGGACCAACAGTTCTTGTGAAATCTACTACGGTGTGTGGGATGCCTTCACTTTATTCATGAAGACCGAAATGTATTCTTATTTTAATTCCTTCACGGCAACCTCTAAATCCCATTTCATAGTCATAGCAGGTGCTAACGCTCCATTGGCTTTGCTATTCAATATTTTCTTGTACTCAATCTCTTAAGTGATTATTAAAATGATGCAAGACAATTTCCTTCTTTCTTGCACTATAAGTTACTATTTCCAATATTCATTTTCATTCCTTCTATTCCATTTCAAATGACTTGGTCTTGTCATTCTTTGGAATCTTCTACCTCTTTGCTTTCAAATGTTTATATTTCGAACTACTTTGTTAATATCAAATAAGGCCAAGCTTTCACATTCATTGTTCATGCCTAGAATACTTTAGGAGGGCATAAGATGCACAAGACCAAAATGTTCTGGTATATGAAATGATCGTGCTAGCCTTACAAGGTTTGCACTCCATCGGGAGATTTCCGAGTAACTTACTCCCCACCTCCATTCTAGATGGTAGCAATTACTTCATCATTCAGAGTTTCTGTCTTCCCTCACATGCATGTTTGTGTGCTTATGGGGCCTTGCACCACCCTCAAGGAAACCTAAACTTCTTTGTATCTGGATATCTCTCGATGTATTGCCTAACATGAATCCATCTGAGCCCTATTTACTTCATCATTCATAGTTAATGTATATCCTAAGATGCACATTCGTGTGCTTCAATTGACCTATCGGGAGCCTTGCAACACACTTACAAAAATTAACTTCACGGTATCTAGAAATCTCCCGTTGTAATGCCTCACACCATTCATCGTGAGATTTCTGCATTTTTTAAATTTTGGACTTTCAATAGTCCAAAAGTAGTTAAATATGGCATTTAGTACTATCTTCATTCAAAAGAGTAATAATCCCTAAACAACACGATAGACTTTTTTTGTCCAATGAACGACAAGGAATTCTCCTCTGTAGGACAGAATTGTAACTATTCATCCTCGGAATTAGGGGTGGAAAAGGGAGATCTTCTACAGTAGTTTGACTCCCATTGAGTATTTTTGATTTTTTTTAAAGTGTATGATGTCACACAGTTCCAAAGTGGCTGATTTCCATAGTCACCAACCCAGTGTTCAAGGGTTAAGCTGAAAACATGAATTGAGACTTCATTTATTCAAGACCCTTTCACAATCTTCATAAGATATTTGATAAATTTATGTTGTTTGTATGGGCATGTAGGATTTTCATATATTGTATGTGATTATGATAAATGGTTTTGTGTCCAAAATTCAAAAGATGTCTCAAAATGTATTTGTAATTTCAATGACTATATAATAAAAGAAATCGAATTTATAGAAGTATCAAACAAATTTTACAATTAAATAAAAAATGGAATGTCATTAATTCAACTAAAAAATGTACCCCCATCCAAAAAATAGTGTCACCTCCCCAGGATTTAGTAGCATTTCATCCACTCTACAATGGAATTGTTTGCACTAAAGGATCCACTTTTGGGCAATCAATTGTTGAATAAAAATCATCAGCCCTCATTGATGAATTCCAACAAAAGTTTGCATGGTTTTACACACTTCATGTTCAAGGATATCTCAACATGACATTAATATGTATACATGTCTATTATTATGCATAAGCACACATCTATGCATATAGTAGAACCACCCATTACCAGCCACTTAAGCATTTTGTGCATGATATAGAGTAGTAGAAGGCATTGTTAATTTTTTGCTATGTAGAGAGATAGAAAGGATGAGTGTTGTCAAATTTTTATAATTTTTTTCCTTAAATTCAAATTGTCATGAATTTTAAAAGCCAAAAGTTGGCATGCATCCATTCCCAACACATAGATTCTTCCATCATTGCTCATATAGAGACTAATTTGGCTCTCAAAACGAAGCACATGTGTTATAACAATGATGGCTAGAAGATGGTGGAAAACCAAGAAACTAATGGTTACTTATCAATCATCTCTTTGTTGAATTTTCCATTGCCTATGTTTTGACCATCGGGCCTTGTTCGTCATGGGTGGTTCTACCATACATATATACAATCTTACCCCCTAAGCATACATAGTGTTTTTTAGAATTGATCATTTAAAAAAAATCATTATAAAGTGTTATTTAGAAGAATATTTTTGAATTCATATGCAAATAAAAGTTGTAGAGTGTGAGTTATAGATTCCATCTACATGTTTGGATTCCCCAATGCTATCTCCAATATTTTTTGTATAAATTACGAAAAAGAAATTCAAAATTCCTTTGAAATTTGATTACTAGCAAAATATTATCTTTTTCTGAGTAAAATTTGTTGGAATGGATTTGAAATGAGTTTTTCTTGACATGGTAATTTTTTTGAAATTTTTTTATTCTTAAAATCTATGACCTCATTTTTGCAAATCCCATTTTGAACTAGTCAATGCAATTTTGGCTTGGTAAACCATTTGATATACTTGCATATTTATAATTTTAGAAAAAGATGTATTGTAGTAACACCAAATCCAACCATTAGAGAAGACAACAACTTCATAAAGTATCTCTACAAATTAGGATGACTTTCATCCAAGCAATAATGAGGGTGAAACTTGAGTTTTAGTTTGTTCATCATCCAAGAAGTGGACATTGGAGTGCTTAGGGGTTAAGCACAAGAGGTCTCTACGTGACACATATGCCCTATTGTTGACGAGTGCATCCCAGATAAGGTGTCAATAGAGGTTCATGTTGGTCGTGTAAGTTCATAAGTTAAGGTAGGATGCTCTAAAAGTCACCTATAAGACAAAGGTACATCTTGCTTTCTTCAATGTACCAATATTGTACATTTCAGGAGGTGGTCCCATTCACTACCCACCGCATTTCAACTTCACAAATTCACAACTAATTCCACGAAGGTCCAAAAAATATGTAACGACTTGCGAGAGATGCCAATTCCATGTTTCTTCATGCAAAAATTTATTGAAAATTGTTTCAAGGAGTTGAGCAAACTACCTCACACTCATTTGTGATCTTGCTCTCAAGTGAGTTATGGTACATTCCCAACAGGCGTTTGCAAACACCATGAGCTTAATTAAAGATAAAACTTCGTCATTAGAAGAAAATAATTTTTTTTTGGCAGCTCAGGTTCGGAGTTGTAGTGATAGTTTCTTAATGAGACTCAATTCCCACATGCTTGGTACTTATCATGAAGGACCTCACGTCCCCCAATTCCCACACAGCTAATTACCGATTTTGATCCGACGGCTAGAAATAGTCTAAATTCTTAACTTTGAATGACTTTTAAAATTAGCATGTCACCATCCCAAATCTACGGACAAAGAATTGTATTGGGCATATTAGAAAAGATTTCACTACAATTCAATGCCAACACACGTACTCTGAGTGAGGGGTGGAGAGATTGTTTTTATAATGAAATTCATCGTCCATCATGAATCTTCAAAGGATATGGGACAATTTGAAGATGAGAACTTGACCACTCATTGTCAAAATGCAGGAATTGTGTGCAATGTAGAACTTCAAACCTCATGTAGGCATAGTAGAATAATTTTTTTCAAGAAACTTTGAACTAAGAAAAGTTGGTAAATCTAAGTAACTTTCATCTCCAAAAATCCATTTGAGATTCTAAGACTCCAATCAAAAGTTTCGGGACAAAATTCAAAGAGGGGTTGGGACAAACCCCTAAAGTTTCATTGCATATTAACCCCTCAATGCCCAAGACCTTTTTTGAGCTTCTTGAAACTTGCTCTAAATTGAACTAAAACCCAACATTTTAATAAGTTCTATCAATTTTTAAAAATTGTAACTACAAAAATTCAAACCAAACATGTTAAGTTTCAAATGGGAAAAGAGAAGTTAACAATATCACTTGTGAATTGAAATATTGTAATGTTTGATCATGAGGGTGTTCAAACGATGAAAACAATTTGAAATCTTTTAACCCCTAAAGGTATTTGACTATGTTTTCACCAAAAACGCTCCAAAACTGTCATCTCTAATGCAAGTACCAAATTTTAGAAAAAAATACATTTTTGGACAAATGTAACCGTAGGATCTTATAGTACGCTGTTTTGGGAAGATATGGAAAAAATTTCAGAAATTTCCACCGTTTGGATTGCAAGATATTAGCACTCGAAGTGACAAAAAGCTATTTTTTGGCCCTGCAAAAATCTGGGCAGATGCACTTCACAAGGTCAGATCATTATGAAAAAATGTTCAAAATGGTTGTAACTCTTTTGATTCATTCTTCAAGGCAAGTTTTCTACCTTCTTGAAAAACTTTAGATCATTTGGAATTGTACAACAAATAGGAAAAAAATAGTAAGTTGAAAGAAGTAGAGAATGATTCAAAATACTAAATTGTTAATAATTTATTTATGGAATTGAAAAATGACAATCCCAATGGTTAAATTGTTGTAATAAACAATCTACACCTCATGTGTGTTTTTTTAATCCAAAAATATTAAAAATTGAGTTAAATAAAGGTCTTCAAAGTTTATTTTAGAGAAGAAATTCCATTACTACCCACAAACTACCCACAACTAAAACTCTTCATAACTTTCATCTCATAAATAAAAATGGAATGATTCAAAGCTTCCCATGAAAATATACATCAGGAAAATAAATTTCAAATTTTTATTTTTAAAAAAATTGATTTTTAAAGAAGTTTTTTTTTTCTGCCCGGGCTGCCCGCCGAGCAATGAAAACAACATATCATACAATAACTTTTTAACCATGTATTCAAAAGTTATAGAAATTTTTGGGTCTTGAAGCTACTCCTTGGGTTCATGTTGCATGAAAATTTCAAAGAAAAAAAATAAAAATTCCATTTGTAGTGAGCTGCCCAAAATCGCTATGTTGCCAAAAAACACCGTTTGGTCCTTTAGGGGTTAATTGTCTTTTCACATGTCAAATCTAAAAAATTGGTCACCAAAAGAATATGAAGGTTAAAGGGTAGAACATGCATAATCCCAATCAATTTACGGCTTCTCAAAATTTGTTCTTTTATTTTTTCAAATGAGTTTTTTCAGGTGATTTTTTTTGTAAGAAGTAGTGTCTTTGAGAGCCTTAATACTAGAAAATCAAGATTTGCAATGGATACCTTTGCACAAAATCTAAATATTTTTTTGTGTTCAAAACTTCAATTGAGAGTTTTGGAAAAAATATTTGAAGAACAACAACTTTGATTTTCATCCTTTAAATATGTGTTTGTGTAGAAGTAGGGACTAGATAGAAATATAAACTAATTGGTTAATGATTCTCAAATGGAATTAAAAGATACTAATCCCAATGGTGAGATTGTTCTAGCAAAAAACAACAACCATGTAGAACATTTCTAGAATTTATTTGAAAATTGAGTTAAAAAATGAATCTTGTAAGTATTTTTTGGAAGAAGATGTTCTAATTCCTCCCAAAATATGAATCTTTTCATCACTTCCTCATCACTAGTCCAAGTAGAATGAATTAAATCTTTCTATATGCACTAAGACTTTTTCTTTGAGAACCAAAATAAAAAATATATATTTTGAATTTTTTTGTGTTCTTCATGATGAACTCTATTTTGAACTTAGTGTTGCATAACTTTTGCTCCCATGCACCAATTGAAACAAAAATTACGTCCACATAAAGCTAATGTAATTTTCTATCTTCAAAAAACCTAATTAAAAATTGAGATAAGATAACTCTATCCAAACTTTCATTTATCTCTCAATGAGACAAAAGGTCCTTATGGTGTTAAATAATTATTCAACAAAGAATGTTGGATTCACCTTCCAAGTATTGTAATTTACTCTTTTGGTCCCTTCCCTTTGTTTGTAGGTTAAAACTATAAAATACTCTTGCCTAAGTCTTCTTTGTACTCTCCTTTTCTTATAGAATCTTCTTCTCATACTTCCATCTAAAATACAAAATTAATTAATAAATAAAAATCTTATTGCAAATCACAATTTTCATTAACCTTGAAATGCTAGACAATCCAAAAGTGACGAATGGATGACTTTCTATATCACCGTAAAAATGAAGAATGTACCTAATGGTTTATAAATTTGATCATTTTTGACAAAGGACCTTGTTCATAAGTCTCCTCTTTCTAGGATTAAAGATTTTGAAGAAGTTCACTTTGTGGATGAAATAATGAAAAGTATTGCCCTTCTTGTTGCACAAAGTCAAAGAAAATGTTCTTTCCAAACCCTTTGTGAATTTTGTCCCAAACTTTTGACTGGAGGATCTAAATTTCAAAAAAAAATTTGGAGATGAAGGTTACTTTGATTTACCAACTTTTCTTAGTTCAAAGTTTCTTGAAAAAAGTTATTCTAGTATGTCTAAATGAGGTCTAAAGTTCTACATTGAACATAATTCCTGCATTTGACTTAATTAGGTATGAGTAGTTGAGCACCTACTAATCCTATTCACATATCCCACATGGATTGTTTTACTTCCCATCACCCCACTTGTATAAAAACATTACCTACACACCTTCCCTAACTCATTTCAATAAAGCCTTACAAACCTTCGAGACGAGATATTTGGAAATTATTCAAACTCTTGATTTTTCATAGATGGGTCTTGCTAATTTCGGCCTTGGGCAGCCATTGTTCTCATGTAATGGGCTCTGAAACTGGCACATAGGTAAGAGCGGCTGTCAGCTGATGGAATCTTCATTTCCGGAAGATTTTTAAGTTGTTATTATGATCTACTATTGTTGTGGTCGGCCAGCGATACAGAGGTGTTAAATGATCATAGGAGCGCTCTCACGTCGATGCCACCTCGGCTGCCAAGTAGGTTCGGTAGATAGTGGAGCACTTTGGTGGGAACGCACGCTGATTTACAACTGATTTACTGCCATCATAAGACCCGGTGGGAACGTACCATTAGCATCATCATTCTGCTTTGGTAATAAGTTATATCCCTGTGAAACTTATCCACTGAGTGCATGTTTTAACGTTTCAGTAACAGACATTGGTACACCACAATCCATGGGAATAGTTGTTGAAATGAAAGATGTAACAGCTTACGAACTCTCCACAGGACAGGAAATAAAAAATTAGATAAATTGTGTCCTTCAGTGGGACCTGAATTGCAACAAACAGGTCATTGCAAAACCAAGTTTGTCTGGGAATATAAAATAAGTCACTTCCAGTAACGTACATATGCCTATACAAACAAAAGTTAGAAAACATTCAAACATCTTCCTAAGAAAAAAGGTAAACTACCCCATTACGGACCAAATGGGAGCAAACCCATTGCGGGTAAAATTGTAATGGTGGTGTACATTTCAGAACTTGAATGTACACCACCATTACAATTTTGCCCATAATGGGTTTGCTCCCATTTGGTCCGTAATGGGGTAGTTTACCTTAATGCCCTTTACACGACCTCAACCTCAACCCTATCTATATGGTACTCATCACATTGTTTTACAACTCTAACAAATTATCCAACTTTCAACATATTCCCCCTCCCCCCGAGGGTTGCTATTATATGAGCCCATGAGCCTATAATATTACACATCTATGTTATAGGTGTATATACCATAGAAACCATCTATAATTTTAGTATATATATATACATACTAGCACTATTGCCTTCCCTTCTCCAATTGAATAGTGTAGATTCTCCCTTCTTTCAGAGATACATAGTCTAGGTGTCATTTGAGCTAGCTTTTCAAAGCCTAACATGGGACTTTAAACCCTAAAGTTCTTTCATGTTTAGAGGCCCCAAACTACTTCAAAACACTAATCTCTAAAGGGGAAAAATCTTCATCTATACTTATTTTTTAACAAATCCAAATATACAATATTATAGTTAATTTGTTAGAGTACACCCTCCTAAATTATTTCAATTGCAAGATCATGATGCTTAGATTTCAAAAAGAAGAGTATTTTCAACTCTTCCCATATGGTAAGATGTCATTTTTCAAACTTCAATTTACCCCAAAATATGTATATCCCGTACTTTGCAACTCTCCATAATATATTCAAAAGCAATTTTGGAACTACATTTTTTTTAATTCAAATAAATTTTTATCATATTTATAATTGAAAAAATAATGAGAAAAATAGCAAGTAGAAAGAAATAGAAAATGATTTAAAATACAAAATTGTTAAGAATTTTGTTAAGGAATTGAAAAATGCCAATCCCATGGTTGTAATGTTGTAATAAACAATATACATCGTATGATTTTGTTTTTGTTTCCAAAATATTGAAAATTGAGTTAAATTATGGACTTCACAATTTATTTTTAGCATAGATATTCCATAACTACCCACAAACTAAAACTCCTCATAACTTTCATCTTATTAATCAAAATGGAATGATTCAAAGCTTCCCATGTGTGTATGTTTGTATATATAATTTATTTATTTTTGAAAACCAATTTCAAATTTTTATTTCTTAAAAGAGTGATTTTTTTGAATTGCCCATATTGTCTTTGCTCCTAAAGAAACTACATATCATAAAAAAAAAATTTTTAACCATGCATTCAAAAGTTAAGAAAATTTTTGCACCTAAAAGCTCCTCGTTGACCACATGTTGTGTGAAATTTTGAAGAAAAAATAAAAAATTCCATTTGTAAATGGATGACTAAAAAGGCTATGTTGCCAAAAAAAATTTATTACTGGGTCCTTTAGGGCTTAAACAAACAAAACTCTTTATGTATGTGAATTGCTTGGAGTAGTCGAGTTATTTCTCTTTGAATCCAAAAATTCCCAAAAATTTCAAGCTTCAATGTAAAACCCTGAACTAGCCTTTAATTCTTGAAGGGCACATAGGCTTTTTTATCACTCCATTTCAATGTATTTTAAAAGTATACTATAGTTGTAGGGCAAAACGATTCTAAAATTCAATGCCAAAATTTCAAAAAAAAATTGATTTTCAAAAATAATTGGTATGGTGAATTTCTTTAACTAACACCTATTTTTAGCATTTGCCAAACTTTACTTAGGGGAAAATATTCAATATTCAATATAGAAGTGCCTCACATACCTTACATTTACAATATGTTCTGGAAGGGTTAAGATAATATTGTAACAATCAATGACATCCAAATATATTTGAGTCTTATTTTATAGTGGCATATATGTACAAAATTTTCTATTCACTTTTCAAAGCTCATAGTTAGAGCAACTCCAATGCATTTGGGACCCAACACACCAAAGGCATAATGACTGTAAGGCTACCACAAAAAAACACCAATCATCAACCGCCATTTTCCATCCCTTGCCTAGCAATTTGACAAAATATGAAGAGCTACAAATTAGGTCATAATAGAAAAAATCATAAGTTTTGAGTAGGATTTTACTTGAAAAGTGAGCCTATGTTCCATTCTATTGCATCATCTTGTTAGCTATGATATCAAGACCCTTGTCAAGATTAAGTCAAAGGGTAAATATTACTACAACCAAAATTGTCCAAATTAACATTTAAATATGGTACCTACTATTAAAAAGTATGATTCAATATACAAAGATCTTGGATTCTAGAAAATTTGATACTACTTCTTGTCAATGTGTAGTACTCCGCAAGGACGTTGCTCTGTATTCCATTTGTCGTGCATGGTGCCATTATGGTATGGATGAATGGAATAGTTGATCCTTGCCTCTTTCATATATGCTTTGGTTTGGATCAAATTCTTGCCCACGATAGTAGAATGTTTTCCATAACATTCTTTTTGGTGTTTTACTCAAAAACATATCTCTACACTAAGATTACAAAAATTGCACTAGAGTATGGTCAACATTTCAAAATTCAATCTAATAAGAGAGGGCTTTGGATGAAACTCTGAAAATAAATTCAGGGAGTCCGGTAAGGACTTTGTCCTTTGGTTTTATGTATTCCTTCCTCTTTTCAATGGAAATTGACCATGTGATAATTAAATTCAAAAATAAATAAATAAATTTAGGGAGGATATATTTCAATTTGTTTTAATGTTGTTCTTCTTATTCTTCCTAAATCATTAATTCTTGATTAAAGGAAATGGAGAACCAATGGAATCCTCAAAATGTGTGGAAATCCATATTTGACAAGGAAACTACCATATTAGATTTCAACAAACTCTAAAAATAGTTGCATCTTGGATTGACACAAATTGTCTAATTTTGAAAAATAGAATTGGGTTTGTAAGATATATTTTACCTAATCTCAAGTGCTTCATTGAATCATACTATATTTAAAACATCCGAATATGAAGACATGACCGCATGTATAGGTCAAAGTTGTTGTACTTCCAAAGAATGACCGGCATAATCATTGTACATTTTCTTACCTATTAAACACTTCCATACCTAAATCCACTCGGTATCTTCATGGGGAATTTTGTTAAAATGGCAATATTCCATATGCCATTTTCAAACCATACAATCTAAGCCGCAAAAGCAACATCTAGGAATGCTATAGATTTCAAACATCTAGGATAGATATAGATTTCAGATTCTGTGGTCTAAATCATGAAAGCGCCATCTAAAACGGGTGTAGATTTTACACATCTAGGAATGGTATAGATCTAAAACCGTAAGGTCTAAACTATAAAAGTGCTGAAGTTGCGAAATGATTGCCATTTCAACAAAGTTTTCCATCTTCATATCTTATAAAGTATAATTGTCATTCTCCCAAGAATGAAGTGCAAGTAAAAAAGAATACCAGTAGATGCCACACTTAGAGAGTGAAGGTCACTTCTAAGTAGCCATGAGGTTACATGTGATGAACACACACTTGTCTCGACACTTGTATGTATATTCCATTCTTTTAGATGAACCAATTATATGGAGTTATCATATCCAATGTCATGTAAAAAATTTACTAAATTTTTACACAATGTTTATTGCAAAAGCAAAACAAATGACTAGCCTTTCAACTATCACATATGTACAATACAAAATCCACAAGTGATTTGGACCTACATTCCGCATTCTACACCTTGAAAAGGTGACAATGTATGTGGAATTGTACCATTTTTGCATGTTCTATGAGTACAACAGTTTATGAAAATTATAAAACAAAGTTTCCCAAAATCATAAATTATATGCAATATTTCCATTGATAATTTTTAAATTCACAAAAACATTCAAGTCAATTAGAACTTTCTTGCATCTTTGATTGCAAATACATCTTTGTATCCTAAAACATACATTATACACCATGAGGGCAAATATTTTCAACATCCTTTGGGGTATAATTTCTCTAAAGGGGCTTGCACACCTGGCGCTAGAAGCAGCTTTAGTGCGTGGACGTCGAAGGTACACTCTGCGGGCATTCACACTTGCATACTTTAGTGAACGCCGAACCTACGTGGACGCAGACATGTCAACCACAAAGACCGAGTCTTACTGCAGAAATAAATGGCTTAACATTCATGGAGGGCAAGTAAGCAGTGATGTGAGTAAATACAAAAATTTAGTTGAAACGTAGATTTTGCAGAGTTAGCAACGCTTCCAGCTAATGGGGGTTGAAGGTGGCCATTAACTTAATCTGCTGATTAAGAACATCATTAATAGTTCCCATATAGTAAGTAGTCCTCGCCGCCAACTTCAGCAGCCGTGGGCCCTCTACACTTAGTCGATGAAGTAAATGCAGACGCCAATAAGGAAGGAATCAGACACGTTAAATTGAGTGGTGGTCTATTGTTCCATGCATTCGCTCACCTCCTGCTACACAAGTCCTCACCAGTCTGAAGGCTCTACAAGAACGCAGTGTTCAGTTCGAGTATGTCTAGATCTGCCTGTACATGCTGCATGGATGCACAATGATTCTCTTGATGCCTTCAATTACTGCTGCTGAACATGAGGTCATGTTAATCTCCGACTTCTGCCCTACGTAGTGCGTGATTCTAATGTCATTTAAACTTGTCACTGTAGGAAGGTGAACATGGACTGAAGATTCCGCCATCGGTCACCTGCCGCTCCATCTGCTGGTGTGGCAACATCATCTAAGGGTAAGCTTTTATCCTTCGACCGTCCACACGCCATGAATTATTGCTATTTTTTTGATGACGGAGAACGCCAAATTTCATCCTGTCGCATGTTCTGTTACATATCGACCTTCCTCCAGTCGTTCTTGTCGTCTTTTCTGTGTGATTCTAGGCTAGGCCACTTGTCGCTGGTCTATTTGTATTTTATTCCCCTATGCAATGAAATTTTGTTTCATTTGTGTCAAAAAAACAAAAAAAAATTGACCTTCCTGTTCTTGACTTCCGTCAACGTGCCTGCAGTCGTAGAAGTCCACCTTCATGTTCTCGAATGCCATCGTCCTCTTAGTAGCGAATGAAACATTCTTGCACTATTGCGGGTGACAAGGCTTTGATGAATACCATGTGCTCTGTACCGCATGTGCGCAAGTCGCACCCCTTCCCTGTCGATGGATGTGCTGATTACAGCATCGATTCTTTACACCGAAGGTACGTCCCATTCCTTTCACAGTGCATGTGTGTCATTGTTCACCCACTCTGTGCTTGTGGATCCGGACTTACGTTGTGCTTTGTGTGCTTGCAAAAAGCCTTCCTCTATACCAGCACATAGGAGAATCGCAAGCGGGAGCTGCGACTGGTGCTGATCGACGACTTCCCACACCGTCGAGCATAGACCCCAGCAGCCCATCCAAACGCTTACGTAGAGAGCGGGGTCCGAACTGGCAGCCCCTTGAAATTGGAGCACTTATTCAAGCTAAACGACACATGCACCTACAGGAATCGAAGACCTCGGATAAAAGGGAACTAATGATTCCAGAGACCACCAAGTGGATGCGAATCAGCGCTGAAGTCATGAAAGCCGGGTTCTCCCCTTGTCTACGTGATGGTGCAGCTTGCAAGAGTAAGTGGAACCAATTGATTCCTGACTATAAACGAATTGCTGACTACTTTGCACGCAGTGGTACTAATACTCCAGATTACTGGAACATGTCCACTGCGGAACGCAAAGCTCAAGGTTTACCACGATCATTTCCCGATGAAGTTTTCTACAGCATCAACGAGTGGTTCTCCATCCGTCCCAGTATGTTCCCACCGCACACACGAGATCTCATGTCTCCCGATGACAGCCATTACAAAGTTCCTATCAGTCGATCTGCCGACCTATGCGAAGACAGTGACGCGCCCGAAGACGTTGATGATCCCATCGCCGTTGCAGAAGCGGCGGAGTGGAGTGACTCGGAATTCTCCCTGCATCTTGCTGTGAACAGCGGCCCTGAAGGTGCAATGACGGCTCGACCACAACAGAGGGTTGTCGCCACGCCCAGTTCTTGTGCAAACCACTCTGTTCCTGCAAGCACGACTGTCCAGCTCTTGAGTATCACCGACACAGTTGCTGAACGTGCTGCAAGCCGTCCCGGGAACACCGACATTCGTCGCAAGAGTGTAAGTGGACATTCCCTTATTGCGGAAGCCACGAAAGCTACAAGTGAAGTCATGGCCAGCCAGATGAAAGACATGGCCAATGCAAGCAGAGAGTTGGAGAGGGCCAAAATCGACGTGCAGCTGAATTTGTTTAAAGAACAAATGGACTACCAGAGAGAGCGAGATTGTCACCTATACGAGAATGCGAGAATGACAAATGAGAATGACAAACTTTCAATTCAGAAACAAGGTGAGCTAGTACATTGTCTCTCAACCCTCTCTGGAGTTCTCAGCGCAGGCCTACACCGTCGGCCGCAGTTGCCATAGGCACCAACTTCTCCTATCTCGAGAGAAATCCAGGATGCATCTACACACTGTCCTGTGAAGTCCGTTGATATGCACCAACAACATACTAGCGGAGGAACTGTTGCACGCACTCGAAGCATTTGATATTGTCACGGAAAATTCAAAATGTGAGGAGATCAAGACTGAGGACCACGTTTTCATGTCGCTACTCTCCTGCTTCTGTACAGCAACGAAGCAACATAAGTGTACGAGGAGTTGTTGCACATGGTAGAAATCGAAGCTTCCATGTCATTTTCTTTAAAGCACAGCAACTTAACTGTATAGTAGTAGCGGAATTAAGATGATTATGTAAAAAAACTTTTTTCTATACTATGAAGCTCACGCTGGCTTCTCCTGTACAAAGTGGAGTAGGCTTGTAATCCTCGCAGGCTCACAGTGGTAGCCCGACATGCATGACTAGGAAGACGGCCAGGTCTTGCCGTTTCTAGCTCCCTAGGGCTTGTCCTTCAATTTCACCGTCTTCTCTTCGTAACTCCGGCTCCATTGCAGTTGTCGGGTTTTCTTGATCGTGGTCCACTACGAAACCCTCCGTTTGCAGAACTCGCAGCAGCTGCTCAATGTCAGCGTGTGACTGTCGTAATAGAACATTGTGCAAAATTGCACAGCACGTGATGACATCCGGCAAGAAGCATATGTTCAATTCTGATTTTCCATGAAGCTCCCGGAATGTCTGTTTCAAGAGACCGAAAGCATTCTCCATCACTATGCGACCACGACTGAGTTTTTTGTTGTAGAGTCGCTGTGCTACGGGTAGGTGGACTCCATGTCGGTGAGGTATCATGAGCCATGGCAAGAGGGGGTAGCCTCTGTCGCCTAGCAAATACGGAGAGAATCCGTCGAAGGTGAGTTTGGGATCCCATAGAGCATTCTGGAGCCCTTTGTGATAAAGCGTTGAGCAGTGAAGCATTATGGAGTCATTTGTTGAGCCAGGCATTCCTACGTATAAATCTAAAAACCTCTTGTCACTATCGACCACAACTTGACAATTCATAGAGTATCCACCGGATTTGAAGTAATAGTAATCAGAGGCACCAAATCTGGGCTTCGAAATTGCAATCTGTGTGCCGTCTATGGCCCCTACAACACCTGGCATTCTGCACACATGGCGGAAAGCGGATTCCGTTTCTAGCAAGCATTGGCCCTGTGGCCATGAAATTTTTGAACAAAGGACGACATTCACAGCTTGAACAACTTCGCGAAGGACCATCAACACCGTGCTTCGTCCTACTGCAAAGAGTTCACTGCAAATCAACATGCTCGCCCCATGTGTTAATTTGAAGAGGGCGCAAGCAAGCCGCACCAACACTGGAATCGCTGAACGGTACTTTGTGTTCTGCTTCTCCAAGGTCGGTTGTAGGAGTTCCGCCATAGATTGAACAACAACTTTCATGAAACGGAACATTTGTAGCTAGTGCTCGTCATCATAGTGATTCAAGAGGAAGCGTGAAAACCAGGTTGTTGATCTGGGTTTAACCTAGTACCCAAGGTCTTCTTCAAGGAGTGCGAAAGTGTTCCACACTTAGAAGTTGTGCAGTGTGGCGCGCGCAACCACGTCCACGTCCAACGCTTCTGGCACGTCCTCGATTTGCATGTGATCAGGGTCCACGGTGAAGTCGTCGGGTTTGTCAAAGGAGGAGGACTCAATCAGCGACCACTGCGCTGTAAGGAGGAGCAGGAGGATGGCGGAAGCAAAGGCCACTAGCTCCTCAGGGTTGTCCACGAAATCCATTGAAGTTGGAACTGCTGGGAAAAGACGCTCATTGCACAGGGGGCGGAAACGGAATTCAAAGGAAGTATGTTGTGAGAGCATTGTTTTGAGACTGACGTTGTCTCCAGCGGAATGGCTGCTCCACAGTGACGGCACAAACTGCCATTTCGGCACACAGTGTGCGTTGTGAAGTCCAATAGTGGGAATTGCACTAACGACGCTGGAGTGCAAGTAAGCAGGCTCTATTCTAGCATGAGTGTGCAAAGTGGCCGCAATGGCATGCGCTGGAAACGTGCATTGTAGAAGAGCGGGAACCCTATAGTGGGACAATGGAATCACTTCCTCCTGATCGGTGGTAGATACAAAATTAAGAGTAAGAAGCAAGGGACGGTGAAGTTGAGGCCACAACGTACCTTTGTCTTCAACTGAATGGCAGTCGGATGTTGAGGCTCCGCCAACTCAATATGACGACCACACCCATCGGCCTGCATATGCCACAACTTCGACTGTCAATATCCTAGGCCACTATCCTTGCCCTCCTTCCTGACTGTGCACGCGGGAGGAACTTGATTGAACGGAGTTCACAATCTCGATAGTCTAGCTGGAAGACACCGAGAAGCATGCATCCACCAGCGCCAGTTCAAGAGCTTCATTTGGCACACACCTGCTACACTGCGTATAGGAACAAGAAGATTGAAGACGGCGAAGGTGCTGCGAACGGAGAAGATATTAGCCGCTCTTGAAGATACCACCAGTATTTCCGCCCCGCAAGTGTGACACGGCTATAAGTCGTAGTGTCACTACCTGTTTACCACTGCGCCAAATCGGTAACACTGATATGTGGTGGGAACACACAACTGTCGTACACAAGTAGTTCTTTCGCAAACCACTATCCACCAGACCTGGACTAGGCGTGGCCCAGACTCTGTCGCTCTTTCCTTGTTTTATCATCTTACGTACATTGCTGCCTAATAGCAGGTGTGCAAGCCCCTTAAGTATTTTATGAAGTGATGTTATTCATCATTCCATAAAATTTATGTGGAAGTTTTGACAATATTGTATAGATTTTGACATAGTTGGACACATTCTTATTATAAATGTAGGCTTAAGAAGTAATTGAGGTTATTAAACTAGTAAAATGAATTACAACTCTTAATTCCATTGGGAGCTAGGAGATAATAAAAGATTTCAAACCAAAGTTTATTTTGTTTCTTTTTCTTACAATGAAATTCTTGAGTCAAAAAACATATATATTAGATGAGATATGTATCTAGAGCAATAATAGCATGTTGTTGTGGGGGCAAAAATGAGTTCCTAATGTCTAATAAATTTGTGACATGTGGTTGTAATGGCATTCAAAAATGATCTAATATGGTTTTGAATTATATCTTGAAAGAGGGTGATTATGCATTTCTACATTCATTTGGAGAATTGAAGAACCCCCGATGTCTAGTGTTTAGTTTATACTTGTATGTCTTCAACAAATAATTTTCTCATTTAGAGTTTGTTTGTATTAACCCCTAAATACCCAAGGCACCAAATTTGGGTGTCTACAATACTTTGAAGTTAGATGAAATCTAACCAAGTTGCTATTTTTAGTATTTTATATTTTTGAAAAAAACACTTTTTGAAGTCTAGTTTTAGCATCAAAAATCCAATTTTGAAAATGATTGATTATGATATTTCTATTCAAGATTTTGTGCAAGGATGTCCATTGCAATCTTGACTTTCCATAATGCTAGGGACTCTTGGAAATGAGCCTCAAATACACCAGATCTTGGAGAAAACTCACATTCAAAATTCATATAAAAAATTGTAGAATAGATTTTGAGAAGCCTTAAATTGATTGGGTTTATGCATGTTAGGCCCTTTAATCTCATATTTTTTGGGTGACCAGATTTTTAGGTTTGACATGTGAAAAAAAGATTGAAAGACTTCAAATCAATTTTGCAACTTTAACACCTTCATGATCAAACAAACATTATGATCTTTCAATCCATAAGTAATGTCATTGGTTTTCTTTTCCTATGTGATCTCTAACAATTCTAATTTGAATTTGTACAATTACAATTATAAATGAAAAAAATTGATACAACATATCAAAATGATGGATTTTAATTTGTTCAATTTAGAGCGAACTCCTAGAAGCTTGAAAATGGCCTTGGACATTTGGGGGTTAAAAAACATCATTCTTTGGGTTTCGTGGCCAAATTCTTCAATCAACTTCTAAAAGCAATGAGTTGAATTAATTGTTTTCCACTTCATGTTGTTCAATTTTTTCTTATCATGAATATAATTTTGATTCTAAATTATTGTGAATCCAAGTACGTTGAAGCAAGTGCCTAGATGGTAGTTTGAGGGATTCCTCATACAGAAGGTCCAACTCAAAGACTACTAGTATGTGGAATTGCACCATCGCATTGAAGTAGAACTACGAGCATTTTGAAGCACATTTTCTATGAATGGATATTGAAGTGAAACAAAAGGACCAGAATGCGCAATGACCAGATGGTCCACAATGGGCTTTCCAATTGATCACCGCAATTTTTTTTATATTTGACCAATTCCATCAATTCCTTAGCCTTTTCATCAATTTAGTCCATGAGTGATGCTGCAGCTGAATTGCCATGCAGTTTTAGCTACTACCGGCACACTCCTAAAAACAATTCAATGCAAGAGTTGACTTTCCTTCTAATTCCATGTTGCAACATTTGCAACACTTTTCAACTTGAAAGTCCCTACCTCTCCAAGAGTTCATTGCCATTGTGCGTGCGATATCAGTAAGGGACAGAAGAATCATGCCCACCTCTTTTTTTTAATCTGGTCCTTAAGCTAGCTAGGGGTCATTCCAATCACACTCAAAGTTGATCGATAGGATACTCTCTTTGCCATTTTTCGGCAACTAGGTTCTTTAATGTTTGTCTCTAGCAACCATCATCAATCTTTCTAGGTAGTAAAGCTCAAGAACATTGAACCATCTTCCCTTTGATTTCCATTTGAAAGGATCAAATTCCCCTATTTGACCCATTAAGAATCCCATGACATACCTGTTTTTGTTGCTTCTTCTTCACTTCGATCAATCAGCAACTCTAACTTATTTCACTAGACCTTGCACGCTACAGTAGATAGTCGGGGTCTACTTTCTACTCCTTCAAGCTTACTCAAGTTGTTGGACTCCCTTCCAAAGTGTAAATTTCTATAACAATGGATGGGTTTCTCAACTCTCAAACTCTACTCATCTTACCAGGATTCCATGCTCTGGCCATCTTTGGAAAATAAACAGAAATTTTTCTGCATGGTGAGATTCAAATGCACCCAACCAGCTTGCAGGCCTTCTCAGGAATGAGCTCTTTTAGTAGTAAGTCCTCTAAGGGCATCACCATACTGCAAGCTCAAGTGCGCATCACCATTCGTTAAAGTTGCATCATTCTCCTCCTCAAGATGGAATTCTTACTGGATCTAAGGACTACTCTTAAAACTTAGTGTGTCCAAATCCCATGGGAGAAGTTAAATTGCCTCCTCTTTATTTTGTCATTGCTCCATAGTCTGTGAAATAGGGGAAGTAGAAGCTCAGCATGGGGGGTAGCCCTCGCAAACAAATTTTGTCATCCTCGACCACACTAGCCTGATTCTCACCCCACCATTTGATCTTGGTGCCTAAGTATGTTTTTCAGTGAGGGTCATTGCATAGTGTGTACTTTGCCCATCTGCTTACTTTTAGGAGGGCTTTATCTCTCCAAGTCTGAGACTCCATGATTCAGAGGTTGGATTTGTTAGGGAGGAAGGAAAGAATCTATTCTCCATTTGGATTGAAGAGCTTGCATTGCTTCTTCAGGATCCACAACTGAAGTTGTAACCCTCCAGCTTTCTTGGCCACACAACAATCATACCAAATGACTTTTAACCCCTAAACAACGCTGAGGACGTTTTTTGTCCGATGAACGTCAAGGAATTCTCCTTTGTAGGATAGAATTACAACTATTCATCCTCGGAATTAGGGGTGGAAAGGGGAGATCTTCTACAGTAGTTTGACTCCCAATGAGTATTTTTGGTTTTTTGAAAGTGGATGATGTCACACAGTTCCAAAATGCCTGATTTCCACGGTCACTAGCCCGGCATTCAAGAATTAACATTAGTCATGTATTCCTGTGGTCTTATTATCAGAACTTTCAGTGAACATTTGTTTCAGTCACCGGCATGAAACTCACCAGCTCTTCGACATTCAAAAATTGTGAATAAAAGAGGATGATAAATTGTAAATAAAACAAGATGATAAATTGGGAATAAAACAGGATCAAATTAATGTTTTTTTAAATGAAGGTTTTAATAGCCTATTGAATTACAAGTTTCATCAAAATACGAATTACATGAATGAAAGTTACTGGTACTGATACATGTGGTTGGGTTTTAGCAAAACCTTGTAATTTGAGATGATAAATTCCATTACTGACATTGATTTAAAAAAATTTGAGTGCAATCTGTTTTTTCAGGGTCTAGGCCAATATTGATATCCTAACGTAATAAACACAAGGGGAATTAATTGTTTTTTATAAATAAATTGCTTCAATCAAAGTGGAATTAAATCTTGACTACTATGTAAGATTGAAAATGTAATATACAAACTCATATCTAATCAATATAATAATGTAGGACAATATGTACATTATTTATATATCCCTTGAAAGGTTTTATTGGTCGATCTTTGAATACCGTATGTGAGCTAGAAAGGTTATTAGAATTTTATTAAAAAAAAACATGAGAATCAAAGTAAAGGTCTTTACAATTAGTTTAAAGGTAATATTATAGTATAATTAGATTAAAATGGAAGATATATTAAGAATTTTGTGTGTATAATCTTTACTACCTCAAATGCTTCATCAAACTATAATACTTGCAAGCTAGAAATTTTTTTCATGCTGACTACTTGAACTATGAACAATTGTTCAAAATGACTATTAACTATATGACTTGAACAAAGAATGTTTTCGAAATACAAGCATTCAAGCTTTCCCATAGTCAAAGGACAATCATTCTTTGAAATCCTACATTGGAAGTTATTATTATATTAGGCAAGAAAATGATGGATGTCCTATCATATGGTGCCATGTCATAATAGTGATACCTACCTCTAGTCACAAGTTAGTTGTAGTCTAAATGCCATAAGAGCTTACTCATAGCCATGTTGGATGACATGTGACAATATTGGTGGTGACTGAACCAACTTAGTTCACAACTAAGGACATATCATCATTCTTGTAAGCAAAGTCTATAGATGAGCTTCCTCTTCATTTGATGGATGAAGAAGACTCCAATTGTCCTAGATGATTGCAATGTCCCTTTCTATTCATCCACAATGATTGTATATAATGAAAATTGTAGTAGTGATTTTAGCCATCATGCCTAGATATGTATAGTTTGTCTTTTGAGTGGATAGTGAGGGACAGGTATCCACCCAAAAGACAGTGGGGTTGATTATTTATTTTATTACCCCACTTACCAAATTCTTTTTTTAAATCCACTCCCACGCATACTTGTATTTTTGATGAGTAGTTTATTTGGCAAACGATATGGGTTATATCAACATATTCAATACGTATTCAATATTCAATAATTAGTATGTATTCTATATTCTATATGTACATTATGTATTAAGTATTAAGTAATTAATATGTATACAATATTATATATATATATATATATATATATATATATATATATATATATATATATATATATATATATATATATATATATATATTCAATATTCAATATATATTTTGTATTAAATCAACGGCATTAAGGGGGGGTTCAATTTATTTTTTATTTTAAATCAATAGCTAGGAAAAAAATGGGGGGAGGGAATGGCAAGGGTGAGGCCAATCAAAAATCATGAAATCCTGTAATTTATGTCCCCCAAAAAACTGGAATCAACGGCAAGGGCAGTGGCTTCATCCCTCGATTGATGGCCCTCATTTTTCCTTGAGGGGAGAAGGGAACCAAATCTCTCTCTTCTATAATCACAAGAGATAGTGAGTCATTCCAATCATTTATGATTCTAGTTATTAGTTCCATATTTTCTACTAGTATTGTATACAAAAATAAAACAAACTCTGATGACATTTAATTATTTGTAGTATAAAGTACCTATGTAATGCAAATACCTTGCAAAGACAAATAGGCTTTGAAATAAATTAATTTAAAAAAATATATATAAATCAAAATTAAAGTGAATAAATACCTCTTGAACCATTGTTTGTATTTATATCTTCATCTCCCTTGCAATCATCATTTTGCACATTGTCTATCCATCTTCTCCATCCCAATCAACTTTGTATTATGAAACCACCAAGTGTTCTAAAATTTCTTCCACCTTTTCAGCAAAAAGATGTTTCATAGTCCCAATAATGACATCTATAAACATTAAAAGTCACAAGAATTTTTACCTTCAAAAAAAGTATTCCAACCCTATTTCATCTTTGAATCACTTGTTTGATATTATCAAAAATTGTCTACATTGTAAATGCATTGTTCAACAACCTTGTTGTTAGTTGATTGTGCATTTCTTGTACCATTTGGAAAATTGGGGTTCTTTGGGCTAGAGTTTGTAGCACCATTGCAAAGTTGGGTACAAAGAGAATGATTATAAATAATATTGGTATTGATGACTTTCTAATGTTGCTCAAGACATTTTAAAATTTGACATATGTTATTTGGCTTTGAGACAAGTACATGCACTTGAAGCTAAGATGATGCAAGCATTCAATTGCATGCTAGGATCTTTTAATGTTGTCATGAAATAATTGGGCATTCATGTGACAAAAAGTGAGCTTGATGCAATTGGATTTGAAGTTACATGTGAATGTATTGTTAACAACTATTTGGTAAAATAATGTGGTACTATTCATTTATAAACAAAATTTGTAGACTTTGAATTTTAAATTCCTCATGCACAATTAGATTTATCACTTTATTTCTATCACCAATATTTCTATAAAAAAAATTGAACCGCTAAACTTGAAAACGAATTTCATCAGCTTGTTTATGGAGATATGGAGAGTAGATTTTAGGGGTTGGGTGGAGTAGGCATTGACAAACTGGCCCATCCTCTTTACAAAGAGTACAAGAAACTAAATTTGAAAATGGACGAAGAGGGCGAGACCCAATGCTCCGATTGAGTGTGGATGGTGGTCAATGATCTGTCCTTCATTTACAATTTTGCTCTAGATGGAAAATTGATCCAGGATAACATGTGCTTCAATTCTCCGACCCTCTCTGGCTTGTGAATCTCATTTGTCATATTGAAAAACAGGGTAGCCTGCATGGCTTAGCAATCGTTCTGGCCCCATCGCAGATTGTTTGTGAATATTTATGAATGTCTCCAAAGAGCACCCTGAAGTGAGTTCCTCATCTGCAAGACTCTTCAAGCATCTGACCTGAAGGAAGAAATTAACCCTGTATGGCAGGATCGTGCACAGCAAAGTTACATTAATTGATTCCAAGACTAGTATTAAGTGGAGTGTCTTACGTGATCGAATCTTGTTGCTCTGAGTATTTGGAAGAGACGGAGCCAAGCTTGTAGTCTGTAGACGGTAGTATTTCATTTCGTTACAACAAAGGCGCCACTGTAGACTTCACTAAAGCACTCATCCGTGCTTCGAAATTCACGCATCCGTGCTTCATTTGCTGTAAGACAAAAAAATTTTCTTCGAAGTTACTCCATTATCGAATCCTATCATGATTCATGAACTTCCCTTGGGCGTTACTCAATTATGGGCCACACGTTGGCGAATATTCTGAGCTGTGATCTCTACTGTAGTACTAAGTCACCAAGCGATCACTTGAGGAAGCTTCAAAGGAAGATGGCGCAATGAATCAATGGAACGAAGAAAGAATGCATTTCATGAATCAATGTCATAGATATTTCGAGTTACTATTATTTATTACATTTTAAAATTTTCATCTTACTATTTTAGTTTGAGCACTGACAGAGGGATTAATTTTGCATTGTGCTTTGGCAGTTCACAATCAACTCAAATGCTGCATCTACTGTACAGTACATGCGGTTGTTATTAAGATATTATTCCGGTATTTATTTTCACCTACTGTAGTAGAACATTAGATCGTTATTAATAAAAAGTCAAGTCAATGTTGAGTTAACCCTCATGCACTTGCTCTATTGATTAGGAATCGACCAACTTTTTGGTGAGTTTGGTAAGTTTCAGGATTGAGCTGTGAAAGTTGGGAAGCTTGATGTGAGTCCCATTACTGCCGGATTCCAGCACCTCCAGCTGCTGGAGCACCTCATGATCGTCTTTCGAGTCTCTTTCTGTATCGGTTCTAAACAGTATGCATGAAATTTTATGTTGCAGAAACCTTTCTTCAGAAATCCAATTTCGAAGCAATCGTGACATACTGTAGTTTGCTTTCAATACAAGAGATAATTGTCTTTATGTTTTGATGCATTGGTTCTCTTGTGACTATGAAACTCATGCAATCTATTTACAACAATTCACTAATGGGGAATTTTGTTAAAATGGCATCATTCCGCAACTTTGGCACTTTTACTATTTAGACCTCAGTCTGAAATATATACCAGTCCTAGATGTCACTTTTATGGTCTAAATAGTGCGTTCTGGAAATGGCGTATGGAATAGGCCATTTAACATTCTCTATACTAATTATTGCATGGGTCCTACATTTGACTAATGTGACATAACCACATACTCACATAATTATACAAAAAGTGCACTATCATTGCACCCTTGAAATGCATTCTTTCAATTGATAATTTTGAAGGAACAAAGAGAACCATTTCAACCCTCAACAAGTAGAGAAGCTCTTGAAACATAATGCATAAAAAAATTGAGTAGTATAATTGGAAAGAACATATCCCAAATAGAAGAATACTTGTAAAGCTATAGATTATTAATACAAAATAAATGGAAGCCACCCTCTAAAACAATCTCAACTTCAACCTCAAAGGATTGCACTTCCACTGCACTGCCAAAACAACCAATCCTTCAACAAGTTCAAGCAAAACGAATCTCAAATGCACAGCATATTGAAAGATCGACTCTACTTCTATTGTTGAACACCTGAATGTGCAATGTGGGAAACATACGCTGCAGCTTTTTTTGCGATGCGCAGGGTGGCTTCAGGAGCGCACCTGCGATAAGGAGACACTGGCGACGAGCAAGGTATTGACGATTGGCAGCGACGAGCAGGCCGGAACTAACAGCGGCGAGGGAGAATCCGAGTTTCGGAAGGAGCAGGCTAGTTTGGTAGGGGGGGCCATTTCATCGTTTCCATCGCCTACAAGTTGGCCGTCCTGGGTCCTGAGAAGAAAGTCCATAGTCACTGTATTCACTAGCACAATCCCAAGTAACTTCGATTTTGGATGATAACAAATTAAATACACGACATGTCAAAAAATACGTTGTTGGCACCACTTCTACTCTTTGATATGTAGATTCAATTTTTGACAATGAATTAATGGTGAACCACTTCAGAATTAACTGAATGGAACTTAGGGACCATTCTGCAAAATCCTATCTTCATAGTACTGTATGCTCCAGATGAGTTGCCACCATGATAGAAAATACATATTTTCAAGAGAAACACGAAACAGTAATTGCGTGATTGAGCCGGTGTAAACATTACACCTGATGCGCGCAGAGCTTGGCTTAGATGATTCAGACACCCTCCACTCCAGCTGTGGCAAGGTCTGGCTGGAAAATTCATTTTCTATTCTAGATTTGGAAAGAAACAATCTCTCCGTATGTAGAAAAATTCTTCCTGTAAACACTTGCTATGGCCCAGTGTTGGGCTGGGTGTCACTGTAATACGGGTATCATCTTGGTTTGGAATACTACTACTAATCCAACCTCGGACCAAGGTTCAAATCTCAAAGTTTCAAATTTATCATACTGCCAAGTGTTGCAGTAGTAACATTCAAATGCAGTACCATGGTTGTTAACTAACCTTGGAGGTTTCAATTTTTCAAAACCTGACCTCATACCATTACCATGAGTGCAATTCAAAGTGCCATAAGAGTATCTTTAATGTAGTTCAAGAACTTGGAATCTCATTAGTAGCTACAATAGTGGTTCATAGTGGTTTTGAATAAAATTGTTGCAATTTCCTGAATTCTAATGGGATTGTGAAAATGAGTTTCTATGATCCTTGAGGTTCTAAGAAAATACAAGCTCATGAATGTCATTCTTTTGGGATAATATCAACTTGATGAGGTGGTGCATCACTATTTGACAGTTTGTTTTGGACACAGGGGTAATGAAATAATTATTTTTCACGGTGCCACATTGGATTGAATAACACTCTGCCATCAACAGCATGCCACATGGTACTTAGAGATGTAGGCATTACTAAACGTGAATTAATTATGTACAAAACCGATGGTCACATAGGGTATCTTGATTTAAGAATTTGGTATGCCTCTTGCAATAGGAATGTCACCATCTTGTCAACTTTGGGTGCAGGTTTCTTCGGATTTTAGTATACTGGATATGGATGTAGCTTTCGCCTTCGGTTTTGCGGCAACGGCCTCCATGAATGCGCTGACCAACTTTGCTGTCAACGCCTGTGTAACCTGGCAAATCCTGTTTATTATCTTCCCATTTACTTATGCTGCTCGGAAATTACAGGTAAAATACTCTTCACTTTCTCCATGGAGAGTTTTTTTCAAGAGGGCCTAGCCTCATACTTGTTGAGAAATCTCATTCATGGTAGCCATTGTAAAGATTTGCAATCGGCACTACTTGGTTAGCGAGCCCGAAGTTAACTAAAGATTTGTTCCCACTTGGTGTTATCAAAGCGAATTTAATCTGAAGGTGTACCTAATTTCATTCCAAAGGCTCTCATTAACGCCACTCTTGATATTAAGTAACAACATCCCAAGTAAATTAGGGTTTCCAGTTTATTTATTGTTGCTTCTAGATTGATGCAGTTGGGATTAGCATTTCAAACCATTGCCCTATGCAGTTGATGAAAATGAATGTGTGAGTCCATTGCCAGTTAGTTTACGGGAATTAGCACTAATTTGCTATCTCGCACTTGGTAAACAATCCCAGGTAGCTAATCAGGTGCAAGCGGCGCCTACCAAGTAGAAATTTTGTTACTGAAAGTAAAGCTGTAGAGGTTTGCTGGAATGTTTCTTGGGTGTTTGCCACAGTAGGACTCCGCTCACGTGCTGATCATGACTTCACCTCAACGCAGCTTTATTACTTGGCATCCGCCAGGCAGCTCATGCGGATCAACGGAACCACCCAAGCCCCCATTGTGAACCACTTTGCAGAAGCCATTGCAGGAGGATCCACCATTCGTGCGTTCAACAAGGAGTCCGAATTCGCGGTGGAGAATTTGTCTCTCACCGATGCCAATGCCAGACCGTTTTTCCATAGCTTCGGAGTCATGGAGTGGCTCATCCTGCGTCTTGAGCTTCTCTCCGCCATTGTTCTGTCTGCATCTGCGCTTTTCATCGTGCTCCTTCCGGAGGGTCACATCGACCCAGGTATATATGCCCCCAAGCTGATCATCTTTTCATTCCACAGCCTACGTAGAAAGGCTTCAGTGTTGTGACTATTTGGAGACTTGACCTTGAATTTTGGAGAAGATTTCGTTTTATGATTTTGTCCTGAAGTTCGTGGAACAATCTAAGCGCCACTGCACCTAATTGGTGCCACAATGAACATTCTATTTCCATTTCAAAACTTAAATCTAGTATAGGTTTTTTGGTCTTCCGAGATTTATGTCACGTGGAGTAGAAAAGCATGCCATCCCAAGATTTTGGCCTGAAATGAAATAAGAATGTACATTATGGAGCAATTAGATGAAGTTGCGCTTCTAAGTGCACCTACCTTAGATTTTTGTACACTGTGTAGATATGATTTGAGCCTAGGGAGTGGATTGTCTTTCGATTGTGGAAAGTTGTGCCACCACTGAGTAAGAAGAGGACGATTGTTCTAGATTTAAGTTCTGGAATGAAAGGTACTGTTCATTATGCACAATCAGGTGCAGTGGCGCCTACGTTTTGGGTGCACCTACCTTCACTGTTGGCACCAGTTCCTTGCTGATGTCTACCAAATTGCTGAATGCGATTTATGGTGATGTCCTCATGTATATTTAACATTTGGGGTGGGGCTTTGGAATGCAGGCTTCGCTGGTCTCGCCCTGAGTTATGGCCTATCTCTCAATATTTCCGTCGTTTTCAGTGTCCAGAACCAGTGCAATCTGGCAAATACAATCATTTCCGTGGAAAGAATTAAGCAATATATGCATCTGGAAAGCGAGGCTCCAGTTCTAATCAACGACAAGAGGCCTTCTGCACATTGGCCCGGCGTTGGCAAGGTTGTGCTTGAAGATTTAAAGGTGAATACGTTTCCTTGTTCTGCATATTATCATATTCCCATCTTGATTCAAACCGTAGACCATGTGGGTCCTTCCTAAACCTCACTTCTCGGTAGCTCTCTTAGATTCTCACTTTGTAGAAGTCTCCTAAATTAAAATTTAGCAGTCATCTTTCTGTGCAGATTTTATGTTGCCGCTGGACGTTCTAACCAATGTCGAAGTTGTGATCGATTTGAGCTCAATCGAGTTAGTTGATGTTGAATTTGTATTAGATTGGTTTATAATCACAAAACAAGATTTTCACTGAAATAAGAATGTTTCAGACAGTTTCAGAAAGAGGATCTTCTCATAACGAGGTCTCTCTCAGTCTGGGGTCGCAGCGATTATACAAAGGCCTCCTCATGACGCAGCATAGGAAGTCTTTTGTGTGATCAGGATCCCATCCATCGTTGAGGAGTTTCTCTCCATAACGTTCTCGAAACAGTTCCATTTTCATTTTTTCTAAGAATCATGTTTAGGTTTAGGGTTACTATCATGAACCTTAACACTTGCATTTCCATGGCGATTCCAGGTCCGATATCGTCCCAACGCGCCTTTGGTTCTGCGAGGAATCACGTGCACCTTCGAGGGTGGGCAGAGGGTGGGAGTGGTAGGCCGCACAGGAAGTGGCAAAACGACGCTGATCAGTTCTCTCTTCCGACTTGTGGAGCCCGCGAGTGGAAGGATTACCATCGATGGCATCGACATTTCCACCATCGGGCTTCATGATTTACGATCACGCCTTGGCATCATCCCTCAAGAGCCTACGTTGTTCCGAGGAACCGTGCGGTTCAATTTATTTGTCTTAAAGTGGTTTAGACCTACAGCTTTCCGTGTAATTATTGTGGGGGAGGAGTTAGTGGTGTCCAACTATTCTATGGGGGTTGAAACATCTGTTAAAGCTGAAGATTCTAAGCTTTTACAAAGTCATTTCTTTCAAATTAGCACAACCCACATTGATTTCACTAAAAAGTGTAGAGAAAGATGAAGACTGAAGCCAAATGGCTTCCAAACCTTGGCAGTGTCGGATGATGGCGAAAACTGGAGTGTGGGACAACGGCAACTGTTTTGCTTGGGACGGGCGTTACTGAAGCGGAGCCGCGTCCTCGTGCTGGACGAAGCTACGGCCAGCATTGACAACAGCACGGACGCCATTCTGCAACGAATCCTGCGTCGGGAGTTTTCCGACTGCACTGTTGTCACGGTGGCGCATCGCATTCCCACCGTCATTGACAGTGATATGGTGCTGGCTCTCCACGATGGTTAGATTTCTGTCTCCTCTCGACCCCAATCGAGGCTCTGATTGTTCTGTGAGTATTGCTTAGACGTTCGGTACACAGAAGAGTCGATCACCTAAGGTCTTGACTTGTCTAGGTTAAGCTTTGTACTAAGGATATGGAGCACGAAAACCAGCATATTATAGGGTTTGTTTTCCTCTACGCCTGACGCTTTGAAGACCTCAAAAATCACAAACTCTATGAAGATGGAATGGCCGCTGGGCTGCACAAGGGGTCCCTCCTCTGGGTCTAACATACAAATTATGAAAAGAGGGTCCCTACTCCCTAGGGGTTGGTCTTAACCGTAATAGTTTTTAATACACTAATAAGGTCCTCTATACTTTGTCGCCTTTAGCATCGGAGAAAGTGCTAAGTCCGCACCGCAAGGTGGAAGAATGCTTTGAATCTCACATCTTGTGTGTGCAATTGCTGGAAAGAAGGCTGAATTCGACCAACCTAAGAAGCTCCTGGAGGACAGCAGTTCGCTGTTCGCGAGACTGGTGGCTGAGTACTGGGCCAATGCCCACCATTGAAGCTACCTCGGCAGCAATTCGCAATGGGAGCGATTCAATTTTGTAATTCATCTGAATTATTTGTAAATATGCTCCACAAATTTATCAACTGGTATCACGAAATTGCTGCCTGTGTTACGCAGCTAATTGCGTAGTAGACATTTTCCGACTTCTTTTCCTTCGATAGGTAGGTATCACTTTAGTTTATCTGGTCACTAGGAGGGGAACCTTTTTAACTGTTTAGAGTGATTCCATATTCCGAACGGAAATCCTGTAGGTTCTCTCCAGTTTTAACTTTTGAGGGCGTGTATTAACGTTATGGTTACTTGATGAATAGGTTATTTACTACACCGCAAGCCTACACTACCCTCGTGCAGTTCGTCTACAATGTGTTTAAACTATTAACATTTTTGAGTGCTACAACCATTGACGTAATATGTTTTCCTACAAGTCATATACATAAATATGATCCCTTCCTACCTCATCCGCTTTGATATTAGTAACACAAAGATGATTCCCAGAACTTGTCCATTAATGAAAAGGGGTTACAAGTTTTTCGGAACGATCACCTAGGCATCCTACTGTATGGAATGCTGCAGAGGCTGTACTGAGAAATAGTCCACCAGCGGTGCAGTAAGCGGACAGAGGTACGAAATTGATCCAGAAACTCCACGATGCGTGCAGGGTACATAATAAAATTAAAAACTAATGTACAGTCTTGTCTATCAAGCAAAGCTTCCTAATTAACAATCCGTTGTGCGGTGTCAACTATTACAGATAGCATTGTCCAACACGGAAACAGGAAGTATTACAGGTAACTAGTTCTTAGCATTTGAAGGCGTAGCGCGTAGTCTTACGCGTACCCCCAGAAATTATCACCACGCTGCGATCATGAAGGCCATATAAGGATTCCAAGGGTCTCTACGCTATGAAAATAAGTCATTAGTATGAACTTCACACAACTAAGTTTATTTAAATAGTCTTGAACGGCCATGTTCCACAAATCAAAAACTACGTGAGGATTAACCTGCCAAATCCAGTCACCAAATCCAAAAGAGTAAGTCACCCTCAGTTTCACGGCTTCACCACTATTGCAAACATTAAGTGCACGTGCTTCTAAACTCAAAAGACAATAACATCCAATGTATGTGACATGGAACAAGAGGGCGAAGATTTTTGGGCACCTGAGATGAATTTGCTGAGTCCTCGCTGCACCTTTGAAGATGTGAAACATGGCCTTAATGTTACTACGCCCATGCACCGAAGCTTGGTTCATAGGCGTATCCAATTGGGTTTAAACTGTGAAAAACAATGCCGTCGTCAAGAGGAGGAGTGACAGGAACAGATTCGAACACGTCAGGGTCGATAGGATCGTCCAACATATTGTATATCACCCCAGTCCGCTCGATGGTGTTAAAAATACAGAGCTTGTTCTCCCTCACCGGGACACAAGTGTACTCAGGATAGACCAACAGAGCTCTGTATCCTTGTCTTTGGCGTGTCACCTTCCTTGTCCATGCAAAACCCCCGCCGCTGATCATGTCCAATGCATCAATGCAGTGGGTGACATTCGTTCCAGACTCTTGCTCGGAAAACAGGTAAATCACACCACTGCACTCCACGAGTTGCGCAATGGCAAAATGCACCGGCAATCCAGTCTCCTCCACTGGATGCTGCAAATATGGACAGAGCCAATCTTCACGCCATGTCCGTGTTTCCAAGTCGAACACCAATACACCTTTGTTGCCGCTGACCATAAATCCAGTTACAAGTACCGCATTCTCACTTTCACAGTAAACACCAGATTGATGTTCATTGATTGAGAAATCAGTTCCAGGCACATCACCTGCCGCTTCCCATTCTCCCTTCACAGAGTCGTATATCTCAGTCTTCCTTGACAGACTCTCAGTCCCCGTTGCAGAACTTCCAACGGCCAGTATCCA
This sequence comes from Straminergon stramineum, assembly GCA_963920665.1. Lineage (NCBI taxonomy): Eukaryota > Viridiplantae > Streptophyta > Bryopsida > Hypnales > Calliergonaceae > Straminergon > Straminergon stramineum. The sequence goes on along the minus strand of OY987269.1, from coordinate 1,632,640 downwards.
GTATTTGGAAGAAACCACATCAGAACTTTTAGCCAATGTCGCGTGCACATGCAACACAACGGGATGCCGTGGACATTGCAAGGGCGGAATTTGAACAGTCATCCCGTTCAAAGGGTTGAAAACCAATATTTTCTCTGGTTCAGTGGGCTTGCCGACATTCACGCAGAACAGTCCTCCGTGTCCAGAAACCAAAAAATCTTTGAATAAATCCATGTCCGGAATGGGAATGGGAATGGTGTGGTTGTCAACGGGCTTTTTGTCGATGGGCCTGCTGTCCAAATACGGCAGTTTCCTCCATATCTGCTCCTTATATTCGTACCCCAGAATGTGCCAATTCCCATCTTTGACATAGAATACTAGAGGACTCAGAGAACACTCTACTGGGTAACGACCACCACGCGCTTGCTGGAAAGTCTTCCGCTTCACAATGTCTCGAAAGCTTCTGCTAACTAGACGAGCCCTGAAGAGATCATAGAACCCTAGAAATGCCAGAATCAGTACATCGATTTCTGGAGGCAGTGAATCCCAATCAGATTCCCTCTGGACCTCATCGTTCTCTGATATGGACATGCCCTCTAAATGACCGGGAAGCGTGTTACGAATCGGGTTCCCGTCATCCCTATGCTCAGAGTCCCCTCCCTCATTGCGGCTTGGGTCCAAGGGTGGAGGCCCTGTATGCTCCTTGCTTGGCCCACCCAAATCTTCCATGCTCCCGATGATCCGAGCTCAGGGTTCGCGGCTGCTATTTCCGGCCCTCCGCTTGAAAGATCCTCCGGGTCGCTTTGTAGCACAAACACTCACACGAGTTAAATTAATCCCATTCCCTTGCAATTTGATGCAGGCTACTAGCATTACACCATAGAAGCTCCACAAGGTAATTGTCAGAGCCCGCCTTCACATGGAGGGAAACATCTAGGTCACGAAGGTGTAGCAACTTCGGGACAGTCGCAAGAGCGCATGACGGATCCATCCTGGCAGAGTCGGCGATTTAGAGACCAGCAAAACTATAATACCGTTGTAATGCCGTTATAAAGCCGTTATAAAGCCTGAAGCAAGCCGAGAAACGAGTTCGAAAAATTCCACACTTGAATCGAAATGACCGTTCCCTAACGACACTTCACTGAAATTCAAAATAACTTTGAATTTTTCCCAAACGTACAAAGAATAATACCGTTACAGGCTACCATATTAGGCCAGGGTTACAGCTCATCTGCTGTGGAGGGTTAGTCCACCTTCGGTTAAAGCAGGGGGTAAATGTAATAACCTGCTTCGAACCTTTAAGTCTGTGTTAACACTGTATTTTGTGATCACTTCTAGTTAATTCGGGGTTTTCCCAAAGGTGAAAAGATCTCAAGACCAAGAGCAGATGAGCTCAAGCTAGCCCTGGCATAGGTCCATTGGCTCCCGCAGTCTCTTCGCCTTTTCCCTGCTTCCGTAACGATTACCGACTCACACAACCCTAGACGTGAACAGAACACAAAGCCTACTCACATAACCCAAAGACAGGGTTTGAAAGCAGGGTTTGTCGGTAGAAATTTAAACTTCTTAGGAGCCACAGTTCAAACCAACGGACTGGTGCTTCTTTAAGGTGTTATCTAAGTTGGTTAGAACAGTGTGTCTATGCACTACGACAACCTGAGGACAAGCAAGCACGGATGGAACTGCAGACCATCAGCTCTATACTCGCCTGCACGACTCCAATTGGTAAATATGCAGCCGCATGGCCAACTGTTCGAATTAATCCTAACCCGACAAGAAAGGAACCCTGCGTACGTTCTAACCCTCACAATACAACCCGAAACTGTGACTGTAAACATCCAAGAGGCCAAAAGCTCTGACATCGAAGGCTGACTTACATCATAAACGTTCCAAGCTAGGCGCCGCACTTGATTCCTCTCTGGTCGAGCGGCCGGAACTGACAACGGCGGAGTTCATCGAGGACAGTCCAAACCCTACCGCTCCGGCAAAACTCACACGCCGTAGGAGAAAGTGATCACTCCAGATTAAAGGCCCAACTGAAGACACCAAATTTTGGTGTTCACAGAACCTTTGAAGTAAAGTAAGTTACTATTTTTAGGAGATTATATTTTCGAAAAATCCTTTTTGAAGTCTAGTTTGAGCTTCAAAAATCCGATTTTGAAAATGAATGTGTATGATTTTTCTATACAAATTTTTGTGCACAGGTGGCCATCGCAACCTCGACTTTTTGTATTGTTGAAGGCATTTGGAAATGAGCCTCAAAGACACTAGATCTTGGAGAAAAAATCACATTTGAAATTCATTTAAAAATTTGTGGAGTAGATTTTGAGAAGCTATGAACTAATTGGGTTTTTGCATGTTCTGCCTTCTAATCTCATTTTTTTTGGTGACCAACTTTTTAGATTTGACAAGTAAAAAGAGAATTGAAAGACTTCAAACCACTTTAATTTGCTATTTTAACACCCTCATGATCAAACATTATAAACTTTCAATCCACAAAATGATATTGATGTGTTTTCTTTTCCTAATGCAATCTATAACATGTCTAGTTTGAATTTTTACAGTTATAAATAAATAAAAATTGATAAAACTTATCAAAATGTTGTCTTTTTCTTCAATTTAGAATAAATTCCTAGAAGTTCAAAAAAGGCCTTGGACATTTAGGGGTTAAACATTCATTAGTGGATATTGGTTGAATAGCCTATGAATTTTTGAATTATGAGATTTGATGTATCTAAAATCAATCCTAAACTCTCAAGTACAAAGAGGGTACATATTAGGTGAAATTTGCAAGGATTGGTTATAGAATGAGATTACAATCAAATGCAATCACCTTAGTAAGAGCATCTTCAACCTTGGATAAGATCGAGTGCAATAATTATTATGCTATTTTAGAAGGTAGGGTTTATGAGCAACTTCATTTGGCAAATCCAATGTAGACATGCTATGAGAGCCTTTAGTACTATTGGCAAATCAAAAGACCCCTTCTTTATGGCACATTTGTTTATCAACATGTTCTACACAATAAAGTGTCACTACTACGCAATAATAGTCTAAGAAGAATTATTTTGTTAGAGGAGGATTTGGAAAATGCATTGTCCCCATTTTCCAATCTTATTGCCTAAAGCTAAGTTTATAGCACAAAGCACATATATAGTGTCCCTTGCCATCATTGCATTGAAGCACCATATACTTCATGTGCCTCACTAAATTTATATGTTATTATTGGATGGCCACTATATCCATCCATTTTTCATGTATATAAACTGCATATAGATTGTAGATGCTCAATGAACATCTCCAATCTTTATTTAGTATCCCCACTACTCTACATTATTTTTGTTGTTTTGTTGCAACTTACGTGGAGCAAAAAATTATGAAGGATCATTTGCAACATGTCTAGATGTCTAATGCCCAATGCCCAATATATGGAAAGCATCCAAAAGCAATACAGGATCGAAGTCACCTTCAATTTAGGAAGGTTGAAAGACAAGTTTTCTTTAGTTGGTGAGGCATAACTTCCTACTTCAATTAACACAAGGACAAACAACCTTGGCTAATCTTGCTTTACTTCAATACAATTAATAGGGTATTAACTCAAGCTATGGAACTTTATCTAAGAAGTCTCATGCTATCCAAATTTCAGACTCACTAGTGTGCCTTATGCCATTGCCATAAAACAAAACAAAATAAAAATAAAACTATTTTTTTTCTAATTTTTTTATTCATAAAAATTTCAAAATTCAATAACTTTCACATTGTAAATCCAAACACCAAGAAACAAAGCCCGTGCACCCCTCTTTGCCAAAGGCTTTCCGACGGTACCAAGCACATGGCTAGGGGACGCACAGTTGGGAGATCTCAACGTACCAAACAAACAAAACAAACAACCTAACTTAAGGTATGGATTACATGAATTAAAATAAAATAAAATAAAAATGATCCAAACACGTATCAATAACAACCAGGTAGCACGAGGTATCTTAAGCCCTTGAAAACCTGTTACCTTCTTGCAACCAGTAAAGTCCTTCATTTCATCTATTTGTTTTCTCGTGGCACTAATTCAAAAATCAATTGCACAGAAGAGGAAACCAACCAACCAACCACAGAGGCCAACAAAATACAAATTTTCTGCCTCCTTCTCAATTGCTTTAAATTATTGGTGCAGTTATTTTTTATTTTTTAATTATTTAATTTCTTTCTCGAAACTGAATTATTGCAGTTTTCACCTGATTGGAAAGAAAAGGAAAGTACCTGCCACATGCAGTGAGTGACGACGAATAAACTTGGCGTAAGATCACCGTGATCTAAAAGTAGGCGTGTTCCCCAATGTAAGTCGCATCATACACGCGATCAAGAGAGGATTTCAAGGAAGAAGCTCACATGCAAATTCTGGTGCAGGACCTGATAATCGGGCAGGTTTCGATTTCGTCAGTTGCCTTGATTTCCGGGCGAGATTTCTGATCGATCACAGAGGCTCACGATCGATCAATGGCCAGCCACAGGGGGACGAATTCGCACTCGGAACAGGGATCAGCTAGGGAATTGAAGGCAGTCAACAGGGCGAATGTGTGCAACTGAATACTATTATCTGATCGAGTTGAAGCAGATCGATGTAACTTAGGGCCCAACTCGATCACACAAGTGTAACCCTGGCATGGTTTAATTTAGGGATCATTCAGTACATGATGGACTTTGTAAAGAGAAAATCACAGCAGGAGGAGACAGAGAGAGATGGGGGGAGGTGGAACAACGGCATGAATTCGCTCCTAAGAAGTAACGCTCGGCAATAACTTAGCTAGGAGTACTCTGTATGTTGGGGTAGCTATCTCTCATCTAGTAACAATTAATTGACACTCATGCACAGGGAGTGCATCTCTGCGAGTTCTTCCATAACTTGCTTCTCCTGTGACTGGAGGTTACTTTCCTTTAAAAGAAAAAAAGAGTGCTAGTGCGAGAGCCAGTGCGAGTGCTAGTCTAGTGCGAGGAGTAACTCGATCAGTGCCTAACAGTAAAACCACTTCCAAAGCGAGGGACGTGCAAACAACAACAACTCTGGGTTCTTCGATGGAACTCGAGTCAGCGGAAGTAAGAGTATCAGATTTCTTTAAACCTACAGGAGGACAGGAAAAAGAGTTCGACGAGAGAAGTCAGTGAACAACCGACTGGCATCAGGAACTTCAAGGCATGTGAACATGGTGCCTCAATGGTGCATTGAAGTGCAATTATGTTAATTTGGTGCCAACCTCCATACCAACCTAGTATGGATGAAATGACACTAAAATGACCTGTATGCTGCCTTTGGTGTCAAAATGGCATCAAAACAATCTGGCCCAACTTTTCTGATGGGGACCCTTCACCCACCCACCCACCCCACCAGACTGTTCAAATGGACGGCTGACCGGCCTAACAGACTAGTTCGTTTGTACAGACTTAGTTCATGGAAATTCAATCGATAGAAAACGTTACGTGATGTCTCTTTCTGACTAAGCGTTGCAAGGTACAGAAAATGACAGAGTCGCGTTTTGTGGAATTCCGAACTCGTCGTGAAGGTTTCCACGTACTGGGCTCCAGTTTGGATCACAAGTTCCCTGGAAATCGATCAGCATGAGAACACTGAGATCTGAAGTCACCACGGAAATCACCATCTGTCTGACTGAGCATAAGTTTACTTCTGATCATACGAAATCACTTGCTGCTGGTATGCATGATGCCAGCAGGGAACACTCAGTAACTGGACCCAGTCTTTTTCCTAATAATGAAACCCTCCAGCCCAACGTCCAGGCCCTACCGGTCTGCATTTGTGGGCAAATCCAGGGCTGGAGGGGGGCTGGAGGCAACGGCAACCACCTGATCCAGTTCCATAGCTCCAGCTGAGCAATGGAAACGGTAGTCCATAACCGTAAAGGCCTTATAAGTTATTAATCTACGGTTAGGAGCCTGGCGGAGCTGATCGAGTAGACCGACCTATTTCCGATCCGTTGCAGGATCGGAACTGCACGTCCTTTGGGTGTAACGACGACTATGACCCCCAAATGACTCGGCTCCAGACGTCCTGTGACTCCTGTCGCCCATCACACTCATGAATGACCATGCATTGGTACTGCACACTATCTCTTGCTTACAAGGCAGAGTTCAGTTTATCACAAGGTTTATATGGTGAATTGGTGATTACAGCACTGACACCTAATGAATCATGGGTACGGTAGATCGTCAATTTCAACTGATATTTTGTTAAAATGGGGCTGTATTCCACAAACTTGGCACAATTCAGTTTAGACTGTGTGGTATAAAATCTATACTAGTCCCCCGGGTACACAACTCTTGTATTATATACAGGGGTCATCGGCATTAAAACAGCTTAGAGGATGGCTTTTGTTAAAATTATATCAAATTAAAAAGACCAAAAAGCTAGGTGAAGACCAAATTAATAGAAAATTAAATGAAGAAAATGCTAAATTGCATACATTTTAGAAAAAAAATCACAATATATATGAAGAATTGAAACACCTATGCATAGTTTCTAAAAATATATTCAAAGAAGTTGGGTCTAGTTAAAATTAAATTTTTATTAGAAAGCCCCCAAAGTTGCCTAGCTCGGCCTATGATACATGTATTAAAAAAACTCATATAATTAGGTTTTTAATGCTATTATTGTCTTCAAAAATATTTGTTTCATGTACACAAGTACATTTTTGGATTCCTTGTTAAAAGGGCTACAAGATTATTCTACATTAAAACAAATTACATCCCTTAAGATTGGATTAAAATGCATTATAAGTGATTATAATCAAGGCCATATAATATGGAAGTTGCTTACCCGGGACTAGTCCTAGAATTTAGGGCTAAAGAAGGAAATGAATGAAAAAATAGTGGATTTCATAATTATGCCATTTTATCGAAATTTTCCATTTGTGTTATTTTAGAATCGTTTAAAATTGGTATTGAACTAAGGCTCTAAAACTTGGTCAAATATAGATATACATTCCAAAAGTCAGATTGAAAAAAGTGCCAAACTAGGGGAATACTACAAATAATTATAATGAACTGATGATGTTTATTGGTTTTAGGAGACTGTCTTCATTCTTGTTGGGTCTAGTTGGAAATTGAAAGGAGACGAATTTCAAATTTTTGTAGCATGTATGTATTTTAGACATTGAATGGATGAACAATGGATATTCAAAGTGTTCAATATAATTGTATCCAAAAATCAACCTTATTTTTTCAAGTGGCAAAAATCTAAGTGTGTTGGGTTAAAGACAAGGTCAAAATTAGGTGCACTTAATTAGATACAAATTGACCCATTATAGACAATTGAATGTTTGGAGAGGTTCCTACGAAGTCCATTTTGAATTGATGTTTCTAAATTTTGACACAAGATGTGTACACTTACCACTTTTGTAAAGTGGGAATCTCATTGGATGCCCTATGTCTCATTGAAGAGCTATAAAAAGCTATTTGCTTAAAAAAACAAAAAATATGACTTATGTACCTGTGTTAGTTTATGCACCTTGTTCAAGACCTTGTTCTAAATTCTTCACCTACTTTTGAAATTTGACATGTATGTAATTGCAACTAGATCTAATATAATATAGCATGCAAAAAACTCTAATTGTCTAATATAATATAACTATATGCAATTAAAAAAAATAATGCTTAGTTCAAAATTTTAACTAGAAGTTAAGTCAAACTTTGTAAACCCTTAAAAAAGACTCTTGCCTAACTTCAAATTCTATAATCTTGTAATGTGTACAATATTCCTTAGCTTGGTGTGATGGTGTCATGTTAGATTGCAAGATAATAACACATTATATTTGTATTTGCACTATTTGTAATATTGATTCAAATTTGGCAGCCTCTTGAGGCCCCATTCTTTTTGTAATGTCCATATCTCCCTAGCTACTTCATCACTCTTTAGGGAAAAGGTATATATTATGTGGGTAATGACCCATATTAAAGAAGAGAGTTTTTTCCATTAAATGAGGATTAAATAATGTAAAAACTTGCCCCTAATTGTAAAGTCATTGATTTCGTATTATGTGGCATCTTTACACTCTTTCAAGATCCCTAATTCCGAATATGAATTCAATTTTTTCAAAATTTATCATCTATAAAACATAACCTATTCTTGCATGATTTGTATTTTTTTCTTCTTTTTTGAGCTCCTTGCCCAAAAGTCTTGCATATTAATGTTATATAAATATATGAATCTAAAAAATGGAAGGCTACAAAAATAGCAATACGTTGAAGCATCTTGTACCTCCAGGATGTTCAATTAAGGATAGTCTCATGTCAATAATTAATAGGCAATTCTATGACCTCAACTTTGAAAATTTGTAGTATATTCACACAAACTCTAAAAATTCTCAAACCAATTTCATTCACTTTTGCTTTCACTTGCTAACATTATAATATGAAATTTTTTCTTAAATTGTCATATCTAAAAATGATATTAAAATAAAATTATTTGATATTCCAAATGCTTGTTATTGAGGATTTTAGGTACATAAGACGAAACTAACTTTTTCAACTAAAAAATTCTTAAAATTCTTGGATTGTGATGAATTCTTTTTAAAACCACATTTTGTGAAATCATCTTTTAATATATTTAAAAGATGAAGTCATTTGACACAATGGAATGGACAATGACATTGTAGTTTAGACAACCTTTTGGGGTACCCTAAGCTAACCATTGCCCTTATAGCCTTTCCAAATCTCTAAAATTTTTTGTAGTACAAGAGAGACTCAACAAAGCACTTGTATTGAGAAGATCGTGATGTGCATAACTTCTATGCATATTAAGTTGTACACACCACTTCCTAAGACTATTCAATCTATAGCACCAACAAGTGACTATTTTGAATATTGAGGGTATTTTCATTCATTGTAGGCCATGTATTATTCTTTCTAAATTTGATCAAATAAATCATTTGAAAACTAAACTATTCAATCACCATTCAATCACTGTCTTCATCAATTTAAAAATTCAATAATTTACTCACTTGTCCAAACACTTCTGCGGAATACACTATACTCCCTCCATCCCCAAATGATCTTTTGGTTTCCCTTCATTTTTTGTTCCAAATTGATCTTTTGGGTGCATGTTCTAATGTGGAAGGAAGAAGGTTAGGGGCAATTTCTGAAGTGATAGAAGGAAACTCCAATCAAAAGTGTTGATTCAAAATGTTCAAAGAATACTCAATGCTAATTAAAAGCATATGCATTTGAGATTATTTGTCACGTTGGCTGCCATTCTTGATCAAATCTTGGGTTAGGTCAAAAATTGCAAGTCAATGACCACATGGTCTTGGGCTATAGGTTGATAGCTCAAGTCTTAGACCCCAAGCATTGGTATTTTTGTTTAGAAACTAACCAATTGAGAACTAGTTCTAATCCATAAAAATTAAAAAGTAGGCAATTGAGTGTTCATGTTTCTTAAAAATGCCTCAAAAATCTCACTTTGAAGTACTCCAAAACTGCATTTTGGGAAGGACTTAAGAACTCAAAGTTACATCTGATAGGAGTGCACCAAACTCTATTTAAAACTAAAAAAATTTGAAAAAAAATTATGAACAGCCTTAATCGAGAACATTTTGTCCAACATGAACATCACTTTCGGAGTTTGGGACGGAGGGAGTAGAAATCTAGCTTTTGAGTTCACTTTGTGACATAACATTGCTAACCAAGTGTGCGCAAGTACCCCACTATCCCCGACGGTCCCAGAGAAATTTGGGATGTCCTATCCCGGGATACCTGGGAGCGATTGAGTTTAATTTGTCTGAGTCCATTGCCTCTGACTGTCTGATTACAGGCTCCCTCTCCCTTGGCTCGGACGCTGGGGGGCATCCCTGAACACCTTCAGCGTTACGTAATTAACAATGTTCTTACGGAAGTTCACTGCAACAGGGCCACTGCCCGGTAGACTGCCGAACCTGCAATTTCCAGAAATCGGGGTGGAGCAATCGACAGGGAGCCAATCCAACTCAAGTTTGAATGGTTCCTCCTTTCTGACACAGTTCCATGGATTCACGTGTAAACTACGCTCAGAAATCCTAATTATCTGTTTCTTGGAATTGAAACCTGTTTGGAATCTGATCCTTCTCTTGTCGTTTACGTTAACAGGGATTGAACAAATCCCTATCAGTATATCACTCAAGCAGTGTAACTCGTTGATTAGATTAGAAGCGGCCATGCACCTCTATATTCGGGTATATCAGAATCCAAACTAAGTTTATGACCTACAAGCCCTTGCCGATCAGTGGCATTGCGGCACCAGACTCCGTCAAATTCATGTTGGCCGGGTGGGAACGATCGATTCTTCCAACAGACGCCTTCGATGCTGTAAATTATCACCTCGAAACCTCGAAACTCCGATCCAGGGAGTCTGGTCGGTCAGAGTTCCTCCTCCCTCGCTACATTCGTTTGGATCGCAAATTTCAGAGATTTTAGACCAGTTCCAAACTCACACAGGGAAGGTAGCAAGCTTTACCCAATGCACAAGAAGGGAAAGTGTACTACGTTTCCCACATTACACCATTTGTGAAACGGTAAAATGAGTTCACTATGTGATAACACTAGAGCAAACCCCGTAGTTTTTCATTGAGGAGATCCGGAGCTGTGTCGCTTCTCACCCAAAATGATCTATTGTTAGTATCTAAGTTGGTCCCACGATTTGTCCCTTGTGACTTTTTTCACTCACCTCACGTTTTGTCGCTATTTCAAGGAATGAAAAGCGACCGGTTTCGCAGTAGTGTAAAGTGAAAATTCAAAAGTACTATGTGAGAAATTCTTATGTCTTTCCCACATGGTAATACATTTGCAGAAAAAAACGATTTTACCATGTGGTTCTTTGTTGAGAACATTAATCCCATAAGCATTGTCTTTGGTGAAACTCCCGTGAAATATAATTGTCAAGTCTCTCACCCAGTGGAACAGAAGAACAAATTCATCTGCGCAAGACCTACTCAATGGTCTGCATTTCATTCTGCAAACTGAATAAACTGTGCTTCTACTACACCGTGTCTTATTGTGTATGTTATGTGTATATGTAAACTGTACAGTAGTGTGATAGTATATTGATATTTCCCATTGTATTATCGCCCCTTCTCCACACGGTATTTTGTCCCTCTTTATCGCATTACCATGAGGTAATCCTTAACTATGAAATACTCCATTCGCATGAGGTAATGGTCAAATTTTTACCTTGAAGGAATTCGACTGAAAGTCCATGAAACGTTTCATTGATTCCCATGAGGGATTGGACTCTACCTTCCCTGAGTGAACCTTTCCTAGTTTTCAGATCTGCGGGCTAGTCAGTTACGCCCCGAGGTGGAAACTTTCTCCGCCTTCCTCCAATCAGTGAACCCTTCCCAGGGAACTGGATAGAGATGTACTCCTTTATTCTTTTATTTCACACCTTCCGTTTCAAAGAAAAAGTTTGAAAACTGTGTCATTACATTCTACACGCTACGAAGCACCCGATGCCCGTTGAACTTGTGCATATAGTAGCTATGTGGCCGGCACCGACTTCGATCTCTTCATAGAATCATGCATAGCTTCCAACAAACACAGAAACATGTAATTAAAGGGATTGATCCATCTCCAATATCGAAAGCAGATAATGCTTCACGTACATGTACCCCAGAATCAATCAAGAACATTTCAACCTCAACAAAATAGAATAGAAAAAAACTCTACGGACGATCTACTCAAAACAACCTTAAAAAACATGATGTCCAAACAACATGATGTCCAAACAGGACACTTATTTCGGGACGGAGGAAATCTTTGTCAGTGATTCGGGGATCCCGCCCAGAGATGGAGGGTGACAATGCAATAGAGGTTCCCGAGACATGCAGAACTGTCAGCCCTCGACCGCCGCACAGCCGTAAGTTGAGCTGCCATAATTGTAAGCACAGCCCTCGAACCCAATCCAAACGAAATTCACGGACAATCCGAATCTTGACAAAGCCTCTGACAGTGCCGACAGTGCTCCCGGCAATGCTAGCTTGTGCTCCTGTTGCAGTTAGTAACAGAGAAGGAATGTAACAGTCACGAGGAGAACAGTTCACAACTCGTATTCATCACTGTACTTCAGGTGCACGAGATTATTACATGCAAATTTCAAACTACGTAATGACAACTCTCTGTCGGTGCATGAGGTCAGCACTCCGGAACTATGAGAATCGGCGATGTCATGAACATTTGACAGAAATTTATTAGGGTTTTCAAGCGAAACCAGGCTCGTACATTCTTGTCGATGTTTCTGGGCTGCTAGAATGAGTAAAGAGAGCAACTTACCAGTCGACGTCTATTGGGATGAATTGCGTTACTCGCTCTAATAACAGGATGCCAGATCCAATGTCAGTACATGCCAGCTACATGCTTACGAAGATTGTGCTCTACACTTGTACAGTATCAGGCAACAAAATACATTCCGGGCATTTACGAACCATAACTAAGCTCTCCAAGCGGTTGCATAGGTAGTTAAAAATATGAGTTGTGGCCGAGTGGCAACCATTACATGGAATCATTGCATTTGTATTAAAGATACATTAGCCACCAAAATCCCTAGATTTCAATCCCATACAGATTTAAACCCCATAGAGAATCTACTCAAATTGTGAGAGACTAAGTTCAAATCAAGATGGGTTTAGGCCACACAATATGGGTACTTGGGTTGTTGCAATTCAATGTGCATAGGAAGGAGGCTCTAATACAGACATGCTCAAAGTTGTCATTCTAAGTAGTAAGCATCAAGCTAAAAAAGTCAAAATTTTCCAAATTTGAAACACTTTTTAATGTACCCGTCAAGATTACACAACTTGAAAATAGACTATTGAATTTTCCATTTCCCTTGGTGGTTCTCAATTGCATTGAAATTTTGAGCTTTTGAGATCAATTTCAATTTGCACTCTTCACGTTGTTGTAACACTGAAACATGCGTGTCTACAATAACACTGTTGCCTGACACTGTACTTATCACCTGCTTCCTCGATCGGTCAATTGGTGTTCACTTAAAGTCTTGAACCGCGTCTTCAATTTAGATTTTTGAAGCGTTGTATCCTGTAAAGTTCTGAGCACCTACCGGTGGCAGTCAGAATTGTTTACTCGTGTGTAGATATTCCTTCAGTGGGTTCCTCACTTGCTGTTTCGTGTCTGTTGTGAATCGTGGAATCCAGTGATCCAGAGCTACTACCCAGACTTGTGCGTATACTGTAGCATCCAGGATGGAGTGCAGCGCAAGGCAAGGATCGTTCGCAGGTGGAAGGAAGTGTCCCTGATCGAGACTTATGTGCATGCACCTGCGCTAGCTTGCTTTTAAATCGATCAAAGCTATTTTGGTTTAACTGTCTACCAACTTGTATAAAATAGAACGAATGTAAGGACTTCTGCGAAATTCTTGAGCTTCAATCAGACATGGAAAGAGAGTTTTTATCCATGTGCGTCGAAGTTCCTCCTCAGTTTCCCTCACACCTAAAATTTCTTGCTTGGGTATCTCTTTCCACGTGTTATGCTGCTAAATTAATGGCTTTCATATTCCTTTCCCTAGTACGTAATTATTCTCCTTCTTTATGGAAAAATTTGGTGTCCATCACAAGAGACTCATATGCATTCCCGTGTCGCATAGGGGAGCTGGAGGTCCGGGAACCGTAGGGGACCTGGAATTGAAGCTCGGACGACATACGGTACTCTCCATTGACTCTCCGTACCCTTGCCTCTGCGACATGTCAGCCGCGCATTTTCAGGTCACTACAGTGCAAACCACCCATTTTGAGGTTGCTATAGTACAGAACCACCCATTTCCAGGTCGCCCATTTTCAGGGGACATCCGTCCCACAGATTTTGAGTCTTTATTAACTTTGTTTTTTCTTTCGAATAACCCCTCCAGGCTTCCGTCCAGGACTCCAGGCCCTCCAGCTCTGTAAAGCCGAATTGGAAGGGCTGGAGGAAGGAGGTTCGGCCGGAGGGGAGACTGAAGCTCGCACAGCAATAGAGGCCGCCTGGACCTCGAGTTCCTGGACGTCCAAGACGTCAATGGCAACCGGCTCTCATTTTCCCCTGTGTGATTGACTGAAGAAGTTACTATTGTTCCGCTTTCCCGGAGCGAGGTTTCTAATTGCAGGATGCATTCTTGTATTCGCCATTGCGTAAGTTCCGTAGTTCCATAGACATTGTCAAATTTCGCAATTTCAGACTGTGATTCCGTGTGTGGGGTGTGTGTGGGGGGTGGGGGGTGGGGGGTGGGGGGGTTCAAATCCATATGTGTGTGCTTCTGAGCCCCAGAATCTCATCATTTAACAATTCCAACCTCCTGATAGAGATTTCAAACCTTTGCATATCCTAAATTTACTCCATTCTCTCAGCACAAGCCTTGAATTCTGAGACCCCGGTTGAATTTTCTCGGCCTGACGTACTTGATAATGTATTAATATTGTGTCATAGAATTCGTCGACATAGAAATTCAAACATGTAAGTAAGATAATAATGACAAAGTAATGATGATCCCTCTTGGCAATATTTTGAGTGAAAAAAAAAAAGGGAAAAAAAAGTCATGTGAAAAATATGAAATAGATAATGTTCATGCATGAGCATTGAGTTTTTCAAATATAGGAAAAAGTAGCATTTCAAAAAGCATGAACCCTCAAACACTCAACTCAAAGAGTGTTCTAAAAGAGCCCCTCCTACTCATTAACATGGACTTCTCAAGGAAATGGTGAATCTTTCCCCTATCTCAATTCACCCTCATAATGATGATATGTTTTAGGAGGTCACACTTTTTGGCTTAGAGAATGTGTACAAATGTACAATACTCCAAATTTGACAATGCACTCTTATTTTGCTTAACTTAATAGTATAAAGACTTCTTATTCTAGTTGGTTGAATTGGACAACCTACTTAGTTTAATAGAACTTGTACCAATGAACTCAATGTAATGTAACTATGATTACTATGTATTATATGATGGTCCTCACCAACATTCATAATGGTATGCACATTAAAAAAAATGGGGGCTTGAAGTAGGCCACCAAGATCTGGACCTCTAGAGGCCCCATTTTTTTCTCATGAAGAGTTTACATTGAGTGTGCAATAGTGTACAAAGAGCTTGTTTAGGAACTAGTGGATAGTAGCTTGCAACCATCCAATACTCCACTAGTATATTACGGAGTAATATATATTAATATTAGCATATATTGTGGTATATTAAAGTATTATTGGCTTACTACTAGTGTATGTTGCGATATTTGAAGACCTACAACTTCAATTTGCACCAACTCATGTATATGTGATATAGGGTAAGATTTCTATTTTATAACATCTGTCTAGTTTCTAAGATGTTCAAGATTTGAACCAATTTCAAGTTATTTTAAATCACATGTTGAGAGTGACCATTTTAGCTCAAGGGTTGGCTTTTAGAGTAAAATTTTACATTTTCACTTTCACTCTTAATGTCAATGCCTTTTAACAACGAATAGCCTCCCCCTTGGACTTTGGCCTAGACCAAAAATCAAACACAATCAAATACTCTTTCGTTGGCTTTGAGAAAAATAGTGGCATGCAAGTGTGATGTTTCCATGAATTGTTCTATCCCATATCTTTACCAAATACTCTTTTAGAATTTATAAATTATATCAAAATCATGAATCCAAAAATTTAATGGTTTTGTCTAATGTCTTTATTATTGAATTTTATTGTTATAATTGCATTTTATCATTGCTTCAAATCTAGAACTAAAGTTCAAACTTAATTTGTTTTTTCCTTGATTTTGAATGACAAGATGAGATCATTATGAGAAACATGCCAAGAAACATGTATTTGTTAAAGCTAGAATTAAAAAACCCATCACAACTACTAGTAATCAAAAGCCTCATAAATTTATTGTACAATGAAAAAAATATATTTAATTTTTTAAGCCCTTAATGCTGAAGGTCTCTTTAAGCTTCTCAAAGTTTGCTCAAAACTAAACATAAAGTCTAAGTTTTGATTAGTTTTACCAATTAAAAAAAATTGTAAATATATCAATTCAAACTAGATGTGGTGAGGGTCACATAGGAAAAGAAAACACAACAATATTACTTATGGATTGAAAAAGTATAAGGTTTGCCATAGGGGTGAAGCGTGAATTGTACTGTGGCAGCTCCAGAAGAAGCGGAGACTGGACGGCAACTGTCCCACAACGTCCCTCTGTTCAAACCATTTCACGGTTCTTTCTCCGTTCATGCGGTGGAGCTGCTCTTAGCTTACATGTTTCCGAGAGCTCAAATTCTGGGGCGACTTCCACGAGGTTCGCAAGATTTGAAAGTGGTCCCAAATTACAAATTCTGGGGCGACTCCCACGAGGTTCGCAAGATTTGAAAGTGGTCCCAAATTAAAAATTCAGAGAACTCAACATACGGAGTATGACGCTAAAATTGAACCCTGACACACATGGGCACTTCGACGCCGGCCTACGGAGTTCGATTCTCCGGCAGCGCATTTGAATTGTTCCTGATCATTTCGGTTCTTGCTTTGCAGCTTTCATAAACGGCTTTCAATCTGAGTGGCCACTCACGAAACCCGAATTTGATGAGAATACTCTGCTTTTCTCACTACTTGACTTTCGTGTGATGTAGTTACTTATTTCATGGTGTCACTACGTAGTAAATGTAGGTGTACCTTAATTCACGTTTGGCTAGCAACACTGTTGCAGCACACCGAACCTACTCAACCTTCCACTTCACTCCACATTTGTGGAAAGGAGGTCTTGGAGCACCAAGGTCTGATGCAATTCTCAGTCCCCTTCAGTCCAGAGTCCATTTCACAATATGGCCGGGAATCCATGACTGCCTAGAGGGTGATACTGTACCACATTCGTACACGGGAGAGAGCAACCAGTCATGATACAAAACAACGTAAGGTGAATCAAGTGCAATAAATTATTTAAAATATTTAAAAATGAGCACTGATGTGCCTGTTTTCTGCAGAGAGAGAAATGCACATGGCTATGAAAAATGAAGGTCGGCAATGCTCTTCCCAGACACATATTTCAGCACAAGAGGTACAGTCCTCGACAAAGCGGACGCAGCCAAAGACATGTTCTCCAGAAACTCTTCCACCGTTGGCTTGTTCCCATCCACAATATCAGTCACAGCCTTCAAGGAGATCATAGGAACAGCCAGCAGGCTCGCCACATACGCCACCGCAGCACCCTGCACACAGTCATTCAGAGAAAGTCAATTCCAATCAAACCACTTCATATGGGAGTCTCAGAGTGCGAGCTTTGGGTTCCAGTTACAGAGACGATTCTGTTCCCAAACTTGAAACTCCTACGCAGAAACAAGGACTTAAGAGAAAAGATCTTGGGCTCAGAATCGGGCTCAGAATCGCACAGACCACAAATTCAGAAGTAAACAATACGCAGTGTTAGAGTGCTCGACTTCAACCACAAACAAGACTCCTCTCTTTCTAATTTCAGGCGCAATTCGGAGCTCCAATTTTCGTTAGGAATATTAGAGCCCTAACAGCGTTTTGAAGTATCGTCTCAAAAATGCCTCTCTTTGCAGATCACAAGCTCGCACTCGCAAACCCGACGAAATAATGTAGGAGAACTTGCAAGCTCCGACACCACCTATAGACCGAAAGAATGCTGCATGTCACAGCTAGATCAGTCCATGTAAACCAGATATGCCTGATGGGTTCATGGTCCATTTTGTATTGACTGACCTCCATGTCCTTGATGGTTGCATCATTGGCCTTGATGTATTCTTCGTCTTGCAATGACATGTCCAAGGAATTTCCAGTGGATAGCTTCCCTTCCTGCAATGAACATGCAAATGAGAATACACAAATACCTCTTTAATGACACAGCTTAGGCACCCAAAACACATGAAATTATACGCAGTTCTCAGATCCATCAATAGATCAATAGAGTTTCATATAAAAGTGACATCCAAAAGTTATCCCCAGTTTGGAGAGAGAATAGAGAGGTGATATTAAAGAGCTATGGGCGTACAGCAGCGCACCTTGAGTTTGAGGTCTTTGATGAGATTGCCAGCCGGAATAGATTCCATGGTTCCTACTCCGTACTTGTCGAATACCTGCATGATATTTCAATAGTTAAATCTATATGAACTATATATGAATCCATGTGAATCTATATGAACTTGTGCAAGAGCTAGAACTCAAAAGTAATCAAGTTACCACATCTGGTTAGTTACTCTCTAAGTGATTGGTAGGTCGACAACCAAGCCCAGGTTTGAGTCTGGACGTAAGCCACGACCTGAAATTGAAACAAGTAACAAGGTTTGAAACTATACAGGGAGCAGTAAACAATATCAATTTCATCAAGGAGTTCATTATCTAAACGTACAGGAATAGGTATCCTGCGGTCATGATGCGCAAACTCCGTTGCAACATAAACATCGCCAATGCTGGCTCCTTTCGCCTGCAAAAAACAGAAATCAGTTTTAAGGAAGTCCACTACTTGGCAAAATAGGGAAAACATGAATGAAACAAAAATATTCCTGTAAAGTAATACAAAACATTCATATCCAAATGTATAGAATTTGCGGTAGTCAACTGTGGGATGCCACGATCTTCTGAAATCACACAAAATCTGCGAATAGAGCCTGCCCAACACATCAAACACTCTACAACGTGGGTGTCTTGTTTATATGGTGGAAATACCCATGAATAGAAGCTTCTACAAGTAACAGTGATCAAGCACTCCGTACCTGAAATCCACCCGCAGTACCAGCGTTGATGATCAAATCAGGTCGGAGAGCTACGCCAGCAGCGTAAGCCAGCAAAGAAGAGGGAACAGTGCCCACGCTGTCCACTCCTGCAAAGTAAACATACAGAAAATTCACATCTTTGTTGAGAGAAGTACCCTCAAAAGCAGCATACCTTGAACCCATTACATAAGGTAGAAGATACTGAAAACGATAAGGAACTGAGCCTGTCTCCTATACTAACCCCTATCACCAGCAGCAACTCATCTACATCCTTTCCCTTGCCAACTAGGATGATACAAACCTAAAGTCTTGTCCTTTCCAGGAACAACAACGTGGACGTTAAGTCCACCAACATCCCCGGAGTACTTCTTCCAGGGAGCTCCTTTCGGAAATCTGCAAAACAATCATGAAAATATTGAATGAGGAAACTTAAAATTCTTCGACCATCCCTCCTTTTGAAAAAAAGAAGCCGCCATACTCAAGAGGGTACATTGCTTACATGGTTGATGATTCGTCATCTTCCACGAGCAGGAGCGTTTCCACCAAAGGAAGTGCTTCGGCCTGCATTGCTAGCAACAAGCATGAACAGAAACAAGGGTCACTCAATTGTTCCAAATATTCAAGACGAGATAGGCAGTCATAGAGAAAAAGGCTGCGCATAGATACTCCCTTACCAATGACAACTACGACTGTAGTAATGATGCTCTTGTCTCCGCCGTCCTTCCCACCAACATCCTCCGACCCCGCCATGTCCACTCCCCTTCCTCACTTCGTCTGCAACCACCAAAAACCACCCTTAACTGCATGAATACACTCAAACCTCTCTATGGTCATTGTAGAACATCTGGACACTTGCCACACTATCCTGGACTGGAGCACACTTGTCACCAATTCAAACTATGTTAAAGTTGGGACCTCAGGCGTAAGATAAAAGAGGTTTGAGTGTAGAGTCTCGAACTTTTCATTACTAATTCAAGACTGAAGTTCGACACTAAATCAAGTCAAAAAAACTAAAGGGAGAGCAATCCACATGCAACCTGTAATCAACGAACGACACTGACACACTCTTTCCAGCAACACCTTCACAACTCGGAACCCTAATTACCCATGTGTGCAAAAAAAGACATGCATCCCGGCTTCTCGTCAACCACGCAGAAACGCAACCACCTCGGCTCCAGAAAGGGAAAATTCAACGAAATCAAGAGCTAAGGAGTTCCACTTCAAAAGATTCAAGCTCTACGAATTCCAAAAAAACAGAAATTTCCAACCGCTAGAGTCCACAATTGATGCATTGTCCTTCCGAAGCTGGCGCATAACTAAAGATGATCGAAGAGCTCACCTGCTCAAACGAGGCGCGATTCAAGCTCAGCGGGATTGCCGATTCGAAGAAAGGGTTGATTTGAGGAGAGACTGGGAGCTTCGAGTCTCTATAACACCGAAAATCGAGCCTCCAATCTCCCGTGGTGGCGAAGCTGCCAAGCTGCGTGGTGGATTTTGGCCTGAGACGCTAACGACCAGTGAACCACTTTAAAAAGTGTTGAAGGTCTATCGGGCGACTTTTGGACGGTGCATATTGAAAGCGCACTGAAGTCTCCAACCTTTGGACGGTGTCAGAGACCGGTGGACTTATCAAGGGATATCTCGGGCGACTGATGGACGGAGGAGTCTCGGGAGGAAAGCAGACTTGGAGTTGCGAGTTGAAGAGGGGAACCTTCGAAAGCATTTCCGACAACGACTTGAAATCATCCGAGCGGGAGATGTTCATTCATCCAACACTGAGGCTTTCATCCACTTTTCTGTAAAGAAAGCTCAACGAACTGAACGAAGTTTGTTGGGAGAGCTTTCGGTTTGGATGGTTGGGGCCTTTTCAGTTTGGAAAGAGGAAAAATAGGATTATGAATAAAAATAAAAGTAAGAGAAATAAGAATATAAAGAATTATTAAACTATAAGTGAGAACAAGCTTAAGTTAGTACTATCTTCATTCAAAAGAGTATTAACCCCTAAGTGACATGGCGGACATTTTTTGACCAATGAACGACAAGGAATTCTCCTCTATAGGATAGAATTGCAACTATTCATCTTCGGAATTAGGGGTGGAAAGGGGAGATCTTCTACAATAGTATTTTTGACTCCCAATGAGTATTTTTTATTTTTTTAAAGTAGACAATGTCACACAGTTCCAAAATGGCTAATTTTCACAGTCACTAGATCAACATTCAAGGGTTATAATAAGTTGAAAACATGAATTGAGACTTCATTTATTCAAGACCCTTTCACAATCTTTATAAGATAATTGATAAATTTATGTTGTTTGTATGGGCATGTAGGATTTTCATATATTGTATGTGATTATAAGAAATGGTTTTGTATCCAAAATTCAATAGATGTCTCAAAATGTATTTGCAATTTCAATGACTATATAGTAAAAAAATTGAATTTGTAGAAGTATCAAACAAATTGTACAATTAAATAAAATAAAATGTCATTAATTCAACTAAAAAATGTACCCCCATCCAAAAAATAGCAACACATTTCTAAGATTTGGGAGCATTTCATCCACTCTAAAATGGAATTGTTTGCACCAAAGTATCCACTTTGTGGCAATCAGTTGTGGAATAAAAATCATTAACCCACATTGATGAATTTCAACAAAAGTTTGCATTATTTTACATACTTCATATTCAAGGATATCTCAATATGTATACATGTCTATTATTATGGATGAGCACACATCTATGCATACATATATACAATCTTAACCCCTAAGTGTATAGAGTCTTTTCCAAAATTGATCATTTGAAAAAAACTATTGTAAAGTGTTATTTGGAAGAATATTTTGGAATTCATATGCAAAGAAAAGTTGTAGAGTGTGAGTTTTAGATTCCATGTATATAGTTAGATTCACCAATGCTATCTCCAATATTATTTTATAAATTTTGAAATAAAATTCAAAATTCTTTCAAAATTGGATTACTAGCAATATATTATCTTTTTCTAAGTAAAGTTTGTTGGAATAAATTTGAAATGAGGTTTTCCTCATTTTTATAAATCCAATTTTGAACTAGACTCAATGCGATTTTGGCTTGGTCAACCACTTGACATACTTGCACATTTTTTATTTTAGAAAAGTATGTACTCTAGAAACACAAAATCCAACCATTAGATAGGACAACAACTTAATGTAGTATCTCCACAAATTTTGATAATAATCATGCAAGCAATTATGAGGATGAAACTTTAGTTTCAATCTGTTCATCATGTAGAAAGTGGACGTTGCAGCACTTAGGAGTTAAGCACAATAGGTCTTTGTATGACACAAGTACTGTGTTCTTGATGTATGAAGCCAGGATAAGGTGTCAATAGAGGGTCATATTGAGTAAGTTCACAAGTTAAGGTAGGGTGCTCTAAAAGCAACCGTGCTCTATAAGCAACCTCTAATAAAAGGTACATCTTGCTTTCTCAATGTACCAAAATTGAACATTTCAAGAGGGGGTTGCTTGAAGTGACCCTGTGTTTCAACTTCAAAAATTCAAAACTAATTCCACAAAGGTCCAAAAAATATGAAACGACTTGGGTTAGATGCCAATTCCATGTTTCTTTATGCAAAAATTTACTGAAAATTGTTTCAAAGAGTTGAGCAGACTACCTTACACTCATTTGTGATGTTGCTCTCAAGTGAGTTAGCATCATCATTCTGCTTTGGTAATAAGTTATACCCCTGTGAAACTTATCCACTGAGTGCATGTTTTATCGTTTCAGTATCGGACATTGGTACACCATAATCCATGGGAAGAAGTTAGTTGTTGAAATGAAAGATGTAACAGCTTACCAACTCTCCACAGGACAGGAAATAAAAAATTAGACAAATTGTATCCTTCAGTGGGACCTGAATTGCAACAAACAGGTCATTGCAAAACCAAGTTTGTCTGGGAATCCAAAATATGTCACTTCCATATGACTATACAAATAAAAGTTAGAAAACATTCAAACATCTTCCTAAAACAAATAAGGTAAACTATCCCATTATGGACAAAATGGGAGTAAATTCATTGTGGGTAAAATTGTAATGGTGGTGTATATTTCAGAACTTGAATGTACACCACCATTACAGATTTGCCCACAATGGGTTTGCTCCCATTTTGTCTGTAATGGGGTGGTTTATCTTAATGCTCTTCACACTACCTCAACCTTGACCCTAGTATCTATATGGTACTCATCACATTGTTTTACAACTCTAACAAATTATCCAACTTTCAACATATTCCCCCTTCCCTCTCCAATTAAATTAAATAGTGTAGATTTTCCCTTCTTTCGGAGATACATAGTCTAGGTGTCATTATTAGTTGGCTTTTTGGAGCCTGAGATGGGACCTTAACCCCTAAAGTTCTTTCATGTTTAGAGGCCCAAAACTACTTCAAAACACTAGTCTCCAAAGTTGAAAAATCATCATTTGTACTTATTTTGTAATAGATCCAAACGTAGGATACATTAGTTAACTTGTTAGAGTACATCTTTCTAAATTATACCAATTGCAAGATCATGATGCTTAGATTTCAGAAAGAAGAGTATTTTTAACTCTTCCCATATAGTAAGATATCATTTTTCAAACTTCAATTTACCCCCAAATATGTATATTCTATAATTTGCAAGTCTCCATAATATATTGAAAAATAGTGTTGGAACTACATTTTTTTTAATTAAAATAAAAATATTTCATATTTATGCTTGAAAAAATATGAAGTAAAAAGAAATAGAAAATATTTTAAAATACAAAATTGTTAAGAATTTAGTTAAGGAATTGAAAAATGCCAATTCCATGGTAGTAATGTTGTAATAAACAATCTACATTGTATGATTTGGTTTTTTTTTCGAAAAATATGGAAAATTGAGTTAAATAAAGGACTTCAAAGTTTCTTTCTAGTGTAGATATAGATATTCCATAACTACCCACAAAGTAAAACTCCTCATAATTTTCATCTTATTAATCAAAATGGAAGGATTCAAAGCTTTTTGTGTATATACAAAATTTGGAAACCAAATTCAAATTTTAATTTTCTAAAAACGTGATTTTTTTAATTGCCCATATTGTCCATGCTCTGAAAGAAATTGCATCTTATAAAAAAACTTTTTTAACCCCTAAAGTTCCTAGACTATGTTATCACCAAAAATCCTCAAAAATTGCCATTTCTAATACGAGTACCAAATTTTTGAAAAATATCATTTTTGGACACATGTAACTATAGGATCTTGTAGTACACAAGATGGAGAAGAATTGGAAAAAAAATTTAGAAAATTCCACCGTGTAGATTGCAAGATATTAGCATTTGAAGTGACAAAAATACTTTTTTGGGCCCTGTGAAAAAACATGCACCTACACTTCACAAGGTCACATTTTTATGAATAAATGTCCA
This sequence comes from Straminergon stramineum, assembly GCA_963920665.1. Classification (NCBI taxonomy): domain Eukaryota; kingdom Viridiplantae; phylum Streptophyta; class Bryopsida; order Hypnales; family Calliergonaceae; genus Straminergon; species Straminergon stramineum. The sequence continues at coordinate 1,608,536 of OY987269.1, read as the reverse complement.
AAATGGTTGTGCTTCTTTAGATTCATTCTTCAATGCAAGTTGTCTACATGCTTGAAAATTTTCAAATCATTTGGAATTGTACAACATGTAGGAAAAAAATAGTAAGTAGAAAGATGTAGAGAATGATTCAAAATACTAAATTGTTAACAATTTATTAATGGAATTGAAAAATCCCAATCCCAATGGTTGTAATGTTTCAATAAACAATCTACATCTAATGTTTTTATTTTTTTCAAAAAATATTGAAAATTGAGTTAAATAAAGGACTTCAAAGTTTTATTTTAGAGTAGAGAATCCATACTTGTCTGCAAACTAAAACATCTCATAACTTTTGACTCATTGATTGAAATGGAATGATTAAAAGCTTTCTATGTATATATAAATCTAGAAAACCAATTTCAAATTTTTATTTTTGAAAAAAATATTTTTTCAGATCTGCCCAGACTACCCAAGTTGAGAAACAAACTACATATTAGGTTATAACTTTTGACTCATATTTCCAAATGTCCTGATAATTAGTGCACATGAAAGATATTCCTTGTCCCCACCTTCTATTAAAAGTTTGGCCAAAGACATGGAAATCTCTAGTCACATGTACCTGTCCAAAAAAGTTATGTTGCCAAAAAACACACCTTGGCCCTTTAGGGATTAACCATGTATTCAAGAGTTATGAAAATTGTTGCACCTAAAAGGTCCTTCTTGACCACATGTGTGAAAATTTTGAAGAAAAAAGTATAAATTCCATTTGTAAGCGGATGACTAAAAAGGCTATGTCGCCAAGAAATGCAACTTGGTCAATTAGGAGTTAAATAGACAAACTCCTTATGTACGTGAACTACTTAGAGTGGTTGGAGTTATTTCTTTTTGAATCAAAAAATTCCCCAAAATTTCAAGCTTCAATGTAAACCCTAGTAACAATCAATGACATCCAAAGATAATTGAGTCTTGGGTGATTGCAAGAAACACCTGTCCTATTTGTTGCGTTTTGCTGATTTTTTTGGGAGTACTTTAAAATTAGAAAATTAATTTTTAAAAAATTAAAAAAATATGATTAATGTATATACCTTTAAGATGAAGGTACCCATAGAAGGAATTGCATAGAAAAATTCTCTAAGTAGGAGAACTAGAAAAGTGCTTAGTCTCAAGAAAATACATACCTTGATGTTTTAATTAAGGAAAAATAGTAAAAATAAATAAATACACAAAATAAAAAGTGGCCATTTGGAACAACTCTATGGAGATGGTCATTCACCAAAAAACCCACCAAAACAATATTTTATATGTTACAAAATGCAAGCAAAAAGAAGCTCACTTTGTAGACTTCCACACTACAAAAAATTAACTATTTTAAAAATTCCTCTCCTATAAAGCTACAAGTCTACTAGAAGACCATCTCATCCAAATTTCAGCTCAAAATATGTTTTTTTGGGTTCTAAATAGTACTAAAAACCTCCAAATTGGAAATTGTGACATTGAATCGGGGTCTATTTTTGGATAGTAAATTATTTTTGGAAATTATGAAAAAATTAGAGAAGGTATATGATAGTCATGAGTACCTTCCCTACAAATCTTGAGTCATTTGGAGCCAAAACACAAAAGTTATAGGCAAAAAACTAATCAGCACACACCGTGTGACAAAATAGGATAGGTGTTTCTTGCAATCACCCTCTTATTCTATAGTGGCACACATGTATAAAAATTTCCATTCACTTATGAAGAAATACAAGTTGGCTCACAATAGAAAAAGTTATAAGTTATGAGTAGAATTTTACTTGAAAAGTGAGCCAATGTTCCATTTTAGTACATCAACTTGTTAGCTATGATAGCAAAGGTCATAATAATCAAATGCACTCAAACTTTAGCATTTGAGTTATTATATATATATATATATATATAAAAATTAAGGAGCCGGGTTTACTTTTGGGTTTATTTGATCCTTCGATCCTCAAAAAGGAAAATCCATGTTATAAATTGATCCAAAATGACTTTCATTTTTCAAATTGCCTTCAAAACAAGACTCTTCAAAGCTTTTATATCAATAATCCAAATGGAATGAATCATTCAAAGCTTTTCAAGCAAACAGAAATATATTAGACTACGAGAAAAAAATGACACAAAGTAAATTCCAATTTCTTTTGTGTATTTTTTGGGTTGCCTTGGCTCAAGCATTTTGATTTTTGAGAGGGCATAATTTCTTGTTATGATACCAAATAAAATAAAAATTGAATTTTCCAAAAGCTATTACAATTTTTGACCTTTAAGACAAGTTTTCAGAAACTTACAATAAAATTTGACTTCATAGGTGAACTAAGTGAAGTTCCAATTAAAACCCCATTCAACAACTGTAAACTGGCACGGATTATTGAAAGAATTGATGCATTGTAGACTCTACAATTCTCACCCAAATTTCCATCCAATAGTTGGAATTAGAAGTGGTTACCTTATTCCAACTTTTGAGCATTTCTCCAAGAGTCAAAAATGATTTTGCCCATCCAAAAAAGTGCTTCATATTTGAAATGATTCCATACCTACACAACACTTATTATTCCTACATGTTTTCATTTGTGGAAACTAAGCAAGTGAGAACTAAACAAGTGGGAACTAAGTTAAGCAAGTGGGAAGCATGGCTCAACTAAGACTCACAGCTTCTTTTGTTGACTACTTGTAGTAAAATAACCTAATATGCAATTGCAAGGGAAAAAACACCATGCTCTTAAGTTATAGATCTCCGTCTTTTCACAAGTATCAATCCATGGAAAATCATGATTGTCTAAACTCTCAATACCTGCATAAACAACAATAATTGTGATGTCAGCATTCCAAGAGGATTGAACAAACACACTGTTGCCAATGGAGCAAATTAGATGTCGAACATCGATGAGTAAAGACTCTTGGTGGCTGGTAGTTTGTTTGAACACAACAGCCTGGCTGTGCAATTCCAAAGACACTTGCTTTTATGAGATTTGAATCTGGCAATCTTTTGAATACTGGAAACACCCTAAGCATAGAAATTTTAAAAAAGAAAAATTGGTTCCTTTCAAAGGTTTATATAAGCATTGGGAGCTTCTTTCTACACAAGGACGAAAGAAGAACTCAAAAGAGCACTACTACAGGATTGATGGCAGCCATGATCTGTGAGTGTGTCCCGTGATTATTGAAACTCTCATATATTGATGCAATGTTGATATTTGATCACAATTCTCCATCGAGAGGGATGAAGGTGCGGAGTGTACAAGGCTCGAGAATAATGTGATGCATTGCACTGGAAAATTGGTTATCAATGACAGAAGCTAAGAAATCATGGGGGAAACTGAAGCTGAAGGAGGTCCCAGGTGCAATTGCAGAGGAGATGATGAGTCTGGACAAATTGGAGAAGCGATTGAGGATGAGTTCTTTGAGAATTTATCTCTTGAATTACCACAAGAAGTACATTCAAACCGGCAGCATCAAGCCCTTGAACCATGTGTTGATCTCAGTGGGTTTGCTCTCGTATGCAATAGGTTGGCCCACAGAGATTCGCCATTTGCGTTACGCTGAAAAAAAAGCAATGAAAAGGAGGGGGCTTCAGGATGAATGTGAGTGTGAATGTGAGTGTTGATTCCCACATTCACAAATTAGGGTTTGGGCAAGCAAGTTCATAGGTATAATGGACTATCGAGGGATTCAAGAATTCAAAGCAGCAATAGCTGAGAATCTGCACGTGCTAAGTGAGGGTTTTTCTTGTGAGTCTGTTAGATCCCGCACCATCCACTACCATGCTCTCAGAATTTCAGAGAATTGTGAAATACACAATTCACAAAGATGAAGTAAAACTGCTGTGCGTTTGGGACTGGAATTTTGAAATAGAACGTGGACTTGTGAATTGTGAAAGTTTCTTGGTTCTGATCATGCTGCCAATGTAGGGAGATATGCTTTGCAATGTTGTCAAGGCTCAATTTCAGTGTGCATTGAAAGGTTGGTCACTGAAGCAATACAAGACATGAATATCCAAAAGCATCACAGCATGGTTCTTATTCAACTACTTTAGGTTTTGGTTGACAATTGAAGAACATTCGTATGTATCTAAACATGTATGAAGAAATAATGAATAATGAATTTTCAAAGTGTCAATTATAGGTGTACCCAATATCATCCGCAAGCAGGATTGAGGCAATGTCGGACCGCATAACTTATAGGCAAGATGATCCAGCAAACCGTTGCATCGTCCAAGATACAGAATAACAGTACACCTGCAAAACCAATTTCAATTCGTGTCTTTGCCCCAAAAATTACCTTTTCAAAGTGCGAAAAAGATTTCGAAATATATTCTAATTCACAAACGATGAGCCTCGTCATGGTAATACCAAAGGATCAGTAAATTAGATCAGTGAGCACGTGACCATGGATAAGCTTTCTAGAATCACTAATTGGATGCTCCATCATGACTCCTGAGAATAATTGTCAATTGATGATACATCTCTGAGCTTCCTCAACATATTGAGAAGGTCGACCTCAACAACAGAAAGTGTTCGACCTCCCCATTTCTAAAACACGAAAACATGAAGAGGTTACAATTTGCTGTTGTAATAATCCACTACTCGACTAAGTAAAATATAAAAAACAAGATCCGGCATCGTTCTTTATAAAACCTACAAAAATTCTAGAATCACTGGACAATGGCTAACAAATCACCACTGTGACAGAAGCAAAGCCTGTCCGATGTCCCCAGATTAACCTGCACGTAGGGAACACATAAGGTCACAAACTTTGAAATTTGAGACTCTGCCACAATTAAAGCAAAGAATAAAGACAAGGAGCAGAATAGATTGAATATAGGCATACCTCATATGCATTTACGTCTGAAAACATAACCTTCTGTCCCTTTTCCACTTCAGTAACTTCTGATCCGGCTGCAATGATCTGCAGTACAAGAAAAAAACATTTATTTGAAATAGTTCGTGCTTGGATGGAACGCATGAGGATAAACAATAACGGAACTCAATGAAAGGAATTGAATCCAAAGATAATTCAAAGGTGAGGTATAACAGACTAAAACCACAGTAATTTTAAGATAAATCTTTCTCGACTCCAAAGCTTTGGTCCATCCCCTACCTTAAGCTCTGAAAATAAATTAATCCGAGGATTATGTCTGAATCATACCTCGCCCTGTAGATATCGCTCGAACTTGACAGCTGCACTTGGAAGCAATACCCCTCCAGCAGATTGCTGCAAGTTCATGCAAGCCTTAAACGGTCACTCCTAAACCTACAAGTTTACTCACCTAAAGTTGCGGAGATTCCCGCTCAAGGAATTCCAATCTCGCTTTAACCCCTAAAGACTAAAGATTTTGGTATCAAATGACCAATTCAATTCATCACGTTGTGAAAAATAAAATTCAAATAAAGCAATATATGAAGTCACCAGAACCCGCAAATTGCATGTATTGGTCAGTAAATACATAAATTGAACGAAATTTGTTCCCATACCTACTCAGAAATGGCATAAATAACGTCAGGCCCAGTTTGAGCTTCTTGGTCCTTTAGGGGTTAAGAAACTGGATAACGTATAGGAGAAGAGTTCAGACTCCTCAAGAAATATGACTGGGAAGGAATCAAGCAATGTTCACGCAAAAGCAGTACATGAATAAAGAGCTAATGAGTCCATGCTTAAAACTCAAGAGGACGATAGAATGAAACACGACTTACAGATGCCAGAGCTTCAAGGCGTATCAAGACTCGGTCAGCCTGGGGAACAATCTGCTCATTCCAGGACCAAATTCAATTAGGTCAAAATACACCAGGGTACCGGTAGAGAAAAATCTCCTGCCGGAGTAGAGATTTGAGACAGAATGGATGAAAATACACAGTATAACTTGATTTGAATTAAAAACAAGCGTAATCCTTTAAAGCCCTACTGATAAACGTTAAAATTGAGCTAAATCCGCAGCATTGTTAATCTTCTCTATTTATAAAAAACCGACCCAACAACGCTACTTTCAATGCACAAAGAACAGAAAAACAACTAACCTTTGCGATATCGACCTCCATTGCGGCCTTGACGGACAACCTGCTAGAATTCGACAAAGAAATTCTCCCCACAGTATTGTTCGCTTTCAAAATGACCGCATTGAAACCTACCAATTTAAGACTCATTAGCATCGACTTAAAAATCATCTTAGAAGAATCATCCACTTTAGAAATCACAAGCAATTTCCCACTACCTAAACCCTATCGCCTCAAAACCAAGTCAATAAACCCTTCTCAGTCCCCCAAATAGCAGAAGGCGTGCTCTAACCAGAGCTGCAAATCAGAGTTTCCAAGTACCAGAGTAAGCGACGGAAGTCTTGCAGGAGAGCGCAGGGCAGCCAGCAGCGATGGCTGTGGCCTTGTGCAGCTGCGAAGGGCTGCGCACTGCAGTGCTGGCCATTGTAGCGCCTGTTGCCATGGCCATGGCTGAGATTGCAGCAACAAAATGCGAATGCCGCAACGAAATGCGAGCCCTAGTAGAGGATGGAATGCGAAATTAGACAAGTGCTGGGCTGCTGGCTTGCTGCAAAACTCTTGATAAGGGGAAGACGATGAGCTTCGCTGGGTTCTGGAGACTTCAGTATCAGGTGAGGCTTGGATTGGATGAATAATGCCGTCGCTGTTTTGGATTAGTATCGTCATATGGATGAATATCGTCTACCCAGACCCTGCAGATGTCATCAGCTGCTTTAGATTCAGTCAGATTCGGCATAAGAAATTGAGTAATTTAAGTCAGAAATTGCCTCATGTTAACCCCTAAACGTCCAGATTCATCTCCAAAATCCAAAATTGACGATTTGAGAAATATCATTATAAAGTGCTATTTGGAAGCATATTTTGGAATTGGTATAGAAATAAAAGTTGTAGATTTTGATTTGTAGATTCCATCTATACGGTTAGATTCACCAATGCTATCACCAATTTTTTTTCTATAAATTTTGAAAGAGAAATTTCAAAAATTCCTTCAAAATTCAATTACAAGAAAAATATTATCATTTTTTGAGTGAAATTTGTTGGAATGGATTTGAGATGAGGTTCTCTACACATGGTGATTATTTGAAATTTTTGTGTTCTTCCTATCTATGACCTCATTCTGGCAAATCCAATTTTGAACTAGAGTCAATGCAATTTGACCACTTGACATACTTGCACATTGATAATTTTAGAAAAATATGTACTCTAGTAACACCAAATCCAACCTTTAGATAGAACAACAACTTGATAGTGTATGTCCACAAATTAGAATAACTTTCATCCAAGTAGTTAGGAGCATGAAACTTGAGATTCAATCTGTTCATCATCTAAAAAATGGACGTCGAAGCATTTAGGGGTTACATTAAGTTATCTTCTTGAGATGTGTATCTTTAAAAATCTTTAAAAATATAAAGTGGAAATTCAATTTTGGCATTCATTTGCCGAAGTTGACCCTTAGTACAAAAAATAGTGTGTATAACACTACTACATCAAAGTCATACTATTTTAAATTGATACCCAATTCTTTGTGTTTTTTGATAAATACCAAGTGTCTTTGAAGCCAAAATGTGCTCATACAAAGTTTGTAATGAGAATTATTGTAAACCACATTTTGCATGATCTATTGTTGCAAAAAGTGGGTCATATTTTGTGTGATAATTTAATGATTGTCAAATTTCTTTTTTGGACAATTGTGCAAATTCAATGATCTTTTGACAATAATCTAGGGCTTTAAGATTTCATATGGGACGATTATATATTCTTTTCTTTACCCCTCACAAGACTCAAAAATACTTAGAGTTATAAGAGTGAGAAAGATGTTCATTGGAGATTATTTCTCAATATAATTGGATCATAATTTATTGTATTTATGTACAACTTTAAATATTAAACAAAATTTCAAAGTCATTTGGACCTTGAGATTGTTGGATTTGTAAAATAGTGAATGATCATTTGCACTGTTTAAGAATGCAAATGAAATTTAAACAACCCAAATAATAAGCCTTCCTAACCATCATTCATGCACATCATAGCCATAGAGCATCTTTAATACAAAATTTTTATTTTTATTTTTATTTTTCAATAATTGAATATGGCAATGAGAAATATTATCAAATTAGCAATTCTCGATAATTTCAAATCAGAATTTATATTGTCTTTCTATACCAACATCCCCTATGTAGGATTGCAACTTAGTTTTCAAGAAAATCCCATCCTAATCAACCTTGTAATATACTTTTGACCAAGACAACATTTATCACATTTTCCAATGTCTATTATAAAAATTTTAAAAAATATAAACTCTTAAATTAAATGGTTAATGTGTCACAATTTCATCTATTGCCTTCTCATCTACAAAAAATTAACGAATGTGTTCTTACTAAACCTTAATGACATGCAAACATCTTTTCAATGAAACCTTGCAACTTGATGAAACTTGTGTGGTATTGTTGCATTTCAATAGGCTCAATCTAATATAATCAATATTAAAACTATATGGTTTCAAATTTAGATTCATCATACCCATTTTTTTGAAAATGATCCTCATAAGGATCACTTGATAGTCAATCAACCCCACTAGTAGGGACTTTTATATACAAAATCAACCAAATTTCCAAAAAGATAAAAAGAATTTGAAATTTGACATGGAATTGTGCTACATTTGCAAAAGGTGAATTGGAATAGTTTGGATAGAAAAATAAAAGAGAGAAGCTTATCAAGTGTAGGAGGCAACTCTTCCACTTGTCAAAAATTAATTTTAACATTAGATTTGAACATACTAGAGAGTGGTAAGGGGTTTATAGAATCTACAAACCCTTACCTGCTCTCCTAGTGTTAAGAATAGGGGATGTGTATTCAATGATCGACAAAATTTGTCAGTATCGACAAAGCTCTTAGGGCTGCCGATTTTGTAAATTAATCGAGCTCAAAATGAGTCACATACACACACCCTCTTCTTAACATTTTGGTTGTTTCTCAAAACGACAACATGGCAAAGCTACTCCTAAAATGTGTGAGCTTCTCCCTACTTAGCAAGAAGTTGGCAAAAGCAATTCCAATTCCAACACTGTAGAGCACGGAAGTCCGCCGTAAAAACAAGCCCAACTTTGCACTCACTACTGCGAAACCCGTTGCTTTTCATTCCTTGAAATAGTGACAAAACGAGGGGTGAGTGAAAAAAAGTCACAAGGGACAAATCGTGGGGCCGACTTGGATACTAACAATAGATCATTTTCAGTGAGAAGCGACACATCTCCGGATCTCCTCAATGAAAAACGACGGAGTTCGCTCTAGTGACTCGTGATGAAGCGACTCCGAGCCCCAACCCGGCCCCACGCAACCCGGCCCGCTCCATCTCCACCTGGCCCGGCCGGTCCCCCCCTCTTAACCACGACTCCAGGAGGCGTCTCCTCGTGCGCTCATCACTCCTGCGCGACCAACTCCCAGGTGCCCGTCCGTGCCAGTGCTGAATTGCAAATCCGCTCTCGCCATCTCCATCGCCACCATTTCGGGGCTTGCTCTCTGCAGCTCCCTCACTCCTCGCACCCCAACACTATTGCCACTACAACACTCTCCTCGCCCCCAATTCCCTGATTAACTTAGCCCCAAACCAAACCACCTCCTGCCTGCCTGCCTGCCAGATCTGTCACCTGGCGCTCCTCACTGATCTGCAAATCTCGCACAAAGATTAAGCTCACTCAGTCGGGCGTGTGAGAGTCTGAGCTTGGCGAAACTCGTGCGCCATTAGCTTACGCATTTACCCGGGAAAAGGGCCTCGGGGTCTGGGACTCTGGGCGTACCCCTGCTTTGGGAAAGAGAGTTTTACGGAGGGTTTAGGTCTGACGATCTCTCGGGATTGGTGACGTACCATATGTGAGAGACTTGGTGGTGTGAGGCCATGAGCTGCTGCATGCGTGGAGATGCGGAATTGACAGACAGAGGAGGCGGGGTTGTGTGGGTTAACCGACGATATGGGAACTGCCTCTTTGATTGTGTGGGCTTGCTGTTAGATCAATCTCGTGAGAGTGGACAGGATAGATCGGGATGGTGGTGGGTTTAGTGGTTGACGTGTAGGAATGAAGCAGGCGGGTGATTGTGTGCACTAAAATCCTATGCAGTAGTTGGAGGATCGAGGTGTGAGAGTTAGGGTGAATTTAGGTCTTGGGGTACGAGGGTCATGGCAATGGCGTCCGTGAAGCCGTCGATGAGGTCTCGGAAATGGGCCCCTCCGTCTAGGACGCCACCTACCGGGAATGCGAGGTCCACTTACGACGCCTATCGCGACGAGCAGGATAAGACCTCCGGGGAGAAGGATGTCGATCCCAAGAATTTGGTGGATGCTTATAAGGGGCAATCCGTGGGCGAGAAGGTGAAAAACCGAGTAATCCTTATTGTTTCCATACCCTCCGGGTGCCGCCGTGTTTGTGATGCTCATCGGAATGTTTTTTGTGTCACTTTGAGACGGAGAGCTTTAGATTCGATGCGTCTCATTAACGTTCTGATACGATTGCCTAGTGGTCCTCGGAATTTCGTCTTGCATTACTTTCTAGGGTTAGGTGATTCTGAATTATCCTGCGAAGATCACATCAACAATTGTGTGGTTCTCTAGCTTTTTGCTCTTGTGAATTGTCGCAGTGGATCCTTCTGTGGTATGGGAATGAGACATTCGATTTGCAGCATCATATTGTGAAAGTTCATTACAGTCTTGAAATCAGCTCCTCACAACTTTGCCCCATCTGCTATTCCAGGGAGAAATCAGGGTATCCGAGATTCAGTGGTCCTCTGATATTTTCTTTCTTTGACACCGCTCTGTTACCATTTCGAGTTCAACGTTTGAATGCAAACTTCCTTACTCATGAGTTCTAAAGTTGCAGACTTGGAATGCATGCCACATGGTTATAAGTTGCATAGTGTAGGGGCACTATGACTGTTGGCATTACCAGCTCTCACGTTTATATACTGATCGGTTTGTCATTAATGTTACAGTGGTAAGGGTGCAAGTCCAACACTACTCAAGAATTTCATATTAGAATTATTCAAGTTATTCTTTTTTTTCCCTGATTGATAGGGTATGCGGAGAATATGTGAGGAGCTCATGGACTTCCAGAAAGTACATCAAGATGAGATGCGCAAAATCGTCTTCCAAAACTACACTATATTTATCAAGTATGAGACTCTTTTTCCTCACCGCTGGATCATGGAATGGTAGAAGTTTTCGTTTTGGTTGGCTCAGTTTGGACTAGGACTGCGGGACATTGTCTTGATTATGGAAATGCAGTATCTTGGAGCAATTCCAGCGCTGTATCTGTGGAAACTGGTATAGGTGGGCAGAAATTCACACTCGAGAAATCCGAAGGGTTAATTCGCTGGTCTTTCAACGCATTGCAAGATAATATCATCGACTTGGCTTCTTCTCTGAATGGGGTTGATGGGCCCATGCATGCAACTCGGGGCTGAAACTTAGGGCCAGATTTCTTTTAGAACCTCAGGCGTTGCTAAGAAACATTTGAACCCTTGGTGTTGTCTATTGCTTGTTTTTTGTCCGAAGAATAACTTCATTTCTATTGTTTGTGTGTTCAAAGTGGGGGTTTAAAGGGGAATGACACATAGTTACTTATTGGATAATGCTAATGTCCCTTATCATCGTGTTGTCAATCGGAGCTTGCATCACCAGACATGATTGCAACCTCTCTTTAGTGCATGTCAAATGTGGCATTATTTCGGTACTCCCTACTGAAATGGTGGTCTGTTTGTTCCTAAAGGACCTCGAAAGAGATTTCAGATTTAGAAGAAGAGATCACGGCAATGAACAGTATGCTACAATCCCAAGCAGCTCTGATCCGTACTCTAGCCGAAAGTGGAGCTTCTTTACCGATCGGCGTCTCTGGGAGTGCTCTTGAAAAGGACTATTACAAGGAGGATGTAATACCCTCAGAGGCTGTGAAGCGTACCGATCTACTTCCTGATACATTGGATGTGCTCCTGGCAGAACGGAAGGTGGATGAGGCTCTTGTTTTGCTTGATGAAGGGGAGGGTTTAGTGGCAGACTTCCACGATGGAAATGGAGCTGAGGGCTTGAGTGACGAGCTTGTAATGCAGTTAGAAGAGGCTTTGGCCGAAAGGAAAGCAGGTTTGGCTGCCTATTTAGCCGAAGCAGTGCAACAGCCCACTGTCAGAGGCTTGGAGCTCAGGTCTGCAATATCTGCTTTATATAGACTAGGTGATGGTTCTCGTGCACACACACTCTTATTGCACTCCCATGAAGAGAGGTTGAAGCATAATATGAATGCACTGCGACAGAGTGGAGCCTCGTATGGGGGCATTTACACAACCGCCGTTTCTCAGTTGGTCTTCTCTGCCATCGCTCAGGTGCGCTCCACATCGTTATTTTAGTATTTTATGCTGGAATTTTAACGCTGCTTGTTTCCTTAGTTGATTAGGACCAAAAGGCCCAAATTCGGACTCATGATTGTTTTAGCAGTTTAGAGTAGTAGGTCATATGGAGACTCTTTTTTCTCTGATTTTATTTTATTTTTAACCCTACTCATGGAGTTTTCTTCACTAATTCTGGTGATATAAAATTCTATCTCGCCTGGTTTATTGATTATCCACAATGAATTGGTTATTTTTAAACTGTGAATCCTTGGTCTTTGGGGGTGATAGGTTTTACTTCGCTGGGTCGTGCTTTTATCTTACGGCCCTCACATTGTGATTGCAGGCGTCAAGAGATTCAGTGGCAGTGTTTGGTGAGGTACCCTCCTACGCTTCCGAGCTAGTCCTGTGGGCCAGCGAAGTTACTGAAACGTGCGCTTCTGTTATCAAACGGAATGTGTTGCTGTCAGCTGCTGCAGCTGGGGGTCTGCGAGCAGCTGTGGAATGTGTCCAAATTGCGCTGGGGCACTGTGCGTTATTGGAAGAACGAGGTTTAACATTGTGTCCAACACTCTCGAAGCTCATTCGACCGAGTGTAGAACAAGCTTTGAAGGCGAATTTGACCAGCATAATGGAGAGTGTGAGCTCATTGGCAGCAGCTGACAGTTGGACCCTGGATACTCAACGGGGCCCACGGGGAGCTGTGTCAGGTCTAAGGCTTTCCAATAGTGGCCATCGCTTCCTTTTCCTGGTGCAGGTGCGTGTACTCATCATCGTCTTTCTACAATCCCATTCTACCTATTGTGGCTAAACCATTCATTCTACTCAGTGTCATTCATGATTTAATGTGCCACCAGAATATCGTGTCATAAAGTAAATGAATCTTTTTTGTTAATTACTTTACTTGTTTTACCCTTGGGACCACTTCCTCCATCAACCATTGATAGAGAAGAAGAGAAGCTTTCCAGTTAGCCAATCAAGAAGTGACTAACCCAGTCAATGAAATTTGCTAATGGTGTTCTAATGTTATCCATCTAGAGAGATACTTATACATGGTGTTCAACTTAGCAATTAACCTACAAAATATTGTATCATATTGTATCAATACTAAATAGAAAAAACGGTGTAGTTGTACCGATGAGTGATCCCATTTATATACGTTAAAGCGCAGTCTCTATGAAGTTGTGATGATCTGTGGCGTATGTTGGCAATCTATATAGGACTTCCTTGAAGACATGCCAGCTCTTGTTAGCATTCAGTTGGGTGGAGCTGCATTGGAGGGCGTATCGGGTATTTTCGAGGAATATATTGGCACGTTGATTAGGGCGCTACCTGGTCAAGAGGGCGAAGAGGACAGCAAAAGGAAGGTCAGATCTCGATTGGTTATGCATGCACGGTGGTTCTAAACTTTTCACCAGTTAACACCTCATAGACTAGTATCTTAGCTTCTAAAGGACCAAGAAGCCCAATGTACTTCACTGATTCTGGTGATATAAAATTTGGTCCTGTCTAAACTATATCTTTATGAATATGATCAATTGAACTTGACATTTTAAAACCTTAAGTCCTTGATCCTTTAGGGGTTAGTTGCGATGCTCAAGTAAGTTGATTGGCTGTTATTTTCTTGACTGGTTGTACCAAGGATATATTCTGCTCCAATTCTCTCACAGGGGTCTGTCATTGGGTTTCTTTCTTATGCAGGTTCGAATGGCAGTCAGTGAGGAACAGCAGCTGTCACTACTTGGAAATGCTGCAACTCTCGCTGATGAGATTATGGCAGTCGCAGCTTCCAAACTTTTACCAGCTGACAAAGTATTCGGTGGGGAACTCAAGGCTCCGCGCGGCTCAGCAGCAACAGCGCGTTCACCCGAGCTCAAAGACCTGCAGCGGCAGCTGCAAAATCATGTTGAAAAACTCAAATTCTATCTATGCAATGGAATAATTATTGGAATATGCTATGATGAGTACGGAAGCAAACTAAATGCCACCACATATTTTCAGATTGATTCTGAACAACCTAATTGGCAGGATGACCCTCTGCCCACAACACTTTTTCAGGTGTGCTGTCTGTCTTTTCCTTTTGCAGTACTTCTTTTTGATGTGCTATTTATTAAGGTAGAGGATACTCCGTCCGTCTTATTATACAGTTCAATTGATATTCAGGAGTATGAATTCATTGGGAGATCACTATGGAGCCAAATTCTCTTGAGATCAAATTTTTATCCCCACGTTCTTATGCCATCGTTCAAAGTGGGAGGTTCTCGACCGTTATTGAATGACAATGGGATTGTAGATTGTTTTCATTCAAGGCCATAACATTCAACCAGCCTATGCTTACACCATTGCTAATTGAAGGCCAGCTGAATGCATGAATAGATGAGTTGCTGTTGGGAACATAGATAAGTTTGGATACAGGATAGATCACTCACGATTTTAGCATTCTCTACCTCACATCTCTGCTTTTCACTCAGTACTGCCTCTGACATATGATCTGGTGTGACAGTCTGTATTTCACAAGTTATTTTCTATCCAGCAAATAGCTGCAAGTGTTCTAGTTGGGAAGGACAGGGTCACCCAGCTGTTGCTAAGACGTCTCACCGAAACATTTGTTAAAGATTTGAGTACAAATCCGGAGCTATGGGTTTTGATTGAAGAGGAGCCAGGGTCCTTGGGTCCTCTTGGCTTGCAACAGTTCATTCTAGATATGGAGTTTCTTGCTCTTGTCGCGAAGAATATGGGATTTCTTTGGAAGACTGTGTCTCAAGCTATCTCTCAGGAAGAAGAGCGAATGAAGGAAATGTACATTGTTGGTGGAGCTGATCTTGACAGGTCTGTTCTCGTGCGTTCTCTGTATTATTGGTGTGCGAAGTACCTTCAAGATTTGGAAGTTGCATATTACTTAGGTTGTTGCAGATACTAAGACTTCTCTTTTGTCTATTTGTTTTATTCCTTCATGGAGCTAATTTCATTCCTGTGGTGTACGATGCAGTGGTTTGCCTGATCCTGGATGGCTACAGATGAGCGTCTACAATAATTTTAATAACCTGATCGATCAGTGGAAAGGAAACAATGGGTTTGCACCTCGAGATTTTAGTGATGCTCAATCTGTGTCATCATCAATGCGCTCAGAATGAGATGGTGGAAGCTCCCCAGCTATTACTCTTGGGAATCCAACCATCTCTCATGTGTTTCAAAGAGACGAGATCTTTCTTGATGGTTTTCTTACACGATTCTGCAGATGAAGTTAAACACTAAATTTCATTATTTCATTATTGGCATTGAGTGCATAATTTCGAAGCAGTGGATCCAGGGATGCAATATCTAGCTCTTGCTGGAAGGACAAGGTGCTAGAGCTGAACTCCGTATCTGTCCAATCCGTCACCGACATAGAGGCTAAGTCTATAGACGCCAGATATTCTCTGTTTCTCATGATGGTGAATTCTTTATATTTCACCCCTGGAATGAGTAAGGTATTTGTAGATGGTTGAGTGTTTAGTGGTAGACTTGATCTTGGTATGGAATTGTGGAGGTATTTTTGGCTACCTTGTTGAGGATTTCTGGGAAGTTCCATCAGGGCATGTGGTGGCCGCATCGATTGTCGCAGGCTGCAAGGAGTATAAAGTGAACTCTACGGTACTCTACCTCTTTCCCTGAACTAGTCAAATCTTTGAACACAAGTTTTTGCAATTAGACAGTATTAGCTCCTGCAGAGATTCCCAATTGGATTGCTTCCCTAAGTTTGTATGCCGTTTCTAGCCTGCATGGGGTGCGTGTGCTTGCTAACGTTTTCTTTCTCTGTCTGTTAGTCGCAGGCGACGTGGAGAAATACACGCACTCCCACGAGGCACCACTCCTGCACACGATCCTGGAGAAGTTTGCTAGTTCCTAGCACCCCATTTCGGAGTGCTGGAGTGGGTGGGACTGGTTGTAGAGTGGACCGTTAGCAGAGCTTTAAGATTCTGCATTTCATGTAAAAGGCAAGTCAACTACTTTCTGATGTGGCTGCCCATATGAACCACATATGCTCCTCTGCACTTAATAAATGTGCATTGTGCACATAATGCCTCTGAATCTGTAGTAGTTTCGATTCGTTCTCACAGGCAATCCTCTGGAAAGGAAGGAAGCGTTTGCCTGCTTACTCACTATTTGGTCACATTCATCCGAATAAGTGAGGTCTCGCACGAATTGAAGTAACTTGTGTATTGTAACTACTGTTACACATCAAAACTCAGAAAGTGTATATGATTCGGATCTACACTCTTATATACTCCACATATAAGCTTTAACACTGGAGCCACACATTTGGTTGTTGACCTTTACTGATATCAAGCGGCAATGAGGCCCCACAAACTAATGGTAAGCAGACATAACATTATTAACCAATGCTAGAGCCCCTTTTTGCTCCCCAGAACGTAGGAGCCCTCACTGTTGCAACTACCCTATCACCCAATGACTCTACACAACTTCCCATCTAGCCAATGACTGTGCAACTTCCAAAACACCTTTACAACTTCCCAAGTAGCCAATGACTTTGCAACTTCCAAGTCAGCTAATGACACTATTGTAGTATTGCAACTTTTCAGTAAATCAATGGTTCCCTAAGGATTAAACAAAATTCAATACCAGGAATCAAAGGAGGAGAATTATCCCAATCTCCAAGGAAGAATGGTTTAGGTTGGTTAACAATATTATAAAAGTGGTAGTCTAATGTCCAAGGAGGGATTATTCCAATCTCCAAGGGGAAATGGTTTAAAGGAGATCACCCATTTTTGATCAGCCTCCCATTCTTGTAGATTAGGCCACTCCATTTCAGATAAGATGAATTGTAGGGGACAGCTCATGCATTGCAGGACCCCGAGGACAACAAAAAAATTTGGGAGGTGTATATTGAAAGCTTACATGATCACAACGCGTACATTGGAAGCCTTACATCGATTATGAAACCATCCTATGGTTGGAAATAGGTTTGCCTACATATTAAGAATGGGACAAATAAAATCTTTATGCAAAATAATTTGTGATAATTTTATTTTTTAAGGGAAAAAATTTAGGAAACTATAAAATCCTTCTTAAATCTATTTCTCTACATGGGGAAATTTTCTCCTAAACTTTTCCCATGCCACACATAAGTTGAATTGCTTAAGTGATTGGAAATGGATGATGATCTTGATAGGCCTAAACAATGAGAGTGGTAGACTAATATCTATTTTGTAAAATATAGAGAAATATGAATCACTGTAAAAAACAGTGACAGGATTTGACTTGTGATGCATGTTCTTCATTGCTAGAATTGCTACAGCAAGTGGACAACTGAGGGTGCAATGTAGGTTTGAATTGATGTGAACCGAAATTTAGGCAATTTTGCCTCAAAATTATACCTTGTAACACTAATGTACTTTTGACACTAACTTGCCAAAGTCATTCTACTTTGAATTAGTCTAGATTAAAATATTATAGTCTTCTTCCAATTTTTTCATTAACCAATTTTCTTAGAGACAATGATTTTTTCTCTTCAATGATAGGATAGATCTCTTTTAACCATAAAGGACTAGTTCCATTGTCATATGGTCAAACTTTATTTTGAGTCCATTTAGCCTTTTAAATCATATTTAAGATTCTAAAATTCACTCTAAAATTTTGGGGATGTTCTTGAACAAGTCAACTAAAGTATCCACTAGTTGGATTTGTTGAAGAATAAATACAAACAAAGATTTTAGCCTTGCTTTGGGTACAAGTATTTTGAAGCAATTTTGGCCTTCAACACAGAAAAGTTAACTGAAAGTTTTTTACTATAGAGTTTTGATGTTTAAATGTTTATGATGGGGAATTGAGTTGATAATCTAAAAAAAATCCAATAAAAAACCTAATAATTTTCAAGTAGAAATAAGTACAAGATGGAAGGAAAAAATGAATTGTGAATAGTTCTAAATTGGAATTGAAACAAGTCAATCCTAATGGTGAGATTGTTGTAGCAAATAATCTTCACTCTATGGAAATATTTGTTTTGAAACATTTTGATTATCTTTATTTTAATTCTTTCCCTCATAGATTATATTGAATTTTTTTTAAATTACAATAAAAATTGACATCATAGGCCTAAACTTACCTAATATTATTTAAAAACCATTTCTAGGCTTTGAACCTTTAGGGGTTAATTCAACTCTCTTTCTCATGACATCCTAGAATTTCTAGCACATCTTCTAAACCATCATTGTCTATAGCACACTTATCTCAATTCAAACTATTAATCATGTAAATATGACATTTTTCTAAGCAAGTAGGTACTATCTATTGCAAAAGACATAGTTCTTGGGTATAAACAATGTACCTAAGACCTATTGCCTCCACAAATAGTGGTTTCTATGCTACACAATAGAAAGTTTCTCCAATAGAACTAAATGTTGAAATTTAGAACAACAAATGAACACAAATATATCCAAAGCATTGAAGCATATAAAGTCTTGTATTTTCATCCATATTATTGTTTGTAGATTCATGTGTAAGTTCTTTTACATTGTGACAATATAAATTCTCAAAAAAATTCTAGTTCAAAGAGTATTGATATATTTGCCTTCTAGTTCAAAAAATGACTTGTCAAAAATGGCTTGCACCAATAAGTGAAATAAATATATTTTTAAAACCACTATGATTAAAATGTAGAATTTTTAACTAAAAGGAAAAGTCCTTGAAAAATTACGCATATTTAGTTTTTAATTAATTTTTAAGGAATTTTCAATTTTTGGTTTCAATTTTAATTCAAAATTACAAGTTACTAGGAATAGTTTGTATATCTAACCATAATACCATATAGATATGTGAATCATGTTTTACAATTGTTTTTTCAAAACCATCATTAGAATTTGCACATTATGATACATCTCTACAATTTTGAAAATCTGAACTACCTTTAATCCTTAAAGCCTTAAGGACTGAAGGTGTTTGAACTTAGCTCTTGTTTTCTTGACTAGTTCTTGTAACAAGCATAATTCCTTCTTTGTATCATGGAATAATTTTGATTGCCAACATTGAAATGAAAGAAGAGTTACATAGCTTTCCTATAAACAATAAAGATTGACAAAATCATGCAATTTTTGAGAAAATGCCACCATTGATAAGATTGATGAAAGATCAACATTCAATTATGCAATACTTTGTACATATGTTGAAATCTGAATGTTGAAATTGGAATTCTCAAAAGTGATGCCAAAATCTGATTTATGATTCTTATAGGTCCTAAAAAGGATTACCCATGTAACAATGTCAACAAGTAGAAAAGGGTTAAAAGTTGCATGTGACTTTCAAATGAACAAAATAAGATGATGCAAAGTGGATGCTCATTATTTGGTTCTTGGTTCACTTAGAAGACAATATTTTGAAAACTCATAATTTAATCATGTAGTGTCCTAAATATGCTTGCTAAGTGTATTAAAATCCTCTTTCAATTGCCAACAATTTTTTTAATAATTTATTAAAGTAATATTTTCAATTGTAATTATACTTGTGCATATTATAAAATGTGCATGGAGATTTGCACTAAGTTTGCTCCTTCACTAGTAGGATACATAACCTAGTGAATCTATAAGATATGAGTAATTGTTGTGCACACTTAAATCCTAAAGTTCTTTTAAATCTGAAATGTTTTTTTTAATATTTTGGGCATCAAGAGTGAAGTACTAGATTTTGGATTATTTTCCTCATTATTTTTGGTAAGATTGAAAAACTGAACATTCAACCTTCTAAGGAATCTAATTCTTACAAAGATCCAACAGTTTGTTAAAAAAATGAAATTTTTTTACCTCTAGTTCGAACAAGTAGAACAAAATTATTTGCTTTCAAAATTTACATAGTTTTTCCAAAATTGAAGTTCTACTCAAATATGAAGTCTTTAGATCTTATTGCAAAGTAGAATTTGAGTTAGTAGTCTCAAAAGCTCGACAAAGAGTGACATCATCAAAAGCTCAGGAACCTTAAAAAAATGTAGTGTTTCTTTTTGCTTGGTCATATCTCACACATACATTACTTTTAGACCCCCATTTTTGTAGGCAATACCCTTGTTCTAGTCAAGAATAAGATCCTATGGTTACAAATTCTTAAAACTTGATAAATTTTGATTTATAGACCTATTTTATGAGGGTGTTGTTTTTTGGCAATTTTAGAATCAAGTCTTTTCTAATTTTTAACCTTAGGAACTTTAGGTGATAAGGTAACTACACCTAATTTCGACCACTTCCTAAAACTGACTAGTCTAGATTCTTGCCTAAAATGTACTCCCACTACTATTCATGAGAGTCTACAATTGCTTTTAGAAACACCTATTTTGAGCACTTTGAAAATTCATAGTCCAAAAAATGCATTCTAAGATAATCTAGAATCCCCTTTTGATTACCAACAAAATCCTATGAAAAGTTTTCCAACACATTAATGGGAACCATGTTGAATTGCTTATTTGTGCAATTTTAGATGCAAGGCACGAAGCTGAAATCTGCTAAAGCTCTATAACCACCTACCTCCTCAAATGTTCACTGTTTGTACAAGGAGCTTTTTCGTCTTTTCAGGGATGTACCAACAGTGTACACTTGAGGAGGTGGGCGGTTTTACATCCCTATGCCATTTCAACTTCAAAAATTCATATCTAATTCTTCAAAGCTCCAAAAAATACGAAACGACTTGGGTTAGGTGCCAATTCCACTTGTCTTTCAAGGAAAATTTACTGAAAAATATTTCAAGAAGTTTCACCTCCCCAAAATTCAGTTTCAGCTCGTAGATGGGCACTTTATGGACCTCCTACATTAGTTACTGTAACCCAATTGCGTGCCTGTCTACTTTTGTCCAACAAATGTACACAGGCACGCAATTGGGGAAAGGGTCCGGCCAATCAGTGGGCATGCATACCTTCTATTAAATCAGTTGCGGTCGGGTCGAAGATTTGCTCCATTTAGGGAAAAGGGAAATCCTGGCTCCTCATTGATCGGCTGAACCCGTACTACAGTGCTGGAGTGTGCCCGGCACACCGCACCCCCCTCCTCTGCAGCCACACGTCCGCGCTCGCTGCGTCCCCAACGCGTCCAGCGCTGCAGACCGTCTGTCGCCACATGGAAACGCAGTCGTCCTTGCTTGGCCCGGATTACCCATTCCCCAATCCCGCAACTTCTCTTTCCGATCTCCGTCCTCCGCTGCGTGCACGACTCAACTGCCTCTCACGACTTCCGTCGCCTGAATTTTTCCGGAAAGTGCCGCAGGCAGCACTGATCATTCGCTCTCTTAATTCAGTAGCTTCACTAGCTGCTTCTCATCACTCCGCGTCTTTTTGTAGTGGCCCAAGAACCATCGTGGATGATGGGATAAGACCGCAGATTCAAGTCCAAGGATCCCCTTTCCAGCACCACCTCAGGTTGGGATCCACTCACAGCATTTCGTCTTACCAAGGAAAGCTTACCATTTGTTTCCCGTTCCAGGGCTTAATTAATGGACCAGTTCCGTTTGCCCCTCAAGCTTAGTGACATTTAGTTCGCACAGTGAAATTGCGTCGCATGCAAGAATTCTTTGGGGTTGAGAACGATTGATGCTGCATTTCAAGGTGTCTGTGGGCATCTGTGGGCATCAGAAGCTCACTGTCTTGTTGATGTCTTACTTCGTTAGTTAGTGTCAATCCTAGTTTGGAAGGCCAAAAGTGTGGTTTTGTTAAAGTACTTCGGAAATCCGGGTACTTTTTCTCCGAGAAATAGGGGCGTGTCGCTCTCTGTTGTTATAGCAGAGGGCTCCTTTTTAGATATTTTTGAACTAGAATCTGGGAACAGCTGGTCGGTGTTCTCTCTAGCGAAATGTCAGCAGTGTTTGTAACCAGAATTGCAATTTTCTAGCTCAAAATTTGAGAGTGAGGTCGCTTCGTTGCTGACTTGCGGTTTTTTCTTGTCGAGCAAAGACTTGCAGGAGGAGTTGACGGTCGAGTTGTGCCTCGTGCGAGCACGTACTAGATATTTCAATTTGTCGACACTTTCCTTCGTGAGGGGTTGTAGAGCGATCTGCTTTGATTGTTGTGGGGACACCAGTTGGGGTCTTCGTTGTCATTGCTGTTTCTAATTGCTTAAGCTGTTGGGCGCCTCCAAGTGTTGGTTTTCATCCTTTCCAGAGGCCATCGGAAATTCAAAGAGGGGCGAAGGAGTGGACGATGTCAAGGGCTCTGGTGGCGCAACCAAGCACTTCTTGTCGGGGCCAAGTGGTGAGACCCACTCCTCTCCTTGCCCGCCTTCTTCGGTTTATCTTCAAAATTAGTTGACCCATTAGAAGCTTCCGTTTCTGAACAGGAGTATTGCAAAATCTTTCGAGTGTTTCTCAGGCGAGGATTGAGAGATTAGGGTTTTCTCTGTTGTCGATGGCTAGAGCAAGAACATAATTGTGATGCAGAATTATGAAATCCAAGTATTGGCTATGTCGTAACGTGGCCACTGTGTAAGCCATTCCGTAATTTGATGCTTTGGGTTTTCAACTAGATGGGGCTTGGCGCATGCTGTCATCTAAGAGCTTCATACGACATTTGATTGTCATGTGCTGTAGGGTTCATATGTACAGATGCCTTATTTCGTGATGGCTAATTTGAAAGGATCAAGAGACCTCTGAGGACGGAGTCAGAGCTTTTGTTCCTTCAGGGCAAACACTGATTCTGCACATTGATGGTTTTGGCAGGGCATCGCATTCGAAGCTTTTGCGAACTCCAGCAAGAGGCACAACCATGTACGGTTCAGGGACGGCGCGTACATTGTGACTGCATCGGACAAGAAAACAAAGTCCAGTTCCAAAGCGCCCACCCATGGCAACGAGAATACGAACTCACGCAGGCTGCGGGTGGTCCGTAACGCCGCACCCGCAGCTGTAGGGGAATCGTCCGCTGCCGGGGTGCTGATTCCGCTGTCCATTGTCGGAACCGAGCACGATGACGACACGGAGGAAGACAAATTCGCCGCTGCATTAAACCAGTTACTCCTGAAGAAGCCCAAAAAGAAGGCAGAGAAGAAGAAAAAAGCAGCAGTAGGTGTTGCAGCAGCAGCTGCAGGCAGCGTAGTGGAGGCAGAAGGTGAGATCACCATCACTGCCAAAAGTTTGGATTCTAAGAAAGCTGATCATGCACATGCTGCGTCCTCCCTGTCGTCGAGCTCGCCCTCCAATTACGAGAACACGCTCGTGGATCTCATTGATCAGCTCGAAAGCATTCGGCTCCACGCTTTGGCTCTCGAACGCTGGCACGCCCCGCAGCTCAAGAAGGTCCTCAGGTACGGTTTGCAAATCCCGCCACCCTATTAAATCTTAAAATCAATGAAATCTGTTGATCAATACTGTGAAATTATAGAATTGAGATGGTCCGAGGTCTTATTTCACTGGAATCAGTAAAGAATATTGCATTTTGGTCTAAAATGGATTAAATTGGGAAGAGGAAAGGCCTTGTATGGCTTACTCAAAACTGCTAAAAAACATGAGGCTTGTGCTCTTCTGTGTGTCAAGATGAAGCGGGGATTTAATCGCTTAGTCAAAATTGTCAGCGGAATTGTGTCGCAAATCGTGTGACAGGAAATACCTTGCCAGTGCTCGCAACTTGCTGCATTATGTCGCGTTCCGGTCGCTCGAAATCGCCGATCTTCAAGAGAGGTTGGCCTCATCCGGGCTCGCAAGTCTGGAGGGATGTGAAGCGCACACACTGGCAAGTGTCAATTCCATCAGCTCGATTCTCAGGTCGCTTCTTCATGATAAGAAATCCTCCTCCAGCGATGCCGTGATGTCATTTGAAGATGGAAACGCCATGTTGTCCCGTCACACGGAGGCTCTCCTTGGCGTGTCCCCGCCCGGACGCAAGACGATGGTGATGGTGACGCTCCCGGCCGAAGCGGCCGAAGACGATACCCTCATCCAAAACCTCTTGAAATCGGGGATGAATATCGCTCGGATCAACTGCGCCCATGGTGATCCTGAAGTCTGGAAGATGATGGTTCAAAAAGTTCGCTTCTTCTCGCAGCTTCTGGAGATTCCCTGTCGCATCAGCTTCGACCTGGCGGGCCCGAAGCTCCGCACGGGCCCATTGCAACCGGGTCCGTCAGTGCTCAAAATCAAACCTTCCAAGGACAGCCTCGGCGACGTCGTTGCGCCCGCGTGTGTCTGGATTGGCGATTCGGGAGTGACGCCTTCGGAGGACCGCGTCCCCGACGCGATCGTCCCCATTGTCCCAAACTCGAAATGGACGAAGAAAGTCGACGTCGGCGACGTGATCAAGTGCAAGGACGCGCGAGGCCGCGCTCGGGAGCTTCGAGTGGTGGAAAAGGGCGTCGGCGGCGTCTTCGCCGAATGTCGCACGGTGGCCTACATCCAATCGGGCTGCCAATTTGCAGTGAAGAAGCTGAAGCTCAACGTGGGTGAATTGCCGGAGGTCGAGCAAGCGATTGTACTCCGCCCAGGCGATGAGCTTATTTTGAAACGGGAGCCCGGGCTGGGCACCCCCGCGCATCTCGACAGCGCAGGGAACGTCGTGACGCCTGCGTCCGTCATGTGCACATTGGAGAATGTCTTCGAAATCGCCACCCCGGGGGAGCCCGTGAAGTTCGACGATGGCCGCATCGGGGGTGTCATTGCTTCCGTCTCCCCGGACGAGATTCGCGTGACGATCACGGATGCGGGGGATGCTCTCAAGGGAAAAAAACTGCGCGGCGAGAAGTCGATCAATTTCCCCGAGAGCGACTTGTCGATCCACGGCTTGACTCCCAAGGACGCCGCGGACTTGGACTTCGTGGTGGCGCATGCGGACATGGTGGCGTTGTCGTTCGTGAACGGCCCTTCGGATGTGCGCGCGCTGCAGGAGGAGCTCGCGAAGCGCGGCGCGGGTCGCGTGGGCTTGGTGGTGAAGATCGAGACGGAGTTGGGTCTGCAGCGCCTGCCTTCCATTCTGCTGCAGGCCATGGAGACGGATCACCCCGTGGGTGTCATGGTGGCGCGCGGCGACTTGGCCGTGGAGTGCGGGTGGCAGCGCCTCGCGGAGATTCAGGACCAAATTCTGCTGCTTTGCGAAGCGGCGCACGTGCCCACCATTTGGGCTACGCAGGTGCTCGAGGGCTTGACCAAGTCCGGATTGCCCTCCCGAGCCGAAATCACAGACGCTGCATCCGGGTCCAGGTAAGGAACGCAACGAGGCTAATCTTTCCGTAAACCCGAAACGCTGAGGCTCACATGAGATTACAATCACCAAAGGCCTCTTGATTTCCTGCTCATAGTTACTGTTCAGAGGGTTCATGACTTTCATTCTCTTGACCTTTGGAAACAAATGGACAACAATTCCATTGTAAGAAAGTAATGTGACGTGGAAGTAGAGGCGATCCTTGGCGGGAGAAGTTTAAACTTTTTGATTGATTTTTACAATCAAGATACCTATTGAAACTGCTCCATCGGGCGTCTACTGAAGTTGTTTTGCATTGGTTTTCGTCTTCTGTGAGAATGCCATCAGTACGTGTCCCCAAGATGTCATTTGGGTACCCTGTGAACCCCACGTTCAAGCTCTGAAAACAATCACCGAAGGCCTCCCTTGATTTGCTACTCAGAGGGTTCATGTTTTGCATTAGTTTTTATCTTATGTAAGAATACCTTTTAATGCCCACAAGATGCCGATTGGGTCTTAGATGTCTCCCATTATCTCGTCATCAATGGATCATTCAGAAAGGCTGCACATTAGCCTATACATGATTCTTCCCAAAGGATGGTCTTCCAACTAATCAAGAATGTTATATTGTTATAATGTCATTGTTCTTATGCCTCCACAGAAGCTTTCTCATAGTGTTTTTTTGTAGAGGTTGGTCCTTCATCCCACTCAAGAAATGTCATTTGTGCATTGTTAGAGAGACTGATTTGGTGGGTTGGATTTGGCAGGGCCGAGTGCGTGATGTTGAACAGGGGTCCTTACATTCTTCAAGCGGTGGCCAGCTTGGACGATATACTTCGCAGAGAAGCCTGTCATAGAAGAAAGAATCAATCAGTGTTGCATCCGCTGCAAAATCTTGGGCTCTAGAGGAATTGCTGTAGATATTTTGCCATGGGAATTGGGTATTGTTAATTCCTCCCTTTGCATTGTACCATGTGTAATTCATATTCTGTATAATTCTCCTCATTCTCAGTAAGCTCGCAATCGGTTCATTCTTGCGAGGGATACAATTTTATTTCTTTGAGCGACTCTCGCCTATTGGGAAGGCTGGTGATGTAATTGATTTCCTTTATGAAGATCTTAGACATTAGAAATCTGCAGCCATTGTGATAAAATTACACGGCAGATGAGAAGTTAGGTCAGTTTCGACATGCAGGTTTTCCGTTGTTTAGTGCTTCATCATGCACTTAAACAATTGAATGTGTATTCCATTCCTGCATACTAATAAAATTAAGGTGGTTGTGTCCATTTCCATTTTTTCACAAGCCCAGCATCTTCTGAACCTTGCACTCTGTTTTGTTTTTGTTTTTCGTTTTTCGTTTTTCGTTTATGCATTTGATGTTTACAGTATATGCCAGGAATCTATGTCAAGACTTCCAGAATTTTTGGACATTTGGGTGATTTTCCAATTATCTTGAACGGTTTCAAACTGGGCTCTCCACACTTGTATAACAAAAAAATTTCGTGAACTATTCAAAATGAGTTTTCAACCTACAACAATGGAAGAATTTTTAGTAAATGCTAACCATGCTTATGACTACTATTTTTGCAGTTACAGTGCTAATGTTGCTATTAACCCTTAAAAAATTTTACCACTTTTTTCTAAAAATCCTTCAAAAGTATTGTCCTACTACAATTAACCAAACACCAAAAAATTGTTAAATTCTTGAAATCCAACTATAGCATTTTATTCCTAGTTCATATTTCTTAATGTTTAAAACCTTTCATACAAAATGAGTACATGATTGAAAGATTATAACATTTGAAGAAAAAGTAAATGCTTTTGTAGTGTTTAACACAATTAATTCAATAGGATTTGAAATTCAAGGAACAATAATGCATAAAGGCTACAACCTACAAAATGGTGACAAAGTGGTGAAGGTAATTGGGTTAGAAATGAAGCATAAGTATGAAACATTCTTGAATTAAAGCATTTGTTGATAGAAAAAAATACACCTTTTCTTTGGAATTGATTGATGTCAATCCCAATGGCAAAAATGTTGTAGCAAGGAACCTACATTACGCAGTTCTTATTATTATTGAACCCAAAAAAATTTAGACTGAGAATGAAAATGAACTTCCAGCATTTGCTATCTCTGAAAAGATGCCTAAATTTCCCAGCGACATAAAAATCATCATACTTCCATGTCACTAATTTTTCTTCCGTTGTCTTTCCACTGGTCTCTATTGCCTTTCTGGGGTGGTAACTAGATCTCAATGTGACTTGTGGTGTTCAGTTGCTCGTAGGAGCGGCTGATTTCGGGTAACAATTTTTTCGAAGCCCCAAAGCGTCTTGAAATCTGAAATGCCTCACCTTTGTATTTGAGGGATCCATTCCTCTTATCTTCATGCATTCCCGTAGTTAACTGGTGAATTGATTCTTGGAGTTGCTCCCAATGCTCTGATTCTTTGCAGGTCGCTTCTCCTCCCTACATTGCAAGATTTGCTTTGCAAAGTGACCAACTGTTTGCACCAAACACACCTTGCTCTTGTTTATGTTCTAAAGCTTTTCCTGCAGTTCTCCCTGGGATCCTTCTAATTTCCAAGAAGCGGTTTTGTATCAGGACTCGCACCCTTGGTCCCAAGGTCTTGCTTACGAAAAGGTCGCTGACAAGTCTATCGGAATAACCTCTCCAGTTGGTTCTGCCCAAATCCACCCTCATTCCTACCCTGAAACGTACCCATTGAATTGACTTGACTTGATGGACGTAACAACAGTCTTACACTGTACCCATTTCCAGCTTCTTGAATCCTTAACCGTCCACAACGAAAAAATGATTTGGAATAACATGCGTTTCCGCGACTAAGCACAGGCACGTTTCTAGGTCCCAGCGTGGATATTCCTGGCAGGTACTGCTCATGGTGCAGACGAGAAATAAGCTACTTTCGATGTCCAGAATTCAGAAGGACGTACAGTTAATCACGTAGAGAACATGGCAGGCATTGTGAGTTGGATTCCAACTCATATCTTGTAAAGCAGCCCGTTGCTAATCCTCACTAATCCACAAGTACTAAAGCCACAATTTTTTTGTCACGAGAATCTTCAGTATCGTTCACCCTCACAATCCACACTCGAAAGACATTCAAACCAGATCCTACTTTGCATGAAAAGCAGAAGCCTGACATCTCCCAACGGCATTTTCATACACCAATTTTATTGGAAACTCCACTAGACAATCATCCTCTGTGAACGTGAACCACTAGAGAGAGCACCAAGTATTTTTGCAGCCTCTGTCAATAACCTGAAATCCCTAATCCGGATTTGAGATTCAAATGTCACAAGGAGTTCAAGTGACAAGCTTTACATGGTGACACGAACCTCAATCTTTCTACCTCAAATAATGTGTCCTCAGTTTCATCCTGAAGTGGAGCAATTGCTCAAAGAAGTCTTAAGAAAACAGAGCAAGCAGCGATTTTGACTCGCATGTCGGCCTCATCGATGTCATGACCGCCTTCCACATAACCCCATTCCTCCACCTTCACGCAGACATGCACACACCCAACCGCATCAACATGTAAGGTAGAGGATACCGAAAACGTAAGGGACCTGATCCCGTCTCCTACACTGACCCCTGTTCCCAACATCAATTCCTCTCTTCAACTACACTTAATAGCAAGTAGTGTAAGAATTGACTAGCCTAAACGTCTATGACCACTAATCTTTGAATGGAAATGGGGTTGTATACGGTCACTTACAGTGGTCTACAACCTCCCACTTTGAAATTTCATAAGAAATTCAACCACAATGATACAGATTTAATCTCAACAGATTATGGCTCTCGTACACACAGTGATCTCTATAGAGAATTTTCAATGAAAGCACACTCCTAAGTATTGGATAAAACGCTTAAAGTGACACAAATAGTATCCGCTGCCTCAGAAAGGGGGAACACATTCATACCTGATGATTCTCTTCTAGCCGAATAACGTCCATGGCTTCTTCAATGCCAAGTCGACCACGAGCTATGGCCAATGCTACAATCAGAGAGCGAGCTGTTCCTGCCAGCCAATCAATAGCTGCCAGTTGCCAATCGCTGCTTTGCACCAAGGCCTTCTCCATGGCCTGCAATACATGCGGGGGTTGCGATGTCCCAAAGATGCTTGACGTTACAGAAGGCCGCTCCCCGATCTCTCCCTCCACCCAATCCACCAGAGGATCCCAGACCAAAGCCTGCTTCTCTGCAAAGGAAACATCCAATTCGTTAGATTCACTTAGTATGAGATTCAAAACGGCGCAGTATGAGAATATTTTGATGGTGATTGTACCCGCAACAGGATCGGTATCTTCAGCTCGAAGGCAGAGGGAATCTGTATGGAAGTACTTCAATAGAGTGAAGATAACCCGTTCTCGGTCTCTCGGAATCTGATCAATGGAAGTCGCGGCAAGCTTCATCATCGGCATTGTGTACGGTCGGATGCCACTTTGCTGCCAAACAACTCGTCACGTTAATCTCCACTGTATAATGAAGTTATAAGTTAAGTTACCTAACGCTTAAACCCTAAACCCTAATCCACATACTCTCCACCTGCCTCTATCGTTAAACTGAATGCATGCATAAAATTCTAGTAGCATCCAGCTTGCCATTCTGGACGAAAAGAATCTGATGTACTAAAATATTGAAGAACCGCCCCCCTTCTGAAGCAATTTCTTCCATTGCTAGGCACGCAATCACTGCCATATGAGCCCACATGCAACATGCAAACCAAAGATTGGATGAAATATATAAATATGAGCCACACCCGGCCTTTGCAAACATAACAGAAGCTCAAAATTGTGCACAAAAATAATCTAGATTCCTTTTCTTGGCTCGCTAGTTGTTAATTCCAAGAGAGTTCACTCTCCGCACGTGTGAGTATGCCCCCCAAAGTTTGACAATCCTTTAGGATTTTACAAGTTGCGTGATCACAAACCCTAAAAAAGTTCCGCCAAAGGTATACCTGCCACTCCCATTCCGCAGCAATGGCAAGCGCGAGCGCTGCATTGGGCACTTTCAAGGGCTTCCTGGCCGGGGTTTTGAGCTCTCTGTCGTCCAGCATCACGACGTAGCCCGACCCGTCCTCCGCCGCCTTCGTGTGCGCTTTCTTGTAAAACCGACGTCCCATGGTCCCCGAGCTACTGAGGCGCGGCATGTTCGGAACATCTTCTTCGTCATCCTTGCTCGTACTACCAACCAATGAACGCACTTGATGGAAGCCGAACGACCCCGATTGCTCGCTTGCTTGAGGCGATCCCAGCACAGGCCTGGTATTCGAGTTTCGATCAAGCACGGACCACAATGACCTTGTGCGCCTGGCAAATGCTCGGATGGAGCTTCCACTAGCCATCACCGAAAAAGAAAAATTGACCCTAAAACCCTAAACCTCTAGTCCTCCCTGATTTGCCGTCAACCAGATTCCTACTAAATCAATTCCTGAAGCCGAAGCCTCAATGCTCTACCCCTCTGTTGTTCCTTCATATCAATGCAGTCTGTCCATTGACGCTTGCTCGTAAGAGGCTTCAGCAGTCTCTGCACCAATTTGGATACATGCGATGCGCCATTTCAAACCCTAATCCAATCACACTCATCCAGGTTTAGATTCAACCTCGTCAACCAGAGGGACACCGAAATGCAAATCAAACACTTGCGTGGTTATCACGGTGGACAACTGAAGGGACCGTAAGCCAGGAACTTGTGGATGAACCTTTCAGTAAAGCATCAAGCCATACATTCAATTTTTCCCTAATATATTTGAGGGTCTTTCGCATCTCTTTTTTCTCATACTTGTATAATATCTCCGTGTGGAATTTGTAGATCATACCAAATCAAGTCAAGGAATGTATCTCTTTAATTGATTTTATAATTGAATTTTGCTAGTGTACTACATTCATATAACATATTTGAACAACATGGTAGGAGCCGTTCAACTTCATGAATATAGGCCTAAAATACACTTATTGCCCAATACTAAACCATATAGTTGGGCCATTAGCCCTTGGTTATTTTTTGGAGTTATCGAAATTTAAATTAAATAAATTTACAAGAAACACTTAAGAATATTAAAAAAAAAAAAAAAAAGGCCTCCATTACATTGTTCAAGAGTGCTATGCATGCCATTCTTCAATTTCAAGGACTATTTTGACCTCTCCCTTCTTGTGCATTGCAAACTATTTCTATAGTTGAAAATGATTATAATACGTTGACATTGTTGAATTGAAGCTTCCCCTTTCATCTTTTGGCATTGAAACTATTCACTCTTTAATGTCACAATAGAAAGGACCACACAAACATTTATGTTCAAGAATGATATGGTTGTCATGAAAAGATCCCACTAAGGATATGAGGTTCATAAAATGACCAAGATCTGAAAAGCCTTCTTTAACATAGAGTCATATATTGCTTTCTTCAAGGTACCAATAATGAACACATAGGAAGGAGGCAATTTTAGAACCTTAATTATGTGATTCCAAACTTCAAACTTCATAACTAATTCCACAAAGGTCTGAAAAATATGAAACAACCTGAATTAAAAACCAATTACATTTATTGTTCAAGAAATCAAACTTCCCCAAATTGCAAATCAGCTGATAAATGGTCACATTATGAACCTCCTACCTTATCACCCCCGAAGAGATTTCTCTGGGAACAATAACAATATTACAGGGGACAGTTTTAGCACACCCCATCTTTCATCACCCCATGGGTGTGACCTTCACCCATCTCCAATCCTGACTAAGTTACGAGTACGGTTTAAGGTACACAATGAAAGCGCTTGCACAGACAGGCAATCGCGCAGTTCCCTCCTTGTTGGTTCGATTCCGAGAAATACAAGAAGGGATTGCATGGTTCTTGCATTATTGGTATTGCAATAGATTTGTTCGGGATTGTTTAGGAATTGGTTGGAACTGAAGCGCCTGGTGCATTGCAGTGATCTTTATCATCTCCCATTGTTCTTTGCTTCTTGGGTTTGTGCTGTGGTGTCAACAATCTCATCGGCTTCAGCTATGGCAACTCTCATGCGCCCCTTCTCTTCAACGGCTGCGCTACGGGCTTCGGCTTCTCTCTGCTCGGGCTCCACAAATTCCATGTCACTTAGACCATCGGTGGTTGCATCATTATCGTCCGCTTCAGTCAATGGAGCGACTGCTTGCAGCTTCAGAAGTCGGGGTTTCTTGCGAGGGTTGTCTGGCAGTCCCTTCTATGGCTCCAGATCGTTCGGTCGGGTTGCAGCGTTGCGACAGATGAGGTGGGTTTCAAACTCTTGCCTGTGTTTATGATGAGATTTTCCTTCTTGGGGTTGGCAATGGCGATGGCAATTTCTGAGATCAATTTCTCAAGAACGAAATATGGAATTAACAAGTGGAGGTGGAGTTAGGGTTCAGGGTTGCAATCGCTGTTTCTCGCTCATACACAATTTGTCAACTGCCCTAAAACCTAGGTGACCCATGGATTGATCAAATCGTGAAAATTTTATATAGGTAAGTTTAAATTTTATACCACCAGAATCAGCAAAGAGCATAGCGCGTGTTTGTCAAGCAATAAACAAGGAAATTTGTGTAAAAGAGAGCCCCGACATGACGTGAGATCCAGTCTGGGCTTCTTGGTCCTTTGAGGTTCTAATTATACGAGCGCTTTGCTTACAGATTGGCAGGAGAGGGCGGGACGCGGTCCATGTTCACAGGCCTGGTGGAAGAGATGGGGAACGTGAAGGAGGTCCGAGTCCTGGACGACGGCGGGTTTGAAATGACCATCGAAGCTGGCGTTGTTTTAGAGAATGTGAGTCTCGGTGACAGTATTGCAGTGAATGGAACCTGTTTAACCGTGACCCGCTTTGATTCCTCTTCGTTCAGTGTTGGATTAGCGCCCGAGACGCTACGGAAAACGTCCCTCGGAGAATGCGCCACGGGATCCCCTGTGAACCTGGAAAGGTCCCTTTTGCCCAGCACGCGCCTGGGTGGCCACTTCGTGCAGGGCCATGTCGATGGAACCGGCACCATCGCTTCTTTCCGGCCGGAAAAGGACTCTCTGTGGGTGACGATCAAAACCAGCCCGGAGATTCTCAAATACATCGTGCCCAAAGGTTACATTGCTGTGGATGGAACGAGCTTGACGGTGGTGGACGTGCTGGACAATGAATCGGCGTTCACGTTTATGCTTGTGGCATACACGCAACAAAAGGTCATACTCTCGGGGAAGAAGGTAATGGACTTCTGCATTTGTTATCGTCTGTGCAGATTGATGTGGGAGTTTTGTTCAGCTTCTTGTATAATATTCTTGAAAGGAGCTTCTGACACCTTGGGCTCATCTCCTAATCCTTGAATTAGGGTATTCAAGATGCTTTTATTTTCTGATATCTTCATTCTTTGACACACTTCCTGTTTCATCTGGAGTTTCAAGAATTTTGAAGATGGTAGTCTTGACATCAATCACTTCAATTGCTCCTTGATAGTAGCTTCCAGATTGACACTTGTGAGCTAGCTTGTTGTTGCACACCGTTGGCAAGCATACTGGTTGAATCATATCGTGTTTCTTTATATGTTATTTGAAGAGTAAAATGGGTGCATTTGTAGAACAAGTATAGAATGTTCAAGAACCATTGGAATTAGTAAACCGTGTGCCAGGAAAAGGAAACTAGACTGTGTTTGTGCACAATTTTGAGCACATGTTATGCTCGCAAAGGAGGGTATGGTTCATGCTGGAATTATTAATGTCCTTGATGCTTGGATTCCTCGTAATGTTGATGTTATAAGGTTCATTAATAACATTATAGGTAACCCTTCTTGAGCACCCATTGAATTGGCACGAGATAGAATCCGTACCACCTCGCTTTGCAAAGTTGAGCTAAATGAGAGCTCCTCAAGCCAAAGAGCCATTGTCTTCTCGTGTGAAAATATGACTGAGCTTTAAGTTAATTGATTTGCTCTGAGTTTGCATGACCGTGCTATGAATAACTCTTAGGTGGCTCTGTTTCTCTGAAGGTGCCATGCCACCACTACTCAAGGATTTTATATTGTTCAGCTTATTTGGTGTATTATTCATTCAATCTTCGGCGTAATAAGTTGGCTTATTCATGTGCAGGTGGGCGCAAAGGTGAATCTAGAGGTGGACATACTAGGGAAGTATGTTGAGCGGATGTTGCAGGGATATAAGACCCCAATTGCGGCTCTTTAGAATTTCGTGAAGGATACAGATTAAGCATCGTTTCATTTGGGTGGGTGGGGGAGAGGGAACCGTTACACATACAATTGAGTGCAGGGGCCCTGCTGTGGCTCGAGTCAGTGTCGCTTATCTATGCGCTAATTTCAAGGTAGAAATCAAAATGAAATATGCGACTTCCGGTACTTCTTCAAAGAAGTGATTTTGAACAGGCCTCAACTATTTTCTGTGGCTCAAGCAGATGTTGGTTTTCTGCTTCTTGCAGGATGCAAAGGTTAGGAGTACCTAGGTAAGTAACTGAATGACGAGTTCTATTGCGATACAATCAGTACATTGTACATGATTGTGAGTTTTGCTTTAGGGGGACAGGAGTAGTATAGAGGACCCGCCATGCGTTATATTAGGTTCCGAAGGCTACGAAGTTTAATCCAAGGTATAGAGGACACAACTGTATTGAATTCAAAGTTCAAGGCGATCAAACCCTTAGGGATCCCTGTTCGTCCTTTTTTTAATTTGATCCTAAGTGGGATACTTAGCGTGCAGTACACAGTTTCACCTTCCGTATAATTTTTCTCTCTTTGGGTGACTTTCACAGTCCAGTGCCTTAAAGTCAGGATCAAGGGTCTTCATTTGCAATTCGTCTTCAAAGCATTGGGCTTAGAAGATGCCCGGTAATATGTTGGGTTTTCTCTTCCGGTTTTTCTTTAGTACAAACTAGCTGCATCAACCTTGACTTTTTAATATGGGCTCTCAAATAATCCAATATGTTTGGGTTGAACCCTAGCTTGTTGTCTGCTGGCTTGCAGTTGTTGCACTTGTTACTGGGTATATTTGCACCAAAATAAATGATATAGAAAACCCTGGTCTAAATCTGAACAAAATTGTGGCATTCGAATGGAGCATTGTTTAGAGAATCCATCAGCGAGGCAGAGTTTGGATGAGAGCGATGAAGCTACTTCACTTGCCAAGACACCTGACTCACGTTCACAGATGGAGAAA
The DNA here is from genome assembly GCA_963920665.1 of Straminergon stramineum. Classification (NCBI taxonomy): domain Eukaryota; kingdom Viridiplantae; phylum Streptophyta; class Bryopsida; order Hypnales; family Calliergonaceae; genus Straminergon; species Straminergon stramineum. The sequence continues at coordinate 1,572,882 of OY987269.1, read as the reverse complement.
TTCATCACGATGTTTTGTTTTCCTGTGATCATTGAAATTTTTATATTTCTTTTGTCTTCGAAAGAAGGAAAACGGAAATACCAAGTTTCCGTTGATGAGCAAGCAACATTGGAACAATTCAGGGCTGAGGAGATCACTTTGAAATCCTTTTCCACTTCTTTTTTACTACAACTTTAGATTGTCGTCCTGGGAACTTGTGCAGCCAATTTACCTCTTGTTCTTATCCGAGCCAATGAACTTTGACACAGTGCAGTTACAGATGACGATTGATTCTTCTTGGGACCGGGCTTTCTACATACACATTGAAGCAAGATTACACATTCCTTGCATATTGGAAAATGTTCCATTGAGGTGGTATTATCCGTGTGCCTGAAGGCTCATTTACACTCATTTTTCATTTTATCTCGAGTCCCAGCCACATTGAAGTCACTGGCACAACACTCTGTGGGTTCGGGGTGGGAGAGCAGTACTGAGAATGGAACGCCACTCACAAATCTATAAACAAGTGATGGATTATAGGTCCAATTCTTTAGCTCCACTTGCATTGCGTGACTTTCAAAAATCTCCAACGCTGCATTGCACTGCATGTCACTACTCACGGTGCTTTCAAGAGACCTTTTTCTTTCCAAAAACACCCGGAGTCACTCGCTCATGGAAATTGTATTGCAGTGATTGCAAATCCTCCTCGCAATCAGCGAGAAGCAACTGACACCATGCCCTTCCCATATCTAGTCGTCTAAAAATTCTGCTGGCTGGCTTGCAACTCTAAAATCTCACCCCTTGATTCAAGCTGCACAAGCAACTTCTTGATTTTGTTGTCTATACAGTCCCAATTCAGGGCACTCACATTTGGTACTGTGACCGAATTTCCCAAACAATCTCCGAGCTCTTAGAGGACTACCGTTTATTAAGAAGAGCAAGAGCTCCGCCGGAAGGGGTGACAATACCTTAGGTGGGACTTGAGAGCCTCGATGTGAACGATGTTCAGACCACAGCATCCAAGCGCGGCTCGAAGGAGAAGCCATCGACCATGCGGTGATCGGGCATGGGACACCTCGCCAGCGTGCGCCACGCCTTCCTCCCCACGTGGTACAGCAGCTGCGGCATGCTGCGTCCGCACATGCTGAGAAGCACCAGCTCGCTGTGCCCGATGCAGCGCAAGTAGGCGTCGTGCGCCGCATCTTTGAGAAACTCCGCCAACAACGCCGCCGGCATGCGGTCCACTTCCTCCCAGCGCGCCCGCTCCCGCTGCAGCTGCATGACGCACACGCGCGGGCGCTTTCCCGCGGGCGCCACCTCCTCCAGGCGTCCCAGCATGAACAGGCGGCCGCGAGACTCCACCAGCCCGTAGCTCTCGAAGGCGTCAGGCAGTGGCGCGTGCACTTGGCTCCATCGCTCAGCCTGCAGTCATGAGTTGCCCTGATGAGCGGGAGTTTCCGTTGTTAATTTGGACTAAGACCTCTACTACACCAGCCACTGCATTTTGGAGGAAGTGTCGCCAGATTTGAGGGGGCTACTTTTGGTCTAGCTACACGTACCTGCAGTTAAGTGCAAGGAGGAAGATGTGATAATTCTCGAAGGTCTCATGGTGGGTTCACAGAGAATATGTGTGAATTTTCCTGTTGAGTCTCACTTCATTTTCCACATGAACTGAACCTCATATATCATTTGCAGACTGTTTTTAATTTTAAGCATTGGTTAGATGTCTTATTTTCATCAAGGGTGGAAAAAGTGGCACACACTGAAATTGCATACGAGAGCACTGCAATTTAGCATGATTTTATAGCAGATTTGTTAAAAATCAGTCACGATGCCATAAATTGTACTGTAGCTACCCCACCCACTCATTAGATCGACATCAGTTTCGTTGGTTTCATCTACACAAAAAGTGTGTTGCTTAAGGGAGTTTCCATTGTTGCAGTATCAATTGATGCGATCCAGTGGCTTAAGTGATATTAATTCTTCCCCTCCCCACCCCACCAATCAGATGACATGGGTACCAATCTGGCTAATTTTCTGCAAAATGGAAAGTGGCCCTCTTAAGATGGATAAAACCTACTAGACGTCTGTAATTTCTTATAAAATCAGTGTCGAATACTTGAAACAAGCCTACTCAAAATTTGTGAAACATTCCCAAGTAGTGACGATAGATTCTTGGTCTGAGGGACGATCAGCGTGCCTGCATGTCGTAGGTGGTGAGCCCATGAGGTTCATGACATCTCCAGAAGAGCACTCCGTCGCACAGAATGCCCGGCGGGTGCAGGGGGAAGTTCGGCGGCGTGTTGGCCGTGATGCTCCAGGCGTTCGTGGCGGAGTCGAACACCTCCGCCGTCGGATAGCAAGCGCCATACGTGGCCCAGATGCCCGCCACCACCACCTTGTACGCCGACCTCTTCCGATCCACCACCATCCCCACTGGCTGGAAGAACTGGATCCGGAGCGTCGGCGGCAGCTTGCGCCAGCAGCGCGTGAGGGGGTTGCAGACCACCACGCTGTCGCACTCGGCGGCGTAGTAGCACAATAAGCCGCCCGCGGCGCCCACATGGAAGCTAATTTGGCCGGGCGCCGCGGGGATGAGCAACGGCAGAGGGTGCCAGCAGTCCAAGGAAGGGTTGTAGGTCGCGGCTTCGCGGTAGTGGTCGTTCTTGAACATCAGAAACCAGGGGCCCTGGGAAGGCACATCGTGGCAGTCGCGCAGGAAGCCCGGCGAGTGCAACAGATGGTTCCAGCTCTTGCAGGTGGCGCGGAAGCGGAGGAAACTGGGGATCGGCAACCACGCCAAAATCTGCACGTCATCACGGAAAATTCATCACCAAGCTTGTTCAACACTCTATTTCAGAACCATACCACATACAGTGGGGGTGGAAATCCTCTCGTAGTGGTGCAGAATGTCATGGATGAAATGCAGTTTGCTTTATCATTCGCATATCTATCGGTACAACAAGCTAATGCAAATCTCACAATGGCTCATGGAATACCGTCCATTAATGGAATTGACGTTCTTAGTTTTTATATCACCAGAATCAGCAACGACACATTGCGTGTGTTGGTTAAAATCAGAGACGTGACCTCCAAGGGGGGGTCCTCCTGGTTAATTCTTCATAGAATTTGCATTTAGAGCTCGTTTCAATTTCTGGTTACAAGGTTTGAAGGTTATGCTTCGTACCTTTTCGATCAAGTACGGCGGGAGGTTACTCCATCGCTCGGGATCCAAGTCGCATGGACCATCAGCCGGGTGGGGAGCTGAATTGGCATCTGATTCGTAGCTTGAACCACCAGGCTCCACCACCTTGGCACCCTGAGGATTATCATCCATTGCAGACACTCTCCAAACCTACCATCTCCAACATCTTTCTTTTGTCCTGGAAAACGCGATCTGTATTTGTTTGTACCACCATTAGCGCTGAAGGATCTTTGCTTCTGCAAGCGCCAGTGATTATCATGCCAGATAATTAACCACAATTCTCTCTGCAATTAATTAAGGGGTTTCATTGATCATTGGTTTGTGGTCGAGTCTGCGAAGGTATTTCGTGTCTGAGCGATTGTGTAGTTTGAAGCTTGCCACGAACAGTCATGCTTGCGCTGAGAACTCTATAGAAATCCTTCCGATTATGGGAATATGTATTGTGAGTTTTTTCATCAATGTTAGACCTACAGATCTTGAATGATGAAGCATGAAAGGTAAGTAAGAATTTTTTTCTTGCTTCAACAAGAGTGTAATGAAATTTATTTGTTCAATAGGGATTCCGACACTACACAAAACAGGAGCTAAGAGGATGAAGGGACACAGCTTTTGACAATGCAAAACTTCATATGAGAATGTCCTTGAAGATCTTGCTTGCTCAGCTTCTAGTAATTAACCTGTACTAGTAGTACAACTGGTGCTTCATTTGCAACAATGCCCATGTTGCATAAGGAACATAGTAGAATTTTAGTTTGTGAAAACTACATAAGCAAAGTGCTTCTAAACTTGAATGAATATGTAAATGTAGATAGGTAACCATCCAAATGGATGAAATCAAGACAACAAATAATGACACTTTGCACTTCATATAATAGATGGATACAAGTGCTTTATTGATTCTTACAAACAATATTGTACTATTTTGTATCATATTCTTCATCCTAGATTTTTTTATACTCTAATGTGCTTGAAGTACATTTGCAATGAATGTGAAATTTGGAATGTATATACATACACAAGGAATCTAGGAAGTCATTATCTCTTGGATAGGTATTGAAATAATCTTTTGTATCATTGTTTGGAACACATTTTGTACTGGATGGGTACCATATTGTCTTTCCCAAGGAAATTCAACAACCATCTTTTCTCTAGAGACAACTAGTTTGCCTACCCCTTGTTAATCCCAAGCATTTGGCAATTCCCCAAGTGCAACAATAGAAGAAATGAATATAAGCTTTACGAGAATTTCTTGTAGCATGTAGTTATAATCCAAAAGAAGCTCGCCCCACTCTTGGCACCAACCCTACAAAGACACTAATGTTTGTAGTGATGAAATTTGCCAATAATTATCACCTCCGCCAAAAACCCACACTTGCCTTGATTGGGCTCAAGCACCACATGCTTGACACCTACATGTTGTTGGTTGCTCAACAAGGAGCCTTTGTACACATTTCCGAAGCCTCTTCACCCCAAACTTCCTTGCCCCAACACTTGCTTTAGGCCAAAGTTCTTGGTGGCCATGGCTAAATCCTTGTACGTAAATTTGTGCAAATCCACATCTCTTAAGTTGTCCAAGTCAATTTCGAACCTCCATCCATGCCTCTCAATCCTCCCATCGATGGAAATACTTGTACAACATTGAGTAAATGACCACGATGGTTGTCAACAACACAAGAATTGCTCCTAGTTTGCCTTTGAATGGGTGCAATGGGAATCAAGAGCAATTTTGGATATAGATAGTATGGAAATGGGGCACTAGGTTTAGAAAGTGAGATGGAATTTGACATCCTCTAAGAGATGTGTTCGAGTGGGGAAGCATGGCAAAAGTGAAGCCTTCCAAGTTATTGTGTGCAGATTCCCCATAGCCCATGTTCGCCTCAAACATTGAACTTGTCCATAAAATTATAAGCTCAATAGGATTGGCAACTTCCTCTAGTATACAAAAATTTCTACCACTCACTATCTGTACATAGCAATTGTCGCAATAGAAATCCTGAAATCCTATTTGCCCAAATCACCATCTGCAAAGTACCTAAGTACAGTATTGCCATCATTGCCATCAATCCTGCCAAACACATTTTGCATCATCAGACATTGCCATATCTATTTTAGGCCTCACAAAAGAAAATTTTGCAGACAAAGGATATGCTCCAAATTGCCCTATCTGGCTTCAAGAGGTGGACAAGCGATATTGCCTAAACCAAGAAAATGATCCACAAGAAGATCCCTGTCAACCATTGCACCAATTGCGGATCTTCTCCCACTCAATCTGTTCTCTAGTCTACGCAAACCATGCATGTTTTCACCAATCTTGTTATGACCTCATTAAAAAAGGAAAGCTTTGCAGAGAGAGGGTGACTGTTTTCCAATTGTCATATTGAGTGGAGTTGTTTTAGGCCTCCGAAAACAAAGCTTTGCAGGTGGGAACCGACCGGGGTTTTAGGGTTTGCAGAGAGCAAGAGCGAGGATGGAGGATTTAGGAGTTATTAGTGCGCGTACCCGAAGGTCTAGGGTTTCCGAAAGGTCGAACCAGCAGCCGAGGGTCACGGCAGCAGGCAGCGCAGCAGCACGGGCACCACCACCTGCGGGTGGCTCAAGTGCGGCAGATGGCCGCGCGTGTGGAGCACTTCCATGGTGGTCCAGCCTCCCAAGTGACGGAGCAAGTAGTGGGCCACATCGAACGGCACCGCCATATCTTGCACAGTTTGCAGCAAGTGCACCGGGACAGTCACCAGCGGCAAGATGGCGCGCATATCGCTCTGAAAAATGGTTTTGCACACGCTCAGCGCAATGTCTGGGCGCATGGAGAAGATCGTCTCGCTGAACTCTTGCACGGCCATGCTCTTGATGTCCGCGCCCAATGCCAGCGGCGCGAAGCCCGTCACCCACGACTTGAAATTCGACTTCATGTCGCCGTACAAATCGTCCAGCTCCTGCTGCTCGAACCCACCGTAGTAGCCCACGTCGTTCAAGTACCGTGGCGACGACCCCAGCAGAACCAGCTTGCGGAATACCTACGGAACCCACTTTCAGTCCAATTGGCAATTCATTCTCACGCAAAAGTTTGAAGCATTTTTATACTAAACTCAGAAAATATGATTCCTAATGGAAATGAAAATCGCTTGAGGATCCCAGTTCGGGGCCTAATGGAAACTCATGAGTGGAAAGAATATGAATTGACTTACATCTGGGCGCTCGATGGACGCCAGGCATCCGATCATGCCGGAAACGGAGGCGCCCACGTACACGCAGCTCTGGATGTCGAGTTCGTCGAGAATAGCCAGGAGGTCGTCCGCGTGCGCGTGCAGGGAGGAGTAGCGGTTGAAGCTGAAATCCTCAGAGTTCGTGCTCCCGGCGCCCATTAAATCGTATAGGATGACTTTGTAGTCGTTCAGGAGGGATGGCACAATGTACTTCCACGCCGTTTGGTCGGAGCCGAAGCCGTGGCTCAGGACCACGTAGCGGTCGCCCGTGCCCAGAATGCGCACATTGTGGGCCGCTAACAACCCCGAGCTAGCTGGAATCATGGTGGGTTGGATAACTTGGATAGTTTCTCGAACTACAAAGCGGATTCGATCGAAAATTCAATCACGATTGTTGGCCGCTGATTGATAACGTTTTTCTACATTACTGATCGACTGGTTTCCTAGCAGCTTGCAGTAATTCATAGACATAAGTACAGAATCGCATACTGCAACCGGCGGTGTCAATGAAGTGGCTCTTGTTGGCATTCGCAAACTTAGGGGATCGAGTCACTGGTTCATTTGCTTTACATCTTCAACCTGATCTCGACAAATGTGATGAAAAATAAGACCCTGCATTCACGTGAGGCCAAACGCGTCTGAATGTCTTTGCAAATGCATGGGTTTGAACAGTTTCGTATCAAGCAATCAGCAGCCAGCTAGTTCTGTTTTTTCAAAAACTTTTGGTTGATTGAAACCTCCTCTTATTAGGTTCTTTGACTGCAATGAAGAACGTACCCTTCTACTAAGTAGAATACTCGCTACATTCCTTGTAATGGCAGAATTTCAAGAAATTGACCCTTTTCTAGTCGCCCATGTTGAACCGCAAATATATACAAGTCCAAGTTTACAAAGCACTCGAATGCCAGAAAATTGACGCTCCGCAACCCGCCATTATAAGAAAACATTTATATGACCGTCAAAGAGAAATTCCCATTCTAACAAACAATTGAAAACGATCCTGGCTGATCAACTAATGTATGAATTACATATCAAGTCGTGTACGTACGAGTTACCCTCAAATGCAAGAAGCAAGAGCAGATAAGCACCTCCTAACCAGGCAATTCACTCGAAATTCATCAGTACCAAGTCGAGTGCCTGCCTGTAGATCCACTGTCAATGAATCAAGTCTTCAAGTCAGCTTGCATCGATCCATCCACGAGTGTCAAACTTACAGGCCTCACAAACTCTTGAATGAGATGCAAACTCAGGGAGCAAGGAGGAATTCCAATGAGCTGGTGAGTGTTGATGCAGCTAGCCCTTCTGATGATTTGCGAGCACCAAGTGATGTGATGTGAGCTCAAAACTGTTCGAAACTCTTAAAGATCAGATAGGGCGGGTCAAGTGGGACCACAGCTCGCGCTGTAGCAACGCCCACCACCGACCGATGCCCATCACATGCGGGCAAAGCGAGAAAGGTCGGGAGACTGCGAGAACGAGTGCGAGTCTGCGAGAGTCTGGAGAAAGGCATTCCAATTTCCAAGGGCGAGCGTGGGACCGAGAGACGCCAAGTGGGGTACTCAAGTCATGAGCAAGTTTAAATTCGCAGGCACATGGACAGCTTCTGTGTTTTATCCGCCGCAACAGTAAAGCTCGCGGGGTGTTTCATGCGATTTTAAAAATAAATAAATATAAAATTATGATGGTGCAAATGCAAGGAACAAAAATTCAAGCCCAATCCAAGAGTGTTTATTGGCTCTCATCCAAGAGGAAGAGAATATGAAATTTGCAAAAAAAAGCCCCAGGACACTCAAACCTCTTGAGAATTTTGACCAATTGTTGATTCCAACTTTTTCAATATGCCATACTTAGAAAGTGTGACAAATGTGCACTCAATGATGATATAGCAAGTATGATCCGCATTCTGGAAGTCAAATGTAGAGAAGGTCTTAAAAAAAGAGGTTTGAGTGCATATATTTCTTGAAAAATGGAGTCTAGAGAAGTGGTTCTGAGAAGTATGGAGTTTATCTTTCTGCAAATTTCATTTTCTAGACTTCTTGCCATTGCAAAGTTGGAAGACAGAAAAACATTGAAAGTCACGAAATATAAACTCTATCTTTTCCAAAACCACTTTCCTAGACTTCAATTTTCATGGTTAATCAATATGGGGCAAAATTTACACTGGAAGTTCAGAAGTTGTGCACCAATAGACGCTACATTCCCTATTACAATTTTTTTCATTTCTTAGTCTTGCGACCCAATTAGAAATTTGTTTGACTGCCAATATTCCAAAGCACAATCTCCTACTGGGAGGGTAATATTATGCTTTTTCTACATACATCCCTAGGAGGTACTTATCAGATATTTCAAAGATAGGGGACCCCTTTACTGTACGACAATCCCGTTCACTGTAGCCGGGTTTCCTTTTCAAGCCTGCAAAAAGGCCCCTGCCTGCCTGCCTCCTTAGTAACTGACCACGACTATTTCTGCGAGTCCTCGCCTGGTAGACCACCCCCGCAGGCTGGAGTGGAAGGGCAGGCAAATCCCGCACATGGAGTCCGCTTTTGGTAAGTTAGACAGTTCCGCAAGATGGGGATTGGGGACGCCAAGGCCGGCAGCTCAGAGTCTCATGCAATGATCGGAAAAAACCGGCAGTTAGTTCAAAGTTAGCCGGTGGATTTGGGAAAAAAACCGGTTGCACTTTGAAATTAAAGGATGCTAAACCGGGAAGAAATTTCTAGAATCGGAAATCAACCTGTGCCACCTAAAATTTGGAGAATATTTGACCGCCTCCTTAAAATATTTGGGGGATTTTAGCTGCCTTGCCCAAAAAATTATTGGCTAATACCCAGTTAATGAAGGTCTGTTGCCATTGGATATCAACCCTTGCACTTGTGCTTAAGGCCCTAGTATGAAATTCTGATTACTAAAAAATGAAAAAAAAATGAAAAAAAAATGAGAAACCTTACCAGCTCGCAGCTCAGAGTCGTGGCTTGCCACTTCATAGCAGTGCAGGGCACCTCCCGAAGTTGCTAGAGGAAAAACTTCGAAATCGCATGAAAACATCCAATTTGGACAGTGTCATGCGATTGACCTTAGGAGGACCTAACAAAGATTGTGACAACATAATAGAAGAGGCCATTGACCTATGGAATAATTCTTCTAAGTTTTACCATTTATATGCAAATCCTAAGCGGTACCTTACAAGGGCAACAAAAGAAATATTTGAAGAACATAAAATTGGTACTTCTTGAACTCTTTTGATTTCATGCAACCTTTTCATAACCATCTTCAACTCCATATTGCATGGGTTGGGGGATCCTTGGCCTTCAAGTGGTGAAGGACTTTGTCAAGTTCAATTCTTGCGAAGGATGCAATATTAATTAGTACTTTCATTTTTAATCTTTTTTTCTATATTTTATACAAATTTTGCAATTTGGCCAGTGCCAATTTCAATTTGGGGGAAATTTGCGGGTGAGAAATTGAAATTGGAGGAAATAAACCGGTACTTTTTGTGATTCAAAGGATGTAACCGGTGCCCATTGAAAAAAGCCCGGTTCATTTCAGCGGAAGGAGGAAATCAGCTGGAGGACCTCGAAAAATTTCCCGAACACTGGTCTCATGAGAGACTTGGAGAGGTCCCTCCTCAAAGTCGGTGGAAGCAGTCACCCGACCACTCAACAGGCCCTCACAGTTTTTAATCAGTTTGTTGTTGTTGTTTGACACAAATGAAACGGAATTTCAGTTCAAAAGAGAAAATACCACACACCCGCCCAGCCACAAGTGGCCTGGCGGACGGGATGTTTTTAATTTCAGTTTTGATTCTTTGAATTCTATCAATCAAAAGGAGGACGGAGGTCTCACTGGTTCATTGGAGTCAGTTCAGTTGCTGTTTGAAATTTGTAAGCTTGTCTTTTATCCTCGGATCTCAAAGGCGAATCCAATCTGTGAAAAGGCTGCCCCTGTCTTCAACCCCACTCGGCCCCCACCCGGAACGGAACTTGAACTTAACTCACTCTGCGGCCCTGAATTCGGGGGCTTGTGTCGGTTCTGTAGGACTATCTTAGGGTGGGTTTCAGTGCATTTGGGGGGCAGTGCGAAAAGCGCGCAGAAATCGACGATCTTGCACTGGACTCATGAAACTCTTGGGATAGAGCATCCGCACCCCAGACGCGCCAAGCAGGTGCGCCAAGTGCAGTTCTGGCGTGCAGTTCTGAAGTCCGCAGACTCACTGCTCCTCCTATGCCCCACGGCCAGGGCTTTTTTTTTTAGGCAATTAAATGCCCAATTGCCTCCAAAAAAAATGGGCAGCTTCAAGCCTATAGAAAAAAAAAGGGGTAAATGTGTTAAAAAATGTCAGACTATCATCATGGCCTTGCACATTGTTGCCACAATGTTTCCAAAACTTCATTTTATCCGTCATGCAGAGCTAGCACAAACAAATATTGCATACAAAAATTACATATTCAAAATTGTATACTCATAATTGGCCTCATTCAATTCAAATCCCCAAAATGAAGGAGCCAGGAAATGCAGAACCTTCTTAAAAGAAAGGCCACATAACCATTTGTCTGAAAACCAAAAAAAAAACACTACCCACGGTAGACACAACACGAAGAGGTATGAAATTGAAGAGAAATTTCTTCCAATACATCTAACTATAAAAAAAATTAAATTATCTATTCATAGAGACTACTAATTTCATCATACACCCCAAGGAGTTCCTATAGTGTTCTTGACTAAATGTGAGTGTATTTGAGAAAAGGGGAGCTCCTTATATACACATGGGGTGGTAGGAGATAGGACAACCCCATGTGGGATATGTAAATTAGAATTAGTATGAACTTAATTATGAGTGGTTGAAGCTCCTACTGAGGTAAAACAACCCACTATAGAATGCCCCCATTATGGGGGGGTGGGGTAGTTATTGAGTTTTGAGCTAAACTCAATGTCTTAACTAATTGGAATGAAGTAATTAGTGACCACAATAGGAATTTTCAATTTTTTAGTGTTAGTTCATTGTAGGAAGTGTCTTTTTTAGGTCTTCTATGTTAGAAAATATTGTGACCAGAATAGGTAAGTAAGATGAGTGTTATGGATCAGTTTTGGTTGGTTTTGGGATAGTCTATAGACTCTTTTAGGCTATGATGGACTAAACACTTCAAAAATTCATAACAAATTTACACTTTGTTGAAAAAATATAGTCTCAAATGCTCTTGCTATTTCTATCATTTGACTTTCTCTAGGAGAAAAAAAAGAAAATTTCAGAAATGACAAGAGGGCAAACCCCCCATTTGGTCCATAATGGGCTATTTTACCTGAACTCTAATTTGCATACCCCACATGAGTTGTCCTATCTCCTACCACCCCATGTGTATATAAAAAGCTTCCCTTTACAGATCGAAACTCAAATTCTCCTTTTACTTCTCATGTTGCAATTCACTTGACTCATATAAAGGAAATTTTATTGTTGTGCAAAATGCAATTTTTATGAGTTCTTATGACGGAAGTGAAGGAAACTTCATTGCAATACTAAATGACTTTGAGCCTATTTGGAGGCAACATGGAGGTCGGTACCTCAAAGACAGGTCCGAAATTGAATGCAAACCTCTTAGTACAATACACTAAAGCCACACCATTTGACAATGCCTTCTTCAAATTTTAGCATGGTTGGTCATTTTTTTCACTTGGCGCCTACCGTGGGGAAGAAAATCAGCTCAGACGCACCCAATGAGCTTTCTGAGTTTGTTTAGCGAGTTGGCATGTGGATCCTCTTAGGGCCTCCTACCATGTGAGACTGTTGTATAAAGTTCACAAGGAGAGCTACGAGGTTCAAGTTAGCAAATACACTACCAAATGGACTTAGTGGGTGGGGAGAGATTCAAGATTCCTTCAAGAATGACTAATCTCCATCAATGAGGTTGTTCACCAATTTTGGTGAAACTTGAAATCCTCTTTCTCTATTCACTTAGGCTAGCAAGACAATCAATGGGATCTTCTTTTCTAGTATTGCTATTTTTGCCTACCGATCTCATATGATGGCAAGAAGCCCTTAGAGCATCACCACCAGGTGGGCCAAGTGAGAAAAGCCCAAAAATCAGATAATACAAGAACCAAGACATCAAGCAAGTAATTAGTAAAGCAATTAGTTGAGTGTTATTGTTTTGAAGCCAACTATACAGGCCTGCAAAATGGGCTTTGTTTTCAAGCCTAGTTACCTTTTGGGGGCTAGCTTGTTGAAAGGCCATCTACTATTCAAGTTGGGTGGGGCAAGTTTCTTAGGTTGGATGCAACAAGTCATCCATTTTTTAAGATGGGTGGCCATGCTCTTACATTCATCGGCATGGATAAGACATGCCAAATATGGATGATAATTCATTTATTTATTCCTTTCTACCTACAATCATCCAAAATGGAGTAATATTCTTCAAACTTTTTGAAGAAATTTAGTGATTTCATCTACTACAAAGGGGAGTGTATTGTCAGGTATTAATATTTGTATTACTTTGAGGCAATAAATTATGGAAATGAAATCCTTGTTTGTTGCTACATGTCATGAATCCCATCCATTATCATATTTAATTCAATCTACACATATGTAGTGGGTTGAAAAATATGGTAATATATTACAGCTAAAGGACCTAATTCTGCCTCTATCACCCCTTTAGTTCCATGGTTGTTTAATTTACCAAAAAGACACTCTAAAATTGACATTTCTTTTGCAAAGAGAAAAAACAAATTTATTTATTTATTACATATTCACTTGTAGGATCTTGCACCAAAGTGGTGCAAGAATGTGTGGGAGAACTTTCAAAAACTTTGACCATGTATTAGATTGTAAGATATAAGCATTTAAAGTGAAAAAAAAACATTTCATTTTGCTCATTTTCCATATGTAGAAGATTATAACACTTGAATCCTTTGTACTTGAAATCTTACACTACAAACTTTTGAGATAAGAAATTCTTTATGATTGAGAATTGAATCAAGAGTTTGGGGAATTTTCATTTTAATTAAAAACTTGATTTTCATTCAAGAAGAAGAAGTTGTTAAGTAGAAATAGTACGAGATGAATTGAAACTAAAATCTTTTATAATTCAAAGGTGGAATTGAACACATCAAATCCTTACAATGAGATTGTTTAAGCAAGCCATCTAAACTTTGAAGATCTTTTTTTTTAAAAACTGTGAAAATTGAATTAAAAAAAGCTTGAAAATTATTTTTCAAGAACTTCTTTGGATTGCCCCCAAAACAAGACTATAAATGAATTTTATACTAATAATCCAAATAGAATGAATCAAATATTCCTATAAAGACTAGAATATATTCAATGAATAAATGAAGTTTAGAATTTAGATTTTAAAGCTTTTTTATAATTCTATTTTGTTGCCCCAAAGTTAGCATTTTTTTCATTTTGTAGTATAAATTTTCCTCCCAAACACTGATTGAAATAAAAATTGCATTTCCACAAAGCTCATTTGTTTACCTATTTCAAAAAAAATAATTCAAAGTAGTCTCGCCACCAATTGATGTGGGATATATTAATATATTTCACATCCATTTTTCATATAAATAAGTACATATTCCATATATGTGAATGTGTGTGTATATATATATCGTATCTCTATTTATATTCTATATTTGTATTTGTCTACTATATATGTATATATATTCTAGAGTATCTGTATCCCATAGTGTCCATATTGTATCCTTTATTTTTCAAGATCAATGGTGTTGGAGGGGGAATTCTTGTTGACGAGATCAATGGCTCTTAATTTTCATAGAGAGGGGTGTGTGTTAATTGTAGCCTAGAAGGTGGGATGCATCTTTTCAGGAGATATTGTACATCAAGCTTGGGTAAAAGAAATTCATATGCTCGTCCTTAGCACTCATCCTAGGATAAATGTAAACATATGCCTCTTATTTTGTGGTCTTCTATTCTTTAAGACCTCCCTAAGGACTCTCAACCTCTCATTCTTCCAAATATGAATTCAAATTCCCCAATTTGATCATTTGTTGCAAATAATTAATTTAAGTCAAGAGTTTAGGTTGAGTGAATGGATTAGTTCTCCCTGTATTTACTTGCAACCCAAATATTAATCCTAGAAGGACACAATTGTAAGATAAACAATTACCTAATTATAGAATGAATAGGTGTATACTTTGTATAGCTTCCTTAACCCAAAGAAGACTCTAATGTAGGAGGCTTGAAATCCTCTCTGGCATTAGGATTGCCCTTATAAAAAGCTTGAAATGGACATGAGAAGGTCCTTAAATTGACCTCTATAGTCATTGAATGGATCAAGGAAAAAAATATAATTTCTTGCAAGCCAATCATTATCCTTGCTTTCCCCATTTCTCTTTATAAGTTGCAAGAGAATAGCTTATGGGAGACATAGGGTTATAAATAGGGGCCTATGACACAACTTGTTTGAAAATTCATAATTAATTCAATAATGCTTTAAAAAATATGAAATTGCTTGTGTTACATCCTGCATCTTTTTCTTTTTCTTTCAAAAATGAGCTAAAAATATTTCCATCATAGGAAATATATGAAAAAGGTAGACCAACCCTCAGATGAGTGGGTTTTGAGCCTCCTACCTTATAGACTAAAAGTGTCAAATAAATGATTTTGAAGGAAACTATAGAAACAAAGAATGCACCTATTCACCTTGAAATCTGATAATTTTTGGTTGACCAGCTTGGTAATTTGGGCCATAACCTTCCAAGATTATAACTCATTTATTGAACATTTTTAATCCTCAACAAACATCCTTTAGTGTTGATACTCATCATACAATATTTGAGAGCTCGATATGGAGAAGTGTGAGATTCCTACAACTCCATTGATAACTATGTCATGTATTGAATTATAAACACTTTTCTATTCTTGAAGTCTTGGCCATCTTGGCTCCACCCAATGATTTTTTTTAGCCATATTTTGCTCAAAAAGCAATACAATTTATTTTTGAAGGATTAGTAGACAAAACATCCTCCCATTGAGTGGATGACATCCCTAATTTGCTACCTATTCTAAGCACAATATAGTTTTTTGGATGAATGTACACTCTTCTAATTGAATAATCGAAGTTTCACTCATTCACTACATGGAAAAGACCCCCATTGTTGCAGTATTGTTTCTATGGGGGCACAATCTACTATTGAAAATATATTGTTATAGTATTGCAAATAATAAAAAAGATCACCCATTTCTAGCAAGCCTCCCATTCTTGTAGTTTAGGTTGCTCCATTTCCAATCAGGTGAATTGTAGGTGATAGCTCATGCACCACAAGACCCTGGGGACAACAAAAATGTCCAGGAGGTTTACATTGAAAGCTTATATGAATACAACATGTACATTGGAAGCCTTACATTTGTTTTGGAACCATCCTATGGTTGGAAATAGTTTTACCTACGTATTGAGTATGGGACAAATAGATTCTTCACGAAAAAAATTAGTGATAATTTTTATTTTAAGGGGAAAAATTAAGGAAATTAGGAAATCCTTCTAAAATCTATTTCTCTACACGGGGGGAATTTTTCTTGAACTTTTTCCATACCAAAGATAGACTGAATTGCTTAAGTGATCGGAAATGGGTGACCATCCTGATACTACAACAATATACTTTCAATATTGGATTGGGACCCCATGGAAACAATACCACAACAGTACGGAAGCAATGGGGGTTACTATCCTGAAGTTCATCTTCATTTTTCCCATTTCATCCATTTTTTGGATGTCAGCAACTACATCACTCCATCCTCCCAACATGGAAAAAGTTCCTTGCCCCCACCCTCACCCCCAATATGGCAGGCGAGCTGGGGGGCAAGGATTGTGACTATAGTAGTGTGACGAGCCGTTTGCGGGATCAGATCTGGGACTCGGGCAGCCTAGTTGAATCCTCCACATGTGCCGCAACCTCCCCTCCTATGAGACTGACGCGTTGTTGCAGCACAGCCCGCCTGAAGTGCCCCAGCGGTTCAGATCCTACTTTCCTGGACGACCTCCTCGTTGTCATGCTCGTCAGCTTAGTGCCTTCCCTAGTAGTCGTCCATCCACTGGATTGTTTGTGTGCAAGTGAAGTGAGAATGATTGAAATACTACAAGAATCACTAGAAACTGCTCATACTCGGTGTAGGCATGTCGATCTTGCTTTCGATCTGGCCTGCTCGAATTCTCAATGAAGACTGAAACCACAAAGCCCTGCAGCCCTTCTTAGCTTTATTTATTGTTGTTTGGATGTAGTGACCGTTGTGGGATTGCTATTATGTGTGAAGATTGTTACAAGGAATTGTGATTGTGTGAGGGATATTATACATTGTGATCGAGCTTGCGTTTCAATGTGACTGAGCGTCCTTTTTGGGGATTGCTGGCAAAACCACTTTGCTTCGTTAAGTGAAGGTCCTGGAGACATTGTGTTAGATATACTGACATTATACAGTAAAGTAGTATACTGGTTAAATAGAAAGCTGTGTCTCTTGACACACAGAGAGTTGTGACTCTACAGTAGACTCTTAGAAGAGAGTCTTCCTGTACATAAGTGTGCATAAACACTTCTGATTAAATTATTATCATTACATTCAAGTCTCTAATACTTCCTAGATTTCAAACACGTTGTTGCAGCCTTCTGGAAGGTATGCTACAAACCTAACCTCTCTCTTCTCAGCTCCTTGTTGTGCATTAATGATCACATCAACTGTAAAAAAAAATTATATTTTTGAAGGATGAATCAGTGACTTAACACAATTGTGTTTGTACTGCAGGTGACTTACGTGACATCATTGATGATTTCTTTTTTGGTTGAACAGATTCTTAAGTTTTTGGAGAGGACCTTCATATTCAAGAAGCTTTTGAATAGAGCCTCCCGTAAGATGGTTCCATGGATATATAAGAAATTTGGCAACTGAGATGGTCATGTGTGGGTGGAAGATCAGTCAGAGACTAGAGGTTTCAAAATGGTTGTACTTGTAGTGTGCTTCTCATGGTTCAGCACATGGTCATTCAAACAACAATTTTCCAATATTTTTTATGTTGACATTTGTGACTGACTCGTTAATCTTTTTTTATGCAGCACCTCGATCCTTATTCTCATTGATATCTTCTTAGAGTGATTCTTGGTGTGTGGGGTCACTGCATGCTACGCCCATGTGATATGAGTTTTTAATATGGAGCCGTCCAAATCATCACTTCCTGCTGAAACCTCTTCCATGCTACAGTTGGACTTGGTGGATCTTGATTTTGATGGAGCCTCGACTAAATCCTTTGATGCATGTGCAATACCTCAACTGTTGGGCCTCGACCAAAATTTTGATGAAAACGGGATAAGCATTGACCTCCAACACAAATGCATCGCAGCTAGAGAGAGGAAGTCACCCCTACTAATTGAAGAAAAAGACAGTCACAAGGGTGCAGAGCAAGCTCTAGATTCCTCCTGAGGGCCCATTTAACAGAGATGGCCTTCAATGGAGTGCAGTCAGATGTCAAAATATTATCACTCGAAGCCATAAAGGAATACAAGTGCAATAAGATATCACAAATTAGAAACAAAGTTTCATGAATTAATTCTTATTAAATAGATTGTAGTGACCAACAACAACAAATCGATCATTCAGCTGGTAACACATAAAAACCATCAAAACAAATCTCTGAAATTCTACTCGCAAATGAAAAGTTGTTTGGATTCATAATCTAAACATACTTGCACCATCAAGGCCATGCATGAGCAACTTCTGGTGATTTTTGCAGTGTTTCAATCATTCTCACTCCGCTTGCGCAGTAGTCCAGTGGAACAGCGACTACTAAGGAGGGCACCAAGCTGACGAGCATGACGACAAGGAGGTTGCCGGAAAAAGTAGGATGTGAACCGTTGGGGCGTCGGGCGGGTTGTGCCGCAGCAGCACATCAGTCTCGCGGGAGTGGAAGTTGCGGCTCATGCGGAGGATTAGTCTAGGCTGCCCGAGTCCCAGACCTGACCCCGCAAACGGCTCTTCACACTACTATACTAAATAGTAAAATTAAGTTACCTTAACAATTATAGTAGAACCGCCCATGACCAACCACTTAAGAAATCTGTGCATGCTCCGGAGCTGTTCAAGGCAATTTTAATTTACAGCCCTGTGGACAGATAGAAATCATGGGCATTGCCAAAGTTTCGTAATTTTTTTCTTCAAAATAAAATTGTTATGAATTTTAGAAGCCAAAAGTTGGCCTGATCCCATCCCCAATATATAGATTCTTCCATCATTGCTCATCTAGAAACTAATTGGGCTCTCAAATCAAAGCATATCTGTCATTACAGTAATGGCTACAAGATGGTTGGAAACTGAAAATTTAATGATTATCTGTCAGTCCTCTCTCTATTGAATTTCCCATTGCCTATGTCTTGACCATGGGTTCTGGCTGGTGATGGGCGGTTCTACCATAGATTGATTTACCCCCAAAAAAGTACTTTTCAAGCCACCAAAGTCAAAAAAAAATTCTACATATATTTCCATTTGTACAAATGATGGTTCATGAGTTCCAATTACAACAACACCTAATTCATAAGCAGTGCATTCTTGTAATGTAATACTAAATATTTATTTAGTGTGGGGCAACCTAATTTCACTATTTACTGTATAGTCACAACCGGGGGCAAAGGGGGATGCTAATAAGCTTTTTATTATTAATATTATCCTTTGGGCAGCAGCTGCGCGTGCGCCAACACGTGGCACTTCTCCAGAAGCAACTGAAGGGCCATACCACCCCAAGTTGACGCTTTAACCGACTAAAGGTAACTTACTAGTTCTACTTACTAGTATTCGGATGAGGAATGGCTCATCCATTGATTCAGTCCATTCAGTACTGTAGATTGCTTGCATCGACAGACAGACGTTCCCTCAGTACGACGGAAGTTTCAGACCCTTCGGATGCCGTCAGGGATTTCGTCAGGGACTTCGTCACCCACCCCCCACCTTTTCCGAAATGGACGGAGATTTCGTCGGTGACTGCTGAGGACGGAAGGAAGGGAGTTACGGACGGACGGACGGACGGAGTCTCCAACATCGGACGGAGGACAGAGAACCTTCCATTTCTTGGCAGCAGGTCGGTAGTTGAAAGCCTAAATCAGTAATGGAAATGGTCCTTTGCTTCAACAAAAAAATACTTCACTTTACATAATAGAGTATGGAAAGAAAAAAAAACAGTATGCTTAAATCAATTAGTTAAATATTGGGGAGGAGTCACTATCATTTCATAAAAAGAAAATTGAAATATAATCTTTTTGCCTTCTGAATGAGCGCTCATGGGATAATTTTTATCTATTTGCTCTACACTAAATACTGAAATGAGGTTGCTCCACACTAATTTCTTGCATTTGATATTATATAAATATTTATTGTTGTTGTACAAGAGTACCTTACATTTGAATTGGGGATTGTTGTAATTGGGACTCATGAACCTCCTTGTGTACAAATAAATGTACCTATAGAAGTATTTATTGACTTTGATGGCTCGTAATGGAACTTTCTTGGGGTAAGGGAACCTAATTTCACTGTAATTTTGTGTAGTGCTCAACCATCTCCCTAGTGGATGATAAATGTTTTGAACATACAATTATTTAGCTAATATTGAGTGATGAGTTTTTGAAGATGATTGTAATAGACTCACAAAGAAGCTAATGAATTTTCTATGGTATCAATGGAAAGAGTGTTTTAGAAGAATTATTCTTATTTATTATTAATTTTCCTATTTGATTTTACTACATTTTGTTCAATCATTTTTAGGATTAAAATGGAATGGATGAGGTGGCTCATTGCCTAAAATGAAGATTTTAGAGCTCATAGATGCCCAATGGAAAAGTAGCCAATATCTTCAATTTTGTCATGATTTTTGAATAAGTGAATGAAGTCAGTCTTGTATTTAGGGCAATTTTCCAACTCAATCTAAGAAAACCAAATCAACTAGACCAATAAATTAAAAGATTGCAGCTTTTGAAGTTGGAGAAGGTCTTTGACCAACAATTTTTGTGTGTGTGCAGATTTTTTTTTTCATTTGTTAGTCCAAAAATCTTTTAGTAAAGATGTAAATGGAAAATCACCATTAGAAGGTATACTTTTGTATGGGACAAACTACTAAAGAAAGTTAACCCAACATTCAAAGTAATTCTATTAGAACAAGTCCTTGCAAATCAACAAGTTTAAATTGTGGACCAATACACCAATTCAAAGTGGATTGTAAAGATCCACCCATTGCTTACTCCACATACTTGAGAAAATTCTCAAGTGGTGGCAATAAAATTGATTATGGAGCCCATTTGCGAGAAGAAATTGTCTTTCATGTATGTATATTGAGCTTGGATATTTTCTTGTCAAGCACCCACTATTCAGTCATTTCTAGGGTGGGTTCTAGCCCACAATTAGGTCATAATGCCCAATTATGTATTTTTGTTTGTATAATTGGACATTACCACTATTTCATCCAAATTCAATCTATTTTGATATTGAAATCTAATTTCCTGGCAATAGTTTATGTTGGGCAATGTCCTCATTGTCTGGGAGTGTGGGAAAAAAATGAGCCCTCTATCGGACTCTATCTTCCTTGCTAATGCATTTTTCAAATATAAATTTTTTTACATAGTTTTCAAATTCAATATAGTTAATCATAAAGTAGGTTGGACTTCATCAAGAGTTGCAAGCTAAGTTTACCCTCTAGAGCTCCATGCATCCCTAAAATGGACCTTAGTAAACCTTCATTGTAGCTTTTAATATAACCATTTTCGGTATTTGATTTAAGCTTAGAAAATGAAGCTTGACAAGATATCTTTCTACTTCATCTTGAAATTTAGAAAAAATTGAAAAATTGAAAGAATTATTGCAATTGCAAGCTCCATGTGTTAGAATCCAAGTAACATAGTACATTGTGTTTTTCACTCATGTTTTAAAAGGAATTTTAAATTTAAATTATAAAACTGATATTTTCCCTCTAACCTTAATTTATGGTAAAAACTCCAGATTATTTTAATACATATTATGATTGATGCAATTTTATTCCCACCATTAACCCCTAAAGGACCGAGGCACATTTTGGGCAGAAATTGTCAAAAATTGCCACTTTTTAGGGCAGCAAGAAAAAAATGAAAAAAAAAGTTTTTTTTTCAAAATTCAACCGTACAAATTTGATCTAGACTTATTTGGGAACATTTGGAAAAAAATTTAAAAACTTTGACCACACAGATTGAAAGATTATAACGTTTGAAGTCAAGTGAAAAAGTTTTTTTTTAACCTTGCCTGACGTGGCTTACAAACTTTAACTCCTTGTAGAATGAGATTCTTATACTCAATAGGGTTATTTTCTTACACTTTCATCTTGGATCATGTAAGCTATACACTCGCCAAATTTCAAAATCATAGGAAGAGTTTTGCACATGCTGCTTGAGCTGCCTACAAAGTTCAGGGCATCATAACTTTTGATCCAAACACCCAATCGAAAAAAAAATAGATTTTCAAAAAGGAGATACATAGTTACACATCATGTCCAAATTTCATGAACATCCGACTAAAAATGACTTCGTAGGAGCCTACTTGAGATTTTTTGTATACCCTAAATGAACACTTGGTCCTTTAGGGGTTAACTTAAGAAAATCACAATAAATTGATTTTTTCCGTCATAATTTTTGCAGAATAAAGCATACGTATAAATTAATTTTTTCCATTAGCAAAGGATCTCAAAATTTTATATATCAATTAAATAATAGACAAATTTGGTTTTACAACCAAAGTTGAATTCAAGGTCTTTGTTGTGGTTGCTCTGGGTGTAAGAGAATAAATTAACCAATTGAAAAATCCTCACATTAATCTCCATAACTAATTGTATCTCTTCAAAAAATTCTAATAACTTGAATTGTTTTTTCTATTTTTACTTATTTATTTTCAATTTTTGCAACAAAAATTATAGCAATTATAATTTTTCATGAAACAAATTGAAATTTCCCACAATGATATACAATTCCTAGTTTCAAGTAATAAAAATATAGGATTGATATTTGAGCACAATCTAATGGGTTACATGTATTAAGCTCAAACATGATGTTTGACCATTTGGCAATGGATCTAATCCCCAAGAAGTTAAGATATGTTCCCCAACAATAAATACATTGTAGTCCACTACTTCATCTTGACTTATTTTATAATAACGATAACCCTAAACTTATGGTTATTGTTTTGAGTTACGATCCATAGTCCCACATGTTGCATGCTCTTGAGTTTACATTGGTGGAAGCAAAAGTAGGGATGAAATAGAAAAGAGCTCTATTTTGAAACCCAAAAGGAGTTTGATCTTAAGTTTTGTATTTTTTTATTTATTCAAAGGGGAAGAAATCTTAGTTTCTTCTCACTTTGTGATTAACTCTAATACATGGAAAATAAGTCTACAAACCTAACTTGTTATATAAGGTAAACCAACCCATCATAAACAAAAGATCCATCATAGACAAATAGGGAATGATCCATTAAAGTCTTGCATTAGCCTAAGACAAAAAAATTCATTAAATGAGATTTGGACTACTTCAAGATGAGTTAGTGGCCACAATCAATGTCTTGGATGATGGTGATAGATTGACTAGTGATTGCAAGAGGAAATTCTACTTTTTGAGTGTAAAATCATCACAAGAAGTGACTTTTTTAGTCCTTCATGTTGTAGACTTATTAGGGAATATGGTAATTGGTTTACATGAATAAGATGACCATTGTGGATACACTTTTTGTTGGTTTTGGGTAGCCTAGATTCTCTTAGGCCAATTTGATAATACACTTCAAAAATTCGTAACAAACTCATACTTTGTGGAAAAAAAATCACTTGCTCTCCGCATTTCTCATATTTGTCTTTATGTGGAAAAGAAAATTGAAAATTTCAACAATGCATAAAAATTAAACCAATTCTTATGTTTGTTCTATATTGGTTTATTTTAATATGTCATGTGGATCGATATCTTTGCAATTCATTAATGGAATGTATTAATGGAAAGATTTTTAGGAGCATTAGAACTTATTTCTCTACACCTACCAACCCGCAATTTAGGGATAGAATGATGCACATGTTCACTTGTATTTCCCAACCCAACATAGAGATGATATGTCTTCTAAAAAATGTGATGTTTTTCAAGATTGAGGGGCAAGCTAGGTCTTCCTACTTGATGGCTAACCTTCATTATTTTTAAAACAAAAAGGACATCAATAGTGCTTGTCTCTCATTTTTTAGCTTATTCCTTGAAACTCTATTGAAATTGAGAGAACCACCAATTTTATTTAGTCTTAGTAGATGACCACATAGGAATATAAATAGCCCATCCAATTCTTCCCATAATTATATGAGAGGTGAAGATAGGAAGCTAGATGGAAATGACAGGGATGGACAATTGTATATAGTTGCTTTCTTACATACGCTTCACATTATGGCCAAAAGTCAAGGGGACATTGATTTTTGCCAATCTGATTGCAAAAAAATAAAGAATTTGACCTCTCAACCCTTTATACTAGAAAGGCCAAGTCTAAAGACCATATCCTTCTAAAATACTTGTATTGACTAAGGTAGGGTACTCTTGAAGGCAATTTAGGTCAAATAGGAATGGGAATCCAAACTATGTTCGAGAGTCCATTGAATTTTTTTCATAAATAAATAAACTGACAAGATCTAAGCCATTAGATTGGAGGGTCTTTTTTGTGCAAGGTAGAAAGTAGGAGACTCCTTTCTTCCTCTCTTGTATGTCTTGGTAAGAGTTGCTCTTAGTTTTTTGCAATTCTTCCTTGTGTGTTGGTACTCTCATTTTTTTCATAAGTAGAGATTTTTTTTGCTCCAATTTCTCACGCAATATTTCAAACCCTTTTCTCTCACCTAAATGCCTAAATGCTCCTCTATTGTAAATGCAAATCCAAGGTTGCCATTAGCATTTGAAACCTAAATGTCTACCATCACAATGGAGAGCTTTTGCATTCAATGGACACACCCACCTTCTACTACTTTCGTTTGACAACCAATGCCAAATTCCTCTTCCATTTATACCCTTCATAGTTCTTGTTTGTTGATGAAAGCATGTACTGTGATTGTTTTACCAAGGCTATTTTATGACTACTTTGGCATTTTTTTAATCTTTTACTTGTAGGAATTGGCATACAAGTGAGGCTTCATACTAGAATGGTTGTTATGCCAATGTTTTTTCAATTCCAAAATACCTACAATGTCATACCTTATGACCATGAATACCAATAGGAAATAAAAATGCGTTCCTTTCTAAAATCCATGATTAGAGAAGGTGAGAGGAAAATTTTAGAAATTGAATGGATTAATGTTATAAGATGGATAGTAGCCAAACAAATGGTATGAATTCAAACTTTGGGCTTGGTCTTTGGAAGCTTCACACTATAGCCATCTAAATTGAGAGGCCCTAGGAATCCATTGCCAAGGGTTTGGGACATTCGGCTTGGCCTTTGGGGCTTCACACTATGGTTAGCCAAAGGCTCCAATTCCTATACTTTATTGCCTATTTTCAATCCATTCCTTTAAACTCTCAACAAAGTTTGGCCATAGTGCAAGGGCCAAACCAAAAATCGAAACTCATACCATTTGATTAACTATCATCCATCTTTCTAGATTAAGCCATTCAATTTCTAAAATTTTCTTCACCTTCATACTCTAGCCAACTACCATAAATGGATAATTTAAACATTTATGCATGTAGTTTGTAGGGATATTGTTCGGAAATGAACTCAATATACAAAGATAAGGATGATGCAAAATTTTTAAAAAAGGATCTTTACCTTTAAAAATGAATATTTTATTCAATATAAATATGAATTTTTCATCTTAACTCATTCTTGTCTCTTAGCTTCACCTAAAATGGCTACCTTTGGAACTTCCTACTAATCAAGTGCAAGCCAATCAAGTGTGAGTACATCAAATCTTTTTCAATCAACAATAGAACCAACTATTGTCCATTTTAAGACACCCTATTGTGCCATTAAAGGGAGCTATTCTATTCATGATATTCCTAGCTTAGTGTGAAGTGGCACTTAAAATGCATACGACACATTCCTATGTTACTTTTTGTGTGGATTATCAAAAATCTTTGAAAAGAATCCACAATGATCAGACTAACAATCAAATTAATCATTTATTTCAAGAATGTGGATTTCTAAAATATGGGTTCATATTCCTTCAGTTCAAATTTAGACTTGTTAGGGACTGTTATCGCTTAATACGTAAAAATAGTGTCTGAAGTAGGTTAAATAATGTGGGTTTCTTAGTTGAAGTACCCCACGTTAACAAAGGAGCTTCCAAATAATATAGATTGCTCCCAATAATGTGGTCCACACGAAGTAGAATTAAAAGTGCAGTGCATGTAATTGAAATTTTGATCTACAAATACAAGACCTTTTCCAATTTTGAAGGTCAAGCTAGCACAAGGTTTGCAGGTCCCCGTTAAGCTCAGCTGCCACAATCGTAAATGATAAATAGGATGTATACTTAGAATTAAATGGCTAATCTCCGTCTTCAACAAGTGGGTCTAATCCATTGATTCCTCTCTATACTCTTTGACGAGCTGTGAGTTTGAACCTGACGAGAGAAGAAGAATACCAACTCAAAACATACTGGCTTCTATTCTTGCATCTCAACTTTGCTAGACGTGGAAACCTTGACCTTTGTCTTTTCAGCAAGCTTGGGAAGTGTAAGCCCTGGTTCTGATTGCATGGCTCCTGGCGCCTTGACCAAGTGGATGCCCTGCTCCAGCTCCTTTGCTGCTTCAGTCCTACTCTTGGCCTTGTTACCCTTCATCCTGTGAGTCACATATTTATTGTAAACCAGTAAGAGATCAATAACAAACAATCGAGACATAAAGTCGGGCTCAACTACATGAAAATTGCAACACACACAATTTTCCTTGACAAACTACACTACATAAAAACCATGCACTGGGTGTTCAATTGCAGTGGTAAAGAATTGATGTGGCTCGAGACAATTACGTCCAAGTAGGCTGCAAGTTTCTTTGTAGCTTCCCATGGTTGTGTAAAGCACCACAATAAATTCGAAAAAATATACACTACTATAAGCTCATTTAATTCCAGTGGACCATGGTATATGATGTATTCAGTGTACTCGCATACGCAAGACGACCTAAGTCTCATCCACAGGCAGTGATCGAAAGGTTTGACGTTGCAACCTGACCTTAAAGTGGACATTCGGATAAAACCCTAAAAGTTTACGAATAGTCTTGTGTCGGATTGTTAAAACAATAAACCTTCACAATCAGGTCTCCCAGAATACGCATAATCGAAAAACAATTACAGAAAGGACATAAGATTGGGAAGCTACGCACCTGCTCTCCCAGAACTTGGACTCGCGCTGTACCCTCACTTCCTCGATCTTCTTCATGGCCTTGAGCGTCTGCTCCACCACTTCTCTGTTGTACCTCTCAGGCCTATTCCGTCTCCGCTCGAACTCAAACGTGGCATCCTGCGTGAGCTCCTTGCCATGAAGTTTCCTATACGCCTTGGTCCACTTCACCTTACGAGGATTCCGTTTCATCTTAAAGTTCTTGTGACATTTCGACCGACAAAATCTAAATACCTGCACACAAACAAACGTACTCCCCTCACTACCATCGAACACAACAGACCGAGTCCTGAACCCACAAACCGACACAAATTAATCACGAACCTCCAATTTCAACTAGCAACACGGCACAGGAAAAGTATTCCACGAGAATTCGACCTTAGCGTCATTTCTGACGAATTGGATGCCATGGCCGGGGTATACGGTAGAAGAACAGAACCAGCACTTCTCCAATCTCATTGCTGCCCACTTTTAAACTGCGACGGAAAAGCAACGACTTTGCCAAACAAAACGCGGCGATGATGATGCTGGTGTCTAAAACCTCTACAAAACCCTAAAGGCCCTGTCGCGGACAAGGGACGGCAATGGCGAGCTCGCGCCTGCCCTGCAACGAAGAGGACTGCAACAGGGGTTTAGGGTCTGCCTTTGTCCAAGAGTCCAGCGCCCAGGTCTTCAAATGAGGATTTGGGAATCTGGGATCTCGATTATGGGATCGTCGTTTCGCATCATCTAGAGATTACCTAGACTTTGAAATTAATAATATACGTAGATCTTAGATGGTGATGCAATACGGAGTACAATTTGCAGGTTTAGAAATAAGTTAAAAATATCCTGAAATTCAAAATTATTTACGCTATGCCATTATTCCGAGCTAAGTTGATTGTTCCATTTAAAAAGAAACAAAAGGAAAGGAAAGGAAAAAAGTAGAATATTTTGTTTAGGTAGCTAAAAATCAATCTATAGGTTTTTAAACCCTAAGCACTCTAACGTCCATTTTCTAGATGATGAATAGATTGAACTTTAAGTTTCGTCTTCCTTACTATTGGGATGAAAATTATCCTAATTTTTAGAGATACTTTATCAAGTTGTCCTATCCAATGGTTGGATTTTGGTACTCGTTTTGGTGTTAGTAGAAGACAGGGTTTTCTAAAATTACAAATGTGCAAGTATTTCAAGTGATTGACCAAGCCAAAATTGCATTGCCCCTAGTTCAAAATTGGATTTGCAAAAATGAGGTTATAGATTTGAAGAAACATAAAAATTCCAAAAATCACCATGCGAAGAGAACCTCATTTCAAATCTATTCCAACAAATTTTACTGAACAAATAATAATATTTTGCTTGCAATTAAATTTACAAGGAATTTGAAATTTTCCTTTCCAAATTTATGAAAAAATATCAATGAAAACATTGGTAAATCTAACCCTATGGATGGAATCTAAAACTCAAAATTTACAACTTTTATTCATATACCAATTCCAAAATATTCTTCCAAATAGCTATGTATAATGATTTTTCTCAAATTGTCTATTTTGGAGAGGATTGTGGACATTTTGTGGTTAATCCCTGAGTGTCATAGAGAGAACAACATAAATGAAGAATTTTTTTTGATGGATCTAGAAATCCAAAATAATTTGAGAACTACTCAGTTACTAAAAGTTTCACGATTGAGATTTGAAGCCAACTTATTGGTGAGTATGAATCTACAATTTATAAGAGAATCCACTATGTAGTTTTTGAGATTATGATACTTGATGAACTTGATATTCCACAAATCCTGTTCTTTTTAGCGTCCAAAAAACAAACCCTCTAACACATAGGGGTTAAGGTTAGAAAAATTTTGTTTTGGAAAATTTTGAAATTTCGATTTAAGGAAAAGAAAGAAGTAGGAATAGCTATGAATGATTTTGCACAATTCAAATGAATAAATTTAACTACAAGCCTGATTTAAGAAATTCTTAACTCATTCTTGAATAATGTAATGACTAGTAAATGTATTGCCATATAATATGCTTTTTTTTTAACCCTAATAATTTTTCTGCTTTTTGTAACTACCATAGTTCAAGGGCAAGTTTGACACTATTTATAATCTATTATAAATTTGTAGGAGAACCCATTGTTTTTTTTTAAAATTATTTTGAACTAAAATTGTTTCTTTTATTTACAAAACGCATGTGACAATTACATACATAACATATATAATATTATATCATTTTGATGCCATGAAATAAGCATTCCATCTTCCATCTTTACAAATATGGGTCATTGAGTGAATTGAATTTTAGTACGGAGTACCATTTTTGGCGCTTGATTAACATTCGCAGCGCCGTCAATCCTGGGTTTGATGATTTTGGAGTCATGGTACACTTGGATTCTTTGATAAAGATCCAGTCTGTAGAACAGATGATCTTGCAATGGACAATTTTTCACTGTCCATGGAATAGCCAAAGATGTCTCTGTTGGGGATACTCTTCGTCGGAGTCTCTCGATTCTACTTATGTCTCGAAGTGCAGTGCAGTGCAATGCATTGCATCTTGCCGGCTTGTTACTTCGAGAGCAACTGCTTTTCAGGGTGATACAATTGCCACCAGATGAGCAATTCAAAATTTGGGGCACTGGTATCCTCCGAGTTTCTCATAGTTTTTAACAACTTTGAGCCTCCAAGCCCGGTTTTTATAACTGAACATCAAAGAGTGAGTGATCAATTTTGGGTTCTCCCTCATAAAGGACTCGCACATTCAGCACCTGCATGAAATAGGTCAAATTCGTTTTCTTCCAATGATCACAACCATCAAATTTTTTGATCACAAAAGACGTCCCAAACTCAAGTATAAGATAAAACTATAACGTGTAAGCAACAAAGATGGCTCAAAGCAGGAGCAGTTCTCCTACGAAGCTTAGGTTTACCCTTGGGCCACAAGCATGAAGCTAGATTTTTCAGGATCCTAGCATCAGCCACGGTTTATTAGGGTACTTCCTTCATTGCAATGTCACTTTTACCAACCTTGGAAGGTTCACTCTTTGATGGAAAGCTGACATCGCACGATAGCGCGGGTCTTGTCGAGCAATATGCAGAGCAGCTCATCGGTATACAAGGATCTTTCAAAAATTAAATCCTGCGAAGAGTACATCCTTAGATAAGCCCAGAATACACTTTTCAGGCGTGCCCTAATGACTCGATCAAAGCATGAGAAAGGAAAAAGAGAGAGAAAATCACAGCGTCATGATTATTCATTAAATCTGATACAAAAACACCTCGGAATCCTGGTTCATCTAGACCAAATGACTCCGATCGGATCAATATTTATACAGTGCGAGCAACGGATTTCGTACAGCTAGCGCCAGCCATAAACTTGCTTAAGATTCACTTTTCTAAACTTGCCCATGACATTTGTGACAAGTGCGCTACAAGCGATATTAGAGTGGCAAGGGTGCAGGATATTCTAGAATGTCATTAAGAGTCATAATAGAGATGTCATAACAAAATATCAGAAGATACAAAGGGCCATGGTGATTTCTGAAACAATTTCCAGCAGAAAACGAAAAAAATTGTGCGACAACCAACATCCACCCAGAAGCAGTTACACCAAAATTTCTCCGGTTGTTACTGTTATGCTGTGTTTAACAAGATGTCTCGCCTCGTCCAACGCATTTAGCAGAAACATATGACAAGCCTGGCACATGAATCCACACTCATTGATTCATCAACAAGGAATTTCCAAATAATAAATCCGCGGGATGAGAATACGAGAACATGATGAAACATCATATTATCAATTAATCTAGTTAGCAAGATACTTCCAACGTAAAATCTTATGAACATTGTTTAGAAGTTCCGATACCTTTTCGGAAAGGAGGCTTAAAAGACGATCAAAAGGTGTTCTAGCAGATGCCGTAATCCGCCAGTAACGGCCAAGCTTCCCAACTTTCACAGCGCGATCCTGAAACATAACAAAACTCACCAGAAGGTACTGGGGATACCTAGTCAATAGAGCTCCACAGATATGCAAGCTCAACATTAAGTCAACATTAACTTGATATTTCCTAAATATCGATCAAACGTTCTACTAGGTGAAAATAAATTCCTAATGAAACAAGGAATCCATTACCTTCCACACTCAATCGAAGCATTTTGTTCTCGCCCTCTGATCCATCTTCAAATTTCTTGTTTTCTTATTTTCTCTGTACTGAGGATGGCCAACATGTCAATGCTAACTCCACCCAAACCCTAAACCCTACTCTGTGCATATCTCCATAAACAAGCTGAAAGTAATGGTCAAGAGTAGGGCAATTCACTAAACCCTAGTTTCCTTATAAATCCAGCGTGGGCACACCTTACCCGGATGCAATTGTTTGTCAAAGTGATCCCATTGGCTGACTTGGAATCCTTAATTGTTGCAGTCGAACGCTCCTCCTTGCCAGGGCATCATCCAACTCGAGTCTTCCCCATTCAGAGAAAATAATTGACCAATGCTCTGTCCAATGATTGTTTGGATTCTACGAGTAAAAATATAAGATAAAAACGAACCTCTAAACCCTTGCAATTCGAAGCCTACTACAATTGCACACGAATACAAAACCCTGACAAAGCATGGCATCCGCATCAGGCAAAGAACCTGCAACCGAGTGGCATGAGCACCGTCCCAAGCTCTTTGGCAATTTGTAGAGCCTGAATTTAGGATAGAAATGCGTGAAAAAGGCTGTCAAGTACCTGAAGAAACGAGAAAATGTAGCTTTGTGCCTCCTGGAAAAACAGCACAAGCGATCTCGCATATGTTGTAGTACGAGATTGCGCCTGCAAATCTGCTCTCGTCCGACTCTAGAAAGCTCCATAGCTCTCCTCATCTCCACGCCCTAATCTTATCGCTCACTCCAAAATTCACCGACCTTCAACAACTCCGATCATACAGATATATCACTTCACCCTTCATCTGCTCTAAACAATCCTTCTTGAAAAAGACTCAGGGAAAGATTTGAAACTAAGGTACACATGTAAAGATTTTTCAATGTGACTGAAGTCTTTATAACAAGTCTTTATTACAAGAATGGGAGAAGTTTAAAAACCTCCCACTCCTTGACAATATTGTAAAGGCATATTTAAACACCATCACAACCCACAACTCAAGCATCACCAGCTTTACAAAATTGTAATGGCACAAACACCATTACGACTCACAACTCGAATGATATCAACTCACGGTCCACTTGAGCTCAAAAGGCTCACCTAAGGCTTGACCAAGACCAGAAATGAATACTCCTGAATCACCTAACTTCTCAACTTTAGGATCTATCAATGCCTCATTGAGATAAACAGTAGGAGTGCCCTGGACTCCTAGTAAGACCAAGTGATCTACAATCCATCCTTCCTTGAGTGCATATTCACCGTGTGTTACGATTGATTTTAGAACTCCACTTGCACCACTTTGAGTAGCCTTGAAAACAACTTCACTAGACTTATGTGCCTCCAAATCCATAACAATTTCATCTCCGTTGTCCAAAAATAGGTAACCACTTGCGATGCTCAATAAAGAGTCGCTTGGAAAAGCAATAACCAACGTGAAAGGGGTCTTCCGTACCTCGATAGATGTCAAAGCACTATCTTGTAATGGAACAATGGAACCTTCGTGAACATGAACATTGACTGAATCCCATGGAGCATCTAATGTAAAGTTTTCACCCGTGCTGTCCACTTTGGACCAATCAAACATATTGTACCAAGTACCTTTGGGAAAATACGCTTCAACAGAAGTCGTATTCGCAGTAACCACTGGAGATACCAAAATGCAATTCCCAATGAGGAATTGGTAACTGACATCCAACGTGTTGGGATCCGTTGGAAAAGCAAAAAACAAAGGCCTCACAATTGGGTATCCTTTCGTGTGCGCTTCGTAGTTTAAAGTGTAAAAGAAAGGAAGCAATCGATACCTCAAACCTAAAGCTTTTTGCGCCGAAATGGTGACTGATTTCCAAAGATAAAGTTCCTTGGGCGAGTTGAAAAAACTGTTATGAGCTCGCGAGAAGGGATGAAATGCACCCGTTTGAATCCACCGATTGCAAATCTCTTCAGTGGTATTATCATTAAAACCACAGATATCAGCTCCGATCATGGGTATTCCAACTATTCCGGAATTCAACACCGTCACGATGGAATACGCAAGATCATTAAAACTGGCACCATTGTCTCCAGTCCAATGAGCCGTATAAGCGCCGGAACCGACAAATGTAGACCGGCTCAGAACAAAAGGTCGTTTGTTGCGAACCCTTGTCATTGCTTTGTTGGTGGCAAGAGACTCCGCAATGCCGTATAAATTGTGAGCGTCATACTCAAGCGCGCCATCATAATGCTTCACTGTCATTGCTGCAGTTTTATAGCCAAGACCTTGATAATCTCCGTAATGGTTGATTTTAAACCCAGGAATATCATACTTGGTCTGGTTGCCCTTATCAGGACATTGTAAATAACAGCTCGTAAGATCATCGATAACCGTTCCATTCCATGTGCACGATGTTCCGGTGCAAAAATTGGAAACCTCATTCATATCAATCCACATTCCATCAAAAGGCACCTGATCATGAAAAAGTTGAGTCTCTTTTGTCCACCAGTCAGTGACGTTGGGATGAAGAAAGTCCGGGAAATAGACAGGACCAGGCCAAACTTGACCAAGGTAATTCTCTCCATTTTGCTCTTTCAAGTAAATATCAGCTTCCAAGCCACGTAGATATGTTCCGTAGTCCTTGTAAGCAACGCTAATGCCTGATACATCCAATGAAATTAGATCAGAAAAGTTTGATGAAATGAAATCAATATGCTCTAAACACCTAAAACTTTAAAATGAATTGAATTTTATTCTCATGGAAATTCATGCCATACCAATTGAAATTCAATATAATTTAAATACCAGAAACAAATTATTGATGTTATAAAACTTCAAAAGCTTACCGGGATCAAAAGCTTACCGGGATCAATGATGATGACATATTGTTGTCCATTAGCATGCAATTCATCAACGAAAGAGCGATATTCATCCAACGGAAATCTCACGGGATCATTTGTAAAATCCTTATACTTCTCCATGTAATCAATATCATTCCACATTGTATCCAAAGGTATCTTGGCTTTCTTATAATTCTCAACAACATTCTTGGTCATAGATACATTTCGATAACCCCATCGGCATTGATGAAATCCTGCAACAATGTCATTGTAGAGCAATTAAAAACTGATATAAAAAAGATTGAAATCCAATGAAAACTAGATTAAACTAGAAATCGCAAGTTAAAACAGTAAAGAAATATGACCAATCACAAAGTATATATATGTATTAAAATTTCAACTTACCAAATGACCAATATGGTTGAGCTGCAGGCCTTCCAACAAGTTGAGTATATTGATCAACGACATCCAAAGGAGTTGGTCCTGGAAAAAAATAAAAATCCAAAATACCTCCGAGTACTTTGTACGTTAGGGAGTCGTGATTGTAAGTGACTTCCATACCGTTACTATTGAGAAGTAAGACACCGTGAGAGGATCCACCTTCACGAACATCAAGGTAAAATGGATACGAGCCATACAAGTCCACGTCTGTATTTATGGAACCGGTGTCAGTTGCCCAGAGTGTATACGTGCGATTTTGGTTGAGCTTCAACCCATCAGGTCTTGTACTTTCACCCAATCCAAAAAGAGCTGCATCCTTTGGCAACTGGGTCGAAATCTCCAAATATTGATCTTTGAAAACAAGAGGGTTGAACAAAAAAACATTTCTGCCACTATCTGGCGGTGTTGAATTAAACAACACATCTCCGTTCGAGATCCGTGTCACGGCAAATCCAAACGGCTTCTTGGTGTAAGAAACAGCTAATTCATGAGAAGAAACATGCTTCAACGGAGAATCAACCTTGGGACGGGGAATAAGAAGTTGAGGAACTTCCCATCGAGAGTTGGAATGGTCTGATATATATACCCTCAATCTTGTATTTTCTTCAATCCTGGAAAGAAACAAACAAACATATATAAAAGTTTAGAAATATATATAACTAAGTACTCAATTATGTATTTTGATTTCATGAAGCAATGTAATGTTAATACTTCAAGAACTGGACTTATTAATTCATTAACTACACCTTTTAGAAGCATAAGTAATTCATTACCTGACTGTAAGCTGCAACGGAGTGATATCAGATCCATACGTCTCGTTTTCAGAGGTGGAAACAAAATGCAACGTTGCCTCAAAGCCTTGGTTATAATCGTACTCCTTCGCAGCAGTAAGCTCGTGCATTCCACGTTCGCGGTTGATATAATGCTCATTAAATCGCAAACGAGCATTCGCTCCAGGTAATCCTCCCAAAACCATAAAGCATACTCCCAGAAACAAAAGCATCCATGCTAAAAAAGTCTTCTTTCCTCCCATGATGACGATCTGTAACAAATATATACATATGAATAAATTCACACTCTAAATGGAAATGAAAAAGTCACGTGATAGTTTAAAACACACAAGTGTCAGCATATCCAACAACCTTCTTAAAATAGGAAGGGAATCAGTATGAACAAAGGTGAACAACATAAGATTTAAACATAACCTTCATGATTACCATGCAAAAGATTACAATGCTGGCTAGTGCACGAACAAGACTAGAGTTTGTACACCAAAGAACAAACCTTCAATGTTAACAAAATTAAAGAAGTATTCAGGACCAATTATTAACTCATCCGTACACAAACAAACAATTGCACAAACATTATTAAAATCAACAAGTAAAAAACCCAGATCTAACATACAAAAAATCATTCTCCAGCGTCGGACTCCCAAACCCACAATCATAAAACAGACATAATCAAAACTTAATACGTGGAAGCTCCGCACCTCAGAAAGAAAACAAAACAGAAAAATTGAAAAAGGTCAGCGTCACAAATCTCAGTCCCAATACAGCAATTGAGAAAGCTTGAACGCTCATGTCCCAGACTCCGAAGAGCTTACTCAACTCTGTTCTGAAACTCCTACAAAAAGAATGACGTGATATGGTGGAAAGCAGGCTAAGGAAGAAAATTCATCTCGCGAATCAGTCAACGGAGTATGTTTAAAGCACAAGCTACGTTACCAGCACGACAATCAAGTACAGGACTATGACCAACATGTTCTCGACTTAAACGTGACCTTCATGCCTCAAGAAACTAAAGATTTAATTAACCGCGTCAACAAATAAGATACAATCTGTTCCTTTTCCCCACCTCCATGCTGTCAAATCAAAGCAAGTAAGCATCTGATGATTCATAATTATTTCTAAGCAACATGTTTCCGACCACTGCTACTCTCACTTCTTCGCATAAATCTATCAAGGACGAAGTTATTGATTATTGGCACAGGCCTAAGTTACAAATAGATGTGACAGCACTTGCTTCCACATAGATTGCCCGAAGTCACGAAAGACTCCTACAAAATCCCGGAAATTCACTAAAGGTGATTCACTCGCTTTGATAAATGAACCAGATTAGAGCTTTCCAGACGATATATCAATCTATGAAACCCTGCGCTTTCTAGGCGACGAAATTAGCAAATTCCTTCAAGCGGCAGCGAACTGCCGTACTTGCAGCTTCAAGATCGATTCAAACAGAATACCTTCCCCCTCACCTATTAAATTCTAAAACGAGGATAACCACAAAACCCAACACGCAATCTAATCTAATGAGTCCCGAGTAATAGCGACTCTGTTCAAGAAATTACCGTAACAATCTGGGGTTGCAGATGGAATCTCCAAAAACCCACCAGGAAAATAGAAACAGAGCAGATTCAAACTTCTCACACCAGGCGCACGTCCAAATCTGAATCTTTCACAAGAAACGGGACGAATCGCAGAGCGGAGGTGACGGAACCTCCAAAGCTCCGAATCCATTGGAACTCTACCAAAACGTTTCAAGCAACTAGAACTCAAGTTTACGACCCACGGCGCTGCTACAAGAGCCATCAATAGTTCCAGCACTAGTAGAATAGATTCCGTCTGCCTGGCTCAGATTCCGCAGGATACTACTCGAGCAGTACTACCGCCTGCGGTGTATGACTGAACATGGATAAGAACCCGCCAAAACATTCAAAGAAAACTAAAAGAATATCCCAAGGCACCTGCAACAGTGCTACTGTTCATTCTATTTACAGTTTTTCAAAAGAAAATATTTTAAAAGAAACACAGAAACAAAGAGACAAACTGAAACCACTGTACCAAATAATAAGGAATTCTAACCCAAAGAATGAAATTCATGCACTCACCGCGCCGACCAAACCACGCACTCCAGCCAAGCTCAGAACTAAGCACCCACACGGCGAATCAACCAATCCTTGAATTTAAAAACAATAAAACAAAAACTAGATCGAGCCATCAAACATCGACTGTTGATCACGCTTGCAACTCACCGGCCGGATCGGAACAGAACCCTCAAACCCAGGCGCGGTTGCTCGCACATGAAAACCAACACTAACGTAATAGAAAACCGTCGCGTCCCTTCTGCAAAACAAAAAGCTCCGTCAATCAATCTAGAGAAAAACAAAGCATCCTCTTTGCACCCATGCCAACTCTGAAAGGTAAGTACCGATCGAAACATCCGATCCCGCACCTGATCGAAAGGACCTGCCAATTCGACAGCAAACATTAAAACTTGTCAGTCCTACATATAATTATATTTATATATAAAAGGTACGTCTCTCAAGCCTCCTCCAGGTGCAACCATGGCCAATTGGCCATGTACTCCAAAACTTAAGAGTTGACATTGAGCTAGTACTCTCTCGATGCAATTCAACACTGCCGTGAATCTCCTAAACCAGAAACGCATGGCAAATTCATTCATCAACGATTGGCTATCCATGCGTATCGATATACACCGATCGAGAGAGTCGAATTCAAAGCTATATATATACTAGCTTTTTTCTCAAAAGAATTCAAGCTCCCGACACATCCTGCATTGAATACCAGCGAAGCTAGCAGCACAGAAACCAAACAAGCCTATTGCTCTAACGAATTCGAAGCTCACGTCGTACAATTGCTGCGCCAAAGTTGCAAACCCAAAGCTCCGCGAGCGAGAGCTAACTATGCCAGCCCTGCATTTAGCTTTTGCTGGGCGATCGAAGGCTTGAAGAGTTGAAGGAGGAAGTTGATGTACGTCACTAGGATGCGATATAGCTAGGATATATCCCTGCTTCTGCACTTTGTCAGGGGAGGACAATTCACGTCTGCACAAGTGGCCGGTCACTGCAGTCCCCTGACCCTGTCTCAGTCTTTCACTCTCTGTTGACTGACCCTCCTTTTCGCTGCAGACGTAGCGCGACACAAGTCTGGGATTCCCATGCGGAACGAGAAACAGACAGTCTCACTGCGACTTTGTGGCGGGGAGGATCGAGTCACCACTCTAGTGCTACAGACATCTAGATAGAGGAGAGAGGCGAGAAGCCGAGAAGATAATAATAAGTTTACTCAACGCAGCAAAGATAGAACTATCACAAAATTAGAAGACAGTCAAAGTGAACTTAAGGATAAATAAATAGAATTATATCTTTATCCTTTGTCAGCTGCTCTTTGCCTAATTTGTGGGAGTTGTGTGATTGTGTGTATGTATTTTAACCCTTGAAAGACGAAGCCCCCATGACCAAGGTAGTTTGCAACAGTGCTCCGATTATTGGACCAATAGGTGCATTCTGTTTTTTATCCATCTAACACAAAACGTTCGTGTCGACGTTTAAGAGTTAAATCTGTATCAATTTTCCATTGTGAAGAGACTCCTCCAAGGAGGTTTTCTTCATTTATTTTAGGCAATGCAAAGAAGTGATAATCACAGGAAGGATGAAGCTATTTACATCCTTGGAAATGGATGAAACTTGCAATATGTGGATGAAATTTCATTTATTCATCCAACACAATGTACATTCAACCAAAATAGAGTGACTCCATCCGAAGATTTGATAGCAAATTAGCAATTTCATCCACGGAAAAGCAAGAATATTTTGCCAAATATTCCCTATAAGAAAAAATTCATCGCTTTCAAGCAAAAAGTTGCTCAAAAAAATTGTGGACTCTTCATGTAGGTCAATCTTAAAAATAAAGGGTTAGAATTTTACTTTCTCTATGTACCTACTTTTATGTGTCTTTTTTTCCCTTGCTGGTCTATTTGGCATGGACTTAGTGGCTCACTAAAGTAGTGTTGCATGGAATTGCTTCCTAGTATGAATTCCTTTGATTGTTGAAAGCTTTTCAAGGAACTTGGCAATTTTCTATAATTAATAAAGAGCTCTTTGAAAAGTTTTCAAAATGAAATATGGATCTATAATAATATTGCTTTTCAAAGAATTTTCATCCCGGAAGAGATAGAATTTAGAAAAATTGGTAATGATAGGTTCTTTGTTCTTGAGGATAATGAATTAGACAAGGATAAAAGAAAATTATATTTTTTATATCCTTCTATTTTCCTATTTTAAAAATCTATTTATAGGCTGGAAATTTTGTGTCTTTTTCAATTTTATTTGGTTGTTTGGAATCACTAAGGTAGTTTTGCACAAAATTACATATGAACAAAAGTGTTTTAAAAACCAAGGTATAATTTTAATTTCAACTATTGTAGGCTCAAATAATTATAGTAGTTTTTTTACTTTTAATATACCTTTGAATTTTTGTTTCATTTCAATTTCCTAATCTTATAAATTGAAAAAGATTAAAATTAAAGTCAAATGTAAAATTTATATATAAATATATCATTTAAAAATAATAATAAATAAAACATTACCTTTTTTACATTTTTATAAATATAAATTCATCTAGTGCAAGATACACTTCTTTTTTACATTACAATATTTTGGTAGAACTAATATTATTTTTATTTATTTAGTGAATACTAAAAAATAAAGATATTATCTTCTTTGCTATAAAATCATTCAAATTCTTTTAAATAATTTCTTTAGTGCAACTCAAACTAATTGGAACAATTCAAGTAGTATATATATAACATAAAGCAAAAATTAGGTTATTTTTTAAATATTGTGGAGTTCTTAAAGCTCATAAAAGAATGTCCCAACTTTGTGGGGATATGATTTCTCTTGCAATCTAGTGCCCCAAAGAAAAAGTTTGCCATCCTAAGTAAAAAATTGCATAAGACCAAGTATCCCTCCCCCTTTAAAAAATTGAAGTAAAAAATTTTGATTTTTCTCTCATAAAATATAATTATGTGACTATGGGAAAAAAATTTATTCATTTTATTTGATTAGTGATGTAAAAGTTACGAAATGTCTTCTTTTGCAAGCAACAATGACAACATCTTCGTGAAATAATAATAGTTATGAAGATTTGTTATTGAATTGAGTTTTCATATTTAAAGAATAAAAAGAAAGGCATTGAGGTGTGAAGAACTTGCAATCAACAATCTTTTTGTTACTAAATATTTCAATTCAAGATTAACACTATTAAAATGAAAAAAAAATTCCTTTTGTCTTGTATCCATTTTTTAAGGGATGAAAATCATTCTTTTATATATTTTTTAAATAAAATTTCAACTCAATTTTCCTCTACAAATATTTATCCTCAAGACTCTATTGTGCAATTCTTTTTTAGTTACAAGGATTCAAAGTCCAAAAATTTCTAATGTCAAGTAAGCAAGGTGCAAATAAAATGATTATATTTACTTTGAGTACTAATATCTGAACATATAATCTATTGGGTGAAGATTTCAAAATTGTTTTCTTTCCACACATTTTCATGCCGTTGTATTCCTTCATCATTTTTCCAGTAACATAAAACAGGGAGGTAGAGAACTACTTAGAGATGATTGCACTTGAATTGGGAATCCATTCATAGATGTACGTACGTACTTTCACTTTTCAAAAGTGGTCCTTTTGGGCAAGTATGTGCTGTTCATGTATTGATCTTTGTTGCCAGAAATGATCAAAGCGGTGTAAGTTAAGGAGTCTGTTTGTTTTTTGTTTTTCTTGAAACACATGGACGATTCCCATTGATGGGGGAAACAGTACATAGCAACCAAGGGAACCAGTCCCTGGAGAAACATCTTTACATTTTTGAGTCCTGAAACACAGCGCAAGACTAAGCATATCCACTTTTTTTTCTTTTTTTTATCAGTTTTACACTTTTCACTTGAAACCACACCAAAGAAACACTAACACCGGGAACAGCACCCACCAAGCCAAAATCAGGACCACAGCACACCCCAACAGAGGGGTGTGAAGCCCCTCAGGCCAAGGCACCCAGCTTAAGGTAAGAGCGCCCGAAAGCGTCCCTGCACCCAATTGCGTCAGATTCTACACAGCATAATCATTTCAGGCTGTAAATGTAAGTACTTAGAACATAGCTTATTTTTTTTGACCTAAACTGATAAGAGGTCTACAGTCCAGCTACATTTATGTTCTAGAATGAATTCCTGACGTAGAATCTGACGCAATTAGATGCAGGGACGCTTTCAGGTGCTCTTACCTTAGGGTGGGTGAGTTTCCAACTAATCTGGTGATGAACTCTGACTCCAAAGAACTTGGTCTGAAGCCAAATGTTGTCGAATCACTTCAGGAAGAGGTCGGCTTTGTCAGCATAAAGGACGCACAATTTCGAAGTGCGCAACCATGCAACCCGAGCATGATCCACAAATGCCTCCCGAAGAGTAAGTTCCAATTTTGGGGGTGACCATGGAGAGTTGCTGAAACAGGCAGCGTTCCTATCAAGCCAGGTACTCCAAATCACAGATCCACTGAACAATGACCACATCGAGGTGCCATTAAGGAGTCTGTTTTTAAAGCAACCATTTAAGGGCCCGGGTGGATTGACCCCCTTGCTTGTCCCCAAGTAAAAACCCTGAAATTTTTTTATTTTTCACATGATAGAATTTGCAAATTTTGTATTCATATTTGCAATCAGAGGCCCCAAGTGAGCCAGAGTAGGTAAGGTAGAGATGATGAATTAATGAATCACAAAATAAGAGGGAGGATGTTAACCCCTAAAGTTCCTTGACTATGTTTTCACCAAAAACGTTCCAAAACTGCCATTTTTAGCACAAGTATCAAATTTAAGAAAAAAAACATTTTTGAACACATGTAACCGTAGGATCTTGTAGTAAATTGTTTTGAAAGGATGTGGAAAAAATTTCAAAAATTTTCACCGTGTGGATTGGAAGATATTAACATTTGAAGTGACAAAAATCAATTTTTTTGCCCTGCAAAAAACCGGGCAGCAACACTTTAGAAGGTCACATTTGTATGAAAAAATGTCCAAAATGGTGGTGCATATTTGGATTCTTTTTTCAAGGCAAGTTGGCTATGTTCTTGAAAACTTTCGAATCATTTGGAATTGTACAACATATAGGAAAAAAATAGAATGTAGAAAGAAGTAGAGAATAATTCAAAATACTAAATTGTCAAAAATTTAATTATGGAATTGAAAAATTCCAATCCCAATGGTTGTAATGTTGTAATAAACAATCTACATCCTATGATTTTATTTTTTTCAAAAAATATTAAAAATTGAGTTAAATAAAGGACTTCAAAGTTTATTTTAGAGTACAAATTCCTTAACTGCCCGCAAACTGAAATTCCTTGTAACTTTCATCATATTGATCAAAATGGACTGATTCAAAGCTTTCCCCATATACATAAATATAGAAAACCAATTTCAAATTTTCATTTCTGAAAAAAGTGATTTTTTCAGATCTGCCCAAGCTGCCCGAGTTGAGAAACAAACAACATTTTGCATCATAACTTTTTACTTGTATACTCAAATGAAATGAAATTTAGCATGCATGGAAGATATTCCTCATCCACACCTTATCAAAAAAATTCAGCCTAAATGAGTCAAATCTCCGCTCACATGTACCTGCCCAAAAAAGTTATGTTGCCAAAAACACAAGGTTGGTCCTTTAGGGGTTAAATCCTCCATTCGAACAGCCAGGGTGGATTGACCCCCCTCACTCATCCCCAAATAAAAATCCTGAAATTTTTTATTTTTCACACATGATGAAATTTGCAAATTTTGAATTCATATTTACAATCAGAGGCCCCAAATTATCTAGGGGAGGTAGAGAAGATAAATTAATGAAGCACAAAATAGGGGGGCTTTTTTTTTACATGCACCCCTGGAATGACTTGGGGGGGGACAAGCAAGGGGGTCAATCCACCCCGTCCATTCAAACTAGGCTTCACAAAAGCAGATTTACCTTGGGGAAAATGCAGGACTTTTTTTTATTTTTTGCACATTATTTCTTTTGCAAATTCTGAATTCATATTTGCAATTGGAGACTGCAAATCATCGAGGAGAAATCTAAAAAATAACCTAGACATGGCTCAAAATAAGTTTTTTTTTTTTACTTTTACCCCTAGATAACCCACAAAATTACCCTGCGGGGCCCAATTTGAATGGAGGATTTAACATCCTGCATTTAAGAGCTGATTCTCTTTTGGGGGAAGCTAAACTCTTGGAAACAATTTTCAGTAAATATTTTGTAGTAAGAAACATGGAATTGGCAGCTAATCCAAGTCAATTCACATTTTTTAAACCTTCATAGAAATAGATATGAATTTTTGAAGTTGAAACACAATGGTCACTAAAAGCGACCACTCTTCAAGTGTACACTTGTGGTACATTGAAGAAAGCAAATTATACCCCTATGCCACAATCACTTTTAGAGCATGGGTGCTTTTGGAGTAGACTACTTTAATATAATTAGATTCATAATATCAATGGAGGAGAGTTTTGTCATTGTGGCATATTTTGATTGGTGAAAGAGAGGCAAATTGTGATTGATTAT
The DNA here is from genome assembly GCA_963920665.1 of Straminergon stramineum. Lineage (NCBI taxonomy): Eukaryota > Viridiplantae > Streptophyta > Bryopsida > Hypnales > Calliergonaceae > Straminergon > Straminergon stramineum. Next base: position 1,529,376 of record OY987269.1, on the reverse strand, counting down.
GCTCACCACATGTCGGCCTAGTGCAAATTTTTAACATGGTAGGTATGAAGTAGAAATTTCATTGGATGGTCTATTAGTGAGAGAAATTTGAGAGAAATCTCTACTACTACCAACTAGTATTAACTTATTTAATGAGTGTGGATCCACCTAATATAATCTAAAGGCAAGAGGCTTTCACCATTGTGGCTTGTTTTGATTTGTTAACCCCATGACCAAGGTAGTTAGCAAAAATGCTCTGATTATTGAACCTATAGGTGCATTTTGCTTTTCTATAGTCAACAGTGAAGTCATCCATCGGACACAAAACGTCCACTTCAACATTGAAGAGTTAACAAATCACAGAAGTCAAACACCTCAAACATCTCAACTCTCCCACACTGACATTGTGTCCCATAATTGCAAAGTAGGCCAAGTCATCAAAAATAGTGGCAAATTAATACCAACCTTACCACCCACAACTTTTTTTTTTGGGGGGGGCGGCTAAGTGACAATTATTTTTGATAACTTGACCTGCATTGCAATTCCTTGTCCATAAATTGCATTCAGTTGTGACTGCAGGTTTTGTTTTGCAGGCCTGCCCAATACTTCCCATTGATGCATGAAGTGCATCATTTGGCAATCAGACTAATTAACTTAACACATGTCAATCAGGCTCCGCTTCTAAGATCTCAGTCTGCACTGTCTGCTGTTGCCTCAATGAAATCAGTCTCTACTAGTAAAATAATCTCTCCATTAACCCAAATAATGCAGATTTATCAAAAATGTAAAGATGCACTGCATTATCCAGTTCCATGCCTGGCCACCAATTCTCCAAATATGTCATAAAATCTGAAAAAATTTGATTTCATTATTGCCAAGAAACATTCGAATTGAAGTCCCATTCCAAAACACATACAAATTCTGTCTAGAACTCCATCTCCAATTCACAGGAGATTCTGAAACTGGCATTATATATCACATCACTTTACAATTCAATGACTCTTCATATCTGCAGTTCTCGGTTTAATTTTAATTACAGGCCAGGTGGAAGTCGAATGTCGAATGTATGCAATTGCAAATGTTGAAAATACCATGGCAACCCCAGAGCTGATTTATCTGGAGTTATGAAAAGGAGGATATTCTGGATGAGGAAATAATCTAGATCCCAGCGGAATAGTATTAAAGTTCTCAAGTCCGAGGTAGATTTGCAAGCTACTATATAAATTATGAATTATAAATTATAGGAAGCTTGAAGGTACTTAGTCTAGTAATATAAGGTAACTCAGCCTATGACAGTCCAAATGGGAGCCAGCCCATCACATGCAAAATTACAATAGTGACGTACATTCTAGTTCTGAAATGTACACCTCTAGAATATTTTTGCTTGTGATGGGTTGGCTCCCATTTGGACTGTCATAGGCTGAGTTACCTTATCTTCTCCAATTCCGCAAAACAAGTTTCGGCTTGATAAATGTCCAGCTGCCGCACGGCCTCTCTATTCAAGTAATTGTGACCACCCGGACAATTGCTGCTGTCAGTCCTCCACAACAGAAGACTTCCTTCCGAATGGCTCTACCGTGCACGTCTTGGTTTCTGGAAATTTTCTCTTTGTCTTTGCTGGGTAAATTATCATGTTGCAATCACTGCATCTGAGGCTCTCACTGAGCTGACCAGATTTGTTTTCAATTGCACTTGCACGTTGTGTAACATAACTTTATATTTTTGTATTTGCAGGTGGAGGGCCATACAGTATTGGGTCTTCAAAAAGCTTAAAAGTTAATGTAAGGATTCACAAGGACATGGGTACCGTACTAGGAGGTCCATAAAGTGCCCATCCAAGGTCTAATAATTAAGTTGGGGAGGTTACAGTATACATATTGAAATACTTTCCAATAAATTTTACTTGAAAGAGAAACAAAATTGACATCTAACCCAAGTCATTTTATATTTTTTGGAGCTTCATCAAATTAGTTATGAATTTTTGAAGTTGAAACACAATTGTTATGCTTTGGCTCTAAAAGCATCCTCTTCCTCAAAATGTACCACTACTTGTACAGTACATTGTTGGTGTAATGAGAAAGCAAAATGTACCTCTATGTACAAGGATGCTTTTAGAGCCCAAGTGAGTGCTTTATGGACCTCCTCCTCCCTTATCAGAGCTTTTCCAGAACACTATTGAAGTACCATCAAGTTAACTTCCAGAAGCTCCTCGGATGTAAGTTAGTAACTTATCAGTCACAAATGCATTGCACATCATTAACTTCAAGTTAGGATAAGAATTGAAAGTACAACTGAAGGTCCCAAGAGTTTGAATGTATGATGAACTAATGGATCACAAGTACCAGGGCTTTCTTTTAGGACTAGTGTCCCCTGTGTTGGCTTCACTGCACAGGCCAGATTTTGGAGGGCCAGATTCACAGTGGTCAGATTCTGACAAATGTGGCAAAATTTTGCTAAAAAAAAGCCCTGATCACAACCCATTCATACCCATTCTACTATTTTCATACATAAATTAAAGTACTCCCACAGCTGTTCTTCTTCATGTTCAAATCCCATACACATAGACAACCTAGCCTTTCATGAGCTGAAAGTACAGCACATCTGCATGTACAGGATGGACTGCCGTCTGAATGTGAAATTCAACAAGCCATACGAATCAAACAATGTAACTATTCATTGGTAACAAAGAAATGCTTGGAAAGCAGGAGCAATGCGTTGATGAAAACATGTCTAACTTATGGAAAGAAAGAAAGAACAAACAAATAAACTTACAACAACATGGTATAATTCATAAGGTAAAGGCACCTGAAAGCGTCCCTGCACCCAATTGCATCACATTCTACAGAGCATAATCATTTCAGGCTGTAAATGTACGTAAACAGTACATAGCTTATTTGTTTTGACCTAAAATGATAAGAGGTGTACAGTCCAGCTACATTTATGTTCTAGAATGAATTCCTGACGTAGAATCTGACGCAATTGGGTGCAGGGACGCTTTCAGGTGCTCTTACCTTATATTGGGTGCAAAAATTTGGCTTCTTGTAATGCCAATTGAAGGCTGAATGGCATGACCTTTATTGCACTTGTGAAGGTCTCAAAGGCTGCCATCACATCCTTCTTGGTGGAATCCAAATCAAACACTCAGAATTGGTGCCTTTGGCCTTCTTTTAATCTTGTCTTTCTTTTTACTTTTAGTCATCTATTATAGATTAAATATATAGTGGACATCACAACCTTGTTAAGACTCTTGTCATACAATCGATCACATTTTCATCTTGGAGAAATTATATCATCCAATTATATCATCCAACATTTGAGCAAGATGAAAACCTAGAGTGTGACAAGGGAGTGTTCTTCCTCAATGTAAACACAACAATTCATTGCAAATTGAAGTTTCTAGTTTCTCTTAAACACTCTTGCAAAAAAATTCTCCTTCCTTGTCTCTATCCTTTAGATAGAGATTGTAGCATTGACTATGGTTTTTGAATCCAAGTTTTCAAATCCTATTTACAACCTCATTTAAACTTCACAACACGGTCATGATTTGGTTGGAGTAGGGATGTGGGGTCTAACTTGGACCAAGCCAACTAGTCACACCATTCTTGTTTCTTTTTTTGCTTTCATTTCATTTCTAAAACAAGTAACATTCTTGCTATTATTATTATTATTATTATTATTATTATTATTATTATTATTATTATTATTATTATTATTATTATTATTATTATTATTATTATTATTATTATTATTATTATTATTATTATTATTATTATTATTATTATTATTATCATCATATGATCCAATAGTCAAACATATATGAATATCTTCAACATGACATGATTATTTTTACTTACAAATATAAGACACGGTAATTAGAAGACAATGGTATATTTAGTTTAAAAAATAATTGATTGAATTTTTTTTATAAATAAGCCTATAAATTTTACATTTGAAATTAATCAAAATTTTCATTTTGATATTCTTGATCAACTTGAAATTATGTATGATTGGCTAAAATACTAATGTTTTGAAATTAACAAAAAAAAATTATGTAAATATTTTTATTTAATAAAGATGTCTTCATAATCCTCTTAAAAACAAATAAAGAACAAGTGAATTTATTGAAATGATCTTGTTATCAAATTCAATGCAATTTATTTACATATTCTTAGTCCATCATATTAGAATTCATAAGATAAAGATTCACCTTGAAGTATCGACATTTATAAATTCATAAAGATAATAGAGTAAATTATAAAGTTCTCCTCAATATGTACAAGGGCTATTAGAAGAAATCTTAGCTAGGAATAGTACAAATAAAACATCAAACCCCAATTTGGGTGCTTTGTGGAGATTTGTCCTATGCTTCTATCTAACATCTTCAAACTCCAATGTTTGATCCCTCATGTTCAAACACTTCACAATTATCTCTAATATCTTCAAAATTTACTAAACATTTTGACATTGATATTTAAATCAACCACACCAAGATCATCTACAACTCTCATTTATATGCCCACAATAAAAAAATGGATATAGTAGTCAATTTATACTAAATATTGAAAGTGGTCCCCTCAAAAGCAATGAAGGACAAAGACTTCCAAAAAAAGTTCAAACTTAATGTAGAGTCTTCAAGAAAATTGAAATAGCTATGTAGTAACCATTGTAATACATGTGCAACCTGCAAAGGCAAAAGGTTTCTCAATTTCTCAATTTTTTTCAAAATTATAAAGTTTCCAGCCGACAAGCCGAAGTTTGAAGACAGGGATTTGCATTTACACGAAGTGGCACTTCATGACTATCATTCGAATCACAGGACCTTCCAGCTAAGGAAGGTCCACATGAGAGACATGCACAGTGCAACTGGAAGATCAGTCCAGGTTCTTAGCATGTAATGTACAATACCCTCCAATAAGTCTTGCAACCCCACTATGAAACCCTTCAAATTTTTTCTTCTTGACTCTATTTTAAAAATACTCTATCAAAACTATCCTATGAAACCTATTGCTTTATGGAACCTTAATCAACATATGAAATTTCAATGTCAAAAAATAGGAACTCCATTTTTGGTGAATTATTTTATTAGTTTTTCATGGTCTTACATAATAATTAATTAAAAAATTAATGTGATGATTTTTTAAGATTTGATTGCACAAGTATTTTGGAAATATCATTATTCACACCTTTCATATTACAAAGACTCACATTATCTAGGTAAAATTTTCCTCTATGTGATTTTGCAATTTTCTATCATAAACATTTAAGGCAAAGAGAAACAAGCCCATTTATAGAAAAAAATTTAACAAATGTTGTCAAATAGGGTATCATTAGAAAGCTCTAGTACTACAGAAGCCTATTATAACATGAATTTTACATTATGTCTTGTTCATTAGCAATTACTTTGCATCAAAGTGGGATATACACTACCATCAAATACGACCACCTTGAGCTACCATCACAACTTCCATTTGGTTTGGCATTGTAGAAATGAACTTTTTGATACTTTCTTGAAGTATATCCTCCCAAGACAAATTCACTAATGTCCACATTTGGTCATTGTTATGGGGTCTACACCTTCTTTGCACTCAATCTTTGACTTTCTTCCATAAGTTTTCTATAGGATTGAGGTCAAAAGAATCTGGTTGGTAGTCAATGACTTTCATATTATGTCAAGGTACAAAGTTAACTAACACTACTTAGAACTTCACAAAGTTTGCTTCTAGAACTCCTAGCAATACCACATATACAATATTCTAGACAAACATTGATCTTTTCTTACAAAACTTCTAGGCAATGTCTACAAGCAACAATCACTAGAAGCATGCATGTAGTGATGTTGACCCTCTCAACTCCAAAGTTAGTTGACTTCTACTATGTGTGATCTCCTACAACAAAAAATTTAAGTGTAGTATTGTACCTTTGAACTCAACATAGTGTTTTCAAAATCAACCACCTCTCACAAAAAGAGATATTTTTAAAAAGTGAAATGAGTTACAACAAGGTACATAACTCACCTTGTACAAGGCAAAAAATCTCAATCAAATACCTAAATTTACCTACCAAGAGTATGTTTTGTAATCAAACTGCTTGGTAGAGAATTAGACATGGGGTTGCAAGACTTATTGGAGGGCATTGTACAGTACAAGGGAGTAGAGTTACCTGCTCCTTCATCTTCATAACATCTTCTAAATCAAAGAGTAAATGAACCTTGAAACCACCACATTTTAAGTTGGCATTGATTCATGCTACTGCTGAATATACAAAAAAAATCCAGCAAATTTGATGCTCGCATCATTCTAGACCTTCCCGTCAACTTCTAAAACCACTTTACCAACTGCACTCTTGCTGTCCCTTGCTCGATGAGCTTCTGCCGCCATCTCTAATGGAAACGTCTGTCCTACTGGTATTTTAAGCCGCCCATCTGATGCAAGTCTGCATATTTCTTCCAGGCCTTCTGCATCTGTTCGCATAATGGGCCACCAATACTCTGTACATAATAACCCAAACCCTCACCCACTTCAACAATGACAATGAAATAGTTCAGGACGAAGCAAAATTGACAAGGAAAAACCACACATCGCCAGGACTAAAGTGGTGTCATCACAAGGACTAGAGCGAGCAAATTGTAACCTATCATTAGCTCTTGTCCATTCAACTCAATGGTGCTATAGGGTTGTGATCCACTAACCAATTCCATGTGATTGTGCATACTGCATCTGCTTCTTAACCAATGCAGCTGCTGCAGCAGCACCGCCCGCTAAGAGACCATACTTATCAGTGTAAGTAACTGTTTCCCCCTGCAACAAACACATCTTTGAAAACCACACTTGTCCATGTCCACCAAAAGATACCGGCATGAAATCGCTCCGAAATATCTGTAGCCAAACCCGAACAGTAAAGCCTAATAGACATGTGCTTAAAACATCTACGAGAATGACACATGTACCTGCAGTGTCATGTACTGTCCACCGCGTCGCAGAAGGTTGATGCCAGCAGCTTCTGTCTCTGGTAAGCCAATGGTGTCCAAGACAACATCAAATCGCTCTCGAAATTGATCCTTTACATTCTGGGGTCAGTAAATTTGCAATCCACCATTAGGAAATCAGTAAGCTACACAAACAATAAATACGCAGGTGCTCCTTCTTCATGTATGTGATCCTCTAAAGGATGTGCCAGATTGAGAAATCGAACTACGGTGAATAACATTTGCACAAATTGGGCAGGCGCTTGCTCTCATAGGTATGACAATAGACCCACATCCAGAGGTAAATTTCCTCATTACTTCGATTGAAGTACACATCACCATCTACTCATCTTTCAAATCTGCTCCTAAACTCCAAGTTTTTTTTAATTTACACTAAAATCTATGATTTTCTCCATTAAACTGGTGCTATGAAGGAGTACAATTCTGACTCACAGGAGAAGTGTAGTCAACAGCTTCCTCAGCGCCTGCTTCCTTCACTTTCTCCATACTCCTCTTGCCACAAGTGCAGGAAACATAGCACCCTGCAGCTTTGGCCAAGGAAATCCCAGCAAGGCCAACAGCTCCTCCACCTCCCATAATCAGAACTCTCTGTCTGCAGTAACATAGCCAAGGCATCAACAATATGGATGATTAGACAAGAAAAGATTCGCAATATTCTCGGCTAACTCAAAGTGCAGCTTACGCGCTCTCCCAACTTCAACGGTATTGAAACCTATTTGTCACCTTTACCCAATAGTTAACCCCTATAGATTCCTCCCAAAACTGTACACAAAAAGAACGAGAGAGCCTGAGGTTGAATTTGGGTACACCAATAACCATCACTTTAAAAATTCACAGTTTAGTCATAAAATGTCCATAAAATATGTACAAACGTTCATCACAAACCTCCTTCAATTGCAAACAAGACCCAACAAAAATAATTCAGTCAAATATTAGGAAATATCCTCAGATGCTAATTCGGCCGCTACTAAGTGTACATACCTTAAATTCTCGCGAGAAAAATAATACGGAATTTCAGGTAATCGATTTGAGCGGGAATATGCACATACCCCTTGTCAATTTTTGCTGTGCTCCTCAAAGCTCTCCAGGCAGTAAGTGAAGCAAAAGGAATAGCAGCAGCCTCCTACGTGTTCATCAAAGGATTAGAGTAGACTACCTACACAATAATACAACGCCATGCAGGACTATGCAACAATTCTGAACGATGCCGACTCTCTAATTTAAAGTTGATATATTAATATCTGAAACATTGTTTCACTTACAGAGTGCGATAGGGATGCAGGCTTTGGGGCCAGTTGTTCTTCCTCAAGAATTGCGTAGTCACTGTACGTTCCACGTGTTGCAGTCGGATGTAATGCTCCGAACACTGGGTCTCCCACACGAAAATGTCTCACATTGCTCCCTACTGCCGTGACTTCACCACTCACATCCCGACCCAGCACTAGAGGCAAGAGTGGCTCAAACAATGACCGCCCGTACCCTTCCCTCATCTACACAAAAGTCCCAGGTAATTGAGTTCAGTACAACATGAAGTTATCCGCATTCAAGAAGGCCGCCATCGATATGTCCAAACAGTGCTACTTGTCACATAAGATCGCCCAGCTGTAACGCCTAAGCAATGTGAAATGTAAAATTACAAAACAAACACAGGAACTACATGGGAACGACATAAGCATTGACATTAAATCATCAAATCTGAGCACAGTAGCTCAACCCACTACTCTAGGAAATACAGCAAGAAACGAACACAAACAGAGAGTGGATTTAAATCCACACGCTTAACCATGAAAATACTCCAAAAAGCAGAGACAATCCTTACACTTCCAGGCATTGAAAATAATCTGCAATTTGAATAAATTTAGGGTGCAAGAAAAAGAGGTCAAGAACGCATACCCGCATATCCAATGGATTGACTCCCACTGCATGCGTACGGACCAACACATCAGATGCGCCCAGCTCTGGAAGTACCGAATCATCTCGTACCTGCAGGACCTGCCAACGACAACATTAAACTTCGTCAGTCCTAAATACTATACAAGGTCTCTCAACTAGGTGCATCAAAACCTAGAGCTGACTTTGAGCTAGTACTCCCTCAATGTAATTCACCACTGCTAAGAATCTTCGTAACCAGAAACGTACCGCAATTTCATTCAGTAACGATTGTCCATTCATTAAAATCTTTTTCTAAAATGAATTCGAGCGATTTGAGCTCCAGACACATCGACCATGCTTTAGGGTTTTGCAAAACACGCCATAATATAGAACTGAGACAAGGATGCCAGATTAGAAAACAGTAAAACCCCAATCCCCCCCACAAATTTAGGTCAAGCACTCACAAATCCAAAATCATCGGCATTCAAAATTCACTGGCAGTTCGATGAATGCTCTGCAATGACACGTTGTTTACATTCCACAAATTCGAAGAAACGTTATACCTCCGGCCCTCCGAATCGAGGCAACACTATAGCTCGGCATGTCGTCAGAGTCCGATTGCCAGAGGAACCCACTGCAGCTCCCCAACGCTGAAGCGCCACGACCAGCACACGATGCTTCGGCATTCTGCTTGGCCCAACGAACTTCCCCTTCCTCCTACCTCTTGCTCATATCCGTTTCCTGTCTTCCAGTTCCAAAAACTTCAAATAGAAATCACACCCTAAGTGCCACCATGACCACTGATCTTCGAGTTCAAACTTTCATAAGCGTCATTTCGCCTTGCAACTGAAATCGTAAGGCAGTTTCAGCTCAACAACAACACTACCCAGCTGATGGAAAAACAAAGACTACTGAATTGGGTCACTCCAGAACCGGAAAATAATAACAATACGAGCAATACCAAGCTCGAAATGCAAGGGACTGCGGTGAAAGGGGATCCAAGTTTCAAACTAGCCATCGCTCACTGCGACAATTGTTGGTTTGGGCTGCGTGGGAGATGGAGATGGTGAGGGAGTACAACAGAAAGGATACACACTGACGTGGCATGGATCGGAGGTGCCCCGTCATTAGCATTCATGGGATTGCAGTGTTGACCAGGGCTTTTTTTTCCTTTTTTATGAAGTTCCAAAGTGGCTACAATATAAAATGTTAAAGTGGTGCTCCATATCTCAACATTCATCCACATATTGGTTAGAAAATACCACACTAGCACATGTCGATGATTATGTTTTCATTCATGATCTAGAAATTTTATCCACAATTGTTTTTATAATTCAAAGTTTTCTAAAAAAAAATTCACATTTTTTGCCATTTTATACCAAAATTATTTTTTTCTATTAAAATCTAGCACCATAAAGCCAAATAAAAAGCCATGGTATTGACGAAGGTCAAGCTGGAGCCTAGTCATTGAGGTAGGATCACTTATTAAGGTGAAGGCACCTATAACTAATCAAAGAAGCAATTATGAACATCATCTGGAGTAGTGCAAGGCAAAGAAAATATTTTCAAAGGTGCAATGATAGAAATGATAGGGATTGCAAACATATTGGTAATTTTATCACTAGAACTAAAATTACTATGAATTTTGAAAGGCAAAAGTTGGTCTAGACCCATGTCCAATGTCTAGAGTCTTCCAATTCTAATCATTCAAAAACTAATTTCTACTTTCTTACTCACTATTTTGGGAGATGTGTCATGAATATATTAGTTTCAACCTTGAAAAGGAGAAAAATATCCATTCCAAGCTTCAGTTGGAAATTTGTTCAAATTTTATAGGAGATGGCTTGAAAACAGTTCGGGCATTAAGAACTGCCCTTATAGACCTGCCCGAAATAGTGCAAAGGACAGTTCATATGGAAGAAACTCTATGTGGTGATAAATTGTGGTCCTATGTGCATGATTTTAGAGTTCTCATCAAGTAAAAGGGGTGACTAGAATGTGTACTCTTCACTCATAAATGAGGTTTTAACTAAGATACTTTGAGCTAAATCTGAAGTGTAGTTAATGGAGTGCAATAAAATCTTATTAATAGTGGGGAGTGAATTGTGAAGTAATGACTCATCATCCTTTTTCATGTGCAGTGTAGACATGCCCATGGTGTCATTTTTGACATCAAGTGGACACATTAAGGACTCACATGAACAACCTAAGCATCATATTTATCACTTTCTGGACTCACTTGTTCTATTGAAAGCCATGTTTTCATTGATTATTGGTGGAGCCTATGAGCATAAGTCGCGACCTACATCCCTTCCACTTTGAATAATCGTGTCGAATTCATGTACAATAAAAAAAATTGATAAAAATTACCACTGATGTATTCTTCATTTTTCATCCTACCAAAAAATTGAGATAAATAGTTCCAATTACAAATTTCTTCAGAGAGGGTTGTTTTTCCTTAGATGGACGCTTTCTAAGCCTTCTACCTTAGTTGGAGTATGTGGAGAAGAATAGGGTCTCCACTTCTTCACCAACAATGAAAACAATTGATGAATTGACCAGAACAAAGTTTTGAGGAAATTTTTTTTTGAAAAAAAACATTATTTTTACTCCAATCTGGCGTGGCCAATGGCCTACCACATAGGATTGCAATTTTATTAATTAAAAATTTTTTATATAAAAAATAATTAATTTGAAAAAAAATAAAATTTGTTCTATTCAGCATTGTTCACTGCTGAATTCAATTCTAAGAGGGAAGACAGAGGCCTTCTAGAGGGGCCATTCTTCTCTACGTGATAGTTGCACCCTACATGTTGGATATGGAAGCCTAGTTGGGAATGGGTGCCTTCACCTTACCATACATGTTAGCAAAATGTGCCCTAAATCCAATAAATCAAGAGAATATGTAGATGTTAGTTGCACAATTGATTCAATATAAAAATATTGAAATTTGGGCTTGGATTTGAAAAATGAACTACTTAATTTCTGAAGAGTTTTGATGCATTTTGATCACAAACTATCCCAAATTACCCTTTTCTAATCAATGCTAAAATCTTTGCTCTTTTGGTATTTTGTTGGATTTAACCATAGGATCTCTTAGATAAATTTTCAAAGTATACCCTACTAGAATTTTACAGTGAAAAACCTTACCTACTACAAGATTATGATGCTTGAACTTCAAAAAAAAGTATTTTCAAATCTTCCCAAATGATTAACCCCTAAGAAAGCAAATATTTACTATGTGAATTATGAATGTTTTCAAGAGCTTAATGCATGAGCTATAGGAAGTGGACGAAGTACATTCAAGTATGTTGAACAAACATTTTGTTTTTTCTTCAACAATGCAATTAGTGTGGTCACTTGGTGCTTCATGATTATTGGGCATGGCTCATAATGAATTTATTCAAGGATCGAAAGAATGGGAAAACTTGCAAAAATGAAGGTCTAATATCTAGATTAAATTCATGTTATAATTTATTTTGCTAAGAAAGCATAAAATCTACGTCCATCTTTCTTCCAAGGACTCTTAGAGGATAAGTTTCACCTTTCAAACTTTTTTATCTAGAAATGTGTACATCCAACAACTTTCAACTCTCTAAGATATGATGATGAAATAAATTGGGAATACTTACAAGAAATTAAAAAAAATATATTTCATATTCATGCCTAAATACATAATTAAGACTACTAAACTGTTGAGATTAATTTGAGTTATAGAATTGAAATTTTTTTATCCCAATGTTTGTATTCTTAGAATAAACAAGTAAGTTACTCCCTATGTCCCCAAATAAATCCAAGGTATTCAAATATACTTGTCCCAAATTAAATTTGGTATGGTTAAAGAAATCAGCCCTTCACAACTTGATCAACAACAACTGGAGTTAGATGGCACACCTTGAAGGAAAAGGCTTTGCAAATAATATTATATAGCAATTTGATCCTTGCAAACGCAATTGAAAATGCAACAAGGCCATATTCGTTATATTGAGACTTTTCACAAATTTTGAGACAAAATGCTAGTTATTGAAAAATTCATTTAAAAAATTAGGAATTGAAACCAAAAAGAAATAATGCTCAAATAGTGATCCTATAATGAAATTCTAAAAGTTGGTGTTGTTATCTATTTATAAAAAAATACCAGTAAAGAGATAAAACGGTTTATCCTCGAGTCGAGGATAAAATTGAGACTGCGAAAGGTCTCAATATAACGAATATGGACTTCAACCTCTAACCAACCAAAAGCAAATAAATCAATCCACAATCGTATAAAAATTGTTACTAACAAATCTCTTGTTGAGAATTTCCTAGGGTGGAATCACAAACATTGTCAGAACTAAATACAAAGTACATCAATAGATGTTATTGCACCAATGTTGCTCTGTAAATGATCAAAACTATTACCATTGGAGTAGTTCCCAAAAGGAGGAAAATTTGTCACTTTTGATGTTTGTTTTCAATATGCATTGTTCTACTATTCACTTCCATTCTTTCACACCTTGAATTGTGGGGTTTACTAGAAGCTACAATAACCATGCAATCCGGCTATAAAATAGGAGCAACTCACACATTAATCTAGTCATTTCTAGGAAAATTGAGATTTATTTCAGGATTGAGAGAGTACATCTTCAATTTTTATTTGTTCTAAAACAATGTAAATTGAGTTCAAAAAATGACCTCAAAGTTAAATTTTTACTAGAGATTCCATAATTTCTTGCAAACTAAATCTCCTCTTAACTTTCATCTAGTTAAACCTTAAAGGACAAACTTACCCAAAGGGCATAGTTTTAGGACAAATTTGAATTTCGTATAGTTCTTGATTTTAAATGTATGCCTTGGAGCTTGAATAAGAAAATGTAGTTCCAATAATCTACTTTTTATTTTTTTTAATTTTTTTTCAAAATTTTCAAAATTTTCACTTTTGTAACCCTTTGAAGGTAGCATTTTGAAAGCTTAAAATACACCACTTTTGAACTTTTCTATTGAATTTCTCTTAGTGTGAGCTCAAGGAGTAAACCAATTACATCACAATGTTAATCACTATCATCTCCAATTTTGATCAAAATTTCATATTATTTTATGCATTTTGTAATTACAATGATTTTAAAAAAGAAATTACTTTAAAAAATGATATATAACATCATTTCAAATGAATGTTTTTATTATGAAAAAATGAAGTTAAATTTTTTTTGTATATATATATATAAATTCATGAAAAAAACATCAAATTTTTGAAAAGTGGATTTTAATATAGAAAAAACTAATGAAGATTGACCAAATGGGAACATAGAATGTCCATTGATAGGTTAATCAAAATAACTTAATCAAAAAAAATTTACATTTATGTATTATAGCATTATTTTAGGAAAGGTTAATTTGGGTCACTTTTTGTCCAAAATGATTTAGGGTTAACCCCTCAAGGACTAAAAGGACACAATGTGTATCCCTCAAATTTTTAATGGCTAATTCTTGGTAGGGTGAAACAAATCTTAATATTTTGTAAAGTAGGATCTTGTAGAGTAATAAGTTGATATACTTGTTGCATTTTTTTATTTTCAAAATTTCAACAAGAGAAGTATTTAAAAATTTATTTTAAGAAAAGTTGTCTAATAGAAAAATGTAGCATATATAATTTTACCCAATAAAAGGAATAGTAGGAATGGAAAAAAATATTTTTTGTAGCATTTCTAATTAGTCTTTACTTTGCACATACAAACAAGGTCTAGGGAAAAAAACTTAATTTGTATTTTTAAAAATACAAGGTTCAACATGGTGTGATTAAGAACACAAAATAATTAGAATGATTCCAATTTTTTTGAAGATATTTGAAAAAATATGCTAATAATATCAATTGTTAAATTTCAAAAATTGACACACAAATAAATTTTTCATTTTTTTTATAGGATCCAATTTAGTTTGTTTTGGCTTCCTACTCCTTCTATTTGAAAATATGTAAAAATTTGAGAGAGTTTTTTATTTATCATTTAAAAAAAGAAAAAATGATACATTTACCTTAGAGTACAATAAATTTTTTTATTGTGTCAAAAAGCATTATTCATCTTCTTATAATTTTTCTTTCCCTAAAGTTGTGTTTTTTATCCATAAAGTTGATCATCCAAAATTGTTATAATCTAAAAATCCAAAGGTCAATATTTCCAATATTTAATTCAATGCGTACTAGACAAAGTAGTCTTTACTTTTGTATGGTTAAAATTAAAAATTTCACGCACATCCATGTGCAAAAAAGCACCAAAGTGGGACAACTCATTGAAAAACTCCATTGTCAAAAAGTTGTTAGGCCTTGAGGGGTTAAATGTGACTTTAAAGGATAACTCTAATGTTGCACAAACTTCTAGATTAGAACTAAAGTTTGACTACAATCAAGTCTTAACATTATGATCTAAATATTTTAGCTACAAGAGATGAGTGAAATGACCATTATGGATTCTTTCATTTGCTTATTGTTTTAGTAATTACTCATGCTTCTAGGCTCCTAAAGCACTACACTTCAAATGATCATAATAAATTCCTATGTCTTTTGGATAAGTGCAATTTCATCTACTATTACCTTTTCTCTCATTTGTCAAGGGTTGAAGTAGTACAACATTATATAAATGAGCAATAGGCTTGGGAAGGTATTATGCCTCCCTACATGCTTGGGAAGGACTTATTAGTTAATTTAAAGGACTGGAGTTGGCAAAGGAGCCATATAAGAAAATTTTGTTCACATCAACCTCCAAAGTTCCATGACTATCTTTTCACTGAAAATGCTCCAAAACTGCCATTTTTTGTACAAGTACCAAAGTTTTGAATTTTTTTTTAATTTGACACATGCAACCATAGGATTTTGTACTATGTTGACTTGAGAATATGTGGTAAAATTTTTAAAAATTTCCAACTCGTGGATTGCAAGATATAAGCATTCAAATTCATTGAAATCATTTTTTTGGCCTTGCAAAAAATAGGGCAGCAGCACTTTACAAGCTCACTTTTCTATGAAAAAATGTCCCAAATGGTGGTGCTTCTTTGGATTCTTTTTCCTAGACAAGTTGACCACATGCTTGAAAAATTTTAGATCATTTGGAATTGTACAACATATAGGAAAAAAATAGTAAGTAGACAATAGTAGAGAATGATTCAAAATACTAAATTATGAAGAATTTAATTATGGAATTGAAAAATGACAATCCCAATGGTTGCAATGTTGTAATGAATAATCTACATCCTATGATTTTATTATCTTCCAAAAAGATTGAAAATTGAGTAAGATAAAGGACTTTAAAGCTTATTTTAGAGTAAAGAATCCATATTTGCCCGCAAACAAAAATCTTCATAACTTTTGACTCATTGATCGAAATGGAATGATTCAAAGTTTTCCACGTATGTATAACTCTAGAAAACCAATTTCAAATTTTTGTTTTTGAAAAAAAAGACTTTTTCTAATCTACCTTGATTGCCCATTTACAAAAAAAGTAATATATTAGGCCATAACTTTTGACTCATATTTCCAAATGTCATGAAATTTAGTGCATATGAAAGATATTTCTTGTCCCACCTTCTTTTAAAATTTGGGCCAAAAATATAGAAATCTCCAGTCACATGTACTTGCCCAAAATTGCTATGTAGCCAAAAAATACATGATGGTCCTTTCGGGGTTAAAATTTTGCTTTTCAAGGATGCAAAAGGGACCAAGCCTCATTGGTACACAATGTTATGTAGGGTTTAGAAGATATGTTCTTCAGTAACAAATTATAGAGTACAATGAAAAATATAAAGATATGCAAAAACTTTGGATTCATGAGAATGAACTTTTGGAAAATTGAAACGCTGATTTCGGGGTAACATACAGAGTGCATTGCTAATCGATCTCCATTACTTTTACTTGACACTGCTTATTTTCAATACCCTCTTGAACCAGTGATGACATTCTTGGAAGTTCTTAAATACACCTGGGAAAGGCATTCATCAAATAAAAATAATAATTCAATCACTCTAGTGAAGAACCAGCCTAACTCTGGTGACCATATCCACGTCGTTAAACACCGCGTGTCAAGGCAATTTGCTGTACGTTCGACACTGCAAGTGCCAACTAGACGCTCCAAAACATTCGTTTGCCACGAATAACAAATAATTTATTGAAAACAAAATCTCCAGGAAAACCTCAAAATCTTGCCACAAAAATGTTGCAGTAATGATAATCATATCTGACGAGACATCTACTAACTGCGAGTGAGAAAGCAATATCTAGGCTATAAAAATGGCTTACTCATCAAATGATCCTGGAAGGAGTTTGATGCCTGAGGTACCCACATCCACTACGCCATTGTTTCCAGAGTTGGAAAAAAATCTCTTTGTGCCTGCACGGCATGAAATCAGGAACAGCATTTCAAATCTCGGGCTAACCGATACTGTATCAAGGATTCTGTAATATACATGAATCAGCAGAAAACAAATTACAAATGTCGGCCTTGATTCAAGGAAATCTGACATTTCAGATCGAAATTTTTTCTTAAATCTATTAAACAAACTCACTTAACATGAATGAGACTGTCTCTAAGGCTTAAGATGCTCCACTGAGATCCATCCTACAAAAGGGAACCCCTGCCAATGAAGCTAATATTCACTCATAAATACGGTCTGAATCTAACAGACTTTCAACTAGCTTCTCAAGCGATTGCTTCTCAAGAATGTTCTTTAAGAATGCGAGTTCTTGCATATATTTCAAAGAACTCAGCTAGGAAATTAATCTCTTCCAGCGGGTAAAAATGTTGTACCTGCAGGGATGATGCGAGAGGGAGAGAGGATTTCAGCGAAGGAAGAGTTTGAGGATTCTGTGCCAAGCTTGCTTTGAATCCAGCCCTTTCTTCCATCAAACCCATCAGTAATTACCCAAGTGTTGTTGAAACCTAATGCGGACAGCGACTTAGCTATAACCTTGGAGGTCTGTCCGTTCCTGCCAGTCATGAACACATGGAGTCAGAACAATTGAATGAAACTCTGCTAAAATTCTGCTGCATGAATGTGCTAGTGTTGGAGACACCCAACTAATTGGTATTCATAATTGTCCAACAGAGAGTCCTTCGAAAAAGTCATAAGTTCACGGAATAGGAATGCTCCAAGAGCAAGATGCAAGGAGACGAGGCTCACGAATCTATAATGACGAGCCTGGAGCCCTTGTTGATTCTTTTCAAGGATGCAATTTTGATGGCAGTAATCTCCGCTTCGACCTGGCGAATGTTGCGTAGTTGCCCCCGCACCTTCCCTGTCACCTCCTCAATTCTGTCTCCAGCCAAAACTCAAACGCCAAAAAGAATCAGAATTTACACGAAACAGACATGTGAGGGGGCAACTTCTACACTTTTCGGTGACATTTATCAAAATGTTCAAAGTAAGGGATAAGCAAACTCACGGCATAGGGACGAACTTGTTCTTGGCATTCCTTGGCAGACTTGGGAGACCAGACTTGGCCTTCTCCTTGTCACTTCTCACGTCAACGAGAGTGTAGTCTTCCTTTGACAGAAGGTCTAGTGCCTGGAGTGCTGTGAGCTCACCTGTATGTTCCACCAACATGTCAAAGACGTACTAAACTGACCAACAAAACAACACCCTCACATATCCTCTGCGTACAATTTGAAGTTTCAATCTCAGTTTTTTTGATACTGAAAAATATGTCAGCATCTATCTGTCCTCATCTACAAGACATGGGAATTCCTAAATTCGGGATATAGGTCTGTCAAACAAAGTGTTCGTGACCAAATCACAGATTTTACTGCGACTATGGCTATGGAGAACTTACCCTTGAATCCCCGAAACGAGTAGGCCACACTTGAAAGTAGAGAAGGGGCTAAGAAATACAGAATGAGCAAGGCTCCGGCTCCCGTGGCTAAAACGAGAGGATCTGAGGACACAATGTTTTCAAGAGTGCTTGAAATCGTTGGCTGAGCACCTTCTATGTACTTCTCAGCTTGTCCGGCTGCCTCGCCTGCGACAGTCACAGCTGTCTGCGAGAGACCATAAGTTTTAAAAATTAGGTCAGTACACAAGTGTTCAGAATCACAAATCACATGCCACACCAAACTTAACTGAATTAGATCAGCGCTGCATAGAAGTCTTCGATTCCGATTACCCGAGTCGTGATTCGTGAGGACAGGCAACATAGGGCAGTAGAACAATTAATTTAGAAATGAAGTATCAAGACAATCGAAGGGATTGTTTTATGGGTGTTTTGCGTTACCTTGGCAGCATCCAGGACAGGCTTGGTGTCGACACCATTGTTCTGGAGAGCTTTCTCCGCCTGCCTCTCCAGATCAGTTGCAATAGGGAATACGGTTTTGTATGCGTAGTCAGCAGACTGCTGAACGTATGGTGTAGCAACATCCACAGCAGGTTTCACAGTAGAGAATACTTGCTGAAACACATTCTTGGCTATGCCAAAGGCGTCCCCTGCTACTGTTTGAACCTGAAATCTCCAACCCAATTTCCAAGGGCAATGTGCAGGGATTACTCAAAACATTTGAGATTGGATTCTTCCGGAGCATCTACATTAAAGTAACAGATTCAAATTGAATTCTCGCTGATTGAGTCTAGCCGCATCTTGAATTTTCTTCACCAATCATGAAACCCTAACCTGGGCTGTTTCCTCACTATACAGAGCAGGCATTCCCACAAGTAGCACTAGAAGGGAACTTTAAGCCTTAATTGAAAAAAGAGATAGGCAGCGACAACTTCACTGAGGAGCTTTCTCACCTTCGACAAAGTGCCCGTGATGTTTGTAGCCGTGAGAGCGTTCGCTGCACCGGCATCGGCCACTACAACAAGGGAGGTGATGGTCGCAGGCGCCGCAACTGTAAGCTCGTCCTTCAAGGAGGCTCTAACTCTGCTTGACAGAGCGGGGAGAGGTGCTTTCGGAAGCTTCTTCGAGATTCTGAAGGACACGGAAGTGTCAAGGTTGCCTGCCAATGCGCCATTCATGGCGGTCACCTGCATCGCCCTCATTGCTTGCGCCATTTCGGTCTCTTCCCCCTCGCGAGACTGAGAGAGAGCCGCTGAAGAGCTTCGCCCAGTTCGCAATTCTGCAGTTCAATGCACACGTACCCGAAGACAAATCGTCAAACCATGCAACCCACGGCACCGAGGGAATCTCCTCACGCAACCACAGCACATCTAATCTATTCAAAAGAACACTAGCCGAGGAAAAACCCGGCATTGCGAGGGACGAGCTCAACGTTCGCGAACCTTGACAGAGCTCCGAAGCACTCAACAATCAGGGCAAGAGAATTGAACAAAAAAGTTATTACCAAACCAAAGCCGATTCTGAGCTGACGGTACAGGATCACTACTGTACTACCGGTACTACACCACCACCCAGTCTCGAGATTGTGGTCGATGATTGGAGATCGAATTCGTGGTGGATGCACTCATCAATCAACAGCTTCTAGATGCCCTCACTGTAACAAGAATTCACAAAATTTAGTGAACCTGTGAAACAACGCCACGTGGCCAGGAGTATCCACATCCAGCCAGCGGCTTCTGCAGCATGAGCTTGACGAATAAATTAAGTTACAGAGGAACCTGTCAACGTAAACCAGGCTGCCCGTGTAATAACTTTACGCTTTACTGCGAGGATATAGTGTATTTAGTGTGGCTAAAGTCGGTGTGGGGTCCGGGATCAAAGTATAGCGGAATCTGCAACGAATGACAAATCCGGCATCATCGTCGGCGCTTAAATGCCCACCAGCGAGATACCTTCGATCACTCGTCGTCTTCACCTCCGAAATGGAACAGACGGCAGCTGGTGGGCTGCAACTTGCAATGGCAACCACTATAAGCGTGCGGAACGATCGGTACAGTAACCCCATGTGCTCAGAGTCCTGCCTGCCCAAGAATATTGCGATCGCCACTACTGTCGACCGAGCTTGCTCTATTCCAACAGTGTACCCACCAGCTTCAAAATTCGAGACACCGCCACGAGCGACTGAGGTAAGGCTACGCATCAATGCGTCGAATTAGACACTTCGTTCACAGTCACTGATTGCCTGTCTAAGGAGCAGTGCTAGAGATTGTGTTGCCTTGGTACAGTTCATGCGTCTCCGTGTTGCACATCTTGGTCAAATGTCTTCGGCGAGACCATTTTCAAATTTGCTTGCTTGCAAAGCCATCGAAAGTTGCCTTGCCAGGCTGTCTTTCGAAAGAACTAGCTTATATATAAACAAAACGGAATGTTTTGAGGGTGAGATGCCACCAGTTTAGATCAAAGAATAGCTAGAGAAAGTTGACGGTCTCGATCTCTGTCGTGCTGCATTGTCTGCGGCCGCTTCCGCTTCCTTCCCACCGCCGACTCCCTTCCAGTGCGTGCCGTGCAGATCCAAATCCATAGCTGGGACATCGACAGTCATTTCAGAACTTCGATCAGCTTGCAAGGGAAGTGAATCGATTCCAACTCATGGATTCTAGATTCCACTCGGTTGCCGAGTGTACGTGGACTGAGTGTGATTAAGCATTTGCACTGGCGCATGGGTACGAGACTACGTGTGGTTGCAGAATGTACGGGGACTGAGTTTGCTTATTATGCTTTTGCACTGGCGTCTGGGTGACAGGCCTGAGTGAGTGGTCGACTATTGGGTGAGCTAGCATGGGGTGCAACTGCTCTAAGACCCCTCCGCCGCCGGAGTTTCAAGGTGCGGTGGGCACTTGGCGCGGCTTGAACAGCGAGGGCGCCACCGTGACGTTCGTGTTGTTCGGCGAAGGCACCTTCTTCTACGGGCGGGAGACGGGGACCAGCAAGGTGAGTATGCAGGGCCCCATCAACTCCTGGAGCGGCGGCAGCTTCGACAGCAAGCCGTGCTGCTTCTGCTCGTGGCACTTCGAACTGGAGAAGCCCGTGGACGGCGCCGAGCAAGGCCTCACCATGGTTGTCAATGGCGTGCAGCTTGCCTACGCAGGACTCCCCTCCACGGCTGCCACTTCCTAATTTAAAGCCAGACAGCCAGACTCGGACCTGCCTTTAATTCCTCGTGCTTGCACCCCATGATTTATTCCAGAGGAATCAATTTGAAAAGTCATCTTCATTTTGTTGGGAACCTCTCCTTGTAACCCCCTCTTTGGCCCACATGGAATCCATGCCAATTCGTTCTCTAGACG
Organism: Straminergon stramineum; assembly: GCA_963920665.1. Classification (NCBI taxonomy): domain Eukaryota; kingdom Viridiplantae; phylum Streptophyta; class Bryopsida; order Hypnales; family Calliergonaceae; genus Straminergon; species Straminergon stramineum. The sequence continues at coordinate 1,507,403 of OY987269.1, read as the reverse complement.
GCATTTGAAGTCTGGTTCAACTTTGTTTTTGCTACATGGAATCCATGCCAATTCGTTCGGTATATATTTGTAGACGAACCGAAACACAGAAGATGCACAGTATTATGGGGTCGTCCTATAAGCGACCTGGAGTGGGATTCGAACGTCCTAAGAATCTAGAATACCAGCACACGCAGGCCTCCGTCTCTATCACGTGCAAGTGAAGTTTGTGTAGGAATCAAGCTCTGATTGCTGTAAACAATACTTGATTTCTGAGTGCAGAACTGGAAAACAAAAGCATTTCATGTCATTCCGACGGGCAATTAAGTTTAACAGATTTAGTTGGTGATCCTCGACAGCGTCATCAAATTCAATGAATCATAACGAATCGTATTCGAAAATATTATCAACTCATGTAGACTGATCGTACAGAGAGTGAAACAAGTTACGGGGAAGTCATGTCTCATTGCTGTGCTAAGATGATAAACTGATTTTGTCCATTTATGAAAATGGTCATAGGAGGACGAAACAAAGGCTTGTCCTATGACAAAAGAAATCACCAAACAGAAATTTGGAACCCCACCATGGCTTCAGTAATGTGGAGACCATTTTGTAATGACCATCTTGCAATAAGTGACTTCAAAGGCGTCCACATGGCTAACTCCAAACCACTGGATTTTCACTCTTGGTAGGAAATCATTTTGTTCACTCTGAAGTCTGAACGGATATTTGGTGAAAATTCCGGTATTCCACCAACTTAGCACTTTTCAGTTTAGATCATGTGGTCTGAAATCTATACTAGTCCTAGACTTTAGGTCTAAAGAGGGAATTGTATGAAAAAATGCCAGATTTCTTATGCCATTCTAATAAAATTTCCCCATTTTGACTCTAGAGGGACAAAGCCTATTGCAGTGGAAGTCACACAAAATGATCACATTTGGGACATTCTTCATTTCTACAATTTCTCTTAAAGTCATTTGTTGAACTCTTGTTGTCATCTACTACATTTCAAGGATAAATTGAAGAAGTTGTGATCCTCAAGTAAGTGCTTCAATAGTAGGGTTTCCTTGTGTTGTACAATCAATACAATGTTATTTGTCCAATAATAATTGTAGCCCTCACTATCAATAAGTAGTTAGAGCCATGTTGGAAACACAAACCTTGAAATCTATACTATTAACATAGACATTTGTTTTGTTTGTTTTGTGACATACACCAAAATCTCCTAAACCATTGGGCCACCGGGGCCACCCTTAGGGAGTGTGTGTGCACAAACTATGTTTTTCACCATTCCAACTCATGGGGCCAGAGATATTGAGTTTCCAAGTTTTATTATACCATAAATTAGAAAATCGTTTTCAAGGAGAGATTATGCCATTGGGATTTCCCTAACCAATGGATTGATGGGGGCCTTTGATATTGTTGGAAAGCCCTCGGGGAGAGTGTTGTACACAAATCAAGTTCCATGGTGTTTAGATTGACGGAGGGACGTATATTAAAGTTTGAAATTCTTTTCAAAAACAAAAATTTGGAAATTGATTGTGATAAGGCTATTGGGCCTATAGGCTCATGGACTAAAGAACACATAGGTGGTTTGTGACATCATGTGGATCCTTTACTTTTACTTCTATTTTATTTCTTTTACTTTTAAATTAGTTGGCACATTATTTTCGTATGTCATTTTTTTTAAAAGAAAAAGTATAAAACACAATTTATAGCACACCTAATATTAATTGTCAATGCTATGGATGATTTGCTACAAAATAAATGGATATGACAAGACATTTAGTCTAGCATTGGCATTTATAAACAACCTTGTAATCATTGTGTCAATGACACAAGGCATACTAGTGACTATGAGTATAAAGTAAAAGTCTAATTGTAAAAGTTAAGACAAAAGAAAATGGAAAACCCCCCATAAAACGTCACTGGCAAACTCATAACAAAAACAATTTACTACCTTACTATTTTACAATTCCATTCTCTAAAATATTTAACCTCTTAAGGAGATTTGGTTGTTCTATATGCAATTTGGAGGTTTGGTTAGGTTCTTACAAAGTCAATTTTGAAGGTGTCTTTCTAAAATTTTGACACAATGTGAGCCACTTCATTGACTCACAATTACATTTTAGAATTAAGGAAATTTAGACAATTTAGATGAAAGTGCAAGTTAGGAACTATTAGTTGAAGAATTTAATCTATAATCATGAACTAAGAACTTTTTTGATAAGTAGCAATGGAAAATCTATAAATCTAGTGTGAATTCTAGGAAATGGAATTATGCAAAAATGATGAGGAAGTCACAGGGAAAAATTCGGACTTTTAAATCAAAAAGACAAAAAGTGAGAATTGGAAATTTATTAAATTAGGCAAATAGTTAAATGTGGACAAATTGGAAGTAAAATACTAAGAGTAGGAAATTGCATTAGAAATAAATAATCAATCATAAATGCAAATTCAAAAAATACAAAACTAATTTATAAAGTTAGAACAATTATGAGGACACTAAGACTATCATAGACACTCTAAAATGAGGAAAAAACAATAAAGTAGTAGAAGTGAAGGTGACTTAGGTAAGATGAAGTTTGACATTAGATTTTCTTTAGGCGTCTAGAAGACCATGAATTTCAAGACCAAGGGGAATGTGGAAACTCTACCACATTAGATATAATCATATATATATATATATCTGTGTGTCTGTGTGTGTGTGTATATATATATTTGATCAAGCACTCACTATAGTATTTTGCCTCCTCCTACTTGGCAATACTAATCTAATTTGGCAGACTAAACTAGATTTGGATGAAAGTAGCCTAACTCACCTAAAATACAACCAAAATTGACAAATACAATGTCCAATCAAGTGAACTACTACAAAACTTTTAAAATGATTACAAATTGGAACTAAGGCACTATCTACAAATATTACTTCACAAATTTATCAAATAGATTTATTACTTACTTATTGGAAAGATTTAGGTTAAGGTTTAGAGTAGTTTCTTGGAGGTGAGAATGGAAAGGACTACTTTGAAAGAGATTAGGAGCATCAAAATGAATTTGAGGATGAAATTTGGTTAGCAAATGCAAGTCCAAGTTACACTTTCAACAAGCCTAGTCTTAGGCCATTTAGTAGAAAATTGAGACAATGGTGGCCATTTTTGTGGAGGAGGGTCTCTTGCTACATAGACTGGGAATAATGACTTTTAGAAAGAAGAACTAAAGTGTCAAGATGAATTGGAAGAAGAAATTCGGTGTGTGGGTGCAAGGCAAAGTCAAGCTTCAAACAAGATTAGTCTTAGGCCATTTGACACCAAGTTTTGTTATACCTAGTATTGTTGGTCTAAATTTTTGTTCAAACAACAATATCTAGCTGAGGCCTTAAGAGCATCTTCAATTGAAACTAGACACTAAAATAGTAATGATAAGAACAATGGCAAACCAAAAAAATAGTTCCCCAATAGGACATGTATCAAGCTCATTACTTTAAAGGGCACATCAAATTTTTGGCTCTAGCATGATAGTTTCTGATTTTATACAAAGCGCAGTAAGCAAGTCAACAATTGTATTAAAAGAGAAACATAATGACAAACACCAAACATGCAACTCCTCCATCTAATTGTCCATCTTTGTGTCTTAGACTAGCAACATAAATAGTTCCAACATGCAAGATGTTTGTTGCTTTTGAATTCTAGGTAACGTAGAAAGGTTGGATCGCCGCACTTGGGATGTGCCTCATTCCAAAAATGTCCATGGAAACAGGTTCATAGTGTACCATTGCAATACTCTTTCATAGGGTCAACATTGAAGATACTCTAAGTTAGTGGGGTAGTAAAAAATTTCCAAGTCCGATACTTCAAATCAAGTTCAATCAACTTCATAATTTAGTTGTAAAAATCCCAAAGTCCCATACCTTAGTCCTATCAAAACTCCAAGTTCAAATTAGTTTTACTAATCCACTCTAAAGTTCCAACCACTCAAATCACCTTCAAATTTTCTTATTTCCTCCCTAAAAAATTGCAATTTCTTTTAACCAAACCCCCATTAATGAGTAACTTCTAGAACTCAAGTTCATTTTTCTTGGAATAGCCTTGTTGTCCAAATCACATATTCATCATTCCAAATTACAAACCAAATCTCAATCACTAGCCATTTAGAATTTGAGATTGCTCCCAGCTTTTAAAGTTTCAAAGTCGAATCATTTGAAAGGAATGGTGTTGGGAGGTGTTGTGGGAGGTAGTAGTAACTTAAGGGTGTTGGAGAGAGCTTGATTGAATGTTCATTCATACTTGGTTTGTAAAAATTGTTGTTAGTGGGTTGAGTGTTTCAGTAAGTTTATTGAGAAAAGAATTTGACCCTTGTTCAACCCTCAATGCACATTGGAAATTGATATACGAAGACCATGCCAAGGTTTATTTAGCACATTTGTAGCTTTTGATATAAGCATTTGCATATTATTATTCAGTATTTATTTAGGAATGTATACAAGTTGTATCCTCCATGGAAGTATTCTCAAAATAAAGATGTATACATTTTGCTAATCTGAAGTCTAATATGACTCTTGCATCTTTCAAGTGTTCTTTCGGACTCCTATTGAACTAATGTTATGAGACAATTAGTCTCACATTACTACCTTAACTATGTGAAAGGTTCTTGTAGAAGCAAAGTAACCAACAATGCGCACGTCTCACAAAGTATGTACTTGAACAAATATGTGAATACAGAAACCTTGATGCGACATGATCACATCTAACATATTTGGATTTTTCAACACTTTTTTTTTTAACGATAATTCTCAAGTGCCTCCATTGCATTGGCTAATATTTGGAGAAACAAGCATGGATAGGTCAAAACATGTCAAACAGAGCTCTATATCACCCTCCAAAATGCAATGTCTTAGAGTGCCTGGGATCCCTTGGTCTAATCATGCTGTAAACTAGCCCTTTGACTATTCAGGATTTAGGACATCCCCAATCCTGTCTAGAATTTGTTTTGCTAAATATAGATCTAACTTTTCATTCTTTTGGATTTAGAAGTTGAAATTTCCATAGTTGAAAGCACATTCAAAAGTATTTTGCATAAGTACAAGAAAAACTCAAATTTAGACACTAGACAAAGGAAATGAAATACTTTGTAAACTAACAAAAAGAAAATAATTATAGTGGTGTTTGGAAAATGCACTTTACACTCCTAATTGGTTTGAAATGTTCATTGCCACTTCCCTTAAGGGAGCCGACCCCTTACTAATCATAGACCTAGTCTAGCAACATAGAGTGGAGTAATTTCAATCAACAAGTGATTAGCAATAGTTAATGTTGGCACAGTTCCCGAGCAGTTCGTGGTGCATTATAATTGGCTACAAGACTCTCAAATTTGGACCCAACCCTTTTTGGATTTTGCACCCAACCCTTGGTCGAAAAGAGGAAGGTCTATATGGCCAATATGGGTAGAATAGAATCTTCAGCTTAAAAATTCGTAGTAATTATTTTGTGAGGAAAAAAAATCTGAAAAATTATGAAAACCTTATGAACTCTATTTCTGCTCATGGGAAAAATTTCTCCATTGTTGAAACCTCCCTTGTAGTATGTGTATCTGCTTAAGTGGTCAGAAGTGGGTTGGTTCCCTTATAATTTTTTTGTCTTTTAGCTAGTTTATGAAGTGGTTTATTTTCATTATCTACTGTCGAAATATAAGTTTTCTTGTACTAGTATGCAAAATACTTTCAAATGTGCTTCCAACGATAGAAATTTCAACTTCTAATTCCAAAACAATGACTGAAAAGTTAGATCTATATTTGTCGGGGCAAATTCTAGACGGCTGGATTGGGGCTGCTCTTAAGTTAGGGTCGAGGCGATTAGGTCAGAAGTTTGAATGGGACAGGGAGGGTCGTTTTTCCGTCGGTCCTGGAACCTCCGCCAACGGTAACCGTGTCGGAGGAGTGTGCCAGTGGAACCCTGGCCGCCTCGCTCACCTCGCCGCCATCGCCACTACCGAGGCCCAGCCCTCAATTCCCTACTTATAATGCCCCCATCGGACCCATTTCCAACCCGCTGCAAACCCTAGCTTGCTCGTGTGAGCCCAGATCTTTGTCCGTTCTCTTAGGTTACGGGGATTTTGTCTTCGAAGATCTGCTGCAGCTGCGTGTTTTGTGACAATGGAGGGCCACGAGAGGCAAGACGGCGTCGTGGAGGAGCGAGAGCCGCCGAGGCACGGAGAAAGGAAGCGGCGGGACAGGGACAGGGACGAATCGGAGCGGCCGCGGAGGGACAGCGGTGACGACGGGGAAAGGAGGCGCGACAGAGAGAGGGAGCCCCGACGAGGGCATCAGCATCGTGGAGGGAGTCGGAATCGGGAGTCGAGGGAGCGTGGAAACAATCCGAGCTCCAGTTACGATAGTCTGGCCAGCACGGATCGGAAGAAGAAGCGGATCGAGGAGAAGGCGAAGCAGGCTAGCACGATCTTCGTTGGGGACTTGGATCCCGACACCACGGCGGAGCAGCTCACGGGGTTATTCTGCAAGTTCGGAAGTGTCGTGAGCTCGAAAATCAAAGAGAATCATTGCTACGGGTTTGTGACTTTCGAAAAGAGGGAGGCTGCGGAGACGGCCATTGCTACAGGGCAAAATCCCGATGGCATTGAGTTGATAAACGGCAAGCAGGTGAGAACTTTGCTTTTTCAATGGGAGCTCTGAATTCTTATTGACTGGAGAAGTGAGGGTTTAGGACCCAGGGTTTGGGTATGATGTTTGATTTCAGCAAATTCTCTGACAGATTTGTCGAGAACTGGATACTTTTGTTTCAATCATATCTTTAGAATCATCTCGCTGTACGAGCACGGATTCCAGGAGGCCTCTTTTTAATCCCAGCCTTGCACAGAAATGCTTGTCTGATTCATGGGAGGCCTACAGTTAATTGGAAGTTTCGCTGACAGCACCTCTCTTTACTGGGTGTCATCTGATAGTAACTTTACAGATATGTACAGTGACTGATTCGGCCTGCTTTTTCCTACTAATAATTTCAATTCATCTGTAGTCAGTGGCCTTCTTAATCCCAGCCTTGCACAACAATGCTAGTCTGATTCATGGGAGGCCAACAGTGACATGGAAGTTTCGCTGACAGCATCTCTTTTACTGGGTGTCATCTGATAGTAACTTCTCAGACATGCTCTATGTTTTCCCGACTGTGTTCTGTCTACTTTGCCCTTTTCTGTCCAGAGGATTGAATAGTTTCACCGTCTGTGCAGGTTTACGTGTCATGGGCACTTGGTTCTCTCCCAGAATGGAAAAAGGGAATCGGAGGCTTTGTTGTATCTCCTGGGAAGGACTTGTTACATGGTCACAGGTCACGCAAAGGTGTAGTGAAGCCGTCTGTATTGGCGGCTGCCACAGCTGCAGCAGCCGCCAAGGCCAATGCAGTGCTCGCATCTACGGACAAGACCTCTGCAATGGAAGCCATGAACGAATACAGAGGAAGAGCTATCGTAGCTTATGACGATCTCTTGTGAACTTCCTATTTGTCATCCATAGGTTGTGATCTTGGACTCTGGTCTTAATTGATTGGGCATTCATATATCACCGCCCAGGATAATTCCTGGCACGTATGTTGCAGCTGTAATTTATGGACTGATATATCCCCTAACGAAACTGTAGAACATTGTACAAGTAGCTGGAACCTATCCATGTATACCGTCGTCATTTGAACCTTATTGATAACAGATATCTTGGTGATTGGATCCGCGGGAAAATATAGAAGCAAGCAAAGCTGGAGGAAGGGGAGGTTAGATTTCGAAGCAGGTTGGTTCAATCTTATTCGAACTGTTCTGACCTCCGACCATGGCTGCCAGAAGAGAAATATATAGATGTTTCGACATCTGCAATTGTAGTGATGCGGATGTTGGAGCTGTATGGAAGTTAAATTTATCTCACAATTTTATTTAGTTACAGTGCATTGGGCATTGAGTTACTGCGCTGTGTTTCGCTGTGCTCAATTAAAGCTTCAACTGACCACAACCTGCCTGGCAGAGTGGTACAGTAGACTCAGTACCTGTGTAGGATAAGAATCTTCTATGCAGTCTATCTGGATAGACCAGTATACAATGATTTCTTCGACATGAAATTTAATTATCGGAGCTCTTCGTTTTGTGCATCCTGCGATGAATTCTACATCCCTTAAACGAAAGATGCCTCGGTTTCGCAGTGACCATGTATTTTGCGAACTTTCTCAGAATCACTGCAGACTTAGCTTCTGTGAACCAGTGATCCCAGAACGGGTTCAGGGAAATTAGCAAAATGTTCATTTTTGGAAGATTATTTTGAATTTAACACTTCAGGCGTGAAATTAAGTAGCAACTGAGCGCAATTTAGCCAGTTTTGGGATCGCTGCTGTGAACTACTGTTTGCGCCTATATCAAGAAAATTATTACACTTCTATTTAAATTTGATAAGGTCAAGTAATGACCATGATCATAGTGTGCCCTGTGCCGTCGCCACCTTCAAAATAGAAGAAAAATGACTTTTCAAAATTTCGTAATTCGTGAAATGTGAGGTGTCCATGAATTTTCAAACCTGAGGGTCAAAAGTATCGAAACAGGGATAGCTATGATAGTCTGCTCGAATTTCGTGCATCTTCTGAAGACTGTCCCTAGCCAGGTTCTGAAATGGACATTAAGGTAGACCAGCCCATTTCCGTCATCTTCCTTTAACCGCCATCCTAGTTTTGGCCCCATCACCACTTTAAAATCTTCCTAAGTCCATTCACTGCACTGACAATTTCAGTGCATTAATTTCAACTTTGGTAACGTGTGCCTTTGATTGGTCGAAACTCCGGTGTTAATAGGTAAATGTAATGGCGGTTATAGGTTGAGGATAGAACATTTATGACTCTAGTCTAGTGGCGGATTTGTAATTTAGGGCAGACCACTTTAAAAATTCATAGAAATTACAATTTTTATAGGAAAATTATAATTCCACTTAGGTTTGATTCGTGAAACATACGCACACCTCTGAAAAATATGTGCCCCTCATGGAGTTGGTCCTAATATACTCAGATTGCGAATCAGGGTGGTAATAGGCTGGTCTAGCTTAACAAGATGTAAAATGAATATGTGTGAAGCATTGAATGTTTTGTCAATGTTGTCAGAGTGGTTTAAAATTTGTGAAATGTTCATTTATACTTTGATATGGTAGAACCGCCCATTACCAGCCAGAACCCATGGTCAAGACATAGGCAATGGGAAATTCAATAGAGAGAGGACTGACAGATAATCATTAAATTTTCAGTTTCCAACCATCTTGTAGCCATTACTATAATGACAGATATGCTTCGATTTGCGAGCCCAGTTAGTCTCTAGATGAGCAGTGATGGAAGAATCTATATATTGGGGATGGGAGCAGGTCAACTTTTGGCTTCTAAAATTCATAACAATTTTATTTTGAAGAAAAAAATTACGAAACTTTGGCAATGCCCATGATTTCTATCTGTCCACAGGGCTGTAAATTAAAATTGCCTGGAACAGCTCCGAAGCATGCACAGATTCCTTAAGTGGTTGGTCATGGGCGGTTCTACTAAAGTGGATGGAAGAAGTGCGAAGGTGGGTTCATTTCTGAAATGTTTACTTGTATTCCAAAAAAATTCCCCCACAACTTCGAATGCTAATTTTTTCAATTTCTATGGTCAAACTTGATAAAAATTTTACCACATGATTTCACACAAGTATAGCACAAGATCCTAAGGTTGCATTTTTTAATTTTAATTATTTTTCTTTCTTGAAAGATCGCAGCAAAAATGACGATTTTAAGTGATTTTAGTCAAAAAATAGGCCTTGGCCCTCTAGAAGTTTAGTTTAGTAGTGGTCGCATTTCGGAACCCTGTGTATTACTTTCTACATGCTACAGTGTGTGTTTCTGGTGAAGCCATATCTTTTTTCGGACTACGCATGTGTGGGTTTTGTAAGGCCTATGATCAAGAAATAGATACCTATGGTATAATTCTTTAGAAATTCATAAGTAATTCAAAAATGCTCCAAAAACTATGAAACCAATATGGGTTAGATTCCACATCAATTTTTCTTCAAGTGAAAAATAAGGAAAAATATTTTTGTGCATCAAAGAACCATCGAAAAAGCTGACCAGTCCTTAAACACATAGTTTATGAGCAGAATACCTTATGTTACACACAAGGTAAGTCATCCTATCTCTACTATCAATTCAGTTTATTAACATTTAGAGTAATGTAGTCCATTGCACATTTAAATCCAAAACCTTCCTTTAGTATCAAAAGTATTCCTAAACTATCATCTAAGAAGTAGACTAAATAATAGAAAGCTTGAGACTCTAATCTCTAAATCAAATGATGTCATATTGCTTTGAACTACAATGTGTAATCCCATCAACCTACCTTTGATCTTTTCTAGATGTAAGATACAAATTACATTGATTTGTTCAAATAGTGAATGTGGCTCTAATTTATCAATGACATCTTATTTTATATTATTGGTAGTGAAAGTTGAAGATTATTGTATTGTTCCAATTTCCACCAAAACAAAGTTTTGTGGTAATTAATTTTTTAGGTGATGCTAATTTCTTCTCCCACAACACTAGACAAATTACAACTTACTTAGGCTCTTTATAAGAATTGTTGAAAGAAGAATAATAATTTGAGAATTAATGTTTTAAATCCATGTCTTGTATCTTCTCTAATTATCAATCAATTTCCATCACCTTTTTTGAGAAGAATTCTTATGTATTTTTCTACTTTTTTGCCCTTTAGTCCTTATATCTACAATGTTCTTGAAAATTTTGAAAAAATAATTAAAATTTGTCAAATAATATATGTTATTCCAAATGCTGATTTTTTTCTCATATTTTTTCAAATATAAATAAAAATTTGATTATTTCCACTAATACAATAGGTTGGAATACAAATTGTGCCAGGCTAGTGTGGTGATGCAATTTTTACACTTTGACAATATAAACTATAATATAGTGTTAATAATTAGATAATATGTCCCTACTCAAATCAAACTATTCAAAGGACAAGTTGTTTTAACCACTAAATGCTAGAGGCACCAAAATTTGGTGTTTGCAAAACTTTGAAGTTAAATAAAACCTAACCAATCTGCTATTTTTAGTAGTTTGTATTTTTGGGAAGTTCTTTTTGAAGTCTAGTTTCAGCATCAAAAATTTGATTTCGAAAATGCATGATAGTGATTTTTCTATTCAAGATTCCGTGCAAGGGTACCCATTGCAATCTTGACTATCCATAGTGTCAAGGGGTCTTGAAAATGAGCCCCAAATACATTAGATCTTGGAGAAATAATCATGTTCAAAATTCATTTAAGAAAATTGTCGAGTAGATTTTGAGAAGCTATAAATTGACTGGGGTCATGCATGTTAGGCCCTCTAACCTCATATTTTTTTGGTCACCAAATTTTTAGATTTGACTTGTGAAAAGAGGATTGAAAGGCCTCACATCACTTTTGCAATTTTAACACCCTCATGGTCAAACATTATAATCTTTCACTCCATAAGTGATATTGTTGTGTTTTCTTTTCCTATGTGATCTCTAACATGTCTAATTTGAATTTGTATGGTTACAATTAAAAAAAAATTGATACAACTTATCAAAATGGTGGCATTTTCTTCAATTGAGAGTAAATACCAAAAAACTCAAAACAGGCCTTGGGCATTTAGGGGTTAAGAAGGAGCTAATGAGGGATTCCATGGCCAGCGAAGTCAGCCTGAATTCCAGATCGGGAATTGGAGGAGCAGGGGCAGCTTCAGCAGGAGCGGATCAACCCTACAACCGCAGTTGGTGCGAGATTTCTTGCACGACAGCAGCTCGAGGTTTCACGTCAGGGGCATCGAGGCAAATTCCAAGACTCAAGACAAGCAAGATCTGGGCGCGGCGAAGGAGCTGCATCAAACCGACAAAACCAAACATCACCAACTGCAAAAGCAACAAATTAAAGCAACAAAGCAACAACATAGCGAGGTGAAGGCATCCCGACGCCGTGGAATCCAGAGTACGTCCAGACCCCAATCCGGCAGGCGACCGAATCACGATCCACCAATTAATCCATCAGCAAGAAGGACGATCGAGGCACCAGGGGTGAAAATCACCGCAGTAGCCGAACGACCAAGCAAGTGCCGGAACCAAGGAGACGGCGGGGTCATAGAAATCGGCAAGATTCAACTCCCCAAACCTTTGCTTGACCGTACAGCGCCGAAATTCACGAGCGAGACGGCATCCGAACAAGGCGAACTAGGCGCGGATTCAAGTTCACGGGAAGGATCGACACGAGCTGATTCCTGTTGCAACAGGAAGGTCGAGAGCCAAATCTCGGAAGAGCCCAGGGATGAAGCTGATTGGGGTTTGCAAATGATTTCTTCCAGGGAGATTTTTTAGGGTTTTCTTTGCATGCACATGTCCCGTGGGCTGGTCAAACTTGAAGGAATTTAGAAATTAGCAGGGAAGAAAATAAAGGTGATGAAGAAAGGTGCCCTGAAAAACAATGCACAAGACTTAGGGCATAGCCAAAATTTCACCATAGCCAAGATTCCAGCATTAGGGTGAAACACAAGCACTTGGAATTCAATTGTGTTGTGTTGATAAACACAATCACTTGGAAATTGGGAATTGATGGTGTTGTTGCATTTGACTCTTGCATGAAGCACTTCCTTGGTGGTTGCATGAACTAGGTGTATGTGAGTGCCTTGGTTCAATATATATGTAGGACAATGAATACATGATGGTTGTCTCCAAATGAAATGAAATGGGTGCAAAAAATGTGTGAAAGTAATGTTGCATGAACCGTAAAACCATGAGGGAGTTAAGGTGATCGACTTGGTTCATTTTGCATGTTTGTCCATGAATCCCAAGGGTGTTGCCCAATTTAATTGATTGACGAGATTTGGAAGTATTTGAAAATGAACATAAAAGAATTGGAGAAATGCATGTGAATTTGGTTGTCTTTTGTGAGTTGTGGTTGTGCCATAATTCTCTTTGAGAACTCCTTGTAGACCATTTTGGTGCCCTAAGTGCCAATTTAGGAGGTATTTTGATCTAGGGGATTGTTGTAACTTCTTCAAACACATTTTAGTATGATTTGAAGATTTTAGGACACAAAATTGGATGATTTCGGGTGTTGCCCCTTTTTGCCTAGAGTCATTTAATAAAAAATTAACCCAAAAAAATCATAGGAGTGCATTGCATACAAGGCAACTAGGTTAGGGGCACATTCACTCCTCATCAGCCAACTCTAGGGGGATTTTTTGCTATTGTGGTGAAAAACTCTCATAGTATCACTTAGCAATTCTAACAATTCCAAAAGAGAAAAAATAGTCATTAAATGATTTCCTTAATTTTCTAGAGGGTGGAAACTTTTACATTGCTAAGAAAAAAGTTAATTCAAAATATCTCATTTTTTTCCAAATTTAATTGCGTGTTTTTTAAAAAGTAATTTCTTGCCACAAAAATAGCTCTTCTTACACTTAGGTATAGCATTTCCACAAATTATCCTTAAACCTGTTCTGAAACCCTTGCACTAATTACTGAAATTAGGTTGCCTTACCTTGAGAAAGTTACTTTACAAGCCATCAAACTCAACAAATAATTCTATAGATATTTCCATTTGTACACATGCATGTTTAGGAGTCCCAAATACAACGATACCTAATTCAAAAGTAGTGCATTCTTGTACAATAAGAAAAAATATTTGTATAGTATAGTGTCAAATGTCAAGAAATTTGTGTGGGGCAACTTAATTTCTCTATTTAGTGTGCTTACCTTAGTTACCATATCCAGCTTGAATATGTCCAAATCCCTCCTCAGTCATCAAGGGGTTAGTTACCTGGACGCAATTCCACGTGGCAGTCAGCCACCCCAATACATCAATAACGGTAGGAGCGAACCGGTCAACGGGTCCCGTTCGTTCCGGTCCCGCCCGTGCCTACAGCCGGCAGCTGGCGGTTTTGCCGGTGGTGTCTTCCTTGTCTTGTCCGGACTCTGGAGCACGAAGGTCAGCCACCGGTCATGGAGGTGCTTGCGTTGCGCCCGTGCCTGGGGTGTTGTCAGCACTTGCCGCAGCGGAAGAGGACGCATAAGTTTACAACAGGCGATGCAGCTCCGGACTCCGACTGATGAGGTGGAGGACTGTTCCGACGTGCCGCTCCTGCAGACGCTGGTGAGCTTGCTGCAACGCAACTGAAGCAAGTCTTGAGATTCATCCTAGGCGATGTTGGCTTGTGCTTTTCCGACGGAGATGCTGCCCTTGTTTGCCGGCTTGAAGCGGACTTCCTTCGCTCCTTCAATGTGTCTTCAGCTTACGAGTGAGGGACTGACGGACGGACTTGACTGACTGACTAACTGACAGAGAGAGAGACACCCTGATTTCACGCAGCCCGATTTCTTAACGGTCCAAGCTTGTTGGAGTTGGACCTTCGCTTGGTGGAAATAGCCTTACCTCGTAGTCCGACGGCAGGATGAGTGGCGCACCGCGTCGGGGGGATTCGCAGCAAGGGTTGCGACTATTGGACACGAATTCCCGCTGCCACTGCTTGGTGCAGGTGAGTACTGGGTGGGGTTGGGATTAATATTGCGGCTAGGGTCCTTAGGGATGTGGGTTCCGGTTGATTGGGGTCCGGAGAGCGGGCTGATTTGGAGTGGCGATGGAATTGGGTTCGAAGAGTGATGCGATCTCGATGAAGAAGACGAAGAAGAGGAATTGTGTCGCGGTGGTGTGGTGGGTTCTTTTAGTCTTCTTCAGATTCTAGGACTCTGTCGTTGGTGAAAGGTGGCAATACCCTAACGAAACCCTCTTCGACGATTTTGCAGGAAGTGTCGTGACGTCAATGATTGTGTTTGGGGGATGTTCGCCGCGAACGTGAACTAAGCGTAACGTCGTCTTCAGTTTCGGAGATCGTTCATCCTTTTGAGGGTTCCATAACGCATCGCAGATCTCTTATTCCCTGGATTGGTGTTCAGCTCATCGTTTCGATTGAGTTTGTAATTTTGGTTTCTAACCCTAAGTCAGCGACTAGAGCTTCCCGTGCAATTGGTGTGCCCAAGGCCAACTTATCCTGTTCCTCGTTTCGGGTTTGATTTGCTGAGGACCGGCTGTTGGACTCGTGCCCTGGAGCCGATTCGTCGATTCGTGTAATTTTAGGTTCTGATTCAACCCAAATTTGTTGTCCGGAGCTCTGTCGATTGGGGTTGCAATTGAGTCGTGTTAGCAATGGAGGGTAAAGCAGAGCCTCCTCCTCCCGTGGCCGGCGAGCCCGCGAAAGAGCGCACGGAAGGCAATGTGAAGGTGACCACGGGCGTCGGCCCGCTGCAGAAGAAGACGAGCATGGTGCGTGCCGATCTCGTCAACCTGGCGGACATCGACACCGCCCTGGAGCGCCATCTGAACCGCGTACAAAGCCGTCCGGCGCCCTCCGCAGAGTCCCCCTCTACCGAGTCTCCCGGTCCCGCGGAAGAGTGGGAGATCAACCCTCGCGAGATTACTTTGAAGCACATCATAGCGCGCGGTACCTTTGGCACCGTCCACAAGGGCATCTATCAAGGCCAGGACGTGGCCGTGAAGCTCCTGGAGTGGGGCGAGGAGAACACGATGAAGAAGTCCGAGGTCCAGTACTACCGCAATCAGTTCCGCCAAGAGGTCGCGGTCTGGCACAAACTCAACCACCCGAACGTGACCATGTTCATCGGCGCCTCCATGGGCAACTCCGACTTGCGCATCCCTTCGCAGGCCGACGGCGACGAAGGCTTCCACCATGTGCCCAACAACGCGTGCTGCGTCGTCGTGGAGTATCTCGCTGGGGGCACCTTGAAGGACTATCTCATTCGCAACCGCCGACGCAAGCTGTCGTACAAGGTGGTGGTGGAGCTCGCCCTGGACGTCTCGCGCGGCCTGGCGTACCTGCACTCGCAGAAGATTGCGCATCGCGACGTGAAGACCGAGAATATGCTGCTGGACAAGCAGCGGCGCGTCAAGATCGCCGACTTCGGCGTGGCGCGCGTGGAGGCTTCCAATCCCAAGGACATGACGGGCGACACTGGCACGCCCGGTTACATGGCGCCGGAGATTCTCGATGGCAAGCCTTACAACAAGAAGTGCGATGTGTACAGCTTTGGGATCTGTCTGTGGGAGGTGTACTGCTGCGACATGCCGTACTTGACTTTGTCGTTTGCCGACATGACCTCGGCAGTGGTGCACCAGAACTTGAGGCCGGAAATGCCCAAGTGCTGTCCTAACGGACTGGCGGACATCATGCGCAAGTGCTGGGATGCCAACCCGGAGAAGCGACCTTCCATGGCGGATGTGGTGCGCATGCTGGAGGCCCTGGATACTTCCAAAGGCGGCGGCATGATTCCCGATGGCGCTCAACCGCATGGATGCTTTTGCTTTGGGAAGTATAAGGGTCCGTGAGAAGGGGAGGGGAGGGACTGGTTGCGTTGCATTGCATTGCATGGTGAAGGGCCGGTTCTAAGTGTTCTTCATAGGCCTTGGCTGGGAGACTTAGATTCTTGGCGAGGTTTACATACCTTAGTAGGAAATGTTTGTTTATTCCGGAAGGTGCACAATTTAACGAATTTTATTATGTCTCAAGTTTGTCGAATCGTTGTTACAAATCGAGTGTGAAAGCTGATTGATGTCTCTGCTTTGGGAAGTACAGGTGTCTCTGAGGAGGAAGGGACTTGGTGGTTTGCATGTGCAGGCTCTATGCATTTGGACGTACCGGCAACTAGTTGTTCTCCATATCTAGTTTGGAGACGCAGATAAGATTTACATAACTTCTTAGGAAGCGTTTGTCTGTCTACTCGATTTTACTACTTCTATTGTGTCTCTCTCAACATTGTTGGATCGTTTTTACAAGTCAGTTGTGAAAGTTGATGTATCTGCTTTGGGAAGTACCGGAATCTGTGCGGAGGGAGGAACATTTTGTTTTGATGCACTAGAGATTATGCATTTGGAAGTACCTGTCCTACGGCAGTTCTCTATATCTGGTTTGGAGACGTAGATACTTGACAAGGTTTATATAGCTGAGTTGGACACATTGAGCAAATTCTATTGTGTCTCAACTTTCTCGGATCGCCTTCACAAATGAGAATTGTGAAAGTTTGATGTCTCTATCTTCCTTTGAGGGGCTTAGGAGGTCATATAATTTGAAGGGTTTCGTTTCTGCAATTTGGTTCTCTGATCTGTGCTTGAAGGATGGACAAACCTCTTCTGGTCGCTAACAACTGTGACTGCAACCTTAAACGAAGCAATCCAAGGTACTACTCTGTCTTCTCATTAGAAGCCCAACTAACCAAGTTAAAAGGTAATGTAAACTTGAAATTTTAAACATCATGATCTTGCTCATAGTGACTTTTTTTACTCTAAAATTTTATGAGAATAATTTAACAAGTTAACTAGGATATCTTATGGTTGAATTCACCCAAAATTTGAAAAATAAGCAAGGTTTGTATCATTTTAAGAAAGGTGATGTGGGATAGTTTTTGGTTGAAATACATTCATTAAAAAACCTTTAGGAACTGAAGTGAGGAAATTATACAATTTGGTTTGTACAACTCTTTATGATCCAAATATTGTTGTAGAAAATTATAGAAGCCTTGTCAATGATTGATAATGCTTATGGATGGCATGTAGGAGTCTTGTAAAGGCAAACAATATTTATGGTTGATTTTAAAAGATTTTGTTTTACAATTGGTTCACCCTTGCATGTGTTAACCCCTCATCACCTAAGGCCTAAACAGGTTCAAGAATGTCATTGCTTTCGAAGTCATAGATCTAAAGGTCACTTATATATAGAGATCTCAACCTTACAATCTTGTAATGTACATGTTGTAAATGACTTGAATCAAATTTGGAGTCATTTGGCCACATATATTGCAAGATTATCATGTTTTAGTGTTGAAAAAAGATGCTGAAATTTTTCTAGAAACAATTTTGGAGGTGAAATTTGATTTCTAGACCTACTCAAATGAAAAACTTGAGACTATGAAGTAATTCTAAACCAGCATATGAATTCATTGGTGAAAAGAAATATCAATTAATTGACTCATTGTATCTACAAAATGACTTGAAATGTCAAAAAATAATAAAGAAAGTTTCAAAAAAACACATGTAAGGTTGAACTTTCCCCTACTAAAATGCTTCTCAATCACTCAAAACTTCTTAGATTGAAATTTTAGCCACACAAATTAGACTAGTATACAAAACTTTTTTTAAAAAAAATTATTGGAAAAGAACATTGTGTGAAGAAGAAATAAGTTGTTGCAATTTATTGTAATCCAAAAATGTCAGGATTTTGAACTTCAAATTGCTCCCAAACACTCAAAACAACTTGGATTGATATGAAAATTCTATCACAGTAACTAGACTTTGAGGGAAATAGAATCCAATAAATTTTATTAAAAACAAACACTAGAAGGAGATACAAGTCTCCTGAAGTTGCAGCCATTAAATGTAGTTTGGTGAACTTAAATTGAACTTGGGAACTTCAACTAGCTTCCAAAAAATTAGTACATCTTGGATTGATATGAAAATTTTATTACACAAATTAGAAGAGGAGATGCAAATTTCCCAACAAGTTATATTGAATTTGGACATGGTATCCAAAAGTTACAACATTTTGAATTGGACTTGAAACTATGTGAGGACACTTTTGATTCCCTTTGGTGACGAGGGGTTAAAAGAAACATGATCATTATTTTCATATAGGAGCATAAGTTTTATTGGAGGAAATCATCTTGGGCCAAATATTTCAAAATATCCAATTCTATAAGAAAAAGAATTTCATGGAGGTTTTGAAGTCTTGTCAAATGGAAGAGGAATTGTTTTGTTTACAAGCAAAATTTGTAGATTCAAATTATTGTCATTTTTAAGTAGGAATCTAACTTATTTCTTAGCAAGCAATGCAAAAGTAGTTTTGGGACATTGAATGGATCATAATTTTTATCCAAAAGATTTAAAATGGACCTAAATGGTATGAACAATTTTAGTGAGGAAAATTTCTTCGATTTGACAAAAAAGTTGGATTTTACTTATTAGAATTAATTACATATCTTATTAAAGTAAGAAAGATGGAAACATGATCTTATTCTTATGGAAAGTGTATAAACTTAAGGTAGGAGGGAAAAGAATCAAAATAAGTTTCTATTGTTGGTACAAATAGTACTAAAGAAATAAGTCATAGGTTGGGACACTTTTATCATCCACCATATGTAAATTTCAATCACTTTCAATGATATATGTAGGTAAAATAACTCAAAGTCTTCCTCCAAATAAGCAAGGAAGTCTACAATGTGAATATAATTGTTGGCAATTTACTTATAGTTCTAATAATTGATCAATTCTTGAGATTTTGAAAGAATTAGTCAAATTGGTATTTCAATCCCATTCAAGACTTCAATTCAAGAGCATGGATTGTGAGAAGGTGATGGATTTATATATCTCATTGACTTTGGAGTACAAATAAGTCCATAGATTTTTATAATCGATCAAAAGATTCATTGTATAATCATCGTCCTATTTATTCTAACAAAATGTACAACTGTCTTTCATCCAATAGAAACCAATCTCTTTGTATTTAAGATCACTAATTGTATAGGAGGTTTAGATATCCATGAAGCACTTTATTTATCCTTTGAAAGGACATTTCAATATTTGGGTGAGAAGCCCAAAGAATCTTATTGAAAACAACTTCAATATAGAATAAGTAAATTGGTTAGAGTTGACAAAAATTCATTAGGCAAGTAGGGGCCAATGACATTGAACAAATTGCAAACAAACTTCTCTCCTCACCACTTGCCCGGATAATGTCTACTATCTAAACGTGCTACTTTCTCAATAATTCTCTTTTATTCAAATTCTTAACATTTAGAAAGACATTCTAAATTGAATTGAAATATATACATCATTGGATGATCCTTAAGGATAGAAAAATATTTACATTTGGATTGGTCAATATTTGTTTGAATACTCCACAACTTGGATGGTTTCATGATGTAGTTAGAGTGGTTAGAAGCATTGTTTTATCCTTTAATGCCAAATCCAAGTGGTTATACATATTTTTAAATTATTTTGATTAATAAAATAAATAATGATATATTTTATGTTTACATCTTTGTGCATCTACATTTTTTCATAAACTTCCACCATTCGTTTGAATGAATGAGAAGGTATTTTGGACAAAATTTGATATCAAAATTCATTAATTAATAGTAATTTTTACTAACTTCAAAAGTATATTACAACTAGTTCATTTTCATTATAAGAGATTAATGATTATCATAAACAATTTGATACTTGAATCCTAATCTTGAAGGAAGGGCTCATAACTATATTTTGAGCATTCAAAATCTTTCACTTTGTAACCTCCATGTTTCTACTTTATATGAATGAAATTTTCTATCTTTATTTTTCGAAGGTGAAACCACATGACTTTTAGAAGTCTTAAATTCTTAGATTGTTAAGAAAGATTTTGAAGTTATTGTACATTTGTAAAGGATTTTTAAAAATAATAATAACAAATATATAATAAGCTTCAAAAGTTGGGAAACTTCATCACTTAATTATATTTTAGTATAGATCTTTATAGTGCAAACCAAACTTTTGTACCATCAAATATTTAAAAACTTAGTTTAAGGATTTAAGATTTTCTCTTTAATACACAAATAAAATATTCATTTTTAGGATTGTTTAAATTCACGAAAAAAATGGGAAAAAAAATTCATTGCAAAGAAAATTCAATGTCAATCAAAACAAGAACTAAACTCTTATAGACAATAGATCCAAATTTACTTCCAAAATTTTCTTAAAATTTTTTTTTTAAATAGAAAGTAGACTTTGGAAGCTTCATTTTTTTCATTTTCTTGAAGGCCTATACCCTTCTCTCAAAAACTAAGAGTACAATCATAAATTTGTTATAAATCTAGCACATCATAGTTGATTGTTTAAAAAATTTGAACATTTTGTCTTGTTTATTTTTCGACCATCTATATTATGGCCTTGACTAGCCAATACCAATCATCCAAGACCATCACAATTTTTTCAAAGCACTCAATGGGAGTAGAAGAGATCTTTTGAGGCAATTAATAGAGTTGAGGCATTTTTGCACTTCAAGCAGATGTCTATTTAATGTATGTATTCCTTTGGGGTTAGATTAGACTATTCATTTTTGATATAGTATGAGATGCCTTTTTATAAGAGAAGAAAATTTGTAGATTTTGAATAATAAATGTATATCTTGGAAGTCACTTTAATAAACCAAAAAAATTTAGGGCCTAATTCATAGAATGTAGGAGATAAAATTTGAACATGCATGGACATCTTTTCTTTTATTACTTTTTTTCACAATGAACTTCTCCACTCAAAATTACATAAAAAAATAGAGATTTTATCTTGTGACCTGCCAAATTTGGAGATAACTTCAAAATTGCATTAATCATATATGATCCAATTTTCACACTTCAAGAAAAGTGCAATTGAATTTTAGCAAGCGAGTGTTTGCATTCACAACATCAACATTTGAATACATGTAGAAACATTTGAAATGCTCCAAGATTCTTTGCTAGGTCGTTAAATATTAGGTGGGTTATTGCCTAATAAATTTTGTGCCTCTCAAATAGCGTAATTACTTAATATGTGGGGGAGAATATGGGGTCATGGCACAATATCCTTCAAGTAGCATACTCTAATTGGGTAGCTTACCCACTACTTAATGCAATAAGTAGCCTCCACCCTCAAACCTCCCATAATGTGAGAGCTTCATCCTTTAGGATTGGGCTCTACCCTCACTTGGCTCTCATATCATGAGGAGAGACCTTTGACTATACCATCCTTCCTCCAAATCTATTATCCATCTTCCCTCTAAAATTATTAACTAGCAACAACCAACAAACATTCTTGTCCACGTTCACATTTCTTCCAAAATTGCCAATTAGCATATCATCATGATTTTGTCTACATGTCCTTCTTTCTTGGCTAACTTTAAGTTCCTTTGCCTTGTTGGCTTACCCTCCCACACTCCCATATAATTAGTCATATTGAATATAACTTACTACATTTGATAACCCATAGTGAGGCTATTCATTGATGCACATAATGAAGGTGCAATTGTGCAACTCCACTCCCTCCTACCTTCCAAGTATTCCTTGATCAAGGTGCCCTTGCAACCAATTCAAAAAGGACAAGAAGTACTACTTGACATCCTTACTTTTATAATACCACCCCCTTGAAAACCACATCATTTGTTTTCACTAGTAGAAAACAATGTCACAATCAACAAGAATCTATTGACATTTTTTTGGTGTTTTCTGCTAAAAAACAAAAATTTGTGATGATTGCAACACAATTTTCAAAAATTGTGTTCCATGCAATATAGTTTAAAATAAACATTAGATGTTTTTTGTTGTCCTTAACATTGTTTTCTACTAGTGTCTCTATCCAATCTCTAATTAGGATTGTATTGGGTCCAAAACTCATTTTATATTTTCACTACTATATTTTGAGAGCATGTGTACATGACTTCATAGACTACATGTTTCTTCTAAGGCCCGCAAGGATTGGAGGCATCCACCCCTTCCTTTATAGGGAGTGAAATTTCAATGGACTTTTGATAAAATTGTAGGGAGTGCTTGAGCCCACAATCGTTGAGGGTCTAGGATAACGTTGGAAAGAAGAGAGAGTCCAAAGTATGACCAATAGTACCCATGGATTTCTAGATATATTAGTTGGGCCTAACAATGCAATGTGGAGGCGCCATGTAGCCACTTTTGAGTCATGATGATATGTAAAGGTGGGACAAGAGCTTTAGCTGTCAAAGTTTTTAATGTGTGTTACAATCAAATGATTCTATAGTGAATGTGCAATGTGTCCTTTCAAGTGTAGAATAAATGAACATGTGCTAAATGTAATCAAAGAAAGATAAAAAAAAGTAGGAGGTTGCAATAGATACAAAGTGCCAAACATAAATAAGAAAGGGCTTTAGAGAGGAAAGACTTCCTATTGTAACTACCTTACTCTTTGTATGTGTTTAGATTTGTACAAGAACGGCTTGAAATTCAATAGATTCAATGTGAAAATTTCAATGTCGTTTGGTCTTTAACCGAGTCAACTTCAAAGGTGAAGATGGGGTAGAGAGGAGTATAAGATGAAGATCACTTTGAGGAATATTATATGTAGCACCATGTAAACAATTTTTAATCCAACATTAAGGTGATTTGCTAGAATTTCTTGATAATTCATCCAATATTTATGAAATATTTCCTATGAATGTGCCTATAAGAAAATGTATAAAATTAAAAATTGAATATGTTTTAGTTGAACTCAATTGTAGCTTTCAAAATTGCATTCTAAGTTGTACTAAGTAGTAAGAATCTACAAATTGATTTTAATAATAAATATCCAAATTTTTGAAATGTATATGTGGAGAATTTTTTTGGTAATATATGTCTCTATTTTTAGCATCTATCAAGACTTGTTTATTCAAAAAATGATTCAACAAGAGATGGCAGCCCTAATCACCATTGAATATATAATTTGAAGTAATAAATTTGAAAATACTAACAATGAAATAATTTCAGTTTATGAATTTGAAGAAATTTGGAATTCACCAAATGAGAATGCATGTTTTATAATCTTTCAACAACTTTGCCTCCAAGCAAGGGTTGGATTTCCACAAAACCATTTCAAACCCTAGGTGATATTTTTCTACTGATGGACATATAATCTACAAATTTATAAACTACAAATTAGCAAATTACAAGTTTCATAGTTTACAATGCACATGTTAATAGGTTATTAGCAAATTGAAAATTTTGAACCTTTACCTCTTCAAAAGTTCTATATCCTCAAATGAGTTGTCACTAGTAGCATGAAGAGCAACACATTTCTAATTAGATTCTACATAATCCTTACCTTTATAGCTTTGTAAATTCAAATACTTCTTTGATCCACATTGCCCAATCAATATACAATGGATGAGTGTCATTATGTCCTTTTAAAATGTCAACATTCTATTCCTTTGGCATTTTATTAAAGATTCTTATGTTAGTTTCTTAAAATTAATACAATCTTGTTTTTTTATTCAATTTATTAAATATTTTGTAATTATTTTTAAAGAAAATTAAATTCATTTCAAATAAATTTTCTAATTCAAAAAATTATATTTCATAAGTGACTTTAATAAAATGATCATAAATATATATTTAAAAATACTAGTGTTATGATTTATCTTTTTAAAATTATAACCCAAAAAATCCTATAAAGATATATATTTTTTTTATCAAATTTTGATTGATAAATATTGTTTTGTAGAATATTGAGTTCAATTACACTTCAAATGATTAGAATAAAAATTGGATCTTGAGAGTGCATGATTAAAATTAATGAAAATTTCAATCAAATTTCTAATCATAGTATTAAATATTGAAATAGATAGACAAAGAAATCGATTGAATACATGAAATGAAAGATAATCATATTACAATTCAAAAATGAAACATGTTAGAGTAGTCCTACAAGTCTTCTTAGGAAGCGCATTTTTTTGTCTACTCGATTGGGGATAAATATATGTCCCCTAGTTTGGAGTTGGTCAATTTTGTATTTCTTGACCTCCACTATCTCATTTAAGGTCTCTAGTTTGAAACATAAATTCAGATTTTTCAAATTAAGTTATTCATGAGAAGAATCTTGCTTTATAAACCTCTTAGTGTGGGGTAAGATAGGAGGTCCATAAAGCAACAAAAAGTTCTAAAAGCATTTTCTAATACAAAGGTACAAATTATTTTCATCAATTTACAGATTACATTCATCTATGTATCCAACTAAGATACAAACATATCAAGGGGTGGACATTTCTAGAGAGTTCTTAGATTCCAACTTCAAAATCCTTAACTAATCCCACAAAGGTCCAAAAATTATAAAACAACTTGCATTATGTGTCAAATCCATTTCTCTTTCAAGAAAAAATTTATAGGAAAAAAATATTTGAAGAAGTCGGTCTCCCTCCTCCCCCCCCCAATTGCGAATCAAATGGTAAATGGTCACTACCTCTAAAATAATGGACCTCCTCCGGCCTTCCTGTTGTAAATTTGAATTCGAGTTCGCCGTTCTCCAGAGGCTGAGAGCGTGCGTTCTCCAGAGGCCTGGGACGGTTCCCCAAGTGAAGCACCTATGACCGTCCCCCCCCTAATTTCTGGTCCCCGTTTCTCTTATCAAAACTTGAATGGGAAAATCCTTTCAGAGGGAGCTGGACGCGCGCTCCTTATTTCTAATAATAAAAGGATGGCCTTCCGAAGGGGGCACACTTGGGGAGTGTGTCAAGGCTGAAAAAAATGAGTTTCCCATTTTATATTCCCGCTTCAAACAATTGAATTTGTGATTGAGATTAACCCTTAAAGGACAAAGCCCCCATGACCAAGGTAGTCAACAAAACTGCTCTGATTATTGAACCAATAGGTGCATTCTGTTTTTCTACAATCAACAATGAAGTCATCTATCGGACACAAAACGTCCACTTTGATATTTAAGGGTTAAGATCAACTTGAGTGCCTTTAAATCGATTATCACATGGGAGAATGATTCAAGTCCTTTAGAGTAACAATCAAAACTGAATAAAAATTTGGAACATTTTCATTCCAACAGGCATACCATAAGCATCAATGGACGAAGTTCAAAAGTGGACATACAAAAGTTGTAGTATGGCAACATACTACACATTACCATGGGAATTTGAAGAAAAAATGAATTGTGATTTGAAAGAAAATTAATTTGAAAGTTAGCTATGTCTAAAACTCGGTTTTGTTCATCATGATTTGGAATTACTTTATTTTTTGTCAATTTTTTCTCAGAACTCTAGAAAAACTTTTTGTGCCTTGGCGTGTTTGTATACCTCATTTTTAGATTGTTGTACACAAAAATTGAAGGAATTGAAATTTATAGAATTAAAAATATCAACAATTTGATAAATATGCAAATGGTGTTGGTTCTCACAATGTCAATGTTTTAATTGTTTTTGGAATTGAGAGCATGGAATTGCATTAGCCATTGTAGAGAGAGTGTAAGTTGTAATATGGACCATTGTTATATCTTAATGCCCTTGTGTTTGAAATATTTGTTGAATAGGGCAATACGTTCAATTTATATTTTATAGCCATATAATGTGTTTTTAGGTTCAATTTTTTGGTCCAAAGACTAGCATACATTTATGATGCGAATAATTGGTCCAAAAAGTCCCCAAAAAATAAATTACAGAGTATCATTTTCAATATCATTGAGAATGAGGATGTGGCACTCTCTCTTAGGATTGTAGGGAGACCATTCTTTAAAGATTGAGAAGATTCTTTTTTTTGTTCTAAAGGTGAAGAATAGGCATGAATAAGTTTTTGAATGTCAAGTGTCTTTCTTGGAGAAGATGTGACAAACCCTAATGCTC
The DNA here is from genome assembly GCA_963920665.1 of Straminergon stramineum. Taxonomy (NCBI): domain Eukaryota; kingdom Viridiplantae; phylum Streptophyta; class Bryopsida; order Hypnales; family Calliergonaceae; genus Straminergon; species Straminergon stramineum. Next base: position 1,480,984 of record OY987269.1, on the reverse strand, counting down.
TGGAGATTGGTTTTATTGGGAGGTGGTGCACAAATTTATGAATCTATATTATATGCAAGACATAAGTTATTTTCATATTTGTATGCAATCTTCATTGAATATAATGATTTTTTTATTCTCTATCTCCACAAATTCTCTTCACACTTAGTGTATATGTACATTTTTAAATCATTGAGAACATCTTTTTGACTAAATTCACAACTTAAGCACATTCTAGGCTAATGTGCCAAGGTAATTTTGGGTTAGAACTTTGTCTCACAAACAATACAAATTTTTATGGTCAATGTTGAAGACTTCATCCTATTTATTGAATGAAGTCTAATTTCTTCACCTTTTCCTCATTTGGAAGGATTTTATCATTTGAGAATCTCAAACATAAACTTTGATATAAACAATTTGGACCATGAAGTGAGTAAAGACCAAAGGATTCATTTATCAATGGAAAGTTTTCAATTAAAAATATCACCTTATTGCTATCATAATTTGCAATGAATTTATATCTATAAACCATGGAAATTGACTTGATTTTTGTAACCTTTAATTATCTTGGCATCCATCCACACCTTTAAGTTAGGCTATAGGGTTTGTTTTGTTTGTTACATTGATATCTCTTGGACTATGCGTCCCTCATTCTCGTTTTTGGTACCATTGGAAAGTCCTTGGCAAGGAGGGGTGCATGGGCTTGGTCTAGTGGCATTCCGATCTACGGAGTGAAAGTTTTTGTGAATTTAAAAATTAGAAAATTTTATTTACTTTAATTTTGGTTGTGGCAATGGCAAATGGCACACTAGTCCATATTTTAAATGATGAATGAATTCAAAGTGGTGTTCCTTGCATATAAGTACTTACTATTTCCTTTATTCATTTTTTTAGATTCTTGTATTAGTTTTATGGAATTAATGAGGTTAGAATTCCAAAACTCATCTCAACAAATGTACCACACTTTGAAGAATGTACTCACTTCAAAAACTTGTTTTCTCTTATTCCAAATATGATTATTCAAAAATAACTTTGATAAAATAATGACTTAAGTAGACTTTTAAATTTCAAACTTACTAATAGCAATTTTATTTTGAGGTGAAAATTACCAATATATAATCCAAAACCAAATTCAAGAATTTTTAATCTTTGATTATAAAATGTATTGATAAAATATTGGTGAATGCAATAATATATTCAATTGTATGGATGTGATCTATTAGTTATGTTTTACTATTTTTGTTGAAAATCATCACTAAATTCTCATTATGAGTTGCACTTTATACAATTGCAACTACATATTGGGAAATTTGATCTAAACCTTTAGGATTAACATATGAATTTGAAAGAAAATCTAAAGTACTACTAGAAGCTCGGAAGTTGTCATGTAGGACACTCATGTTTTCCATCAACACTTTCAATGTTAGAAGTCTCATAAACCTCATGTGGTGGATAAAGGATTTATTGTTTCAACATTGAAAACTCATCTTCATGCTTCTAGTGGTAAGACTCGACTTTATTTGTTAAAACATTGAGAGAAGATGAGATTTCCACGCACCTTTGGCCTCCTTCTCTTTATCTTTCCATTGCAAAGTTTGAAGCACTCAATAGAGGGATTCACTATTGAACTCCCTCTCTGACCTCCTCTCCTCAAACTTGGTGGTGAATTCGTGCGGTGTTTACACATACTTGTGGCCTTGTGGGTTAGTTAGGACAAGAATTTGCTTGATGCAACAAGCCGGAACTTTAGCCTACGTGTCAGGCAGACAATTTTCCTAGTGAGTTGTGAAGGCAAGTGACATTCAAAGCTGGTTTAGTAAGCCTAGAAATGTGCCTTCAGTGGTCTATCAAAATGACTTCCACGAGAATATTCTATTGCATGGGAGATTTCCACTCCACATGGCCATAGCGCAAGGGATTCTGATCCGTTTTCGGATTCTGATAGACCAACAGGGACATCACTTCCTCTGCTCCGTCGTCATGGATTACCGCTTTCCATTTTCACTTGTTTGGTTAAACTCGGTAACACAAGAACCCGTGCAAAACTGCAGTGAATTTCATGGAATGCTTGCTTCACACTTTCCTGGCGAGGGAAAGTCGGGGGCGGCATGATCAGGGTGATGAATTGGTCCACTTCCAGATGTGCAGATCCGGGGTGGCGCGTTTAATAATAGGAGGATTGCAGGGGGAAATTGTGATGAAGGGCCATGTTTCGCGCCCCCTTTCCTGCTCCAGCCCACCGAACACACTTTTGTGCTCCATCATCACGGATGCTTGCATCACCACCCTCCACATCGTCGTCTTGCCGGAAGAATAGTACGAATTCTTTATTCGGGCGGGGAATGCTCCTGTTGCAGGGCACCTGTTTTGGCACTTGTAGGAATCTCCTCGTTCAAACTCCATTCAAATTCCAGCTGATCGATCGAGGTGGTTGGAGCCCAAGAAGTCCACTCACAGAAAGCATTGACGTCGTGATCATTCCCCCCCCCGCCCCCCCTTCACTTTCCCCCCGTCCCTTTTCGTTTCTGGAAGCCTGGTTGATCAATAGTGTGTTTTCAGAATGGTGAAGGATTCGTGATCAGAATCCTGTGGGTGACCCTGTCATGGCCGCAGCGTTGGGATGCCGTAGTGGAAGCAGACGAAGCAGACGAAACTATCATGAGGATACGAGTGGGAGAAGGCGGTTTGGTTTCCTCGAGCCTCGACAGTCGTCGTGAGAGATTTCACTTGGTTTTTTGACGCCTTGTTGCATTCGAATCCTCCATTTCTCGCTCGATTAGACTTCATTGACAAGACTGGCAGTTAAGTTGGAAGGTCATGGAGGGAGAGATTTCTTCACGAAGTACTTCACATGGGTCAACTGCCGAATTCTGCCCGAGAGTCGCCCTGGCGAAGAGGGTGTTCGAACACGATGTGTCGAATAGTTGCAGTACCCCACTAACACTGCGGTGTTTGTGAGCAAGATTATTGTCGAGGTAGGTCTCTTTTCCCAACGAAAACCTTTCTCTATTTTCTGGGGAAAGAGTTCCAGGAATTTTCTTGTGCCACCGACGATTTGTTGTGTACTTTAGTTACAGTTTGCACAATCTGTAAATGACTGCCAATAGTCATTGAGACTGTGTAACTACTCTTTGGCTCATTGCTTAGCTTTCATGTGCATTCTCTCGTTCTGAAGTTCTCGACATAGTGTCAATCACTTCTCTATTCAAATCCTTAGAAAGGAAGAAGTTGAACTGTGGGCATCTTATGGCGTCCGATTTCCTTTTTGCCTCCTAGAAATTTCCATCTCATTGCCTCTATCTTCATCGCTGTGCAGGCCATTGGAGTCAGTCTTCAAAGTCCAGAATCACTCGACCTTTGAAGTGTTTTTCTGGAGATGGACATATTCCCTGGAGCTGAAGAATCCTCCTCAGCAGCTATGGAGGATCTGGTGTCAAGTTCTTCAAATCTGCACGATGATCATTCAGATATAGCGGCCTCTCTATTCGCCCTTACGCCCCATCCCAATAACTACATGGTGAAATTTCTATCTGATTCGAATGGTGAGCAATCGCCAATACTTGGAGAATATTTCGGTGTGGCCCTCGCATTTGCAGCGCTCGGGGCGCTACTTCGGGAAACCAAAGCTACACCTGAGGCGAAGCTCAGCCCCAAGCTTCAAAGACTTGGCCTGCAAGTCATGTTGAAGAGTGCTATGGACCGGTTGCAAGCTTTGGCTACCAATGCTCAAGATCTAGAGCAGAAGGTGAGGGAGGACAATGAAGAAACACAGAGAGATGCGGAAGCCTGGGAAGCTGAGAGACTAATACTTCTACGGAAGCTCACTTCTGCTGAAGCACAAATCGCGAGCGTGGAGAGAACTCGGCATGAGGATGCCAAGGCTAATGAAAGAGTTGCTGGGGTGTTCGCCTCGTATGAGCAGACCTGGAAAAACGAGAAGAGAAAACTGAAGCGTGAGGTAGGGCTTCTTCGGGATGAGATTGTTGGTTTGCGTAACCGAAACTCACCGCAGAAAGACGACGGGAAGGACGAATGTGAAGATTGTAAAGCAAAAGCACACGAGCTCGAGAGGCTGGAAGGCCAGCTTTGTGAGAAGGAATTTCTTATAGCTTCGGCGACGGAGGAAGCACGGGCTGATCAACTTGAGCGGAACCAGTTAGCTGGAAAGCTGGAGAAGCTTTCCAAAGAGATGACGAAAAAAGCTGAGCTTCTGGAATCGCTCGCCGATGTTAGAAGAACGTACGAAGAGACGGAGAATAAGCTGATGTGTGCGATGTCACAGCTTGAGAATGGGCGGAGAGAGATGGAAACCATATCTGCAGCGAAGACGAACCAGAATGCAATAATTGAGGAACTTTTGGATAACCTGAAGAGCCTCCAGCAGGACGTGAACGAGAAAGAGGAGGTGATTTCTGTGCTAATGAAGAGGTCCAACAACGACCGAAGGGAGAAGGAGGAACTCTTACAGCAACTTGCGCAGGCGAAATCCAAACGGAAGGCCGCAGAGGCTGAGAAGGATCGGTGGAAGAGGCTGGCGGAGGAGCGGGCACGCAATATGGGCCCTGCGGGAAGAGATCCACGAACAAGACGAAGTTTGGGCAGCAAAATTGAATTAGACAAGCTGTCTGAAATTCAGAGAAGTCATAATGAGGAGGTTCACGGCCTCCGGTCTATGTACATGACCAAGCTAGAGTCGCTCCAAAGAGAACTGAAGGATTATGAAGAGAAGGTGACGTTGCTGGAAGCAAGAATCTTGGTTCATAGTGCACAGAATGCACAGAGCCAGAAGCGAAAACCTAAGCACGAAGAACGAAGCTCATCAGGGAAGAAAGCAAGAGAGTCTGTGAACTGCCATGACCTCGTGGCGCTTCTTGAATCCGTTGTGCCTGAAGTGGACGCGATGCAGCTTGACGGCTTGGGTTCTGAAATTCAAGGTGAGCATGCGTTCAAGCAAAAATCTGGGCTGGAAGCGATTTGATTGTAGACGCCTTCTCTAATTTGTGTTTCTGTGTCGCTATCAGAGGTTCCTATGACTCAATTGGCCCTGAAGGATTGGCTCAAGCAGTGGCTCCAGGTTGTCAAGGTTCACCATGCGCAACATCTCGAGAAGCGGCATGCCCGAGAGGTGGACGCGTTTGAAAGACAGATGCGACTGAAAGACGAGAGGCTGGAGAGCTTCCGTCGGCAGTTACTGAGCATGGAGTCCTCCTCCAGCAAAATGAAATCAGATCTCGAGGAGCTGAAAAACAAGCTGGCTATCGCAGTGGAGGAGAAGAGTAGAGCCGAGAGAGCAGTTGAATTGAAAGACAAGGAAGTGCATGCATTGCTGACAACGATGTTGCAACAGAACGGCGACGCCTCACCTGCTCATGATGCCATAGATCTGGATCAGCTGAGCGATCATGATACTCAACAGAGAGTTCTAGTTTTCCTGCAGAAAGAACTGAACGATGCCAAGTACGTATTCCGGAAGTCTCAGTAATCGAATTTTCTACGAGAAATAAGACTTTAATGATGCTATCAACCCTAGGATAATCGTTTTGACCGTTTGAGAACTCTCTGGGAATACAGGAGAAAATTAGAGGAGGTCGAAGCTGAGCACCGGAAGACTCTGTTAAAAGTTGCAGAGGATACGGAAGAGGAGCTCAAGCTGAAGGACCACATGTTAGCTGTTGTGGAAGCCAAATTGTGCCAACTGCGAATTCAAATCGATAACGACAAACGCTTCACCCCGACCAGAACCCCTGAAGCTTCTCTTCCAGCGGTAAGAATCATATGAAAACGCACACATGGAGAGGAAATTTCGACTAAATAGCTTCGGAAATGCTCTATAAATCTCAATCTTCACATACTTTGTCTGCAGGTTGTGCCTGACAAAGTGTACACGATTTCAGTCATCGGAGCTCAAGAGGTGGATATCAAGAACGCAATAAGCACTGCCTGCAACGAGGTAGAGAAACTTGCTAGTAAGATCGCAGAGGTACGAAAACAAATGGCGGAATCAGATGAATATTATGACAGCGGCCTGGAGGAACTCATGGACCAAGTGGCAGCAGTTTCGAACTCCGGCAAAAAGCTGTCTTTGCTGCGACACGCTATCTCCATAAAGGAGCTGAACGACACCAAGATCACTCTGTTCAAAGACTTTCAAACAACCCCCGTGCAGCTTGAAGCTCCTGTTTGCTCAGCTATGGAGCAGGAGACCTTGGACCAGCCGCGTGGTCATGGTCATACCGAGGAGCCATCGACCTCAGGTCTGCCACAATAGCCGTCTCCTCCCTCTCTCCCCTTCGATGTTGTTTCCTCGGTTTCGAAGAAACAGGATGCTCTCGTTGTCCAGTTTCAAATTCAGCATAAATTTGGACGATTTTGAACCTTCAATCTTTGTATGTGCACTCACAGATTAAGACAGAGTCCTTCAAAACAGAATTAAAAAATTCCATAGTGGAAGGTAATCGAAAATTTGTAAGAACGGTGATGTTCCGTTTTCCGGCAACGAAGGTAGCTTCCAGGATTGAAAGACTCGCGAAGCTCGGTATTTAGAGTTGTGACCTCGTTATCTCCATTTTAGGTACAAACTCCGGGGCTCCCGAGGTGTCCGAGGAGGGTATGGAATCCGTAGACGCCGATCCGGAAGTGAACTCGAAACGGCAGCACGACGTCGACGGCGCATTCCCGATGGAAACAACAGACTCCGAATTGGAGGAGACAGCAGAGGAGGGCGAGAGGACCGATCTGATGACACGAAGCGAGAGGAAGCGGGAGAGGAGGAAGACGCTCAAGGAGTATTTCCTGGACTCGCCTCCTGAGACCACCGTGAATCTACTCCCGGCCATGGAACTCCAGGTACAAATCAATCGTGCATCCTGAGGTCTGATCGGATACTACAATAGCTAAGCTGAAGTGCAAATGAGGCGATTGCGCACGCTCTGCGATGGTTGCAGATCAGTAGAGAGAGAATCACTTCGGCAGATCACCTTGGAAGGCATTGTACTGCATTGTTGTAGTAATCAATGTGATTCGGCACTTGATGCAGGTTCCCAGCAAAGATCCTCCAGTCTTGAGCTTCTCCAGTCCAGGCGTCCTCCAGACTATTAAGAAGAATGCTCTCCCTGCAACCACGTCTTCTTCTCAGAAGGAAAATGTGACCCCTAGGTCGCTGACGATCAACCCTAAGTCGCCTCCCCTGTTTGCCACTCCCCTATTCGACAGGATAAAGAGCAGAAGGTGAGCATCGTTGGAACGAAGGAAATCTGACCGCAAACAATACTATTTTAAACATTTTTCATTCATTTTTCTGAGACGCCTGAGAGTCGAATGGTTTGTCAAGCTCCTCTAAAGACGTCCTTAAGTATTTTTCGTATTCCGAATGCCGAAAAACTCCGAGATTCTTGGAGAGGGAATTCTCCTGAAATAGCCAGTAGGAGATGTCAAACCCCGCATTTCATGCTTCGTGTTTTGCAAGTTTGCTACCAAATTGGGTACAATGTTGTGATTCTTCTTTCCCCGGAGTCTTGTAGAGTTCCAGAAAGTGAAAATCCTTCTTCTATGGGCCCGCTCTGACAACCCCTACTAGTGGCTCCTCGTGAGTTCCCAACAGTACTTTTGTGGGAGGCAAGGAGATCCTACAAGAACTAGTTCATAATGTTGTGTCCAGACAGGAATTGGCCGTCCCGGCGCAATCCGTCATCATACTTTGTTTGTCTTCTCAAGGTTGTAAACTTATACTCAAGATTTTGTTGTGACCACTTGTGTTGTGTCGCAGGAGGGAGTTCAATAAAACAAGAGAGGATATTCAAGTTCTGGGCCTGGCATTGGAGGTGCGAAAGATTGAAGAGCAGCTGTTTCAGATCGACAGGAGGTGCGCCAGCGAGTCGGATGCGACGGTGACTCCGAAAACTGGATCGTCCATCCCCAAAATTTCTCCCGGGAGGCTCAACAAGCGATACACAGCACTCACTGGAAAAGTTGGCCACTTCGCTAAACAAATGGTACAATTCCAGTCCCGTCATGTCAACTATAAAAGAATTAAAACCCAATAAAACAACAAATCCTAGACATCGTTCAAATGAATGTCACACACAGGCACTCAAACTCCAAGTCATAATCGATGGAGTTCCATAAAGTCTGTGAGACAATCAACAGTGTTGGATGTGAAATTAGAAAGTATTTGGAACAAAGACGGTGGTTTAGAGCCCTTCTGCACCCGTGTCAAACTCCTTATCACAGTTTTATACAACTTCTTGGGATGAGACATAATATGATGGTGAGAATATGGACGTGAGTTTTGAACTGGCTACACTTGTTCCTTATTGTTTAGTGATAGAGTAGAAGATTTGATATTAAAGAACGTCATATTGAGGATTTCAGTTTTGTTAGAAATCGAACTGCAGGGTTTAGTCTATCCTATTTTGACATCAATTGACTTAGCTTGAACGGTCAGTAAGTTCAGTTGCCGGTAGACCAAGCTAAACGATTCTATCGACCGGCAAATGCAATGCAATGCAACGCCAGTTAGTTTCTTTGTTAAGCCTGATGGGTTGCTTTCCGCAGGGCTTGACCTCCGCCGAAAAGCCGCCCGCGGAGATGGTGACCGATAACCCGCTGTTCCGCCAGAAGGCGCCGCCGTCGGAGATGGTGAGCTTGCAGCAGCGTTCGGAGGCCGTGGCGCACAGCCTGGCCGCCCTGGAAGGCCAAGTCCAAGCCACGGATGCCACCAGCCACCACCAGCAGACCGGCTACTCCAAGGAGCGTCTCATTGACACCGTCAAGACCCATCTCGCGCAAGTGCAGCGCACGTTGAGCGCCCGCATGACGGCGCCCCTCACCCCGCACCAGCAATCCTTCGGGCTCACGTCGTCCCCCCTCAAGGAGCGCATGTGATGTGACAGCAGACTCCACGCTTCTGACTTTCTTTCGTTCTGGATCTTCCTTCCGAGCAGGCGGACCACGTCGCTCAAATGCAGTGGACGGAAGAGAGAGCGAGAGCGAATATGGAGGTAAATAAAGAAGGCTCCGTTCGCACTCCACTTTTGCTTCACATTTTGGGAAGACATATGCATGATATGAATGACTGAAGACCTAATGCATGCTGGAAAGCAATTTTGGATATCGTTTTCTGCTATCCAGAGCGATGTCTAGATCTGCACTGTTGGGTGGTTTAGAAGGAAGACGAGAAGAAATAGTAGGAATTTTAAACCTCTTCTGGCTTAGCAATGAGACAGTGGCAGGGTTACCTGGAAAACTATCTGATTTGGTATTATGAGATTGACTCGGACTAGAAGAAGTTGGTAAACCGTTTAGATTCATTGTCATCGACTAGATAGCCTTTGAGAGCTGAAAGGCTTGAGGAGGATATTGGACATAACGTAGGGATTACCGAAACCAATATTAAACCTTGAACCAACTCTATTATTGGACTATTAACACATAATTAGGGGTCTTTAATGTACTACAATAGTATGCGCTGTTGGTTTTGAGTGCTGAATCATGAATGTTTAGGTTTGTACTGATTAATTGATTGAAAGGCTCACATCAAGTAAAAGGGTTATGAACTATAATCATGTGAGAAGCCAATGAGATAATCGTTCATTTCTTTAAATTGGCGCGATTATAGACACTTAGCTGCGTTAAGCTCTGAAAACCTAGTATCGATTTACATTTCAAGCCGCGTGCCTTGAAAAGTGCCAACGTTTTGTGGAATTCCGCCAATTTAAAGAAATTAACGTTGATAGTGACACGGTTGCCTTGATGGTCGAACTAGGCATTATGTTTATGCTTTCCAGTCCCGAATTCTATGCTTTTGCCTGTTGTCTGAGCACTTTTTGCTGTATCTGAGCAAGGTGTGCCTTCTGTTTGTGGCAGGGTGAAGGGTACAGAGGTAGCGATTTTGAGACCGAATTTCAGGAATCAAGTGATCGTGGCCATGGGGTGATAATACACGTACCGAGGATCACGAAATGCAACACATTATCCGGATGTTGAGTGCTAACATAATCAAGTCTGGTGCAGCAATTCAATTCAACCTTTTTCGACAACTCAATTCTATTTTCTTCGATAATTCAATTCGATTTCGACGATTCAATTTATTTTGAAAAAATCTACAACATTACGAATTTTTTTGGCCTCTCCAGAAGTTAGGAGGCGGAGGTTTTGGACATTATTTGTGTCTTTCGTTCACGATGTCGCTGGTGCTCTCCATCTCTTCACAAACAGCGCAGACGGCGACAAACAGCGTAGCGTATTCTAAAACTATGAAACTCATTTTTTCATGTACTGTACATAGCAAATTCTTGGCCAATAAGCCCCAAAAGAGGTATTCCAGATGTTTCTATAAGTTAGTTTTTTCTAGTATGGTGTTTCTGATTCTCTGATTCTTGTGGAGGATCAGGCTTGCAGTGAAGTAAGTGTATTTAGGCTTGCAGTGTATAATTAGCAGCTGTAGTTACGTTATTGAAGAAACCGACTGATTCTTTTCAGAAGCTGTTAGTGGAATTCTTGAAAATTCAGAATTTGTTTGTTCTACTGTAATTTATCTGAATTTCAGTGCATGTTTTTGTCCGTTGGAATGTGATAATGGGCAGAAAAGGAATTCGCCATTCTGAGTTCCGGGGTGGGTTCATTCCTGGTCAAAGTTTCCATCCTCAATTTATGTTTCAGTCTGTACGTCCTGGAGAGTGCCTACTGTAGGTAACGTAGTGGAGATATGGAGTACCACCAATGGGAATTTAGGGAACTTGATGTTTGCCGTTCCGAACCCATATGCAAGTAGCCATCGTAGCAGAGGCAAAAACAGTGAGAACCAACGCTAACATGATATTAGAGCAAACTTCCATGATGTGTCGGAAGACTGAAGAAATGAACTTTTGAGTTTCGTAGAATTAGAATTGCCTTTTGCCGTTGATACTTTGAGAGAGAGGGAGGGGGAGAAAGAACTCCAACCACTCAAGGTTAGCATAAATGAAGAGTTTATCTATTTATGGTTCTTCCTTTGCACTCCAAAAAGTTGGTTTGAATGACACCTAGAATACGTACCTTCGTAAGAACGGAGACTCTATAGTAACTAATTAATTTTGGAAGGGAAGGGAGACTAGGATTTGTTGAGGGGTAAAGTAGAAGTGCAAAATATTGTCATCCACCCAATTTTGAACCTATAAGTTAGACCCTCCCATTTGCTTCAATGGCCTACCCATTACCACAATCTTAGCAATCCTTTATCATGATGGCAATGCAATTGGAGAGCAAACATGTTAGTCCACAATTTATGAAGGTTCTATTCATTCTTTAACATTTTAGCTTTGAAAAAACACAAAAAATTCACTTCTTGTCAAAATGTCTTCATTCTTTTTGCAAATGACTTCTCTCAAACTTATTTATCTTTGAAAAAAATATGGGAGCTAACAAATAGCTTCTCCAAAGTACCTAGATAACAAATATGTGTGGTAATGGGATGATTTACCTTAAGTGATTAGGTAGAAAGAAAGGTTAGAGATTGATTGTAGTAAAAAAATTTAAAGTAGATTAGAGAATGTTTGATTGTTTTCAAGTTTTCATTTGTAGAGTATGATGTATGTGGCATATTTAATGGCCATGTTGTTAATGGTATAGAGGGTGTGTTTTATAGTAAGGATGGGAATTTGAAGTTGTTGGAATGATTGGATTGAGGGTGTACATGTGGTGCTATAGGGGCAGGCAATAATGACTATTAGTGGTTGTGTATTCCAACTAAGGGTGTGAGTATTGGTTATAATAGTTTTATTTTTATTTTTTTGGTGACAAAGATTTCAAGGAGAATTTTTCATCATAGCATGAGAATTCAATGACTTGAATGTTGTACAGTTGTTTTGACTTTCACTTCTATGTGAGTAGGGGGGAACTATATTTTAGAAGTAGATTTGCCTTATTTAGAAACTAAAAGCCACTAAAAAGTTCAAACCCATTGTTAAAATAGATTTTGAAAAATTTAAAACTTGCCATCTATACTTTTAACACTACTCCCCCCTAAAATTTTGCCAACCAATAATTCAAATTTTCTTCTCGCAATTGTTGCACATTTTCATGTAGGATTACAAGATTTTATCTCTCTTATGATTAAAATTTGGTCTATTTTGTAGATAAGAGAGTTTGACTTAACTCTTGCAAGGACGACAACAATTGGTTCCATCATTATTCCTTAAAGGTCTATGGAGAATTGTATATACTATTACTATATTTGACTCCTAATATACAAATTATGTACTAAATATGGCAAGACATACTATTGGATAGATAGTTTCATCAACAATTAGCATATTGCTATTTTGGTGTCATTTTAATCCCTGAAATTCTTTCAAGTTTAGAAGACCAAATTGCTTCAAATAACTTGTCACTAGAACAGGTCAAAATATTCATCCATATTTTTTTAATGAATTGAATTGTAGGATCCATATTTATTTTTTAATGAAGAAAAAACTAAAATGCCAATAAATTTTAAAAGAAACCGAGAATTGTTAATCCCAATAGTGATAATGTTCTAGTAAACAATTGGTATCCTTTCATTTTTGTTTTTATTCAAAAAACTTCAAAATTGAGAGCAAAAGACAACTTTATATTTTTTCTACCTTCATTTTCTACAAATAAAACTCCTCATAACTTTCACTTCATTATTTGGGATTGAATGGTTCAAATGTTTTTTTATTAGATATCATTTTGTACAATCCAAAAATAATATCAATATTTTTAGAATATATTTTTAGCTAACCATTTTGAGATTGAAATAAAAAAAACTTTTAAATTTTACAATATTTATTGGAATGATATGAAACAAAGCTTCACTTATAGATGATAATGATGATGATTAGCATTCATCCTAAAAAATTCATGCAAAAATTCCAAATTATGAAATTATGCTTGAATTTTCAAAAAGCCCAAAGTGGGATCTTTGGCCCTTTAGCAATTAACATCTAAACCTTATCATGATTGAATGCAACACCATACATAACTATTTTCTAGCTTTCTATAGAAGGTGCAAAAATGATCCAAATTGGGAGTAACAAGTGTCATTGGATCCAATTCAGCATTTATAAATTTTTTTCTTTCTACAATATATCTTTATACATGCATCTTTTATATCAAATACACCAAAAATATCATGATGCATCCAAAATTGGACTTTTCAAACTTTTGATCCTTTGGTGAAGATTTTCAATTATTATAATATTTTGAAGAAAAATGGGATCAATATTGATACAAAAAATATAATATAGTCCAAAAAAATCTGAAAAATTATCAATTGGTGTATATTATTATTAAAATTTCACAATGTATACCACCTACCAAATTTTAATGTCGACTTATAATTAAAGTGTAGTAGATTGTGGTTTGATGTTTATGAACATAAAGGATGAAAGTACAAAGACTCATTGCTATTCTCTTACGTATGCTATTCTCTTACATATGTTGTAAAACCTATAAATGAAAATCATTGGTTTGCCTTTGTAGACTTTGTTTAGTGCTTTTATTATCAATGCCATATTTGAATTCAGCACTTGCTACTGTTGTTACAATGACAATGAAGCGGTTGTACTTTTATCCATTTGCTTGTAAATTGCATTTCAGAGGGTTTAAAAATGGGATAAAATTTCTTCTACAAATCTGAAATTTATTTTGTTTTTCAAACTAAGTACTAATGTAACTTCTCAAGGGCTAAAATAGATACAAATAAAAGGTTGTTGTTGTTGTTGTTGTTGTTGTTGTTGTTTTTAAATGGCAATATTTGAAATTTGAAATATTTTTATATTTTGTGACCTCTAAATGTTTTACGTATGGCTCTATGAGTGTAACAAACTGGCAACTAGTTTAAAGTTAGCAAGTGGAATTGGTAAAAAAATTGTCTACAATTTGAAAACATCGGCAAAAAACCAATGAAAAAAAATCCATAAAATCTATATTTTGAGTAAAATATAGAGAAAATAACCATACTCCATACTTGAAAAACTAATTCAATTTGGGAATGGAAGGAAAATAGCTAGTAAAACTAAAAAATTGCCCAAATGTTAATATGGCTATTTGGTGGCACAAATCACATACTCCGTATTTTTTTATGGATCATGAGTATTATACTATATACTTAACATTTGTAGTGACAATTCATGGTCTTGTTAGAATGAATAAGCAATTTAGCTTTCCAAGTTTTAGTGACAAAGGTATTATGGGAATGCATCCACAACATTCTAAACTACCATACACAATATGTATGAGAAGAGAAACAATGGTCTTGAGTGAGAATGGTTATGTATTTGGTTCTTAAAAATCCTAATCCCAATATTTTTTCTACTTAATAGTCTACAATAGGAATTGTGGCAATTGACTATATTTTAGGGTTAAGAATTGATTGTTGTATAAAAGGCCTTGCCATAATTGTGGTTCCACAAAATTTTGTATTTGAATTGAAAATTAGTGAACTTTTGAATTGAATTGAAAAGAATGAAGAACTTCAAGATGAAATATGAACCAATAGAGGCAATGAATTTTGCAACTTGTAGATTTATTTTTTGGTTCATAACTTGATTTTCTCTCTAGAATGTTATATTTCTTGTTACAATTTCCTATTGCAACTCCATATACAATAATACTCAATCTACATGACTTGGCCAAGGACCAACAAAGAAACAATTATTTGTGAGTATTTTGTGAGTTCTATTGTTTGAAGATGGATCCCGTTCTCCTCTCTCAACCGGAATATTATAGTAGTGGATTACAATTGCTTTTAGATAGGTGGAGGTTGCAAGAAGAAAAATTGCAAATATTTGAAGAAAACTTGAAGGAGTTAAATCAGTCATTGACATGCAAGTCTATCGAGGAAAATTTAGAAGGCAACAATTTTGAGACCATGTTATTTCAAAAAAATTCTGAATTAGACAATAAAATTATTGACACAAGTGTCCAAGATGGGATCTCAGAGCAAAGTAGAACCTCAAATGATGATGATTTTGGACTCAATGTGCATAAGAAAAATAATGAAGAAGAAAACATTGATATTAAGATTAATGATGAATCAATGGAAGATTTTGAAAAAAGAATTTGGACAACTGTTTGGAATAATGAGGTCCTTCTCAACGATGACATTGTTGAAGGTAGCTATTTGCATGTACCAGAAATAGTTGGCACATCTTTAATAAATGATTTGCATAGTGAAAATAGTAAAATGGTAAAGCAATATGATGCAACATTTGTGAAGAATGATTTGCAAAGTGCTAAAAATGAAAAAAACAAAGTGCTAAGTTCGAGTAGTGTTTTCCAACAAGATTATGAAGAACTACAAGCAAGGGATTTACATTTTCCTTCATTACCAAATCAAACTTTTGAAAAAACAGAATCAGAGGTAGGACATCAAAGCTCCATACAAATGTTTTTAAAAGATGTTGGAATGTCCCACAATTTGGGATTGATTGATCATCAAATAAGAACAATAGATTCTAAAGATTTAGGAAATTTGGTTCAAAGCAAGAGAGTCCCATTAGTGTGTGAAAATGTTAAGTCATTGGAATTGGACATAAATTTGGTGAGCCCTAAATTATGGTCTTCATCCCCACCAAATGAAGAATTAAACAATCTCAATGAGCTGTCAAATCAAAGATCCAATTTCATTGAGAGTATTTTGGCATCTGAAGCTCAAAGACAAATGAAAAGAGAAAAAGAAAAATTGTGCAGGAATGAAGCTTTGAAACAAGAAGAAGAAAAAGTAGCAAATATGGAAAGAATTCTCCAAGTAGGTGTGTCTTTTCACTAGAATTGCTAAGTGAAATATCATAATTAAGCTCATTATTGAGGATCTTTGAAATAAATACCTCCTTGTATGGGATAGCCATGTTTGCTTTAATGTCTTCTATACTTCAAATTAAACAATTTGTAATTCTATGGCTTTGATGACTAGCTTCTACCAAAGCCAAATCTCTAGTAATTCATCACTTTTTATGAACTTCTTTATAAGATCTCAAGCTAGAGAAAGAAGTATGCATATTTAGGAGAGTCTAGCTTAGTTATATTATTTAAAGCATTGGTAATTGTATATTGTAATAGATTAAATACTAATTTTAAGGTATAGGGCTTGTAGAATCCATTTCAATTAGAATATGAGGAGAAACAAGCATCTGTCAAAGAAGAAGAATTTCTTAGACAACAGTAAGTAATTGAAATTCCTTCTTTAAATGATTTGATATCATACGTATTTAGGGTTCTATGAAGATAACATGATTAGTATCAATTATTTATTTGTGATTATGCTTCTAATAGGCATGTTTTGATAGTGACAAATATCTAAGAATTATTAGGTAGAAAATAATTTTTTTTACTTGTCTATAACTATCTCAATTATTATAAACCAATGCAAAATTCATACAACTATTATAATAAATATATTTGAGTATGAAGTGCAGAAGAGTGGAAGAACTTCAGCAAGAATTAGAGTCAAGTAATGCCCAACTTAAGAACTTGACTGAAAACTGGGAAATTTTGGGAAAGAAAATTGTGAGACTAATGTATCTTTTCTCTTACTTCTAATAAAAAAAGACTATTGACTATTTTTGTTTTTAACAATTGACAAAGTTTTTTTCAATGCTTTTTTTGTTCTTTCTAAAAGTTTTCCTTGGTGAGTGGTTGCAAGAAACACTTGTACTAGTTTCAATCCATTCTTTTAATGAGACGTGATTCATTTGCCTCAATTTTTGTGTCACATTGTCAATGGACTCAAAATTCATAACTAAGGCAATATTTTACATCTTCTATAATTTTTTATATCTTACAAAAAGGATTTTTATTCTTTATAAATAGCCTTCAATCAAATGCTTATTTTGTTATTCATTTTATAAATTTGAAGCTTAGGTATTTAAAGGAAATTTTTTCTTTTACCAAACTTATATAAATCTAAGAAAGTCCATTCTAAAATTAGAAAATTTTCAATAGATAATTTTTTTAAAATTCTACTATTTTTAAAAAGAAAAAAAGAAAACATCCATTCTCTTGAAATATTTAATTGTTTTTTTTTGTGTATAGTTTTGTAGATGACCTTTCTAGGCTTTGATTTCTTAAATGTATTATTTCAATCATTTCTAAAGTTATGTATATTATTTCACTTTGTTCCCCAAAAAATTTAATACTCTCAATACTACGTTCATTAGTACAAATCCTAGTGTGTGAACATGGTTGTAATAACAAGAGAATTGAAAATTCTATCATTGTGTTGGTGTGCTTGTATTTTTATTTGTTTATTTACTTTATAGGCCACTTGAAGTATTTCAACCACCAAATCTTCCTTTGTACTAGGATTTGAAGACACAAAGTGTAGAAGAATATTTCAAGTCTCAAAGATTGGAAGAAGTACATATAAAAGCCTTGAATCTTCTTATTTTTTATGCTACTCAATTTATGGCATAATCATTTGCAACTATAGTATGTTTTGATGAACATCTTAATTTTCTATTCTTTGTTAATTTTAGAATTGTATATTCTTTATGTGGTAGAATAGGAGAAAAGGAACTTAGCAGCTCAAAGAATTACAAGGGCTTTCAAAAAGAAAAGATGCAAAATGCTTAATAATTGTTGTATTTATATTCAAAAAGTGGTGCGGGGATTTTTTGGTCGGCAGAAAGTTCAACAACTAAAAAGTCAGAGATGCAAGGTAGAAATACCAAAGGATGTGTATGCATTTGACAAATTATTTAAGTCCATAAGATATATTATATGTACAACTGAGGTTTCATAAACTTTAATGAATTCTTTTCATGGTTTGGATTGATGTTGCCATATTGGACATTTTTATCATTAGCAATATTTGTAGAGTGACTATAGGTGATGAAAGTTTTAGCTACAGCTATTGAAGAAGGAAATTTAGGCATATTCATTGAATACTCCAAAGAAGCCCCAAATATAGGTCTACACAAAGAATTGGATATGATGAAACTTGAATTTGCTCGAAGAAGGATAAGACATCTACAAATGTCTAATGAGACCAATTATAAGACCTTTCAATTCCAACCATTGCCTAAACTTCAAGTTTTGATTATAGAAGCTAAAAGCATGGGCCTAGAAGAAAAAAAACTCCAAGTATTAAGTGATCCATACCATACAAACCATATAATAGGAATATGCATATAGTCTTTTGATGCCATTCATTTTCATTGCTTTGATTTCTAAAAGAAGAGTAGCAAGTGGATCTAATTGTATAGCCCCTTCAAAAATAATTTTGTACATTTTGTATTTATACAAGATCCAAGGCCCAAACAACATCTATTCTTTTGACTTGTTTATAATGTGCCTTCAATCAATTACTAAGTTTAATATTGCAAGAGATATTTGACATTTAACCTATTTTTTTGGATGTGGATAACTAGTTTATGCTTATTGCTTTTGCATATGATTACGTAGGAGCTAATCGAATTAGAAACAAAGAGTTGTGATGCTGCTCTAAAACATCTAATTCAAGTTTCTAAAGTAGGAAGTTGGGATGAGTATGAGGCTAGTGTGGAAAGAGCTTTGTCTTTAGGTCTTCAAGAACAAGTAGATATAATACAAGAACAATGGGAAGCTGCAAAGACAGAAATAAGCTGGTGGTTGCAACAAATGACATTGAGTTGGAGAATTGAAAGTGAGACAATTTTTGAAAAGGTGAAAGAAGCACAGAGGCTTGGATTGACAAGATTGGCAAAGGAAATTCAAGCAATTATATTAGAGAAAGAAAACCATGTGTTGGTTGGGTTTGTGTTGTTTCCAATTTTTTACTTCTAAAATCTATATCTATTGAATCACTACAAGTATCATATCATTATACATACATTAGGGGAGATTTGAGGGCTTTACATGCCCGTTTCAAATTTGTTCCCTTGCTTGTTCCCTTTGCTGTCCAAGAATGGCTGGCTGCTATCAGTAAAATAAATATATAAAAAAAAATTATTAGTTGTGAAATGCAAAAAGAAGTTGAAAAAAAAATCCAGTCTTTTTACATGGCACAATCTCGGCCATGTTAGACTACAACAATAGTGCAGTTCCTGCGTTCTCTGCAGCCTGGGAACTCGCTTGCATGTAGAGCCCTCAAATCTCCCCTAATAATGTATTTTAGATTAGTTGTAACATTACAAGGCCAATTATTTCTTGTTGATATAACCTTGTATAATAATCTTGCATTTTTCATTGCTTTATTTTATTTTTAATGGTACTCTGTAGTCATTATTTTATATATTGAATTATTTTATTGTGTAGATTAGAAGCTTCAACAACAAGTGGAGCTCTAAAGTCTTTCCATGAATGGTTGCGACTAGCTAAATCTTTTGATTTGAGAGAAGTTGTCATAGAGTATTCTACAAGGTTTAGGCAGAAGATTGCACATGTGAGGAAACAAATGATGCAAGCTAAAAACACAAATTATGAAGTAAAAAGGGTAAAACAACTCTTGCTTGAAGGATTTGGATTCGGTTTAGAAACTGAAATGGCTATTGTTGTCCGACATATTCGCAAGCAAATTGTTATGTTTATTATGGAATTGGTTAATTACATTAGGCTATCAATTAGCAAGGGGGAAAATTTTCTTGGAAAGTGGAAGGAGCTACATTGGCATGCTAAAAATGTTGGAATTGGTGAAGACATTCTAAATGATTTGTTACAATCAATAGAAAGAAGTATTATCTTAGAGCATATAAAGATCAAAAGGTCCATAGTTGCAATGTTTGAATGTGACTTGATGGGTTTTCCTATTAATTTTCATTGTGAAATAAAGAAAGCTATCCTTAATGTAAAAGCTGTAACATTGGGAGATTCTCCTTCAAACAGGTATTACTCATGTATACATTATTTTTCCAAATATATGTTTGATTGTCTCAAGAGATTTATTTTTATAAGTTAAAATTCTTACATTATTATTACAAGAAGATTGATCAATGGGTATTTGTTGTGAGTGTTTGAGATTTATTGTGATTTTAATTTTATCCATAATATTTATATTGTACCTTGGTATGTTGAATAGTGAAGATCATAAGGCTACCAAAAAACAATGTTCAGAAGTTCGATATGAAAGTAATGCACTTAAAAAAGTTCTTCCTCTCATCACATATAGAATAAGTTGGCATGAAGTGGATAAACTAAGGGGCCGATGGAAACATCAATACTCGCAACCATTTCTAAAGGTGTTTTCATCAAAAAGCCCTATAAAAATAGGTTCAGAAATTAGAAATCTACCACAATATACAAACGAACTTGTAAAAGAAATGCAATGGCAAACCAACAATGGACAATATTTTATAAAGGAAAAAAGGAAAAAAGGTATAGAGGAGGAAATGGTGGAAGCCATCATTTTAGATCATAGAAATGAAGACAACAATGGAGATGATGAATATTGGCATACACCAGAGTCACCACAATTATATGGGGTACAATCTTTATCCAATTGTACCCTAACTAGGAGAATATTGGAGGTAAGTGTACATTGTAAACAAACAGAACTGCATAGAGTTGTAAGACTTAGTCTATTACACAAGGACATGACATCTTTAGGTGTGGGAATTTTGGGTCGATGGTGTCCAAATTTGCAAATATTCATTATGGATGAAAACAAGCTTAGTACTCTCAAAGGGGCATTTCATGGTTGTGAAAGGTCATTGGAGTATGTATTTATCAAGGACAATCTTTTGAATGATTTCAAGGGATTAGAGTCATTGAAGAATTTAAAAGTGTTATTTCTTGGGGGAAACTTCATCTCCTACATTGGACCTAGTACAGAAGAATACAAAAAATTAGAAGTTGTTGAGCCTATAATTGGAATAAGAAAAACAAAGACAATGATGACGACATCTAGAGGTAGTAGTTATTGTTTATCCATGTCATCAATCCCACATGCTTTGGCTCGAAGTTGGGAAGGGACTCCAAGGTTTAGAGAGGACAAAAATGATCCCCGTTGTTGTCTTACCTCTCGCAATAGCCATGAGCACCATATCCAAAGTCTTTGGCCAAAATTGAAGAAGTTGTATTTAGGGAATAATCGAATTGGTCGTATTTGGGAATTAGGTAGCTTGTGTCCTAGTTTGGAAGTGTTGGATTTGGGCTCTAATGAGCTTGTTACACTTGGTGGATCTGATGGCCGTGCTTTTGTTGGCCTTAAAAACCTCCGCCTTCTTGATGTAAGCCAAAACAAAATCAAAGGCCAAAGTCTTTGGAAAGGTTTGAGCCACTGTCCTTTGTTGGTGTCTTTGGTGGCCTCTCGGAATCGGTTGACAGAGCTTCCTACCCACTTAGGAAGTGTCATGCTTCGTGAAATTTGGTTAAATGGAAACTCTATTACATCTCTTGCTTGTAAAGCTTGGCTTCCCAATCTACAAAGGTTTTACTTGCAAGATAACTTAATTGACAGTTTGGAGTCATTATTGGGTTGCCCTTCTCTAGAGGTGAGTGCATCTTTTTTTTATTTATTTATCAATATTCAAATTCGTATTGCATTTCTTATACTTTTTTTATCCTCCATCCACTCTACTACTATTTTAACTAGTTCTATTTTAGTATGCTATTGTGATATATAATAATTTTGTTTTCTATAGACTCACTTTTTTCTTGATTTTTGATTAAGTCAATATATAAGTTGTAAATCAGGCCAAGAAGTCTCGTCCTAACAAGAATACATTGTGTACTCTAGGTTTTGGACATATCCTTCAATCATGTGGCAGAATTTTCCCAACTTAGTCACTTGTCATTTTTTCGACGATTGCGAATACTTCAAATGAATGACAATCCTATCTCTGATCAAGTAGAACATGTTGACAAGGTTTTAGAAGCTATTCCATGGTTGATTGAACTTGACAATGAACCCGTTGAAGATAGCTTTCGAGAAAAATCAATCCATTCCATTTTCTTGAGGCACATGCAAGTTGCTGGCATTCAATATCTGAATGAAAGTGTAGCTCAAGCTGAGAAGCCTTTTTTTTCATATGAAAATCCAAAAGATGTGGCAAGGCAATGGCTTAATAACAATAGTAGTAGCTTCATTGATTGGTACTCTTTAACTTCCTCAACAACATTTGCAGATCAAGGGGGAAATGTCAAATCAGAAGTAGAAGATAGACATAGTATTGAAATAATGCAAGATGGTAAAGCCAAAGGAACAATTTTATGGTCAACTCTCTTTCACTTACATCAAATGGCTAATGCAAATCCAATTTTGATGGCTCAATTGATCTCTCCAAGGAGATCCAACTTTCATCACTTGATATCCCTTCCCTGCTATTCCGCTGCAGAAGAAAAATGGAATTGTCTAGCATTTCAGGAAATGTTTGAAAGTCATAGAAAAAGTCACTTTTGGTCCAAAGAGACCAACTTTCGAAAAGAGTTTCTTGTACAAGAAGGAAAATTTGGGCAACAATCTATAGAAGAGGAAGTTGGCAAGGACATTATAGACACATTAGAATCTCACAATGTAGACCAATATTTAAATGACTACATAGAGTATACAAATTGCAAGTACCAAGATATATATACAATGAATGTGGTGTATGCGAAAGAAATTGAAGATCAACTATCAAAGGTCAAACGATTACAAGCATTAGGACGGGGCATGTTGGCTAGAAGAAACAACATCAAGATGCAAAAGTTGGCTTTAGATGCTCTAAAGGCACGAGAGGCTCAACGATTATTAGAGAAATTGAGGTTTCAAAATAGTATACTTCGAATTCAGGCAAGTTCTAAACAAATAGTATACTTTGGATTCAAACACACTTATGTTGCACCTAGGCCAAAAACAATTTAAATAGAAATTAATCAATGTTCTCTTTTTGAAACCTTTCACAATACTTATTATACATGTAGCTTCTTTTTATGCAGTTTGCTTGGAGACGTTGGATGTTGAGAAAAGTTGAAAATTCAACCATCAAGTTGCAAGCCTTTTGGAGAGGCTTCTTAGCCAGAAAACGTTACCAAAAAGCCCTATCAAGGTTACGATTTGTTGATGATGATGATTTTGAATATGTTGCAGTTGATGAAAATGAATTTGTACTTAATTCCCTTGATTTTGAGGATGAGTATTCCCTATTTTGCAAACTTCAAGCTTCAAAAGAACTAGGTCCACTTGAAAATCTATATAAATCCAAAACTAGCTCTACAAATGCAAATCTAATGGTGGAGTTGGTTGAAGAGGGCAATGAGCCATTTTTAAAAGGGAGTCATGAAATGTGCTTATTTCCAAATATTAGCAAACAAAAGGAAAATATGAAAGTTGCAATTCTATGTGAAAATCATAGTAGCATCGAGAACATGCAAATGCAATGTAAACAAACACAAGTACAAAGCAAGTCTATTGAGACATCTATGAATACATGTTATTTCCTTCCAAATTTGTCTAAGAGGTTGAGTGCACCCAAATTAACAACACGGTCATTATTTGATAATGCATCAAATTCTCTATCACCAAATGAAAAACAAGTACTAATTTCATTCAATTGTATTTTTTTGTTTCTTGTGGTGATATTTTTTAGACTATTAAAAATGTCATATCTATACAAATTTGTATTCACAAGAAATGATGAATATCTATCACAAATTGTGATATGTAAATCTTAATTATTTTGGTCATTCTTCAAGTAGCACACAGAGCAAAGTACTGCATTTCAAAATGAAGATCATACAAAATTGCTGAAATATACTCCACAAGTGTCTTCACAGTCACAGTTACAACAATTTATAACTAAATCAAGCCCAAAAGTGAAGGTAGGTTGATTTCATCGTATCTTACATTGTTTGGGATTATTTAGTTTCTACCAAAAATTCCATAACTCCATATGCATTTGAGCAAGCAAGGCTATTTAAAAATATTGAATTGCCATCTTATGAAGACTTGACCTAGTCTACATTTCAATGCAGCAAAGACATGTTTGTGGGAAGGACCTTCAAGCAGAGAAGAAGAAAGCAACTATCGCTGAGATTGCTAAAGAATGGTTCAATTTTTTCTTGCTTGTTCTTACTAAACTTATTTTTTATTTTGTTTTTTGTCACTTCTATTATTTACAAAATCTTTTGAATGAATTAAATTGTCTTTCATTTATTCCTAGCAATGAAGAGAGTATGCATTTATTTGAGATCAAATTAATGTACACTCAAAAATGTCACTTTGAACATCTATCTAATAGCCCATACAATTCTTTAAGGCTACCTTCATAGTCACAATCCATATTAAACAAAATAGTACATTCTTAAAAACAATTTAAGACATCATGTGCATATCTTGTCTTACAATTTGACATGTAATTGAATCAGGGGATTTAAAGATGAGAGAACTGTTGAGTCCTACATGAAAGCCAGGGCCAAAGTTCAAAAAATGCTTGAAAAAAAGAAAGCAGTTAATCAAGGTTAGAGTTTCTTTAAGCTTTAAGGACATGGATACCTTTGTTTAGAAAGTTGTTATCTTGTCTTTATACACTAGATATGAATATATTTGAGAGACTCAATTATATTAAATTGACCATATTCTATATTCCATATTGGCATTTACAATAGCTTGACCTCTATACCAAAGTAGTTGAATTGAATCATAAATATTAATTATTGAGATAGATTTACCATTGAGGTATGCCAACCATGAAGGAACATTGAGGACATTACAATGACGATATTGCAGGT
The DNA here is from genome assembly GCA_963920665.1 of Straminergon stramineum. Lineage (NCBI taxonomy): Eukaryota > Viridiplantae > Streptophyta > Bryopsida > Hypnales > Calliergonaceae > Straminergon > Straminergon stramineum. Next base: position 1,456,381 of record OY987269.1, on the reverse strand, counting down.
GCACAAAGTCGGTTTGAATTGTTTAAGGCTAGATTTGAAGAAGCATTGGCCCATTCACCCTCCCAACATACACACATTAAGCAAATAGCTCCTCGGCTACAATGTACGTTCATATGTAGCCTAATAAATTGTAATTAAATAGAAGTTAAGAAGAGAGTGCAAGTATAGGCCTTGATATTAATTTAGTTATGAATGTTTTGTTGTACTTGTAATCTTCTAGGCAAAGTTGAGAAGGAAATTGTTCCAATTCCCTTTAAGGATAAAATTTGGATTGAAGAAACTACAGAATCTTGGCATCCTCCTCCTACATTGTCGGCATTGATACCACATGTACAACAAACTCATTCTAAGAAAGGAAAGCCAAGAAAGAGTTACCTTGCTTGGGCTCCTCCATCTCCAGGCACAAATGCCAACATTCACTTGTTTTCATCATCGTCAATTTGTTTTTGTAAAAGTGGCAATATTCTCTACACTATTTTGAAATTTATCTTATTTTGTTTTGTTGATAATAATAAAAATTAATAGGAAATTTGTATTTTTTCCACAAATATTGTATACCACTAAGCAAGAATTTCCATACCCATTTTTTTTTTCAAATTCCCTAAGTCATTTCATTTCCTACCATTCTTAAAATTCTACATCATTGCCATCTTGATGGAACTTGTGCCAAATTTAACAAAATTGAAAAAATTTATACCACTAGGTCACAAATTGTTACTTTTGTAAGTTATCAAAGTTGTTGAGTAGAAGTGACTTGCATGTATGGCAGGAAGAATTGTGATGGAGATATAAGATTACATTCCACATGAAGCACTACAAGTTGGGATGGATAGGAGATGGGTGGACCTTGTCCCCAACATAGTTTCTTTTTGTGGCAACCAATGTTGATGCATGCATGCCTATGCAAGACATCAAATGTTATATAGATGTTGTAGATTGACACCAAAGAGCATCATCCTAACAATTATAGGGTGATTGCTAGAAAAAAGTTGTTTTTTCTTGTAACTTTGTTTGAGAGTTTTTCATACCAACAACAAAATTGCACGCATGTCTCAATCAAATTCAAATGATGAAATTTTAGAAGTTGCTAATATTGTTAAATAGGAGCTATATAGTTCTAAAAATTGAGAGACAAATATAGTCCAATGGTCCAATTGCAACCATATTGAATCCCTTGTAAGAAAGAAGGTCACAATAAATACATGGTTTTCCAATTGGTGTGAGCATATGTAACTTTTCCAAACATTTCTAGTACTTAGGATTTAATGTAGATCAAGACTCTATGTATATTTTAGGTTTTAGGTTGCACTTCTCAAAAGTGCCAAAATTATTGATCAACACAAGTTTTTTAAAGTTGAAATTATTATGTGATCACTAAGTGGGGTTAATGTTGGAGTTAAGACACCATCTTTTTCACTGATGTGAATTAGAGGTTATGCTAAATTTTTCTCCTACTATTAAGTTCCATGACAACTAATTAAAAGAGAGTTGCAAATCCTAATTCCACATGCAAAATTTCACTTTCTGAACAAAATAAACTAGGGCCTTTTAATTTTGACCCTTAAATAAGAAGTGTTGTAGATTAAATGAAGCTTTAAAGGTGGTCTCAAAGACTAGGATATCATCCACCTATTCAAGATGGGGATTTGAGTCTTCAACTATTGTCTATATCCGCATCAAATATTAATTTCCAACACTATTTTGATAAGAAATTTCAATCACTTTGGACAATTTTTATGGTAGTAAAGATTAGGACCTAACCGTTTTGGAATTTGGATGAAGAAGGTGTTTGAGCTAACAAATTTGCTATGCATATCAATGTAGTAGTTGGTTTTCAAAGTGATGGAATTGTATAGGATTGCCAATTGATTTGCAAGAGAAGTATATAAGTTCAAGAGCTCAAATAGTTCAAATTTAAATTTTCCAAACATTTTAAACTTTCAATATTACTTGCAAACTTATTTATACAAAAGTTCTAACCATAGTATTTGACAAAACAACAAAAAATTATAAAAGATTTGTCTTGATAGATTGCATTCCAAACTATCTTATTGTGAGAAATAGTTTGATAGAGTAAAGAGATGGACTTCCTGAGTTACGTTTTTGGAGAATATGAAAGTCTAAGGTGGATGTATGCTTCAACATCTTATTGTACTAAATCATAATTTTTGTTGTTTTATAATGTGTTGATGTTAATATGAGTCAATGTTGGTGACACATGTAATGGTTCAAGATAAATATATTTATTTGGAGACCAATAGAGAGAAATCCAAATTACCCATTATAAGCATTTATAAAGGATTTTGCATTGAATATTCAAAGATAATATTTTAAAATAGAATTTGATACAAAAGGCTTTCATCCATTTTCTATAGATATAATTTTGGGGGGTCAAAGACATTTTTAATAGACATTTTTAAATTTTAAATTCATTGGGCCTAATCCAACAATTATGTAGATTTTCATTTTCATGATCTAATTTCTTTGCAAATTTTGGTTTCTATAATCAATCCAATCCTTAGATTTATGAAGTTCCATGTACACACATTTTCATGCATTTTTAAGTTTTATAGATTTTAGATTCTAGAGATTGTAGATAGCTTTGAACTTTCTGAAATAGGTTTCAATGCCTCCAATCAACAATACTTATTAGTTCCATTAATATATGGTATCTACAATGTGTTAAGTACCAATCTATTTACCCCCTAAATGTCGAAAATCATCTCTAGAATTGAAGATTTGAGAAAAATCATTATAAACTTCAATTTGGAAGTATATTTTGGAATTGATATACAAATTAAAGTTGTAGATTTTGATTTATAAATTCCATCTATTTGGTTAGATTCACCAAGGCTGTCGCCAATCTTTTTTTTTTTAATAAATTTTAAAAGAAAAATTCCCAAATTCCTTCAAAATTTGATCACAAACAAAATATTATCATTTTTGAGTAAAATTTGTTGGAATGGATTTGAAATGAGGTTCTCTTAACATGGTGATTTTTTGAAATTTTTGTATTATTCAAATCTAAGACCTCATTTTGGCAAATTGAGTTTTGAACTAAAGTCAATGCAATTTGACCACTTGACATACTTGCACATTTGTAATTTTAGAAAAATATGTACTCTAGTAACACCAAATACAACCCTTAGATAGAATAAGAACTTGATAAAGTATCTCCACAAATTAGAAAATCTTTCATCCAAGAAATTAAAAAAATGAAACCTGAGTTTCAATCTATTTATTGTCTAGAAAATGGACATTGGAGTGCTTAGGGATTAAAGTCTGGATTGAAACAATATTAGAATGTACAATATACCAATGGGTTGTGATATCTACCAACTCATATAATTGTTTGCAAGGTGGTTCTACAAGTGAATATACTCAAGCTTTAACTTTATAGTTGCCTTGAATTCTTAAATCCTAAAATTTCTATAGACTTTTTGAGTATCTCTACTATCAATTTCTTTGCTCGCGCTTAGAAGTTCTTGGTAGAATCACTTGAAATTGAAATCAAATGAAACCACCACATAAATTTTTTTAATAACTATTACAATTTGTGCACATATTTAATATAAATCCTTAATAGCCCAACTAATCCATTTCAAATTAATAATAGTCTTACATGACTTCTCTGACCTAAAATTAAATAAAATAAAAAATCTATTTTTTAATTGATGAATTTGCATAGGTTATATTAGTATGCAACAAATGTTTGGAATTTATACTACTAGAATTTTATTCTAATAGACCATAAAAATAAGAGTATGCAAAATTTTGATCATATTGACTTTTAGTTCAATTGGGAGTATAAAAATTAATTTATCTTATACTCTTGGTTTAAAAAATTCAAAAATTCAAAGATTCAAAAAAGAACGATGATGTTGAATTCATTCCAACAATTTTCATTCAAATAAATTGATCCTATGTCAATTTAACTATCAAAAATGCAATCTGAAATTTCAAAATTTCAAAATATTCTTTTCATTCCTCTATATTGTAATATATTCATTAGAGCCGTACAAATGTATGAAAATTGAGAGGGCCAACTAACCTTATGGGTTAACCCCTAATCCCTCCGACGTCCATTTTTTGGATGATGAACAGATTGAATTGGAGTTTCCTCCTCCTAACTACTTGGATGATAGTTATTCTAATTTGTGGAGATAGGTTATCAAGTTGTTATCCTATCCAATGGTTGGATTTGGTCATACTAGAATACTTATTTTCTGAAATTACAAATGTGCAAGTATCTCAAGTGGTCAAATTGCATTGATTTTAGTTCAAAACTAGATTTGCCATTATGAAGTCATAGATTTGAAGAACACAAAAATTTCAAAAAATCAAAATGTGAAGAGAACCTCATTTCAAATCCATTCCAACAAATTTTACTCCAAAAATGATATGGAGTAATATTTTGCTTGTAATCAAATTTCGAAGAAATTTTGGAATTTTTCTTTCAAAATTTATAAAAAAATATTGGTGATAGAATAGGTGAAATTAACCATATAGATGGAATCTACAAATCAAAATCTACAACTTTTATTTGTATATCAATTCCCAAATATGCTTCCAAATAGCACTTTATAATGATTTTTCTCAAATTGTCAATTCTGGAGATGAATCTGGACATTTAGGGGTTAATGCCGCAATTGGTTTTGTGAATTTTTTGATGCGGACGGACGGAGGCGCAGGGGTATACGAGGGCGTCCGCCGAAGCACGTCAGGAGTCCAACACCGAACGAAATGACCTCGTCTAGGCGACGACTGACGGACGAGAACGAGGACGAAGAAGCAGGGTTTCGTGAGGGCTTCGAGTCCGGGGATGGGGAAAGCCACACCCTCTCTCCGTCTCTTTGCAACAAGCCCCTCGAGACCCCGGCACTTCCTCCTCCTTCGGCAGTTCCTGCACCTCACAATCTGTGCACATCCATGCGAAACTGGGTCGAATTCATTGTGCAGGCCTGGCGAGATATTCTTCTGCATGCAACAGAGTTTTCGATTTCGTGACGGAAGCCTTCGAGATGAGATTTTCCTCACCATTGCGGAGGTTTCGGCTTCGGGACCCGATTTGGGGGCATGACGATATCGACTCCTGACGCATTCCTGATTTGGGAATTGCAAATATCCGTCACCCATTTGTGACCGACCCATTGGTGGATTTCGGATTTTGGATTTTGGATTGGGGGATTGGGGGCATGAGCAGAATGGCGATTCGATCGGGGGTTTGGAGGTTGGGCTGGCGAGGTTTGATTCGCGGCGAGTTCGGCCGAGCCGTGCGGCACATCGAGACGGGCACGAGCTGGACGCGCGCGGCCGTGCAGCCCTCTGAGACGGAGATGCTCCAGTCGCTGGTGGGCGGGATGGCGAAGCATGCCCGCGGCTTCCCTGTCCAAGGCGACAGCGTGGAGATACTGGAAACGCCGTCGCAGTTCTACAATGTGCTGCTGCAAGGCGTGCGCAATGCGCGGTCAAGGGTCGTCATTGCCTCGCTCTACATTGGCACGGGCACGCTGGAGCAAGAGCTGGTTGGTTCTTCTCCCCCCTTCCTGTCTGTCTGTCTTGCCTACACTCCATACTACGTAAGAGGCTGGCAACCATGCATGGAGTGGGGAAGCGAGGCAAAATGTAGAAGAATGAATACTTAGTTGATGGCGAACGTCAAAGCACCTTCTAAGGGACCCCTGTTTCAGCGATCATCAGGTTTCTGTAGTTCGTGTAATTAATTATCCTTCGTCATTGTAGAGTTCATGGATTCACAGATTGCATGGAGTGAAATCATGTTGCCTGTAGCTTCCAGATGAACCGGTTGGGTTTGGCATCCCGTCCCGTCCCGTCCCATCCCAATTCATCATGAAAGTCGAAGCTGCTTGAATCAACGTGAAATTGCTATGGAATTCAGATTTGCACCCCATCACTTGTCAAGAGAGTCAAGATGAGACCTACATCACTTGATTCCATTTCTAATTTGCGATTGCTGAAATTATATAGAATGATAGATTCAATGAACTGGGTCGTAGCAACCGCGGAACTAATAATATCATAGACGATGTATGTATTCCTATGCCAATTTCAATATCATTTAAATATTGCCTCAGCGTAAGTATAGAATCCACATGGAACCCATATTGGACACACTACAGAACTTCTCGTGTTCCTGTATTATGTCTATCATTCCTGAATCTTTGCATGTATATAGATGCTCATTCTCTCTTGTAAGGTGCTGTACGACTTCAGGACTGAAAAGATTCTTATCTTCTCTTGCTACCTTGTTTACTTTTTATATATAATCTTAGCCCAGGCTTTCTTCACGCTGAGGAAGCGCAGAACAGCTCTTAAGGTCAGTAACGGCAGCTGGATGTCATTGCAGATTCGCTCGCGAGGAAACCCCACCTGCAAGTGACCATTCTGTGCGATGCGTTGCGCACCACGCGGCTCTCTCCCGAGGCCTCCGACATGTACCCTTCCAGCGGGGCCATGCTGTCCAACATCCTGCTCTCTGACCGAGCGCCCTGGCGAAAGGCCAGCACCTGGGACCGGCCCAAGGAGCCCGTGCGAGTGGCGCTGTACCACACGCCCATGCTGAGCCAAGGGCTGAAAAGGCTCCTCCCTGCCAGGGCGCAAGAGATCGTCGGAGTCTGCCACCTCAAAGCCTTTGTGTTCGACGACAACGTCATCATGACGGGCGCCAACATGAGCACCTCCTACTTCACGGTGCGCCAAGACAGGTAGGGAACGATCGAGCCATTGATTTGTTGTAAACAATTGATTGAGTTTGATGGCTCTGCACCTTAAGGAGAGGAGGAGTCCTTGCATCGACAAGAGCTACTTACTCACTTGCTTACATCGAAAGTGAAGGTGACATTAGCTGCATTGAAAATGAATGGGAGGAAGGTTGAGTAGGAGTAGCGACAGGAACAGCCTCTTGTAGCACAAGTGCTTGTTTCTTCTTCCTAAGCTTCGTGGGTCTTATTTTCACAATGAAAGTGCTCTTGGTGGAAAGGTTTAATTGAAAAGATGAATGCAATGAGATCTTATTTGATGTTGCTGAGCTTCAGAATCTTAGACAATGATGCAATAAATAATTTAGGATATTTATCGGTGAGCATTTCATTTGAGGATGTAACAAGGGATTTCTTTTGAGATAAGAGGAACAAGATGCATGTTAAAATCAAGGTTTCATAGACATTTCATCAATCTGAGTAATTACAGTAGATCTCATGGTCCAAATTCGATGTTTTTAAATTATCTCCTTATTATCTTTAAATTTGACTGTCTTGTTACAACTTCTTTTTAGTTTATTGAGTATTTATTGTGAGCCAAGACGGGCCTATTTTGCTAAGGTCCCTCGCTTATAAATTGCTTGTCGACAGGTACCTCTGCTTTCCCGATTGCAAGAACCTGGCCTCCCATTTCTGCTCCTTGATCAACACGGTGGCGTTGTACTCGTACACTCTAGATGCCACGGGCGAGCTCCAGCCACGGTCTGCACACTTGGATCCCGTGACGGAGTCCGACTTGTTCTGTTCCGAGATGTCTGATTCTGTGAAGGACTTGACGTCGCCGTCGTTGTCGGCGGTCACCATGGAAGGGGTGGACACGTGGGTGTTCCCCACAGTGCAAATGGGGCCTCTTGGCATCCGGCAAGATGAACAGGCCTTGTTGTGGCTACTGAAGCAGCTCCCCAGTGCCGCTGACCTGCATTTGTCCTCGCCCTACTTCAACTTGACACCTGCATATGAGGAGGCCATTCTAGAAGCGGCTCGCGAGAAATCTGTGCATATTCTCACTGGATCCCCGAAGGTAATCTTCGGCTCTTATCAATTCAAATCTTCTTGCGGAGCCTTTTCTATTTGGTGTCAGAGAATTCACCCCCAAAGGTACTCTAGGAAACCTAGCCCTGCTACAATTGGCTGGTTTACGTTAGAAACTGCCTTCAGTAGCGTTACAATTGGCCCACAACTAAGTGTTCTAGAATTCTTCTTGACGATTTTTCTAGTATTGACAGGTCGAAGACTGTACTGCTTGCTTTGCTTGCATTCACTTCTAGAAGCAAATAGCAATTTTCTCTCTAGTACAACCTGCTCTGCCTAGGTCAGGCAGCTCTCTCTTACCTACATATTTTGAAATCCAATACCTTGATTTACTGATCCCGTGCATGGCGTGCATAGCCTTAAACGCCCAGTATTGGGCCTCATGTTTTTTCTTGGCAGCTTTGAGTAGGTCGTTGGGGAAAGCTTTCATTTGTGCAATCTGACCCACACAAGCCATGTTCTTCACTGAGTCTGGTGATATAAAAGTAGGCCCCATCCGAATTTTATCATTGTCCCATTGTGAACAATCGAAAGGGTTCTTTTAAAACCACGAATCTCTAGGCCTTTAAGAGTATGACGTCAGACGCTTTGCTGCTGGAATTACCATTCACAAGCCAGCTTTGCCCTGTCCTGTCCTGCAGGCGAATGGCTTCTACGGCTCCTCCGGAATCTCAGGGTTCATCCCACTAGCCTATTCTCTGCTGGAGCAGCGTCTGCACAACCGAGCCCTGGCCATGGACAGGAACGACAAAGAGAGAATGCAGGCGACGAGCAGGGGGCTGAGTATCCACGAGTATGAAAGGCTGGGGTGGACGTTTCATGCCAAGGGGTTGTGGTGCAGCCTGCCGGGGGCCGAGGACGGGCCCAGTGTGTCTCTGGTGGGGAGCTCCAACTGGGGGTACCGGTCCCGGGACCGAGACTTGGAGGCGCAGCTCTTGCTCTTCACAATGGCGCCCCGCCTGCAGCAGCAGCTGGAGCGCGAGCGGGATGACTTGTTTGTGCGCGCGTCCAAAGTCACCTCCAGTCTCTTCTGCGGACCTGACCGACAGGCAGGCCGGCTCGCCTCGCTTGCCGTGGACTTCGTGAAACCATGGTTGTAACTTAGTCAGAGTAATGTACCACACGACGCTGTTGGACCGTTCATGTTTTTTCTTTCCCACTGTACAAACATGGCTAGATAGATAGACTCCTCTTTCATCTGTCTTGCCCTTCTTTTAGGTTTGAAGGAAGAAGAACTAAAAACAATTGAAGCAAAGAAGTAGGAATTGCAAATATAACTGTCAAAGCTTCAACTAAATTGAATGATTATCTGTGTCACCTCATAATTTTATTACAATTTTTCTTTGAGAAATAGAGTTCCGGCCAGTGTGCAGAAACTATTCGAGGTACTTGAAAAATTTCACTATTTCATCTATGGTGCACAAGTCATCTGCATCGCTTAGCAGCCAGAAATTGGAAGTTAGTTTGTTTTTGTTTTTCAGTTTTTTAGTTTTATAGACGTGAGCAGTTTCAATCTAAAACCGACGGTGAGAGATTGGCAGTTACAAGGATTGTGGATGAATTCCAGACCTTTATTTTGCACTGCTAACCTGATTATTTTCAACAATTTAGGAACATTCTCCTGGTTTGTGATGCACCATCCAATGTGGCCTCATGCTATTCTGAGTGAGATTGACACTCACTATTTGTCTCAAGTCTACGGTTTGGGACTCTATGGGGTTGAAGTGTGGTGAAGGGAGTTAGCTCACATACCTGTAAATGTGGTAGGTTTCAGACACACATTCACTGAATTGATTCATTCAAATTTGTGAAAGTAACGTAGGGCAGAGACTGAGGCAGGGAGGAAAAAATTTGTATGAGCCTGGCCGCTTTCACCCTCCACCCGGAAGCACAGAATGAACAGACGGCCAGAATTTTTTTGGAGAGTTTTCATTTATTTTAACTGAATGAGTTGCTAAGAGGCGCTGTTTTATTTTTTCAGGGACATCGAGTGTTAATTTGAAATTTTAACTCTCCCTAAGCATCTAAAAAAATATTCCTTCAGTGGTGGACTGACAAGTGAGACACCTTCCTAGGAACTTCAAAAAATGTCACTCAGGTAGGAATATACTAAAGTCATGTTCATTCCACCATGATCATGATATAGTTCATGACACTTCCATAACACTTCTGCTTCCTCGCTGCACTTGTCCTAGATGCAGTTGCGAGTTGCGGTGCACAATGCGCAGTGCAAAAGGTGCCCCTATTCTGGGCGGTGAGAATTTGACAAAGCAAAAACACAAAATGACGACCATCAAAGCAAGAAACGGCATTTTTATGCAATTTAAACGTGCCAAATAGGCTCTCTATAAACACACCTCGGTTTCCCAATATAAGAACGCTACAAAACATCGATCGAAAAATAGGGACCACTGTCCAACTATGACGGACGGCCATCTCCAGGCTGAAGGACCCAAGCTCCACCCCTCGTGTAGCAAAGCTCTTTCATCACCTGCAAAATGAATGAAAATGGGTAAGCAGTTGCTGCAGAATCGATACCAGGGGAGAGTCGGATTGAGATATTAGAAGAGTGAATCAATACTGTCCGATGGATCCCAATTTGCGTGCGGCGTTTACCTTGAGGTAAACAGGTAGCGGAGCATCCCTCCCTGTAGACCTAACTGCTAGCATAATGTCGTTTTTTCGAAGTCCAGTATGTGGACCCATCTTTCGCAGGAGTGCAATGACAACGTCCCTGAAAAATGTCCAGAATGAGATATAAACAAGCGTAAGAGAAGTCAACTCTAACAAATATTCACGGATATATACGCAGAAGTTATATGTGCGCAGGAGTTGGAAAAATCCAATCCTCAAAGTTGGGGCCAGACAAGGGCACATAACCAAAGCAGCGCGCACTACTATAATACTGAATGTCGCACCTGAATGGATCAAGGCTAGGATTGCCCAATGTCGTAATAAAGTAAACACCACCAAGGCTGGTAGCCACTCTGTTCACTGCAGCAGTAAGTTCCGCAGCAGGAGCATTTGCTGCTTTTGCAGCAGCAACTGCAGTCGCTGCTGCCCTGGGATTGGAATTCGCGACCGTACGCTCAATCGCCATGTCTCGCAGGCTCTGAACAACGATCGGCATACTGTTACACAATCCGAACCGAAGATTAGGACTTACAGATGTAGAACTAGCACTAGTTAGAAAAGAAAGGAGCCGCAAACCATCAGTGCAGTTGACTGGAAAGTACCAGGAACAATTAAGAATGTACCAATTCTTGTTTTCTGTGTAGCAAATAAGGATTCAGACGATGGAGGGAGAAAAATGACTGAAACATACTCAAGTCGTAGTACCTGCAGACATGGTGCCTGGCAAAGATCTCCTTCAAAGCACCTGATTATGTCATTCGTGTCTCAGCAGACATTGTTCCTTGTCCAAACGCGTCACCGTTATCAACACAACTTTTACCACTTCCATCACCAGCTTCACTCTCTGATCCTGCTTTGCTTCCTGAAGGTTTTCCAGAAGGCGATTTGGACAAATGAGACGCTGATGAACCACTCCCTTGTTTACCACTTTTGGCAGTAGGTATCTTTTCCTCTTCAGGAGTTTGCGTGGGCTCATAACCATATGCTTCGGGAAAATAAGGATTCATAATTATCTATCAGAGCGCCTGTTATAGGTGCTTCTACGCTTTCACACTGAGTGGTCTGTTGTTTGACCGCCGCTTGATGTTTCTTAATGAGAGATTTATCTGTATCTTCCTGCAAAACGATCAGAGCTGAGAACAGATTTTCATTTGTCTATTACATAAAACGATAGCTACAACGAAAGGCAGGTACAAATAGAAGTTCACTACAACAGGCACACTAGATGGTAATATGGGGGACCATTCTGTAACGAGCTTCACAATAACATTTTACTCTTAACATGACTACTATCATACGATGACTATCTAAGCTGCTTTCAATTTTGGAATTGCAGTGAACTAAAAAAGCACATCTGCTTCAAGATTAGACGTTCATTTGATTTCTTACCTGAAATTCCCAGCCAACAGTAGCCCGCTGCACTGCTATTGGTACCATGATCTCCCGTAGAGTCTTCTTGTTCAAAGTAAGTCCTTTCTTGAAGTTGCTCGTGCTTCACCACTCAGTACTTCTTCAAATACCTTTTTAACCCTATCTGGAAAATTAAGCACCTCCAACTGGCTGCAAACAAAGCACAAGTTAGAATAGGTTCGAGCTTACAAGGACTGGAAGAAATCAAGCTAAAAATTGCCAGAAATGTTTAAAATATCCAATAATAGAAAATCATATACAAAGACTGTTTACTCGTTTGGCATAGGTGAAACTTCTCGTCTGGGGATTTCACATTTTGGACAGATTTCATAAAATAGATGCACTTCAAATTTGGACAGGTAAATCACCTACCTGGAGAAGGGTTAGCTCTGATTTCGACTCGATAGGTTCAGCATCAAAGATCTCCTCATCATCGCCGTCGGTTATTCCAGCATCTTTGTTACTTTTATTTTTAACTGCATCATGGTCATCGATGTACTTCATGGAGGGCCGAAATTGTACTACAGCTTGAACTGGATTCAAGTGCAACTGTTCCATGTGCCAAAAAATAATTCAGCAGCATATAGAACGTGAAGTTTAGAAGTCACCCGGCAAAAATCTTCAAAAAACGTGACTATGTTTATCGTGTTATTGTCCGAGTTATCCAACTTTACCTCTGACATGCTAGCAGATAGCTTTACTAAAAAACGCCACTGACAACAACAAGAAATATAGCTCGTATACATTGAGCATAGTTATAAAATAGATGCAGTATGAGGGGAATGATATCCTGACCTCGTTTCGCCGCAATATTCCAATGGCATAGCTAGTGTTCATCGCAACTTTTGAGGAAGCAAGAGTCTGTCCGCCGTAAAGATATGCACCATCATTTTGTCATGAGAATTGCCGCTAGCTAAATAACGGCACCAGCATAAGAAACCGCTTGCACATTCAGTGTACAGATAACGATGATTGCGAGAGAGCATTCTTCTTCCTGCTCTTGTTATGGTTGTTATGGGTTGTTGGGTTGTTGTTATAAGTATTTCTGTTACTACTACAAAATCTAGAGGAAATCGAGCAGAGCAGACAAACCACACGAAAGACTCACTGGATCATATTGAAAATTCAACAGATGATATCCGTACCATTTCATGCAGCACAGCAATACATCTGACCTACCTAGCTATCCGCAAAGGATTTCCACAGTTTCAATATTTGAATTCAAACTCTCTAGTACATTAAAAATGACTAACCTGCGTTGAAATCTGCAGATGCTCTGCCCGATCATGGTCATAGTTTTCACTGTCGGTGTCAATAACAAGATCCACTTCAAATTTGGACAGCTGCGGTTTAATCCGCACCTATAAAACAAGGACTTCAAAACCAAGACAGTCACCAACTTTTCGACACAACCCGCATTGAGGCTTCTAATGTCCTGTAAGAATTAAATTCACGAAACTTTTGATTTGAACACCATATGATAAAATCTCAGAAGTAAAAAATACAAATTGTATATGCAAGCTCCTACCCAAGATTTTCTTTGAACAAAATACGAATTTGTTGTGAAATGTAAATCTTGTAACTTTTTTGAAGTTTGCATCAAATGAAAAAATGTTAACCAGGGGTGTTTTTCAAAAGAAATTGTCAAAAACTGCCATTTTTTAGTGCATTGAAAATAAAAGCTTCTTTTTTAACTTCAAAACCATACAAAAGTGTAGTAGACTGACTAGAAAAGTGTTTCAATAAAATTTCAGCCCATTTGACCACATAAATTGGAAGATTATAACATTTGGAGTAAGATTTTTTTTTTCATTCTTCCAAAACAGGGTTATTAGACTTCAAGCCCTCTTGGAGTAAATTTTTTCTCTAGATGAATTTGCATCTCTCAACCATTAAACTTTGAATCTTGTTAGATACACTCATGCAAATTTTCAAAAGCATATATACAATCTAGCTTACTCTAAATCATCTTGTAGTGCAAGGAGGTTAAATAAAGTAGCAATATACCACTATAGTTTCCTAGTAGTTTAGGCAACTTTCTACCTAATAATGAATTAAAGTGCAAAAAAAAATTTGGTAGTCCAAAAAATAATATTCTAAAAATGAGTCATTTGAAGTTAAAGGAAAATGTTTTTTCTCGAAACTACTTCAACATAGGTAACAAAGTTTGACACCTCTAAGAATGTGATTTGAGAACAAAAATTTGTTTTTTCTAGAAAATTTAGTGCCATATTTTATTTGGTACATACATGCCAAATTTCAAAAGTTGATGAAGGTTTTAGCTAAAGATGCCCAAATTTTCCAAATTTAGGGGGTTAGTATAACTTTTGATCTAAATACATAATTAGAAAAAAAATTATATTTCCACTAAAGGATGCACGTGTCTAATTTTTCTTTAACATCTATCCCAAATTGACTTTGTATGAACCTACCTAAAGGTTCTTGCATATGTTAAATAGACACTTAGTCTTTTAGGGGTTAAACATCAATAGTAGAAAGTATTTGTACAATCAAAAACAAAAAAATATTTATAGATTTTCTTTAAATGAAGTTTGAAAATTTACTTCAAAAATTTATCAAAGATGCAATTTTTCCTTTAGCATTTGAGGTTTTTTAATGATTGGTCAATGTTCCTATGTTAATTGATTTGCAAAAGTGGCATAAAATTCAACACTTCTCCTGAATAGTAAATATGACAAATTAGGCAAATATCAAATACTTTGTGATATTTTCTTTATATTTTTCTTTATTTCAGCAATTTTGGTTTTGAATATAGAAATCAAAAGACAACCCAATCTACACTAAAAAAGAATATAAAGGGGACCAAAAAATTAAAGGGATTGATGGTAGAAAACTGTATATGTTTGAAATATGATGCACATCCCCCTAACACTTCAATAACTATTGATATACAATAAAGGTAGATATCTATATAGTATGAAATGTCAATTAATTAGTATGGGTCCCCTTAATACCCCTATTCAATGTAGTTTGCATAGAAAAAATAAATCTCTCAAGAGAAAAGAAAGTTACCCAAATTTATTGTTCATTGTCAAGTAGTGACCATAAAATGATTGCTTGGGCCTTTAAGAGCTCATTGTCAACCAATACCCTTTCAACAATAAATAGGATGCCAAGATCTTTATACTTTTTAACTCATATCAATGATTAAAACTTATTTCTGCATTGGAAAACTAGAAGTGAAAGTCAACTTCAATGAAATACATACACACTAACACCAAAAATATTCAAATTCAATAACTTTTCAAAGTTTAAAACTCTTCCAACAATATGAAATAACCAACCTATAATTGATTTCTTTAGAAAATGAGCTAAAAATATCAAATATAGTATTATATAATACTTTAAAGACATACCTAGGATGTACAAACGATATTGTCAATGGGACAAATCCAATCCAATAGAAGACTATCCAAAGGAATGAATTGCAATTTTTTGGGTAAACTAAAATTTGCATCAGATGGCATTTGGTGGATGGGCAGACACCAAAGGGACAGACGACAATGGCAAGGGATGAGAAGCCAAGATTAAAATGGCACAAAAGTAGATTGAAAGGCACATGGTAGTTTAAGAAAAAGTTAAATGGTGAATGAAAAGGACAACAATCGAGTTGGAGCAGTCTTAGTAGGAAGTATTTGCCACTGGGCAATCCGCTTAGACTGAACATACAATATATTCACAACAAAAGTTAGCACTTTACAAAATCCAATAGATCAACTCAATGAACAATTGAAGGGTTAATAATACCCTATGTCCATAAACTCGGAACCTGCCAGCAGAATTGCATGTAGCAACTCCCCCGCTCTCAAGACCCACTGCCAAAATCAACAGCTAGCAGTTGTGCCTTCGGATGTGGCTACCATTAAAAGTACTGATGTTGGTATATAGAATCAAATAGTGTCCAGCAGGGTTACCTCCAGGTATACAACCTCAAAATGAAGCCATATCACGTTCACCCTGTATGCTCATGAACCAACCAAAAAGAACGGGTCAGCAGCAGCTTAAAAATGGCGAACAAATCAATTGAAGTTGAAAGAATAGTAGCTGTAATCTCCATTTGCTGTTTCATAGCCCTCCTTGCAACGAGTACTTCAACCGACATATGCACGGTCGTCTGACGCATGCACTATCAGTGTGTCTTCCTCAGGCACTGGAGTGCCCTTTCGCTGCTTGTAGACAAATTGTGAACCAGCCCATAGAAGGAGTAGCATGGCCACAACACAGCCAAAGGCGAAAAAGAAGAATTCGTTGGCTTTTGAGAGGCGATCGCCAATAATGGCTACCAAAGCCACAGTCACAAGGTTCCCTGCATTACAAGTGAAACAGAAACTTAAATTTGTGTGATCAAAATTAAACATACAGCTTACACATGGCCCCACTTGACTGATAAAAGTTTCAGTACCATTCTTCTAACCCAGAGATTTCTTTCCTTGGGCCTTTTGTGACACCTCACCAAAGGATGGAACACCCCTCCCTAGGTTTCTTGTGGCGGGATTTTATTTAAAGTGGCCACTGACACCCCACCAGTAGGCTCCATATTTGTTTTAAAGGCAAAGCGACCTCACTGGAACTGGATAATAATGTTATGACCAATACACAAGAGACCCAAAAGGTAGTACATACTTATTCTAGTTCTATCGCAATTATGAATTTCATTACACTATCAGCATCCGCCTCTCTTTCATTGGCAGTTAGGTCAATAACTCTCGAAAAGATTACCTGCCGAGACAGTGAAGAGCCATGCAGACTGGACAACAGCTTTCATGGAATCTGGAGCCTGTGAGTATGCAAACTCTAACCCCGTGATGCTAAACATGATCTCCCCGGCTGTGATAACAACATACTGCGGGATCTGCCACAATATCGACAAGGATTCCCCAGACGCAGCATGGTTGTCAATTGCAACCTGCAAAAGGCCAGAAAACAAGAATGCAATGGCACTCAAAACCATGCCAATAACCATCCTCGGAACGGGCCGCAATGAATATCGGTGATATTCAATGAACGGATAAATGACTTGATCGAACAGGGGAATCATCGCCAGAATGAGAACAGGGTTAAGGGCCTGCATACACAAAAAAACGTGCTATCAGAGATATGAAACCTATACACAACTATTGAAAGCAAGACCTGAATGAGCAGGACTAGTCACGAAGTTCTCCATCCGCCCCTAACATGATCGAACTCAGGACTGGAGACCAAGACCTTCATTTATTATGAAATGTGAGAACTCCAACCTTGACAACAGGAAAGAACTAATATGAAACACCTGCGAGGGAACCACAAGAAAGCTCCCCATACTAGGAGCAGCAAAGTTGCGGACTTCGTCCAAGTTAGATTTCACAGATCAAAGTAACAAGCTTTAGATAACAAACTCAAGAAAACCCATTGCCATTTATGACACCCCATGATGTATTTGATGGAATAAGTATCGAATCTATCTCAAAGCGGTAGCATGAACCTTCTTATCTCAAAAAAATTTAGCATGCCACTTGGGAGCCCTGTAAGCACCACCTCTTCATGCTCTTCAAGATCATTCTCGTAATTGGATAGTGTCAGGCCAGTATCGAACAGAAGCAGGTAAACTAAATTGAGAGTGATTCTGCACCAATCTAGATGTAGGATTTCTTGTAATCTCAATCTTGTTGCTTTCGACCTCAAATGGACCTTAGGGCTTTCAGCACCCACGAGTGAAGGGATCTGAAGCAATATGCACAGTTCAACAACAGGGGAGACGGACGGACCTGCATCTGGTCAGGCTGAATGGTGATGTTGAAAAGCCATGGAACGCGGCCATCAAGAGTGCTAGCTTGAAAGACCCACTTGGAGGACTGCTGATCGAACAAAGACCAAAAGAGGGGCGTCGGGAGAAGCAATGCCAAGACACGCATGAGCCCCTTCACATCCTCCACCACTGACGAGTCATGCTTGGCCTTGGCGCTGTCTAACCAGTGCGAGCCTCGCCCACGTCCCCTCCGCAGCTTGATAGCATCCACCACCACCCCCCCGACCTCCGCAAACACATTGCCCTCGGGAGGACGATTCACATACGTGCCGCGTCCCAACCAGAAGATGAGCAACGCACACATCATGAGAGCCGCTGGCACAGCAAACGCAATAGCATACGAAAAGTCGGCCCGCAACAACGGTGTCAAGATGGTTGAGAGCACGGACCCCGCGTTCACTGCGAAGTAGTACATGGAAAAGAATTGACGATGCAGGCGCTCCTTTGTTGGCCCATCCGGCAGAGAGTACTGGATCTGATCACCCCCAAACGCAGCCACGCACGGTTTGATGCCCCCTGTGCCAAAGGCTATCAATCCCAAGGCCCCGGCTGTGGACCAGAACATCGTCTTCTGCGTGCTGGCATCGGCCTTGGGTAATGCCGAAGCTGCCATCACCCAGTTCCCAATGCAATACACAATCGACAGGTAGAGTACAGTGCGGTATTTGCCCTGCACAAGTGGCGCCCTGTCAATTCCCAAAATCAGACACAGCTAGGAAGATCACCGACACAGGGACATTCATGTAGCATCGTAAGAATGGCGGCGAAGGGAGAAACCAGAGACAGTTCAGACACGGGGCACAACGCATTGAGTGGTAGTCATATGTCAGTACCCAGTAACAATCACTAATGAAGGCGCCGAGGAGCGGCGTGGCGTAGCAAGCCACGATGAAGAGGTGCACGAGCTCCGTGGACTCGTTCTCGCTCAAGCGCAAGTGCTGCACCAAGTAGAGCGCCAAGATGGTTTTCATGCCATAGAACGAGAAACGCTCGCAGAATTCATTCCACACAATGTACTTGATGCTCCCAGGAAATGACCCAAAGTATCCTGCCCTAGCAGGCTTCGCATTCCGGCTCGACACCAGCAGCGGCGAATTCTCCTCCCCCACAGCATCCACGGCCACGTGGTCGCCGCTTCGTTCCACTGCATCCTCAGCCATATTTACGAGACACGCAATGTCCTCTGCAATCCAATTTCCTCTTGTAACCCCTTCTGCACCCCAATACTATGCTCGTCGCTCAGTCGTGGACGTTCTCCTCAGAATATAATGTCAGCCCTAACCCTAGCATTGATTTCGAGCTTCGAAAACCTCACACAAGCAACTGCAATGACCCCAGTAGCAGCAGTCCCACCGAGAATTAGTCATACTAATAAAACTGTGCACCATCTTAGGAGCATTACTGTTCATGCAAGAAAGCTGAATCATCTGCAGGGAAGCTATCTCTAGTTATCTATCCTCTTCGACATGACATCATTTGACAAACATAGAATGACAAGGTCAGCATTTAGTTCCAGCTTCTTGATTCTGCAGCAGCCCCTGCTATTTCGCCAAAATAGATTACCTGTAAATTTTGCAACACGCAGTCCATTTAGACTCCACACTCAAGTCCACGGCTCACGCAGCCCTGCCATTTAGGCTGGACTGTTGAAAACTACCGGTAACAAGAGCAGAAAAATGAAGTAGTACAATTGTACTCTACAGCAACATTCTACCTCACTCAGACCCTTCTAATAGCTCAGACTGAAATTGCAAATCCCCTCTGTATCCCGAGAATCTCTCATATTCCTGGAAATGCACATTCCCGGTAGATCCCGAGAATCTCTCATGAACTAGATCACAAGTTCGTAGGAAGTCCAAACGATATTTTCTCCATTTCCCCAAATTGGAACATAAGAAGCGGAGCAACCTGGAGAGACGACGAGGAAACCAAACCAAACCAAACCTAACCTAACCTAACTTACTTTACGAGGACAGTGGAGAGATTCCGAAGCTCGATCACGCCCCTGCTGTAGAGCAAGTGTAGCGTGCACGACGAGAGAGACGCACAGATCAAAATCTGTTCTAAACTGAAACCGCAAAGACGCCGCAAAAATCAAATGGCGACATCCCCAAACTCACCTGAGCGTGATGCAAGCGCGCTGCTGCTGCGGGCCTAAGAGAATGTGCTAGCAAAGAACCGGGCCCGCAACAGAATCAACTGAACCGCAGATACGGAGTAAAATTTAGAGCGAGATGTAAGTTAAGTTCTGGCAGTACCGTGTCCAAATCCAAGGACATCTTCCTTGTGCGGTCGGTCTATTTTAGGGTTTGCACTCACTAGCGTAACGCAAAATGTGTCCAATGAGAAATTGCGCACCAGCTTGCGAGTCTTCTCTGCAGGAAGGTTGCCAACGTCGCCTTCCTCACTCCGCAACTCCCCTCTCACCACATTCTAGATTCTGATACTCCCCCGGATGGTGAACGGGGCATTGGCGTGAAAACCCGCTCTAGGCAACCGGCAAATCGGCCCCGGCCACGATCTCACTTCGATTCACTTGATATTATTAGAAATGGAGAGTAATATTGTTGGAGGTGCATCAAGAAATGTATTGCGCAAAATAGAAACAAACAAAAATCAAGAATTGGACATAGATTGATTCCAAATATACTTCCTATGTCAAGCATGATATCTTTAAAGAAAAGTAGAGGCCACACAACCAATCATGCTTAACCCTAGAAGGGCTTGAGAGCCCTTTGCGGCCATATAGTATATTATGTATTTGGTGGTATTTGATCAGGAAAATATTGACCAAATAATTTTTTAGTACAAAGTAAACTAATGATCATGATAGTATGTAAAAAAAATGTATCATAACTCATATATTAAACCACAATTGAAGAATTATAAAGCTAAATACAGGTTGTATAGAGGGACCCCAAGGGCCTTTCAAGGGTTAAAATAGGAAAGCCATACAAATGGAGTGGTAGACAAATGCACATGTCTCTTGCAAAGTTGCAATTGAAATTGGAATTACTTTTATGGTAATTTCATTCGTCTAAAGTCTATGACCTTAAAGAAAATTGAAGTACTATAGCATGTACTTAGCTTGAGCACTACAAGACTTAGGTAGATGCAACTTTAAAAAGTCACACCACTAGTGTGTGCACAATATACCTAGTGAGTCTTTACACATTCTAGAGAAGTTAGAAAGACATTTAGATTGTACATTACGTAGCTTGGTGGGTGGAGGAGACACTAAAGAGTTGCACATCTTTTGCACTATTTTTCTTTTATGGTTGAATAGCAAGTTACACCTTGTAGTTATTTTCATAGAAATTCAATAATTAATATTGTCAACCATTTGCATTGGTTTTTGAACTTTTGAAACAATACCTACTTCAAATGGTTACTATCATTTGATAATTACTTCTAGATTTTATAATCAACATTGTAGAATGCCTACATGTCGTATAAGATCCCATTCAAGACAACAAGCAACGATTGCAAGCACTTAGGGAAGGGATTGTATCACATTATAAGGAAAGGGGACAAGTAGAAGGGAAAAACAACTTATAAGATCATTTGACATCATGTGGAGCATCATCAAGTATGATGAAACTAAGTTCACTAGTGCCTACTAGCAAGTGTATGATGTCATGCTAGGAATAAAAGACCTCTTGATGTATTGAAGAATGCATTAAATTCTACAAAGCTAAAGCATTCCAAAAACAATTATTAGGAGTATTCATGCTACTAGTTATCTAATGGCTTTAGAACTAGGACTACAAATGTTTTCAACTTATATTGATCACATAATGAATAATCATTACTTAAACAATCATTTTGAAACAAGTTTTGTTATAAATTCTTAGGAAATTATGAATATCTCAATTGACTTATAGAGATTTTAATTCATGCATAAGCTATATGGCATATTTTTTTTAATTGAAAAAAAAATTGAATTGCAAAGAGCCAAAGAATGAGCTAGGGAGTTAATAGGCCTCTATAGTTCAAAATAGCTTTTGGCTAGAAGTTGAATGGGGATTAAATCACAAATAAATAGGATATTTGTGTATAAAATGATTTCTCCTATATTATTAGATTTTTAAAAATTTTATTATTAAAAAATAAAAAATTAGATTCAAAGTATCAAAAATGTTGTTTGAATTTTTATTTAGTTTAAACTATATTTCCTTTGTCTCAAAATAAATCCATGGTCTCTAGTGGAAAAAGAATGGAAATACTACAGATTTCTTTTGAGACAAAGGGAGTATAAAACTAGATTTTAGAAAACCAAGTTGAATTTCTTTATTTATAAATTATAGATGACTAAATCTTAGCACTAATTTATGAAAGACAATATGATAATATATTGCATTCATATATTTATAGACATTGTGAGAAGACATAAAAAGATTTCATTCGGTAGATTTCCTAATTTTTTAAATGACCAAGTTTTGGGTACCAATTAACAACTAACAATGAAATATAGAATCCAAAAGCATTTAAAATTCTATAAATCTCATAACTCACTACAAAGTATTAAAAGTGTCAAAATTATGAAATTGTGATTGCGTTTTTTAAATACCCATGGCTTAAAAATATCCATTCTTTTTCATTTATTTATTGTTCAAATTTTGAGGATATCTTTAGGTGGATTGCTAGAAGAATTTTTTTTTTATTGTTTATACTATTATATTTTTAGTTCTTTAAGATATAAATGATTGCTACAATATTTTGGGCTTGCAATCATTGATATTCAAGTTGTATGGGAGATTTGAGTTGTATAAGATGGGGGGTATATTTCATCCCATTGTTGATTTGGAAGTTCATTAATATGAGTTGCACATGTAGACACTAATACATTCAACATGAATGAGTCACCACCCTAAGAAACTTCCCATGTTTTCCTATTTTGCAAAAATAAATAAAATTGTATTGGTAGTCACTAATTGCTTTGTAACTATGATGTAATTGAGCTTAGGGCCTACTTTTGCCATGTGTTGATTTGTTACAAGGACTTCAACCCTAAGTTTGGTTAATTTTTTTGTCTTTATTATAATTATAATTTTCATATTTATATTCACCATTACTTTTTATTCATTTTGTATGCAATTGTAAAGGAGTTGTTTTGTAGTTGCAATGGAGTTGTTTTGAAACTACATTGTAGTTGCTATGAAGTTGCAAGGCAATTGTAAAGGAGTTGCTTATGAATTGATTCATAATAGATTTTATCTTTTTCATAGTTCAATTTGTTGTAGGTATTTGGGTGTTTCTTAGTTTTATTACCTATTCTACTAGTTACAATTAGAATATCCATACAAATAGAAGAATCATCACTATGTAGGGTTCAAAATTTATATTGTGTTACATTGCACTTATGTCCTATATCTTATATTGGAAATCAAATGATTTAAAAAAACCCACATAAGCTGCTTCTTTCTTCCTAGCTATCTTTGGAGTGAACCCTTGATTTTTGGTAAGCCTTCCAAAATTATACACACATGATCAAGTTTAGAGTTTCAAATGATATAAAGTAATGTATGTTTTTGAAATCTATGTTTGTTTATGTATCATGTAGTACCTATATACTATAAAATTGTAATTTAGATAGTCATTTCCATTGACCTCAAAGGTCATTCCGAAACTCTTCACCTTGTAAGAAGTGTGACATTAATGGGGACTTGATTAGTACATAAATGTCATTGTTGTTTTCCAACTAGCAGAAGACTTTGTACCAAATCCAAAGGAATTAGTCTCCAATTGCCTCCAAAGTAATGTTTCAATTTTTGTTTTCAATTTGGGTTTGTCCCTTCCAAGTTATAAGACAATCCATCTAATTCTAGTGAAAGCTATCTCAACTTGCAAATTTTCTCTTGGAAATCCAATGTTGTTTTAAGGTAGACATATTCACTTCGAAGAACATATTCAAAAGTATGCTCTAAATGATCTTAAAAATTAGAAGATACTCAATCCAAGATGTACAAGACTTGTTCATCAAAATTAGGGCATGTGGGATTTTAGAAATCTATTAAATTAGACTTTGAAAATGATTATAGATTTCATAATATTTGAACAAAAGGGTTTAAAATCTTTTCAAAATTGCCAATAAGATCTAGAAGCATTTATACAATTTTGTAATGGAAACTATTATAAATGATTTAAGTGTCTCATTTTGGGCCCTTGAATGTTAATTTCACTTTGCTTCAAGTAGTGACATAAGATGGATGCTTAAAAAGCTTGGATTTAAAGCAACTACACATATATGTATGAGTTTTATAGCCTCTAATGTTGTACCCTCATGAAGTTCACAATACACATGAGGATCATCTAATATTGAGGTTTGTTTCACAAGCATAGGCATAAGTAGTTGTACACTTTTGCAATGTAGACAAATCCCATCTCCCCAATGCATTTTATTTTTGCAATATTGTATATGAATTCTTTATATATATATATTTTCATTTGAAATATGTGTCTAAACTTGACATCAATAAAGGTGTAAGATTTTGAAATTTAAAAATGAAATAGGTCATTGTGGCAAATTTCTTCATCTTTGTTGAAAAATTTGTAGCTCAAACGTTTGCCTCCAATTAGTGATGTCAAAGGGGAAACATCCCACTCATTTGCTATGCTCATAAACTGTTCATTGAAGAATCCGTTGTTAGTTTAGTTTTCAAATTCTCTAACCCTTTGTGCAAGTTGTTATAGAATTTATTTGTTGTGGCCACAAGAATGTACTAAAACAATGTGGTATTGTACCTTAAACAATATTTACATGCATTTAGGGGGCCAACCATCACATGATGCATCAAATTTGGAGGACCCAAAAAACTCTTTATACCTACAAACTACAAAGTGAAATGTCTAAGTAAAATAGTGGTTCCTACTATTACCACTTCCTACTTGGAACCACCCAAAGGAGGGTTTGGAAGGAATAGAAAAAGATTGGAAATGTGCCACTATCCAAATTTTTGTTCCAATGCTCTCTTGTGATGATCATCCATGTGAAATCTCTAGTAAGTTAGTTGCTAAAATTTTTTTTTTTCATTTTTTTTTCTTTCTTCTAGTTGTGGTTCAGAATTGGTTGGATTACAATTACAATGAATTGGTGCGGAAGCAAATTTTTTTGTAAAAAAACATAATGAGTTCATCCGAGCCTTCCATCACACATTTTGAGTGTTGCAATCTTTACAATGAAGAAGAAAGAGAGAATTTTTTTGTTGAATGTGCTAATGTTCAATGCATTGACTAATTGATTGTTTGCTTTCAAGCTTAATGTTGGAAGTTTCACAAGGAGAAGCCTCTTATGGACTCTTAGCTTGTAAGCTCTTGATGAAGAATGTTTTGGTGCATGTCCCATTGTCTTCACATTCTATCCATTTCTATGGGGGGAGCCAAAATTTTGGATTTGGTGATAGGTGCATTCTTTTTCCCTCCATGTGCTAAACTCATATTTGTGTTTTGTAATCTATTGTATCATGGAATCTCTTTGTAGTTTAAGGTGGATCCGTAGATGCTTGGGTGAAGTTTCTCCTATATATAACGAGTTGACAACAACAAGTTGGCTTCTCATACTTCTCATTCTTGCTATGAATAGACCTTTGGCTTCTTGATGGAGGTCTTGCTTGAATTATTTGTCCATGAACATAATTATTCAACACTTTGTTAGGGTTCAAGCTAACCCTAACAATTATGTTTGTGACTAATGAGTGTGCCAAGAGTCTTTCAATGTAAAATTGAAGGTCTATCAATGCAAATCTAATGAAAAATTTGTTGACTATACTTCGTGCTCCAGCTTGGTAGGCTACAATAAATTGCTTGATTTTGTCTTCACTAAATGGAAGGGGTTGTGTTTGATGATGGTGGTTCATGGTAAACTCAACAACATGATTGACCACCAAAGTGACCAAACGTTGAATGTTCAAATGATTTGAATCATGAGTAGACTCAACAATGACGTACAAAGGGGAAGTTTACAACGCCAAAACTTTCAACCTCAAAATTACCAAAATGAACTATTTCAGCAACCTCAACCACAACCACAAAGCTTTCAGCCACAAAAATATCAAAATGAGCAATTCGAACAACCTCCACAAAAACCGTTGCTACAACAAATGTCTCAAAGGTTGCAAAATCAACAACAACCTCAACTACAGGTTCAACAAGGCCAACAAACCAATGTATCGGTTCCACAATGCCAATATCAACAACAAAATCCACAACAAAATCCTACTCAACAACAAAATTATCAACAATCTATGCAGCAAGGGGCAACACAACAAGCACCTCAACAAATTATGCCACCTCCACAAATAGAATCTCAAGGTGCGCCACAGCCATCCCAAATGGGAAGTTTGCCAAGATCATCCCAATTGGAGACCCGAAGAGCTTCTCGTGAGAAGTCAAAGATTCAAGATCCAAGTCGAGCTCGCTCAACATCTCCAGCGGGGTTTACTTCTTACTGATTGGCATGGTCCATCATTGTCATTTTCCTTGAATATTCAAATATGATTGCTAATCACAAATACGAAGAGTTTCATCATAGTTTGTATATATATACTTATTGTGTCGCTATGAGTAAAGTTTTAGGGGGGGGTATATAATTGCACATGAGATAAGGAGGCTAAGTTGAATAACTATTCCTTTCAATTCTTACTCCTTTAAGAGTAGAAATGATTGGGATCTCCTACTATGAGGAAGGAGACTTTGTGTTCTTTACTTTGCCATGCTTATGTGCACAGGAGATTCTTTCTATCATCTGTAGGCATTCGCGTGAAGACACTTTCTTATGAAGGATTTGCTAGAGTTTATTTTGAATTTGGTATGGCAGAAAAAGATTTGTCAAAGCAGTACCTGAACCAGTGTCTTCGATTCACACCAGTAAGTTCTCACACATTGATGTAGTATGCAAAGTTAATTGCGAGTCATCATAATTAATTAGCACATACAAACATTGTTTACATGTTTAACTATATAATTTGGCACATGTGTTGTATAGATTTGGATGCTACTAATGGAGCATGTCATCTTGTTTTGTACTAAATGAACTATACGAGTAGGAAGTCCCATTTATGATAGTTGACCATTTTCTCAATTTGACTATCTTCACATAGTCAAATTATTTAGAATGTTGAAAAAACTAATTCATCTTATTTTAGCATATTTTACAAAAGAAATTCTTGAATACTCTTTAAGACTGTTGTATATAATCATGTAGAGGGAGATTACAAGTCCATTGCTGAAAAATTTGTATGGTGTAAAGACAACTTGGATGGCCATCACAATCTTTGCACGTAAATTCTACCTTGACATTTGTCTTACTCTTTTGATTATCTAGTCACCTTGTATGTTGCCTAATTAAATATGATCAAAGATTGAAGATGTCATAGCAAAGTGATAATTAATAAAGAACCCTTAGACTAGAGATGAAGGTTAGATGAATAAATGGTTTTCCATCTTGCTTCCATTTCTTTGTCTACTAGTGCAAAGTGTCTATTGAAGCAAGATTGGTAGCTTGTAACAACATCTCAATGTGTGTGTTTTCAACATGTTTTGACAAGGGAGTGCACTAGTGTGAGTTGTTTTCCGCATCCTTCTATGTCATTAAGGTTGTTGATCAAGTTTCATACGGACTCATCCCCTTCATGTCTACCCAATATTTTCTTATCAATTTTGTTTCAAAACACAAGTCAATATGTTTATTTTTTTCTTAGTGATGGTGACAATTGGATCAGACATCTTGGCTTATATGGAACTTATACCGGGAGTGCCCACAAAGTTCAAGCATGTGTATCAAATATTGTCTATTGGAATTAGTCGGCCAGACCTTCGTGATGAAATATACTGCCAACTATGCAAACAAACAAACTACAACATGAATGAGTAACACTCTTGCCCTTATTCATGCATATATAAACTATACTATGAGTTTTAGAAAACAAATATATAAGCATCATTTTTGGGGCCCTCAATTGGTTTGGTCTGTGTTGTTTCCACCAATGTCAACTAGGGAGAAAGAGAAGAAGGGATGGGACCTTCTTCTGCTTTGTTGTAGTAGTTTTCCACCGTCAAAAGATTTTCTACCAGCCTTGGAGGGCCATTTTCAACAGGTAGAACTTCTCGAGATGAGTATGTTTTAGTGCATAACATTCATATTGGTCACCCCTACTACATGTAAAGTAGCTAAAGTATCGAAGGACATGTAGGTTGCAGAAGGAGCAGTGAAAGGGTTCAAAGGGGATGAGCAGGCCCAAAGATGTCTTGAACGCTTGCAGCGAGTAGCAAAAGCTGGGCCACGCTACTTCCTCCCTTCACATGATGAATTAGAAGCAATTCGGGTTACCCTCTACACTTATATCTCATGTGTTCCTCTTGAATTAGTTCTTGTCATTTGGATTTCTAAGGCATCTACCATTTATGTATATCAAGTTTTAAACCTTTACTGTCTTATGTTGCCGAATAATACTATTAATAATGAACATTCGATTATGGTGCATGTCTGGAAACAGAGTGAGACAACAATGCCCGTGGATTTGTATCTACCCGACGGATCTAATCAGGTAGGTTGGTAGAGATTTTTTTCTAGCATAGTTCTCATACTCTAATTTGTCATCTCATGCACTGTGTTTGATTGATGTTTATCCACATGTATGAGTGCACAAATATTTTAGGCATTCCTGACTCAAAAATCAAAATGTGTTACACGATTGACAAAAGATCTATGAATCTTGTGGGTGAAATTCTAGCAAAGTTGTCTGTTGCCCTAACTATTATGACCAAGCGAATGGATGAGCTGCTTGTACATCCAGAACAATACAATCCTTAAAGTCTAAGCTTGAGACCATCGTAGAATTTTGATTTCTAACCTCCCAAATATTTTAAACCAAGGGCAGAGTAATAGGTTTGAGAATATCAGATTTGTGTGATCATGTAGACTCTTAAGGTCAATTATTGAGAAAATGAGAAGTGGAAAGGGCTTGCTTAGAAAGACTTAAGGAATTGTGATTGAAGGTACGCTCGGTGCATACCATGACAACTACATCGGAGATATCTTCTGAAATGGCAGAGGAGCTTGGACTTCCTGACCCTTCTCAATATGGAATCTTCCAGAGTGGCACAGATGGAGGTAAGTTAGTTGCTGGAACGTCAAAGCTCAAATTCTAAGACTTCCTAATTGGTATTTAAGCGGAGTATCTGCTTAAATTGGTATCCTCACTCAATCATGAAACACGTTGTACAACATGTTTCTGCTTACGATCAGAATGGATTTAATTAATAGCAGTCACAAAATCTTTTACTCAAATTGATTGTGTATTGTATCTAGAGCTCTATCGTACATCTGCTTCTTGTGTCCTCTTTTTCTAGAAATCTTTTACAGGATTTTGTGAAATTTTCATACAGTTTTTTGACTCTTTCTAATGGCTTGGTTTGTCAACTGACTTGAGTTGATGTGGATGGTTGAGGCAGTTGAGAAGCTGTGTCCTATGCTCGGGTACCTCATTGACATACACAATGGTTGGAACTTGAATTTGAAACTTCAGACCCTCGAAGATTGGCGCCTGATGAAGAAGATCAAATCATTCTTTGCAAGCAAGGCACCTGCCAATGAGGTAACCTCCAATTCCTTCATCCTACTTCCCATGTCCCGTATTAAAGGAATTTCTATTAGAGTGTATGCTGTGGTATAGTAGTCTGTTTCGTACTGTGTTATCGTAGTCTGAAATTGCAATGCAACAATTGTCGCAGTGCCCAACTACATTCTATAGAATGGTTGCGATTCTATTCTGGTATTGTTAAATGGAACTCCGTTTTTTAGATAAAGTTCATGTTTTAGGAGATATCTTAAATCCACAAATTGTGTGAACATTGTTGTGGCTTTCGAAGGTCGATGAAGCAAACGACATTTCTAGTATTCCAACGCTGGTAGGCAATAAAAAAGGGCGCCTTATGTTAAAGAGGAAGTTGTTTATTGATGTGCCAGTTGCACTTGATCAGTTGATCAAAGACAAGTCAATAGAATTCGATTACAACCAAGTATGCTATGTAGACCATCTCAATTATTCCATGATTGCATCAGAGAACTTATAATGGATTGTCCTTGAAATTATATAGTAATCGATCTTTCAAGGCAGACTTGTCAAACTCTGTAGGTAGGTTTACTTCTTCTTTCGTAGATGTATTACGTTTACGAATGCTCCGGAGGTAGTGTTGGTTCACAGTTCTGTAGCTGATTAATTCATGCGAGATGCGGATACTTCGTTTTGAGTGGGACGCAGGCAGTGCATGAAGTGATGACTGGAGCGTACCTGCTAAAGTCGAGAGATGCACTGATGTTAGGAGCTTTACAACTGCGAGTTGATCTTGAGGAATACAAAAAGTATACCGAAAAATCTTTAAGGTATCTTCTTGTCGAGACATGTTTAAATTGTGTATATTATATACTGAAGTAATGGCAAGAGTATGACTAAATTTCGAGAATGAGATAGCCGCTTGAATCGGTTGTTGGTTCAAACGTTGACAACTTCCCAGAGACGGCCTAAATATGCCTTTTCTTTTGCTTCACTTCAATTTGAATCATGTGCATATTCTTTTGTTTGAAAGTGACGATGAGTTCATTTTATATTTATACGCCAATTTTATATTTGAGAACTTGGGTTCTTGCAGGGGCGTGGACATGCACAAATATGAGCCGAAGACATTTGTTACTGGAAATCGAGAGGACTGGAGGGCTGACCTTGTAAAAGCCTTCCAATCCTTGCCAGAAGAACCCAACAAGATTGTACGCATGTCCGATTATGTTGATTATCTCAAGAGCAGATGCCCCCTCTATCAGTCGACCTGGATGTTTGTGAAGGTGAGTCCCTACTCGAGCATATATTTTTAGACTACTAAAGTTTCAACTGGTGCTAGCAAGCTCTCCATGGTATAAAAATGTTACATCTCTCCTGGAGAAGCTTTTGAGTTCCATATTATCAGTGAAAGCAAAATGGGTAGTAGCAAGAAACATAGTGCTGATTTTGTTATTATTTAGAAGGGAGTGTACTGGGGATACTATGAGCCGTATGGGAAAAATTCAAAATTCAAAACAGAATTTGGAAAATTATTACAACAATAAAAATATTGTAGTCCCTAAAATTCAAGTAAGAAAAATTCTCCAGATATTTCAAGAAAACATTTAGAAATTTTTGGGTGTTTGCATTCACAAAAAAAATATTAAAACATCCAAATAAAAGAAAACAAATATTGGCCATATTTTCCTACATAAAGAGGCTTCCGGTCAACCAATTTTATTTCAAGAAAAATGAACTCTATGGTCCATGCACTAATTCAAAGGAATTGCATTTGAATCCATGTGCACGAGATTTTTCTATTTTCGGTGAATTCCTCGAAGGTGACCTTTGATCCTAATTTTCAGATCCAAATTTGCTTCTTTGGGCTAAAAATTGTAAAAATCCCCAACTTGGCAACGTGATATCCAATCAAAGATTATATATAAATAGTAAACAATTGTGAAATTGTGAAAAAAATACTCAAGATGTAAATAGCTATGAGTCCTTTGGAGCTACTGACAACGCAAAGTTAGTTATGGCCAAAAACACTAGTCGTAGAGACACGTGACAAGAATCAGCGTACCGGGATCGACGTTTCTTGCAACCACCCATATCATACAAGGCAGCATATTTTAATGATCGTGCTGATGACGATATTGTCATATTGTTGAATTCACATGATATTATTGAATTGCTTTCTAATGAATTCAGATGCGGATTAGGCTATACTCGCCTAATCCTTCTTGCTCTCATACGGGCTCACAAATGGTACAACATTTGTTCGTGTTACAGCAAAAGGGAGACTCAAAGTTGCCGGTCGAAATGTTTGTAGCTATCAATGCGACGGGTGTCTACTTCTGCGATCCTGTAACAAAGGTTAGTACATGTTATTAACGGCCAAACACTGATCAGAAATGTTATGATTTAAAAGAAGAGAGTTCATTTAAGAGAAGGTCAATTAAAAGCATTTTCTTGTCATTATGATCTCTTTGTTAAATGAGTTTCAGCTATAAGTAAGCTCTCGATCGACATCTTGGCGATCAAGAGACAAATCACTCCAGCCGCTGTGCTGTTTCTACACGCACGCTCCTGAGATTCTGGAACGCCATCGTTATGAAATTTGCCTCGGTTATCCTTTGAGTAGTACTGACAGCAAATCTTGAGAGTTATCTCTGCATTTAGTCTCTAATCTGAGGCCTGAGAATTCGAGGATTATCCCGATATACCGTCCTAACAATAGAGCAACATGATTTGGAACAGGAGGCAATCATGCGGATTCCGTTCACACAGATCTGCAGTTGGGGACACTCAGTTGCTGCGGCTTCTATTGTCACTGGTAACATGTATGTATCCTCAAGCAATTTGCTGCTGAAGATTTTGAGTTCAAACAACAAGGCTCTCTGTTTACTCCTTGAATGGGATGTTTTCAGTGAGGGTGCTCCATGCGATCTGTCTGCATATATGGTTCGTCCGTCAAAGTTAATTGATGTCTGCATTCACAGCGTTCGGTCTCTTTGCAATGAGATTCACTAAGAGTAGTTCCAGGTTGTGCTTCTACAGTTCTAATTTGCAAATATATTGTTGTGCGAACAGGACTAATAATCAAGAACACCGTCTCATCACACGCCAGGTATTCTGTATCCCTAACAAATCCACTCTCTGCAAGTGTGAAAGAAATCTAAAAGTTTCTAGGGGAATCTGAAAGGTCCTCACTATGATTGGGTAATAACACTTAGTAACCATGACCTAGGAAGGAATATAGTCATAAAACCAATTTCAAGGTCACCAGAAGCTTCAGGGTCCAAACTAGTCTGGTCGTTTAGGGTCTGATATTCAAATATTTATGTCCATCACACCCGAATCTTCTGAAGTACAGAGCACTTCTGAGATACTCACGTCGTAGAGTGCTTGACGAAAATCCCTCCCAGGTTTGTATGACATGGATAAGCATTGAGAAACCTTCTTTTGGCATCGTGGTCAGGGTGCAGAGATTGGAGCAACCATAGAATTGTTCATCAGTCGAATGCTTGCGTGACGGAAAAGGCTCCATCATTCAGTAGTAGTTTAAATGTGATTTCGAAGTTAAAGTAACGTCACAGAATATATCAATTGCAGATGATGCACAAGAACAAGATGCCAGCCCTGCTATTGTAATGTGTTTATGTTACTTCTCAGTTCGATGGGGATTGTAAACAATCTCTAATAGCAATTTGACCTACACTCATTGCATTCTTCAATTCATGAGTCTTTCTTCTTCAGATGTGTTGGGCTTGCAATTAGTGCATACATTCTCCGTTTGGGTTTTTTGTAAGCTTCTTCTTCTAATTGCACGTTCTTTTGACCTTGCTTGGACCGAGCTGTGTCGTATTTCCTGTCGATTGTTGAAGGGATTTCATTGTTTCATCACACGCGGATTTCAAAGTGGTTTTACCCACCACCGGATACATTAAGCTTCGACGTTTTGGCCTAGTACTTCAAGTGACCCTTGATACTGCGGTACTCACTGAACTTGCATCCAAGGGGTTTCCAAACGTTGAGCTTGTTCACTTCCAAATTGCCCTTTCCTGCAGCAAGGAATCTGGACGTATACTCTTTATTGCACGGTGGAATATTCAACAAGTCTGAATTAATTTCCAGATACTTGGGCCAGCTCTAACTTCAACCTGGGAATCATTGGTGAGAGAATTTTGCAGCGAAATATGTGGCCTCATCAACAAGCTCGCTCGCAAAGCGATCGTATCTCCTGGCATTTCTATCTCCGACATATAATTAGAACTTTGTAGGTCACATGTTTCATAGTTCAGCAAGCTTACCCCAGGGCCCCTCTGAGAAGGGAAGAAAATGACGTCTGGGAAATTGATACAACATCTCGATGTTGTTGTTTTTAGATTAATTTTTCGGCAGCAACATGTTTCAACGGGGGTTTGCACTAGTTCCATGACAACACAGCACGGGAAGAGGTTAGAGCACCCTAAACCCTAACTAAGAGTCGTCATAATTTGTTGTTAGCGATTTAACTACTATTGTAATTACGCTTCTGAGTGTTACGCAGGTGACCTGCTGATTTGGGTAACACCGGTTTGAACCATGCATGCTTTTGAATTGTGTTCTGGGGTCAGTAGAAACGACATCACATGCCATCCAAAGCAGGTGCGCGCCTCCCTTCTTCTCTCGCAGCCACCTCCATAACAAGAACGGGCATCTTCAATATAGGGAGTATCAAAGGCATGCAGTCGATTTGAATTAAGCGCCTTCGTTAATTCTCTTACACTGCGGAATTTATTTTCAGTCCGGTTTTCAGTATTCAACAAGCAGGTTACAATCTGTCGTATTCGGATTTAAGGGATATTTTCAAGAAAAATTCTCATGCGGAGTTTGCAGGAGGATCAGTTGATTCAGTAGAGCTTAATTTCGCCGTCAAGTTCAGGGAATTACAAATCATATGGGCAATCAAATGATTGTAAGGAATATATTGAAGATCCAAAATTGAATACTCCAGTGCCATGGCGGGGGCCAAGGGTGGCATGTCGTCGCCATACGCGACGATACACGATCCAGCCGTCTACGAGTCGCGACCCGAAGCAGTTGTTGCACCGTGGTTCAAGGACGAACCAGAAATTCTAACCGGTCGTAGCCATGACCCAGATGCTTTCATGCCCTGCAACTCCCAAACTGCTCCGTTCGCTACTTTTCACAACGTGCCGCGATCGTATGAGGTAGGTCCATCATTGTATATATACAAATCATATTTGATCTCCGCACCTCTTTGGACCCTAATTAATTTCTGGAGATTTTCCACCATATATTCTCGTTTCGATTGAGAACAGCACAAATGACTATAGTCATTGTGTGTATTTTGCTCAAGGGTCTTGAGATTGAAGTCTCGCTGAGGTTTTCCAGTCCTAAATGTTTTGATTCTCCAGCGTCCTTAATTTCTGGATTGCTACGTCTTAATTTTGTATTAGAAGGTCAGAAATCGCACGTTACGTCCTCGCATACCGACTTGAAAGCACATAGAAATTGGGTTGCAAGCAGGTGGCTTGCCGCAACCGAAATCATTTTGGCCTAAGGCTGTGTGAGATTTCATGATCCATGGTAATCACGTCTACTGTCCGTTCACTCAGAGGATATTGTGCTATTTCGTGAAATCCAGAGGTTCCAAGGTACAATTGTAAATCATAGTAGGTGAATCTCTCTGCCCAGCAGCTGTGAAAGGATTTGTGCTAGCAAATCGATTATTACATTTTATTTTATTTTATTCTCATAGGATGATTCTCAAAGTGCACTGCTTGGTTCAGCCGGCCTACAGCTTGGTCGATCGCAAGATGGGGGATGTAGCTCTTGAGAGTAAGTTCTAATCCTCTTGTTAGTTCTTGAAACCGTCTTTGTGGACATTGTGTAGTTATCCTTCTTACAGAATTTGATTCAGGATATTAAAATTTGACAACTTGAGATGATTGACGTTATTTCAGTACATTGGACCACTGCCTGAAGCGCCATGGAACAAAGAGATACCAGTGCACCCCACTCACCGAGGTCAACAGGCTCGTGATCAATACTATCATACCACTCCGTTTGGTACTTCAGATAATTACCAACCACGGCCGACCTCTCAGGTTTGGACTCGCGACAGATCCTCTCGGTGTAGGATTGAGAGCTACATTCCATTTTCTGCCGTTGATAAACTCAGGCTTTTTATGTGGTCATGCTCGTTATATAATTCTTACAATAGGAACTTGCAGTGTATGTGATGGTAAAATAGAATTTGGGATGGGCCCAAGACTACTCATGGGTAATGACCACATAGCCGTCGAAGGCTCAAGCATCTCTCATTGGTTACTAACAATCCCGTGTTTCTGTATGAATATACACGAGACCTTTTCACTCGTAATCGTGATTCTGGTTCTCAAATGGTGATTCTAATTCCCAAGTGCTAGGACCCCAGTTTGTAGACTATTATGTTATTTCTATGATTCTATGGAATCGAAATTCAAAACGAGATATAACTGAATTCTGTGCAGTTGCCTCTACTTACTCACTATCCAATGTAAATTTGCGTATGACAGATCAGTGGAGTTGTAGAAGATGCGCCCTGGGACAAAAAATTACCAGATCAGTTACCAGGTCGGGGTAGTGGAGTCCATGAGCGTTCTACACTGCCATCATCTCAAACTGCCCCTTTTGCAACGACCGAAAATTCTGAGGAACAGAAGCAGGCAAGTCCCCATGATTTCGTACCAGTTCATTCTTGTTGGTGAAGCTCCGCAGACCTCTACGTGTTCGATGGCAGTGCAGATAAAATGGCCCCCTTGAGTTGATGAAGTGATGAAACCTAACCATGATAACTCATTACTACAAGATGGTTGTGATTTCAGTATGACGGACCGATTCCAGATGCTCCCTGGGATAAGGACCAGCGCCCTGCCTATCAACAGAAGGCCCCGCCCGAGGAATATTTTAAGAATGTCCCTTACGGAACCTCTGAAAATATGGACTACCAAGAGAAGGCAAGTGTGATTATACCTCTTTTCTTCTTGGATATTTTCTGACAGTCGAGGACTTTGATTGGAATATACTAACATCGTACAGTAGCCGCTTGATGAATGCAGTGTTCGTCCGTACAATTTATTAATATCACACTACAGCCTGCAACTGATATCTTTAGATGTTAGGAAAATATTGTCCTCTCTAATTCAACCACCAACAGGGAGCAAATTTTCTTAAGGTACTCTCAGTCGACTAGGGAGATCGATGTAGCTCCATGGAATAAGGTCCAGCCTGCGGTTATGTCAGGCAAGACTTGCTACGATTGTGGTGGCTCGGGAAATTCACACACGGCTCCTTATGCCACCTTTGATAATAGCACCACTCTCAAGGTGTTTTCCTTCTGCCTTCTTTTCATTCCTTATATACTGTTTACAACTAAGTATGTTTTTTC
This sequence comes from Straminergon stramineum, assembly GCA_963920665.1. Taxonomy (NCBI): domain Eukaryota; kingdom Viridiplantae; phylum Streptophyta; class Bryopsida; order Hypnales; family Calliergonaceae; genus Straminergon; species Straminergon stramineum. The sequence continues at coordinate 1,419,748 of OY987269.1, read as the reverse complement.
GCCTTTTTTTCGTACAGTAGTGATCACTAGGAAATTAGGTCAATTCCAGCAACTGCTAATCCGTTTTCATATGAGCTCTGGATTTCTGGACTCTCTGCTCGGGAGACACTAGCAAATAAACTAATTGATATGAGATGAAATTTTAGAACTCGAACTAGACAGAGAGTTTAAGTGCTTAGAGAATAGGGTTTTTTAAGAGCTTACTGCATTAGCTGCTATCAGTTTATGATTTATTAGTACTTCATTAGCCCCCGGGATCCTAAGTTTTCTGTATCCACTATTGCACAACCCCTGGGGAACTTTGAATTTGCTTGATGTCTAGCCGCGTACATGGCAAATAAAGAAATTGCTAATGTCTTGCCGTACCACTTTGTCAGCGCTCTGGCAATTGGTCTTTCAAGCTACAGGATGTTGATTGTATTAACTGGTATTTCCTTTTCTTGCTACTCGCAGCCAAATAAGAAGGCGGGATTTCAAGCGCCTTGGGATCGTGATGAAGTACATTACAATCGGGTAATTGCGTTCTCCATCACATGCACGGTCACAATATTCTCACATTCCATTCTGTTCCCTCTTCAATGTCAACTTGTAGCTGGACACGTCAACCAATCGACGATTTGGATGCTTGAGCAGCATCTCCGAATGACAGGAACCAGTCTGCGCTGAAGTTTACCAGGCTCTTGCTCTGCATAGTCTCAGCTTCAAAATAGCATGTTGGTTCGTGTAGCTAAAACAATTCCTATGTCATGTTTGCAAATGACAGCTTCCGCCTAAACCGCTCTTCTACTCAGGAGATGACGGTCCCTTCAATGCTCCCTATGCAACAGAACCCAGATGAGGTGTCGATTTAGGTACGTGTTCATCTCCTCCCATACTTTAGAATTTATTTTCTCCTCTCATGTTTAAATAGGCTTCGGGATTATCGAAGAATAACCCATTGGCAGGTAGAACCCCAGTTACGAGAACTGCTGAGATTACTGGATGTTTCAAATGGCAGATCTTTGCATCCTAAAGTTGTCAAAGGTGTACAATTACGCAATTACTAAAAACCATGTTCCCATTTCAGGAATGAAAGTGTCTGTAGAGGGATTGAAAGGTGGAAATTTTGACATAGCCTCATTCACTGATCAAGCTTCCAATCATTATCGTACTTCTTAGAATGATGCTTTTGGATAATCATCTTAGAGATATGAGACTCAATTGAATCAAAGTAGGATTGGAAGAGGCAAGAACAGTCCCCCCTATTGACCTCAATGGAAACTATATGATTTTGCTTTCACTTCCTCTGTCTTTGCGTGTCTTGTTTTTTTATTTAGAGTTGACCCAAGAAATTGAAATACACTTCAATTTGTTGTTGTTCTTCGAAAAGAATATATGAATCCAATGAACCTAAATATGCGTAATAACAGAAGTGATGACAACGGGCTGTCTGCCTTACAATGTTTCTCCACCTTCATGTTATGTATCCATTCAGAGATGACAGTTTTCAGCTGAAGCATGCAAGTACCCATTCAGGTAAATCCATCAGTGCTCTCGATTGGTTTGACGACCTGCTCGATACAAGAAGTGAACCTGCCTGCCAGAGTCCTCAACGAGTGCCTTCAAAAGTTGGACAAATGCAACAAACTTGCTATGATCGCTACTGGCACCACTGGTTGAGGAAGATGACTAACCGTGCAAGTCAACGACAAACTCTCTAAAAGTAACTTGTTAATTGTTTCTCGCATAAGAGCATCAAAAACTTCCTGTTACAGATATGTATTGTACATATAGAATAAGAATATAGAATAAGAAAAATGCCATTTACAAAATATCCCGTTTAACCTGGACCCAAAATTCGCACAAGATAATACGACCATTTCAAGACAACTTCTATAATTGCATTACTAAAATACAGTAGAAATTCGTAACCCTATCAACATAACCCCCAAAAGCTGCAGCTTCGCATGTGTGCAGCATCTGTGATACAAAAAAGACAAAAGGAAACTAAAGGCTCCTGCACACTTGTGAGTCTCATCTCCAGATTGGCGAAGCTTTAACCGTAGCATCGGATGGGGTCGTTGCACATCTTGGCAGCGGATTGCTTCCGCCCGCTCACACCCTTCTCCAGGTACTGCTGATGGTACTCCTCGGCCAAGTAGTAAGTGGTTGCAGGCAGAATTTCAGTCATGATAGGCTTCTGCAATTTCGCTTCTTCTGCTTTCATTGAGGCAATGGCTTCTTCCTTCTGCTCTTCTGTGTGGTAGTAGATGCCCGATCGATACTGTGATCCTACGTCGTTACCCTACAAAAGTAAAGTGATTTGAAAAATTAGCAAACTGTAACCATTGGGCACCCATTTTCTTTTTCCACACTCCCTCTCATCACCAAGTTTACAGAAGACGAGGACATGGCCAGCCATTTAGGGTTTCACATGGACAGAAGATTTGCAAGTTTTTGCAGAAAATTGATGAAGTGGGAGTTCACCGACCTGGCGGTTCTTTTGAGTGGGGTCGTGTTTCTTCCAGAAGGCGTCGAGGAGCTGCTTGTAGGCGACTTGCGCAGGGTCATACTCGACCTGCACAGCCTCCACATGACCGGTCCTCCCACTGCAAACTTCCTTGTACGTGGGGTCCTTCGTCGAGCCCTGCGTGTACCCTACCGAGGTCTGCGCCATCACACAAAAATAAACAACAACTCAATCTCAACACCCTTTGCGAGACAATAACGTCAGTGCTTGAGACTCTCAACAAGAGCAAGCTCAGATGAATAGCAACCCACCCACCTTGGTAACACCAGGCACGCGCTGAAACGCCAATTCCACGCTCCAGAAACATCCCGCGGCAAATGTCGCCAACTGCGCCATTTTGATGTCCACAACAACCGAACTCTCCAGAAACCTTGCGCCAACACAGTGCTCGGTGATCAAATCTTGCTACCCAACTCTCTCTCTCTCTGAAGGTGCAGAAAAGGAAGATTGGATGAGCTCCGTGAAGAAGACCTTGCAAAGTGGACACTTGTTACTGACTTCAGCTGGCTGAGGAAAGCTTTATATATACATGTCCGCCACGAACGCCAAGCCCTCACTACCAATGAGTCTCGGAAGGTGCGTGGTGGGGAGCCGAACAGGGTCGGAGCGCCCCTTTCACTCCGTCAGTGTTCTGGTTTCAAGCTTTTCCTCAGAACCAGGATCAAGCTTGGCCTCTTTCCGAGTTCGTTCCGACTGGGCATTTAGTCCTGGCAGATCCCACATTGATGCCGTGTCTCCGTGGACCCAAGATTATCGCATTCTGATCACTTCACGAAACATCCAGAAGATTACACCGTCGTCAAAACTCTACAGTACTGTAAGACTGCTTCACATCCAAGGTCGAAACACCCTAGAATGACCGTCCCTTCTGAAAACAATGCAAACATATTAGAGTTAATCGTAAAGTGTGTGTATTTGCGGGACCAGTTGCTGGAGTTTGGGAAAAACTCGGAGAACAAAACTGACTCTTTGGAGCACCAAAACTCAGGTCTAATTGACTTTGGCGTCATGTTTCTTTTGTACTATTATTAGTTGAACCTTCCTTTGACACCTGTTTACAAACACAAGACGAACTTTATGATTAATTTTATTAATCCTTAAAGGACATTTTTATTCTTTGGAGGGCAATCCAAGGAATCTAGCACAATGATTGCAGACTGGGAATGCAAGAGAACCAGATTTGCAAGCAAGTGAGGAAACCGCATTTGATGAATAGTTCCACTCTCAACTCACATGCCCTTGCTTGGGCACCCTCAACAAATAACCATCCCAACCTAAGATCAAGAGCACTATCCCCTTCAACAATTAAAACTTTATAAAAGGAAAACCACATTTGATACCTCGGGGGGAAGAGGAAAATGTGATAATTTTTGAAAAGAGACATTAATACTAGCTCCCACAATTCTCACTATTCTATGGATAGAAGGTTGAGGAGCACAAAATGTCCTTTAAGGGTTAACCCTGAAATGTCGATACTTATCATCTAGGTACTTTGCCAACAATGATTTGATTTTTGGACCAATAGTTGCATTCTTCATTTTCCAAAAGGAGTCTTGCAAGCCATCTATCAACCACTATTTCAACAGAAAAACTCCTAGTTGTAAACTTGAAAATTGTTGGCATTTTAACAACTTGAGTGTGGGGTTGAAAGGGTTGAAAAGTTATGGTTATTAAACTTTTAAGGAGCACTACCATGTGATTTCTAGACATGACAAAAAGTTCATTCATTATTCTACAAGCTTAAGGGATGCTTTGGGATTACCATTGTAATTGTTTAGGGAGTTAAAAGAACTACTTTAGAATCCACATGGATACAAAATATTCCCTCCCTTAGGCCAACAATGGGAAGCTATATGTATTTGCTTTGAACAATTATAAATAATTTATCTATTTTTACTTAGAGGTGAGTCAACCAAAATAAATGGAAAAAAATCTTTGATATGCCATTCTATTGTGAGGAGGGAAATTGTGAGTTCAATCAATCTAACTATATACAACAACCAAAGGGGCAACAATGGGTCATCCTACCAACCTTATTAGTTTAATATTTTGTGAACCAACCATTGGATCTTCTAAGCTAATGTATTGAAGTCTTATCTTTCAGAATTTTTAAGAAAAATTGAATGTATTCTATAAATTAAATAACTTGATAATATGTTGACTTGAGAACCTATGAAAATGAAATCTAACCAAAAAAATTTGATTTTCATGATTCTTTAAAAACCCATTAAGAATGTAGAAGTGCAAGATGTAAAGAGAAAATAAATGGTCTATAGCTTTAACCCTTACTCAACCTAAATATTGATTAAGATATTTTTAAAATTTTATAATCAATAATTAAAACTCCTCACATATATATATATCTATCTTAGTGATTCATGTAGAGCATTTTGTCTTTTTCCACTGATATATTATATGATCTTACTTGAAGTTTACACTAATGAGTATTAATTAGATGAAGTGTACTTTCACAATCATATACTTAATTTGTCTAGTGGATGGTTGATTGCTTCTTTAGGGACTAATAAAGAATTGAATGAATTCATGTCAATTCCAATTGCAAGAATGTTTTAACAAGCCATATGTATATTTTGGGCATATTTTATTTTTAATTATTTTCTTAAATCAAGTTCAAATAAACTATAAATTTTTTTTCTTTAAGATTTCATAATTGTCAACAAAAAAAACACTCACATATTTTACCTTATTAATAAAAAAAGGATTTGCTTCTCTCCATACTAGCACTAACAAGTTTTGTATTAAGGTTTTGGACATTTGAGACTTTTGAGATTCTAATTTCAACATCTTTTCATACATATTACATTTTTATTCTTAAAATTATTTTAAATCATGAATAATTTATAATTTTCACAATTTTAAATAAATTTTAAATTATATAATATTGAATTATGAACTCATAATATTGCAAATGATAAGGATCTTTAGGCCTATCTAAAGGAATAACCAAGTCTTACTTGAAAAGGAAAATCAAACAAAGAATAATATAGGATCATATCCTCTCTTATGGTAAATTTTAATTTTTTTTAATTTATAAATTCTATTTCTTTTTTTTTATAATTATTTTTAAAAAAAATTAAGTGTTTTTTGTTTTTGATAAATTTATAAATTAATTTGAGCCTATGAAACTCTTCAATTTACAATTGTTGCTCTTAAAAGCTTACAACTATAATAGGTGGCTTAACTCCTATTCTAATACTCCTTTTCCATCATAAGAGGAAATATGGGGTGTCTAGAGGTCTATTTGACTTTCCATAGTGGTTCAAATACAACTAAAATAAGAATAAAAAATTATTTTTTTATTTCCGTATATTTTCACTTTAGCCAAAAAGTCAAGCAACCCCTCTAGAGGCCTAATATTTTTTTCTCTAATATTTGTAATTTATATAGTTTTTTTATATGAAGATAGCAAAGAGTTGTCTCATGAAGTGACATTGAGGCCATTGTCCATCAAATTATAGTGTCAGATGGGCTCCCATGGGAATTCCCCTTAGTTTTGGACGATTTTCATCCAAATGTTAGAGTTCATCCATCTTGTGGTTTGAGTATTTAGGTGGAGAGAGCTCTTTGACTTGGCATTGTTTCAAGGTATGTTTGTTATGCATTCTAGCTAAGTTTTTGACTACATATTTGATGTTGGTCATGACACTCGATATGTTGTGTGTTACAACCTTTGTTTACATGATAGAGCAAAATTAGACTCAAATTTGGTTGAAGATGATTGCAAGGCTATACTACTTTACATACATATATCCTCAGAAGTATCTATAAAATTATAACATTTTGATGATATTCCAATGAGATTCTATCAATGTTATCTAAGCTGATTTTTCACGGGCTATTCAATTAGACCTACTTGTAGTTATAGGTAGTTGATTTCTTACATTTTTTGAATAAAAAGGATCCTATCTTTGCTTTCGTATAGTTTTGAAGATTTTCACATAGTAAACTCTTTTAGCAATTATGCCTTGCTCATTATTTTTTTGCAATATAGGGTGGCTTCAATTTGTTTGTATCCATATCTTTGTAAGAAAAAACATCCAAACTTCCTTATTTGAGAATATGGATGACTTCAATATCCTAGACTATACCTTGAATTGTAGTGATTCACTCAAAACATTGCATAGGCTAATTTAGACATCATAACTAACATTTTTGCATACAAAAGTATTCTAGAAAAGTGGAAAGATGATCAATCTTATATGAGGAATGACTGGAAGTCAATTTTGAAATAAGTTGTGTTATTTGTTTGCAAAATTGAAAATATAAATATAGGAAAGTTGTACAACAAATTAAAAAATATAACTCTCTAGTTGACCAGTAGTAGCTAATAGTAGTAGATAGTCTTAGAGCAATTGTAGAATAGTCATAGAGTAGTGAAAATAGACTTTGTGACATAGCAAGTATCAATTTACAATTTAAATTCCTACTAAAAACCTATTTGCCTCCCCTTTGCATTAACCACCTCCAAGTGTATGAAAGTAGTATAATATTTTTGGTGTTCTAGCCTCTTGCTTCTTGTTGCCTCGTAACTATTGATCTCGATCTCCAATCTTTACATATCTTTGTCATTATTTCTCCTTGTTTTCCATGATTTTCATAGCTATAGTCATTTTTGTTTCTTAATGTTGTTCTTTGCTACCAGGAGGTTGTGTATTTTTCTTCTTTTTAGCTTTGACTTCTATTCAACTTCTTCAATTTTCTCAGTGATATTATTCTTATTTATAGTCCCAATCCCTAGAGTATCTAAAGGTAAAACCTTATAAACCACCTAGTTTATGTTGTGAGCTATCTCCTCATACTGTATTGCAATATGGGTCTAATTTTGTCTTGTTTAGAAAAAGGTTCATATTTAATTAGTGATTGGGTGCTTGCAATTTTTTGTGGGCTTAGGTCTAGAAGGTGGTTCTTGGTATGATAAGTAGCATGGAAAGAAAAATTATACTTGATGTGTTTAGTTGCATGATAGGAAAGCAAATTGTTACAATTTGTACAAGTGGATTTGTACTTCAACTTAGTAGATTGGAATTTGATAACTTTTAGGTACTACTATAGTGCAATCTTTTGTGTCACTACAATATGCCTAGCAATGAGGAAATATGAGAGATAAACTTTGTATATTAGTATCTAGTGTTGTGAAAATAAGTGTATTTATTAACTATATGGAGCACCTGACTAAATTGTGATTACAATGTCATTATTAGCTGGTTGTATGCAAGTCATTTGATTGTTCATACATGCATTTGTCATAGAGAAAGGCTACATGTGACCTGTAAGTAAATAGCAAGTAATAAAACCAAGAAACAAATAATATTTGACTAATATGCTTCTATGAATAAACTTAATAAATCAATTAAGAATCAATGCTTAATTATTACGCAATTGTAAAAATATTGCCTTGCCACTTTAGTACAAATACCTTGCAACTACATATAGATAGAGTAAAAATTGATCATTGACATAAATAGTAAATGAAAAGTAAAATAAAGATGAAAATAGTTATTAAAATTGTAGCTAAAGACCTTGTACCAAACTCCTACATGGCATAAATGGGCCCCCCACACAATTGATTGTAGTTGTAAAGTAAAGTAGTTAGCATAAAGAAACTTTTGTTTGTCATGTAGGAAGGCAAGTTCAACATCTAAGCAATGACTAGACTTATACATTCATTTGGCATGGACATGACAACAATTACAAGCGCATCTCACATCATTCAACGAACTTCCAAGTCAACAAAGTAATGAAAAACAACTATTGTATCCAATACACAACTGCAATGTCTGAATTGCGGATAAATCTGCAACCAAGAGAAACTTGAAAACATTGTAGCTATTGTATTTCAATCAAATGCATGCTCAATGACTAAAAATACAATTTTCAGGTGCTTGTAAAATGCCATTTTTTTGTATGAATTCATTCATAGGGTCTCCATCCTTCATTAGAAAAATGAAAAAACAACATATAGGCTTTGTTGTTAGTGATATCATCTAGGTACCAATGATCCCCCAATTGGCTAAATTTTGCTCGGTTGCTACTTAATTTCTTCATGCCCTTAGTGTTAAATTTATAATAATCTTCCAAAAATGAACATTTCGCTAATTTCTCTGAACATGTTCAAGGAACATGTCTAGGGATTGCTGCTAGATACAAAATGTCCTAGGAATGTAAAATCTTTTCTTCTTAAGGACAAGACATTCAAGCTTTGAACAACAAATGAATGCAAACATATCCCAAACTTACATTTGGGTGGATTAGAGGACCCACCCACGTGGTCAGTTGGGGCCAAGTCCCAGCACCACACTCCGGTGGACCTGATGAGAATTGGGATCTCAGGATTGGATGCAGGATAGATATGCACACTTGTACAGACGGAGACCGAGACGGAGGCTTCGGGGGTCCAGGCCTCCAATGGATAAGGCCTCCTCCTCAGTCCCTTCGTCCTGCAAGCCCTCACTCGTCAGTCCTCCACAATCGTTGCTGCTCTTCTCCTTTCTTCTCACAACGCGGAGCAGAGCAAAGTCTCTTCCTTTTCGGTAAGAAATCCGGTCTTGGGCATGGGCTCTACTCTGCTGCATTGGCTCCTTTGTTGTTGTTGTTGCTGTTGCTGTTGCTGCTGCTTTGTGAGCTCCTCCCATGCCAAAGGCCGCAATGTGGGGGCTGGCGCTGCTTTGGGTAGTTCCAGCGACGTTTGTGGATGATGAATTAATTGGGAAGATGATGATAATTTGGGCTTGGGCGGGGAGCAACAGGGAACGGGAGGAGCGATGGCGACGACGCGCGCCGTATGTGCTCCTGCCTTGGCCAGCTCCATCACCAGGACGAGTGCTTCGCACTCCTTGGGTGGGAGTGCTCGTGCTGCTGCTGCTGCCACCCCTGCCAATGTCGCAAAGGTAATCCATCCATCCATCCATCCATCGCTTTTAGAGCATAGACGGTGGTGGAGCCTGCTACCTTAGGTGAGTTTGGTGTGCTTTTTCGCGATGAAATATCTTCTAGAAACGAACTGGACATCAATGGCGTGTGGGCATTGACTATAGGTTGTCATCAATGCTTAGATAGATAATTAGGTGTTTAGAATTTGAGTTCCAGTGTGAGATTGGCTACAATTTGGAAGTTTCTTGTGACCGAAAACAGATTCGGGGACGTCTTGAAAGGAGGTCCTGAAACTTGTGGTTTGAATGACCTTTAGAGTTGCAAAGAAGTATTTGTTCAAGTTGTGAATGCTTCCTGGGTTTAGGTCGTTTTGAAGTCAACTTAGACTATTACTTAGCAGTTGGGGAGAGCGCTCGAAGTAAACCATTACTAGTCTGCTCATGTGACATAGTCCCTGAAGGACTTATGTTCTTTTGAGCAGTTTTGAGTACTTCATTTGGAGACTTGCTTCTGTTTAATTTTATTTATTCTCTGACCAACGCGTACAATGTTCTTCACTGATTCTGCTGATAAAAGGTTTGGCATTATCTGAAGTATATTTTTCCCCATTGAGATACCTAATTGGTCATTTTTTAAGCATGAATCCTCGGGCCTAAATCCTTTTATGGAGTTGTGCTTTGCGTAGGTTGGTGTCAGGTGCCAAGCGAGCGACAATGATGAAGTGACAGTCACTCGGAGGGACGTTTTCGTCGGTCTATCTGCTTCAGTAGTGGCGGTAAGCAATCCTCAAACTCAACAACAATTTCTCTTAATTGCTGCTTTAGTAGAGGGACCTGATATTGAGCACATGAACCACGTGATGGCAAATCCAGCATTGTTGACTGAAGCATATAAATGGGAGCTTTCTTCGACCAATTGAGATTCTGAAGATCTGAAGTTGTTATGAAGTCGTGAAATTGGGCTACAATGCATGTGGTATTTGATAGGCTGGAGTTTGGACCGCGACTCCTGAAGCAGAGGCTGCCGACATTATTCAAAGACAACAACGAGGCATCTTTCTCAGTGAGTGCAGCCCGTGGCCCTGACCTCTTGATTTCGGTTTTCTTAAGCTTGAGCTTACTTCCCAGGGATGTAGTACTGTGTATTCCCTGCTCCACAGGCAGTAATGTGGGTGTTACCCCTTCAAGGATGAAGGATGCATGATTTTAAAATGACCATTTTTTATTGAGCCTATTGTGGGAAGTATAATTGACATGTTAAAAAAAATATTTTGCCATTAGTTTGAGTGCAGAACATTGCATGCATTGTTTCAAAAAAATAAATATATTATTTTGAACAAAGAAAAATTCCCAATCGGACTCTTTGTCCTCAAAGGGTTAAATGAAGAGGTTATGCACGGTAGCATTTTCTGACCCTTTTTTTATTGATGACATGAAGCGAGTGTGAAGAACAAGCTCAAGGATGAGGTAGCGGTACGTATTCTTTTCAGATTCCTAATCCTCATCCTCTTTTCTGCAGTTGAAATCTAAGTGAACATTGTAGGTTCCACATTGAGAGTCAATAGAACACCAAACTCAAAACTCAATGGTCTCATTTGATGGATTCTGCAGGCAAATACCGACCTCATTCCGGATCTTCTCCGGTTGGCACTTAACGATTCCTTGACGTATGCCAAGGTTGATCTCTCTATATCTTTCATAATAGAATCTTTGGTTTACTTGCTTAGCATCTCTTGATTCAGATCTGATTGTTGCGTTTTGAAGGCTCCCTGGTTTCCTTCCTCTTTTGTATTCTCTGACCATATTCACAACATGTAGCACATCTGTTTACACATTTGGATTCCCGTCTGTACAGGAACCAAAGACTGGGGGAGCAAATGGCTCTGTGCGGTATGTCTCAAATCTTACCTTTTTTTATACGGCTGTTGGTTCAAAGCTTTCCATGCTGTGAAGATGAGTGGAAAAATCAGATCAATTGACAAGGACGCTGACTTTTCTGAAGTGCAGTCTAGAATTGAACAGGCCTGAAAATAAAGGTCTAGAAAAGGCTATCAGCCTCCTGGAAAATATCAAGAAGACCATAGACGAAGGCGCCGTTGAAAAGGGTGGTTCCATCACATGGGCGGATCTTGTTCAACTTGCTGGTATGTGACGTTCTTTTTGGCCTGCACACTCGGTGTCTCTTTGTTTGTATGGTCTCTTGATGGAAAATGCTTTTGAGTGAGGAAGGGAAGCTTCGCCCTTGAGATTGTGCTTAATCTGTCTGAGCTGATCAAGGTTCACCCGTGTAATGCGTAGCACAAAGTTCTGTGAAACGCACGTTCATCCAAGCGGCCGTTCGCAAGTGCGGCGGTGATCAGAAGAAGGGAGAACAATTGTATACCGCTTATGGCTCCAATGGACAGGTTAGCCTCATGTCATTTTGGTAATATTACGGGAATATTGTTCAATTGTTACCAGGTTTTGGTCCACGGGTAGTCAGTTTTCAGTGTACAGGGTTTTCAGTAGAATTAGACGATTTCAGAATCCTTTGACAGCATCGTAATGAGAACATTTTGCATGATTCATGGGGTGGTCTCCTTGTGGTTGTACATGTTGGGCCCCCCCCCAATGATACATAGGAAGGTCGTTGTATGATTGCTCTGCCGGTAGGGGGACCGCCCGATGAATCATAGAGAAAATTTTCTTTATGATACTGTCTCAAAGATCTTGAATGGTTCAATTTACTGAAAACTTTGTCATTGAGCGAATTGAGACAGCAGATGTTATTCCTTTTTTCTGTTTGTGAATGCAGTGGGGTCAGTTTGACAAGTTGCTAGGCCGCGCTGATGCTTCCGAGGCCGATCCTGAAGGCAGAGTACTAAATTGGGAAACATCCTCCACCACAGCGATTAAAGAGAGGTTTGCCGCATTGGGCATCAAGCCGAGACAGGTCAGTTGAAGTGAGGCGGATGTTGTCTCTCGCTGGCACCTTCCTTGTATATCGTTTGAATTGCGAACTGAAGATTCACGTTACATTGGTAACCCGACACCTTGTCCACGTTTTCAGATTGCTGTCTTATCTGCTTTCCTTGGCCCTGACCAAGCTGCAACAGAAGCGAAATTAGCCGCAGACCCTGATTTTGAACCGTGGGTGAAGAAGTACCAAACGAGCAGGGAAACAGTCTCACAGACTGACTACGAGGTAAATTCGATACCAGGAAGACTCTGTGTCTCAGGTTTATTCTCTTTTTTCTGATTTCAATTAGCCTTCTCACCTTTTTATTTTTTTATTAATTTTCAATTTCTTGTGTGAACATCATAATGAATACCAAATGAAGCCAAATATTTCCCTCCCCTGAGTTGACTAGATTATTGAATTTTGCCATTGGTGCAAAAGCATGTCAACAAAGTTGCAAATAGTACACATTTTCTTTTCCCTTATTTTGAATGACATCAAGGAATTCATACTAGGCAAATCTGGGTAATATGAATATGAATATTTATGTTATACTTAGTTATTGACAATACAATGGAACAAAAGTTCATGGATTTATGACGTTGAAAATTATTCACCTTTAAATATCCATATCTGTGGTGTAGGTCAATTTCAAAATAAATTTTATATTTCAAATATTTCAATAGATTTTAGTAGAGGTCACTCACAAGCTCTTCGGACTTGGGTGTTCAAAACACTGTTTTACATCCCACTGATTCTCATGACTGCGTTGCAAATGGTTTTGATTTGGTGTTTTAATGGAACTGAATCTGGACTTGCCCTTTTTCAATTCACCATGGTTGACATCTGTGCTCTCGGCGCGCATATTTTGTTTTGTGGCAGGTGGATCTAATTACGATTTTCACGAGGTTGAGTGTCATTGGCCAATCCATCAATTACGAAGCTTATTCATACAAGCCGAAAGGTACCCTCAGGTTCTAGGGAGATTTGCTTACTCTTTCTGCGCAATAACTACATCAGTTTCTTACCTGTAGGGATCAAATTGATACGTGCAAGTAGGGTACTGGGAATTCATTCTCCGTTTTCCATTCTCCTGGAGGTTGCTGAATCTGAAGATGACTCAGTTCGCCACAATGGGATGACATGGTGTACGTTCCACCTTTGATAATGAAACATTTTTTTTCCTACTTTACAGTGCCTCTTCAGTGGGATTGATTTTTGTGTAACTATACAAGTGTGTTTCAAAGTATTCTAGGAGGCAGTAAGCTTAACGTTGAGTACTTTCAATGTTGGAATGGAAGGACTAATGAAGGGGAAAAGTGGAGTGTGCATTGAAACCTGATCTTCTCCCAATTCATTGGAAATGTGTACGTTCGGAAGCAATGTCCACCGTGCTGAGTTGAAATAGGGCATGCCTACTTGCCTAGTTGTCAACTTCGTTGTATGACCGAACCAATCGCCAAGCTTGAAGATGAGTTTGGTGTAGTAAACTGGTACATACCTCTTTGACATCATTAGCAAACTTCAACGGTAGAATTGTACTTCGAGATGCGAGTGTGTCCCATGACAATTCGTCCAATGACGAGAATCTGCAATGATGGAAGTCGTGGCACACTCAATTAAAATGACGTGTAATACACTGATTTTCAATTGTTGCGAAATCAAAGCCTAGATATCTGTTACAACAGTCAAGAGTTTTCGCATCAAAAGCACATCATGTCTGCTTAGAAGGGGATATACATCCACCCTGTCATTACATTTGAAATCTACATTACATCATTCCGTATAGGGAGGGAGTAGAAGCCAAGCTCCGCAAGTCCCTTAGTTCCCCTCCGTCCCCGAGCACTCATTTGAAAATTATTTCAGATACGAAAGTATGCGACCGAGCGAGGGGCTGCACGCACGTACTATCTGTGACACGAGAATTATCTAAGCGCTCATTTATCCATGGATTCCTCATACACAGAAGGGAGGCAATAGAACAGCCAGCCAGCCCCCACTGGATGATCCCTGTGTCGAAATGGCTGAATTTCAGGCACGTCCGTCCCCTTCCTGTCAGTCTTACTAGACTAACTATGATAATTCCTTCGACCCCACTTAACTTCCAAACTCCGAAATCGATCTGTTACAAAATTTTACAAGGCCCGGCCATTCGTCAACAGGCGAAAGGGCCCGGAGCGCCATTCCATCCTTCCAAGCACTGCATCAGAGGTGCCACATGCTTCCCCTCGCAGATGGCGTCGTAAACCTTCTCAATCTCCTGGCCGGGGGAGATTGTGCGCAGCCCCGTGAGCAGCTGTGTCTTCAAGCCGCTGCGCACGAACTGGTACAACGGAAAAGTTCTGCACTGCTCGATGCGGTTGGGCACGGGCGAGAATCCCTTGTTGTCGTACGCTTCGCGCACCTGCGGCACCTCGCTTTGCAGCCGTAGCTTCAGCTCCTCCTCGAACGCGGCAATGCGGTGGAACACCGACGCTGCGGCCACTTTGTCGTTCTTGTTGGTGTGCAGCGCGTGCTGGACCAGCACTTGGCGCAGCTTCTCCATCAGCGGGTACGTCAAGCTGGCCGCGTCGTCGATGTAGGTGAACACGGGGGTATGGTCCACCACGCGGAGCAGGTCCTTCTCGGCGAAGCGGGCAGGCAGCAGCATACCGTTCGCGGGGTTCATGAAGAGTGTCTTCTTCGCCACTTGCGTCACGATGTTCTTCACCGCGGATTGCATGGTCTCCTCCACATGGCGGAGGTCGATCGCCTGGCAGAGCCCCACGAGAAACGTGGAAGTCATAAGCTTCAGAATTTCCAGGGACTCCTCCGTTTTCCGAGCGGAGACCAGCCCCAAGGAATTTACGTCCTGGTTGTGCTGCTCCGCGCTCTGGACGTGCGTGGTAACGGGGTTCGCCAGATAGTTCAGCTCGGACAGGTACGACGCCATGGCGATCTCCGCGCCCTTCATGCCATAATCCAAGCTCGGATTCGGCCCCCCAGATAAGTTCGACGGCAGGCCGTTGTTGTAAAAGTCGTTCACGAGCTCGCTGAACTGCGCGAACATGAGCTTACCGAATGGCGGCGATGGCCAAACGCATGTTGTCCATGGAGACGCCGATGGGCGTCCCCTGGAAGTTCCCGCCGTGAAGCGCGCGGTCGCCCGCGGCGTCGATCAGTGGGTTGTCGTTCACGGAGTTGATTTCTCGTTGGATCGAATGGGTCGCATTGCGGATGGTCTCCACTTGCGGGCCAAGCCACTGAGGGGAAGTTCGCAACGCGTATCGGTCTTGTTTCGGCTTCTTCAGGGGATCCGTCTCGTGCAGCTTCGCCGCGGCCTTCATGTAGGAGCTCCCATCGAGTAAAAATTCCATCACGGCAGCGGCTTCCATCTGACCCGGATGATGCTTCAGCTTGTGGGTTAACGGGTCGGCGAATTCGGGCTTCCCTTGCATGACCTCGCAGAAAAGGGCTGCGAGAACCTCCGCCATGACGGCCAACACGTTGGCGTCGAAGCAAGCCGTGGATGCCAACGCGGACCCCACGGCCGTTCCGTTCACCATCGCCAGGCCCTCCTTGGGCTGCAATTCGAATGGCTTCTCAATCCCTGCCATCTTCAACGCTTCGACGGCGGACACAGTCTTCCCGTCCTCCGTCACGGCCTTGGAATTTGGTCGTGCAGTCAGCAGCCCTGCAATTCATTCGATTCACTCAACAAACAGGTCCATCAGCATGAAGAACCTAAGATCCTTAAAATCAGAATTCACAGCTAAGTACGAACAGGGCATGCAGCATATTCCACAACTCTGGTCAGATCTTCAGCAATTCAGGTCGAGTAAACGGGAGAATTAAGCTAGGTGAAATGGAGGGACATGGCAGAAAATGGAAAAGGCAGAGGGACATAGGCTACAGAGCAAACAATTGGGCTTGGTAACTATTCTCTGGTGAGCCTCCCACCCTGCCGTGCCAATAGCATCATCTCTTAAGTAAACCCTGAATCCGTCCACACAGCACGAAACGCTGAAAGAAGGAAAAGATGGCTGCCCGAGGCACATACCGGCAATGTAGGAGAGAGGGACAAGGTCACCCGAGGCACTGATTGTGCCGCGCAACGGCAACTGGGGCGTCACCTGGCAATTGAGCAGTTTCTCCATGGCCTCCAGAATCTCCCACCGGATGCCGGAAAAACCCTGCAGCAGCGTGTTGGTGCGCACCAGCATGGCCGCCCGCGTCGTGGCCACGGGCAGCGTGTTCCCGGAATTCACCACTCCCGCATTCAGGAACCTGAAATAATACCGGAAAGCAATCAATCAGCTGCTAGCATGTGGCTAGTTCAGTTTCTTCGAAGACCAACGTGAAGTAACTGCCGGCAAGCTAGTTAGCACATGCCATTCGGAATTGGAAGTTCTCGCTTGATAGTACGTACCTGATGAGTTCGCGTTGGAGTTCCACGCCCTGCTGGGTACGGCGGTGCGAGGTCGCCCCAAATCCCGTCGTCACCCCATAGATGTCCGACCCGCGCATGATCTTCTGCAACACCCAGTTGGAGCTCTCGTCCACGCGCTGCTTGGCCGTGGCAGCGTCCAACACCACCTGAACCTCCGGCCGCCGCGCCACGGCCGCGACGTGCGCGACCGTCAAACTCACGCCCTCCAGTGATACGAACTTCGTCTCGGAGAACGTCTTGATGAAGCTTTTCACCTCGTCGAGGTGGCTGCCTTCCATGGCCTTCGCCGTCTTCGCCCAGTTCAAGGGATCGGCACCCTTCGCCATCGTAGTCACACTGCTGGTGCAAAATGCCAGCGCGTCCACCTGCATGGGGTCATGGACTGCTTCCACTCCGTTCGCCCCGTTCGTGGACACGTCATTGCAATGCTCCGATACCACTACCCCTTCCGCCATCGCCATCGGCATGATCACCCTCGCTCCGCTCGCTCGCTAGCTCGCTAATTCACCGCCGAGCTTCTTCAGACTCAACTAGCGTGCTCCTCAAGACCTCGATCAGCGTCGCAACAACTGGAAATGAAAAACTGCAACAACTATGACTTAAATAAACCCGACGCCTGGAATCAACCCTCTGCATGAGCGAGCTTCCGTCAGCTGCAGCGAGCGAGTATAGTAGTAGGTGCACCCACCTTGCACTCGACTATCAACAACCTTGACCTGCACCCAGTCCTGTAACGAATTTAAATCGATCCGCCAGAGAAATGCTTCCTGCAATGCGTGCTTGCCCCGCGCGTCCTCTGTTAATTCACGGATCCAAATAGCAATTGAAAAGCTATATCGATCCACTGCAAGTCCTGCAAGGAATTCGCAGTGTAGAACTGGTGGATGCCTAACTGAAACCGTAGCGGGCAGGGGCAGCAGGAGCAGGGCGGAGCTAGCTGCGGTTGCAGAAGATGAACTGGCTGTGCAACGAAGTGGAGAGTTTAATAACTGGCCAGCTTCAGCAGATCGGGAAGCGCCAGGGGCCCACCGTGTGGTCCTGATGTAAACTGGTGGGGTGTTTCATTTTATTGCCCGAGCTGACTCGTATAAACCTCTCGTTTAAACTTTCTCACCTTGCGAGACTCTAAAAGGTCTACTTTACTAGTCCTTTAGCTTCGGACTCCTACGAAAAGCACAATTTTTGGACATCATGCGTTCGTTCATTTCTGGACTTTAACTCAAACACTATTATACAAATAGTGCATAGCATGCACAATTTTGGATTTTACTTAGCTTAATTGTTCACCTAGCTAGATTCACTAAGAACTTCAACATAGTGGTAGGAATATATAGAAAAAAGTCAAGCTTTCAAACGTCAAAGTATAAAAGTTAAGATAAAAATTGGACATTGATCATTGATGAAAAACTTGAATGAAAACTATATTATATAGAATGATATAAATATTTAACTTATAATTTACTGAACTATGTCAATAATATTATTAACGAGTAACTTGGATGGTTGACAAATAACCTTTTGGTAGAGGCCCCCTAATGGATACTCGATCGACTGTTACGCATTACTATTACCTGAGAGCGAACCACCCCAATAGTGTTTGAAATTTGCGCCGAGGTGGCGAGCTTTCTCCTTTACCTGTCAATGCCCTTGACCGGACCCATTGAAAATTGAAAGGGAGTTCGAGATTGGTGTACTTTAGTCGGAGAGCACCCCTGTTGAAAAGGGAAAAATGGACTCTTATTCTTCTTATTACATTGATTTTTCGGCCGCAGAGAAACTAAAGAAAAGAAAAGAATACTCCTGTTATTAGCCAGTTGTACACTACAGTAGTACGAGTGGTGTAATGAGGTGCATGGAAATTTGGTTCCCCTTTGCGCGGTCGCAAAGGCCGAGCCAGGTACCGGTCAACCCGGGGCGAGTCTTCGGCGATGTCAACGAGGGCTTTGACGGATATGGACACCCGAAGGCCGCCCCACCGCTGCCTGTCCCGCGCGCGCTCTCCAGCGACAGAGTGAAGTTACCGGGGCTCCCTGGCCGGCTCTCCATTCAGTCAGGTCATGGAACTGACTGAGGTTTATTCATTGAAAGTTACTTAAGTCCGTTGAGTGTGACTTACCGAAGCGTTCGTTTTTTTTCGCTCAGTTTTGAAATCAGCCGCGTTCAGTTGCAGACCAAGGGTTAGGAGCGAGTGAAGAATATGCCTTGATAATTGATCGACTTGATCCGGTGGTAAAGTAAACGGAACGTCGGGCGATGACTTTATTTGGGGTGGGAACCTGAGGATTGGACAAGGTTGGGGATGAATCTGCTCATGCAATGCATGAAACTAATAACAACCCACCGTCATTAATTAACCTGGCTAGGCCTTGAACTAATTAGGATCGATGGTGTGCAGGTCTGCAGGAGTGCTGGAGTTCTGGAACCAGACTGAGTAAGTTAATATTAACTAACCTATTTATTTAGTGTTCCTGAGTCCCACCATCCACTCGATCAATCTTTTGACTTCAGATTACTACTCTATTAATTTGGTGTCTGGACCACGTTTCCAGTGCACGGCGCCCTTCGTTCAGTTTGGGTTTGGGTTGGGTTGGTGGTTCCATTCCGTCGAGGCGGAGCAACGGATTCAGCTGCAAACAAGAAGCAACAATCGGCTTCACTTTCGGCTTCACTTTGAACTTCTTTCGGTCACCCGCCCGATCAGTCAATCTCTGAGTGAGTGAGCTAAGTAAGTTAATGGAAGGTTACTTACGCAACCTGTTCTCGGTTCCTGTATGAAACGCGCCTTCTTGTGATCTGATACCAGAAGTCATTACTCAGTAAGTAAGATTACTTAGTGCTGATTATCCTGGGGAAGAAACAGTCAATGATTAAAAAATGAACTTGAATTGGTTATAAATATGGTTATTTCTATGAACTTTGAAGTAAAAAGATACGAAGCGTGTAAAATGTACACAAGGTAAAGGGTCCCACACCAATTGTGGGAACATGTACTCATTAACCCCTAAAGTTCCTTGACTACCTTATCACCAAAACCCCTCAAAAACTGCCATTTCTAATATAAGTACCAAATTTTTGAAAAATATCATTTTTGGACACATGTAACCGTAGGATCTTGCAGTAATCTATATTGAGAATATGTGGAAAAAATTTCAGAAATTTCCACCATGTAGATTGCAAGATATTAACATTTGAAGTGACAAAAATCCTTTTTTTGGCCCTGCGAAAAACCGGGCAGCTGCACTTCTCAAAATCCTAATTGTATGAAAAAATGTCCAAAATGATGGTGTTTCTTTAGATTCATTCTTGAAGGCAAGTTGGCTATATTCTTGTAAATTTTCAGATCATTTGGAATTGTGCAACATATAGGAAAAAAATAGTAAGTACAAAGATGTAGAGAATGATTCAAAATACTAAATTGTTAACAATTTATTATTGGAATTGGAAAATGCCAATCCCAATGGTGGAAATGTTGTAATAAACAATATATACCCTATGATTTTATTTTTTTCCAAAAATATTAAAAATTGAGTTAGATAAAGGACTTCAAAGTTTATTTTAGAATAGAACATCCATAAGTGCCCGTAAACTAAAACATCTCATAACTTTTAACTCATTGATCAAAATGCAATGATTCAAAGCTTTATATGTATATATCAATCTAAAAAAACAATTTCAAATTTTTTTTTCTGAAAAAAGTGATTTTTTCAGATCTGCCCAGACTGCCCGAGTTGAGAAACAAACAACATATTAGGCCATAACTTTTGACTCATATTTCCAAATGTCCTGAAATTTAGTGCATATAAAAGATATTCCTTGTCCACACCTTCTATTAAAATTTGGGCCAAAAACATGGAAATTTGTAGTCACACGTACCTACCCAAAATTTCTATGTTGCCAAAAAAGGCACCTTGGTCCATTAGGGGTTAAGTACATTTTTCAACTTGGATGAGCTCTCTTTGCTTGTCCATCACCATAGTGTCCATAGACATGGGCTAAATCCATTCTTCAAAAAGTAGGAATCCCTAGGGGCAAGTATCAATATGATCTCAAAAAAAATTAATGACAAGTGAATTTTATTGGAATTACATTATTTTCAAGTGAGTTGGTTTTATATTCCTTGCCTAACTATGAATTTATGATAAATGAGGAGCAACAAATTGGAGACACTCAAAATTACATATTCATATCATTAGAATTGTTTTGACAGAAGAGGGAATGTGGGGGTGATTGCAAGAAACACATGTCCTATTTTCTGTCACATGTTCAATGTGGAAGTTGTTTGGTGCCATAAGTAATGCAAAGATGATTGAATGAACATGAAAGTTAGAAGTAAGCTTCCTATGGCAATTATAGAAAATGTACTTGAATTATTTCAATTTTTTCAAAATTAATTCAACAATAGAGATTGTATTTTGAATATTTATCACATATAGTTTTGGTGGGTTTTAGTACTATCGAGTACCTTTCTTTAAGAATTACACCATCAAATTTGGTAGGATAGCTCTTCTAGTAGAAATACACCTTCACAGGAGAGGCATTTCCAAAAACATGTTCCAAGTGTGTTTTACATTGGCCTAAGGTGTGCTATATTCAAATTGAATTCATGTTGAATTAAAAATGGTTTTTTAGTTCTAGCTTTGACCTTCTTTTTTTGCTCGTAGTTAGCAATAATGGCTATTTTTAAAATGAAATTTTCAAGTGAATTTTCGAATTGAAAAAAATAGAAATGTAGGAGTCTCTTATTCTCACATGAATTGTAGCTTGTGGCTCAAAATAGTATTTCAAGGTATACAAAAAGACTAAATAGTATTAGTGCCTCCAATATATCAATGTAAACTATTTTTTATGGTGAATTAAGTATTGCCATCCATCCTTGCCATCTAGTGATGAACATTACAGGTTGTCAAAATAGTAGATTTGAAATCCAATCAATTGTCTAGATTTCATGTTCTATGCCTCCAATAGAACTAAAAGTGACTAATCGTACAAAAGATATTGAAAGGTAGAAAATGAAAAATGCAACAAATAGTACTAATGTTTCAAACAATCATCTATGTGCACTATTTAATTTTGGGCTTTTACCAATTCATGAAACCTAATTGTCTTACAATTGTTTTTGTATCTAACTATTGAGGGTCATTGCAAGAAAGACTTGCCGTTTTTATTCCACTTTGGCTTGTTTTTGACTAGTACTCTACTACTCCTAGTAATCTGACCTTTGGAAAAAAAATATTTAAAAATAAATTAAAATAAGGATAATCATTATAATACTAATAATAGCATATCACAAAAAATTTAGACCTAAAAATAATCTAGTTCAAAAATTCATTATGAAATAGAGTGAGATGTAATTTTAAAGAAAATAGGCACTTTGGCATTTTTATTTGTAAAAAATAGGAAAAAAAATTTACAAAGAAACTAAAAATTGTCCATTAGGAACGACTTCATAGTAAAGAGATTTCACTAAAAAGAAGATTTTGAAACCATATTCAATGTTCAGAATTGTGCACACAAAGAAGCCCTCTTTGCATGAACATAGAGGACTTAAATAATATATTTTCATAGACCCCTTGGGAGGAACACAATGCTTATCTCTTGTGGGAATAGACCACCAAAATTTCAGCTTTGGATCATTAATTTTGGGTACTCTTTTGTATGAAAAAACTGAAAAAGTGATAAATTAATTAAAAATAACTTTTACATATAAATTTATTTTTTAAATTATATGAAAAATATGGAATAATATTACACTCAAAACAACCATTTCTAATAAAAATTCAAGTGAGTCATCCTTCAAAAGTAATGACCCTTGAAGCCTTCAATGCATGTGTATATGAGGATTAGCTATTAATGAAGCTTAGCTTAATGGCATTAAAATTAGAGGGTACAACATAAGTCATCAACAATTTAGTCCTTTTTCATATCCTTGCAAATAGAGAACAAAAAAATTCTTAAGTTTTCTTTTATGTTGAAATTTTTACATGAACTTTTCATTAACCTCTCTAACCTTCCAGGCCTAACAACTTTTTGGCAATAGAGGTTTTCAATAAGTCATCCTACTTTGATATTTTTATGCACATGTATGTGCTTGAATTTAATTGTATAAAAGTAAAGACTATTTTTTCTAGTACGCATGGAATTAATTGTGGAAAATATTGGTCATTGGATTTTTAGATTATAACAATTTTGGGCCATCAAATTTGTAGGCAAAATCGACAATAAACACAACATTTGAGGAAGAAAATTATAAGAAGAGGAATAATGGTTTTTTCCCCCCTAAGAAAATATGCTTTGGAATCTAAGGCAAATTTTCTTTTTTGAATTTTCAAAATGAGAAATAAAAAACCCTCTCAAACTTGTATACATTTTCAATCAGAAAGAATAGCCAAAACTCACCAAATTGGATCCTACAAAATTTTAGAAAATTTATATATAGAGAGATTTTTGAAATTTTACAATTGATATTCATAGCATATTTTTTGGAACATCTTCAAAAAAATTGTAATCATTCTAATTATTTTATATTCTTCATCACACTAGATTGCACCTTGTATTTTTAAAATTGAAAAAATTACAAATTTGAAAAAAAAATTCTCTAGACCCAGTTTGTTTGTGCATAATAAAGACCAGCAATGTCCAAGAAAGTGTTTTTTTCCATCCCTAATATTCCTTTCATTGGGAAAAAAATATGTTTTCACCCTTTCTCTATTAGACTACAACTTCTAAATAAAATTTTAAATACTTCTCATATTGAAATTTTGAAAATTGGAAAATGCAACAAACATGACAACTTGTTACTCTACAAATCAAATCATACTTTACAAAATATTGAGATTTATTTCACCCAACCAAGAATTTGCCATTGAAAATTTGAAGAGGACTTTGTGTTCTCTTAGTCCTCAAGGAGTTAGCAAATAATCAACTTGAAAAACTTTTATGATAGTTTCATTTTTAAATAAATTAAATTGCAATAATCTAGTAAAAAACTTATAAATTTAGATCATTTTAGTTAATATTTTCTTTTGTTGGCAAATTTTTTTGTATTGTCAAATATAGGGTTCAATTATGAGGTGCATGACATGAAGCCATGGAATTCTGAAATGCCTTGACCAAAGCATCATAATTATGAGGTGCCATGACTAAATTTTCATAATCTTGAGGCAACATGATTAAAGTAGTATAATCTATTTGAACTTAGTTTAACCCCTAAAGGACCAAGGTGCATTTTTTAGCAACATAGAAAATTTGGGCAAGTACTTGTGACTAGAGATTAAGACATTTTTGACCCAAACTTTAATAGAAGATGTGGATGAGGAATATCTTTTATGTGCACAAAATTTCAAGACATTTGGAAATATGAGTCAAAAGTTATGGCCTCAAATGTAGTTTGTTTCTCAACTCAGGCAAGCAAGGCAGATCTGAAAAAATCAATTTTTTCAAAAATAAAAATTTTGAAATTGGTTTTTTAAATTTATATGCACAAAGAATGCTTTGAATCATTCCATTTTGATCAATGAGTCAAAAGTTATGAGATGTTTTAGTTTGCAAGCAAGTATGGATTCTCTACTCTAAAATAAACTTTGAAGTCCTTTATTTAACTCAATTTTCAATATTTTTGGAAAAAAATAAAAATATTAGACGTAGATTGGTTATAAAAACATTTCAACCATTGGGATTGGCATTTTTCAATTCCATTACGAAATTGTTAACAATTTAGTATTTTGAATCATTCTCTATATCTTTCTATTTACTATTTTTTTCCTATATGTTGCACAATTCCAAATGATCTAAAAAATTTTAAGCATGAAGCCAACTTGCCCTGAAGAATGAATCTAAAGAAGCGCCATTTTGGACATTTTTTCATACAAATGTGACCTTGTGAAGTGCGGCTGCCCGTTTTTTCATAGGGCCAAAAAAAGGATTTTTGTCACTTCAAATGTTAATATCTGGCAATCTACGCATTGGAAATTTCTGAAATTTTTTCCACATCTTTTTAAACCATCATACTACAAGATCCTATGGTTACATGTGTCACAAAATAATATTTTTCAAAAATTTGGTACTTGTATTAGAAATGGCAGTTTTTGAGAGTTTTTGGTCAAGGAACTTTAGGGGTTAATATCGACCTATCACGTGTGGCCACAAGAATAGAATGGACCTAGTATTTTTCATATAATGGACCTTTGAGAAGCCCCAAAGCATTTGACAAACAAGGCTATAATATGAAGGGGTCATTGCAAGAAACACTGGCCTATTTTCTCATCACAATTAGAGTGACTCTCTTGTCATCCACTATAACTTATGAATTTTAAACCCACTACCAAAAATTAAAAATCTATTTCTAGTTAACTTGATTTTCATCATATTTCTTATTTTTTAGAAATTTTTAGAAATTATTTTATATTTAAATGTCAATTTCATTAATATGTCACACTTTTAGGTTTAGGGGTATTTCATACTAAATACCAGTTCAAATTAATGCTTTTTGATTGAAATTTATGTGGTATATTCCTATAGTAGGTAGACATGTGCCTACCAAAGGGTATCTAAAAAAACATTATTTTATGTCCTCCACGTTTTTACAAAGAGGCCTCCCTTGCGCGTGCATTTGCAAACATTAGAAATGGTTTTGACCTCATTTTAAATACGAAAACTCATCACTATCCACTCAAAAGACAACCTACAATTTCTGCTCAATTAATTAGCCCCCCCCCCTCCTCCCCCAAAAAATTAGTAGCCATTGATCATTTTTGAAAAAAAATAAAAACACCCCCTTCCTTGCCGTTGATCTTGATACGAATATTATGATACCATATATATACCATATATATATGGATTCAGAAAACGGGTATGGAAAACAAATATGAAAAATAGATACGGATTATCCCATATCAATTGTCAAACGACTTTGTTTTCAAAAATACAAGAGTAAGGGGGCTGTGCAGTTGCTCCTAATGAGCTCATGAGAGGTTTTATTTCTAGGCATTTGCATTTGTTGAAGGTCAATGAGGGCTTGCCATGTATACACCTAGTAATTGAATCCAATTTTAATTGCCTCAACATGCCTTCCTAACTATCCACTCAAAAGACAACCTCATTACTTCATCACTATGAAGTCTTTTCCAGAGGACAATTTTTCTTTTTTTTGAAAATTTCTTTTCCTATTTTCTACAAATTAAAATGTCCCAATTGTATTCATTGGGACAACTTTTGGGACATAGAATTTTGGTGAAGAAAAGACAATTGGGACATTTAAATTTTTAGAAAATAGGAAAATAAATTTTCAAAAAACAAAAAAATTGACATTGGAAAAGACTTCATGGTGATGGGATTCAGTTAAAAAAATGAGGTGAAAAACATTTCTAATGTTTATGAATGCACTTGCATGGGAGCCCTCTTTGCGCAAATATGGAGGACATAAAATAATGTTTTTATAGATGCCCTTTAGTAGGAACATGTCTACCTACTATAGGAATATACCACAGAAATTTCAGCAAGAAAGCATTAATTTGAACTAGTATTTAGTATAAAAAAACCCTAAACTTGAAAGTGTGACTACTTCACAAAATGGATTTTTAAATATAAAATGATTTTTTTGAATTTTTGAAAAACAAGGGGTACTACGGAAATAAAAAATTCTAGGGTATCATTTTTTGGTTTAGGCATTGGGCTTATAAATCAAAAGTTATAGCATTGGATACAAACCGTTTTTTCAAAACACTACAAAAAACGACTAGTGTTTCTTGCAATGAGATAAAGGCTATGTGACCTATGACAAGTGCAATTTCTATGACTCAATTTTGTCTATCATGTATGAGTTTCTCAAAGCTTGTCATAACCTTTTAATCTCTTAAATTGTTTTGTATACCAATTGATTTATTAAAAGACCTTATAAACAACTAGTATACAATATGATGAACAGTGGTGAGGACAGTCATATAGTACATAGTAACCATAGAATTGCATTAATCAGTACAAACAATATTTAGTATGCTAAGTTGTCCAATTCAATCGGGCCTACTAGATAAGATTTCTTTGTACTATTAAATAAAGTAAAATAAGAGGACACGTCAAATTTGGAATATTGTACACATTTTCTAAGCCAATGGATGTGACCTACCTATAACTTGCCATTATTACAAGGGTGATCAAAGATAGGAAAAATGTTTCACCATCTTCTTTAGAAGTACATTTTAATGACCTATACCGGGACTCTTTAGAGGGTTCTTTGATGATTCATTATTTTCCTAATGTAAGAACAACCTATGAGAATTAAAGAGATTTTTAGGCCAAAATTTATTATACATTTAAAAAAAAATTCTTCTAGTATAAGTCTATAAGATTCTCAATTTTTTGCTTAAATAATTATTAAATAATTCTTAATTTTTAATTCTTTCTAGAATCCAAAAATTTTGTTTCCAAATTCCCAAATTTTCAATTTGTCATTAGAAGTAGACTAGAGAGCAATGCTTATTTACATGAACATTAGAATTTCCAAAAAATAACAAGTCTATATTATTTATAGTATCAATCTAATGTTGTAATTCTAATGTAAGTTTGAAGCATTTTATACTTTATTCTTCACATTTCTAAATTTATTTTAAGAAAATATTTATTTTGTATGGAAAATTTCAAAACCTACATAAACAATGTAAATAGTCAAATGAAAATGTTCAATTAAAACAATGATTTGATAAAATAACATAGATTGAACATACTCCAAAACTTTTATGAAATATTTAGTCTTTCTAATTAAATCATAATGACTTTAGACAAATATGAAATACACATTCAAAATTTCTTTGGGTGTTTTGACAAAACAACATTGCATTGACAAAGATGGGCAAAAAGTTCCCAAATGACAAATTATATGAAAGTAAAATGGAATTATATAACCTTGAATTTAGATTTTTGAAAATCAATGTCAAAAATTTACAACCCTATCTAAGAGACTACCATATGAAGTTCAAACATGATTCTTTCTTTGCAATTATTTAATGATGAAGTTGTTGGCTCAAAAATTATAAAAATAACTCTTATTTTTTACTTCTAGAAAATGAAAAGTTGCTATCTCATGCTAACCATATAATTATACTTTAGTTTTTAGTCTTATATATGAAAATATCAACGAAATAGATTTTGAGTAAACAAAGGCCTTGATCCAAAGTTCCACCACTTTGGAGGTTGCAATATTTTTCAGAAAATCAAAGCAAAGACTTCTTGTATGAATCCAAGAGTTATCTAAATGATATCATATAAGACCATGTAATAGAAAAAAAAGGAAAATATTGAATTTCTCCCAATGGAATTAGCAAATTCTCTTATCGCTTTCTCCTTAGGTACCACCCCAATATTAGTAAAGATGCAAGAAAATGTCCTTCAAGGGTGAAATGAATTTTTTTTTAAAAAGTTGTTGTGATGTGCTTGAACCATTTTGCATCATGTTCAAGTCTCCAGCAAAGCCTACAAATTAAGTTAAGTTATTTGCGGTAGCTTTGAAACTTAATCCTTCAATGTTGAATCGTACATTTTGCCTGTCCAATGGATGACTTCAAAGTTGATTGTAGAAAAATCAGAATGCACCTATTGGTCCAATAATTGGAGTAGTTTTGTTGACTACCTTGGTCATGGGGGCTTCATCCTTTAAGGGTTAAGATTTGTCAACTGCTTCCCACCCAAAGGTAGTTTATTATTTTTATTTAACCCCTAAAAGTCCAAGCAGTTTTTGTACTTTTTCACAAATTTGAACTTTGATTGATAGTATGCATTGTACATCAAGCTTATTACATGATGTCAATTGTACTTTTGAACTTCCCCATTCAGTATGAATATCATAATATGAAATTCACTTACTTATCTTCTTAGAATGTAGGGAAATGAAGCTCTAACTTTGACTTGTTGAACAGGTGAGAGGCCCAAAACAGGCTCCTTGGGCCTTGAGGGGTTAAGGAACTGAACTGAACTGAAGAGAGCGTTTCCAGGAGACCCCCGCCCCGCCAGCCTCCCCCATCATGTGCCTCCGTGCCTGTCCTTTCGCTCGTTTCTTCCTCCGCGTTTTTTCTGCAATTGCCATCTTTGCAGTTGACGGAAGTCCTCCGTCGTCCAAAGTTGGCAAAAAGGTTGGCAACCTCCTCCCCTCCTGCATGCCCTTTTGGGTCCAACCCTAACTTTGTTTGTTTCAACTGGGAGCAGTGGATTTTGCCAAGTCCCGCTGACTTCTTTCTCCACCCGACCCGAAGACCGACTCGACGGACCCCCACCCCACCCGGAGGAAGGACTTCAGTTGGCTGGAGCCCGGAGGGAAGGGAAGGGAAGCGAAGGGAGCACATGCCGACTTTCTTTCGTTGGAGAGTCGTAAAGCGAGTCTTCCACGGGAGAAAGGGCGTCGGGCGCTTAAAACTGTGGAAACTGAAGCTTTCCTGTTGCTCTCGCAGGTCCAGGGGGATACAATAATAACTTAGCACATGTTCCGGGGGTTGACCACGGCAAGTGCAGGAGGATACCGGGGGGGCGGGGGGGATATCGAAGGGAGTCCCATGTCAGGCCACCTGTGGCTGACAGGCCCTTGTATTTTTTTTTCTCTTTGCAATGGAATGCGTTTCATTTGTTTCAAAAAAGAAGAAGAAGAAGAAGGGAGTCCCATGGAGGATGTTAATCCTCCATTCGAATTGGGCCCCATAGGAGCAAATTTACCTTGGGGAAAATGTAGGAATTTTTTTAAATTTTTTGTGCATTCTGAATTCATATTTGCAATCAGAAACCCCAAATTGGGTAGAAGAGGTCTAGAACATACCCTAAATATGACTCAGAATAGGGGGTATTTTTGACATTTATCCTTGGATAACCCTCAAAATTACCCTGCGGGGTTGAGTTTGGATGGAGGATTTAATGTTCTGGGAGTCTCATTAGGGTGGGGTATTCAATTAACGGTCAAGGAGGTTGACGTCTTTATTGCCCCTGTATTTTTACCCTTGATGAAAACATTGAATTTTTTTTATTTGCCACCCATGATAAAATTTACAAATTCTGAGTTCACATTTGCAATCAGTGGACTCATATTATAGAGAAGAGTTGGAGACTTAAAAAATTTATGTGGCTCAAAATATGGGGTAATTTTTACATTTACCCTTGGCTGAGGGGAATAAGAGGGGCAATCTTCCTTGAATTAATCGTGATGTAATTCAGGGACCACGAGTTTGGAATTTGGAACAACAAACAAATGAACACATAGACACATGTTTGTCATGAAACACTCGAGTAAAATCTTTGATTTTTCATCCATCTAAATACTTGTAAATTTTGGGGTTGGTTAGCTTACATATGTATGGTCAAGATTTTCACTATGGTTAAAGGTGTACATGCATGTTTAGCTTCATGAACTAACTATTTTTGTTTGAAAAATATAAAATA
Source organism: Straminergon stramineum (assembly GCA_963920665.1). Lineage (NCBI taxonomy): Eukaryota > Viridiplantae > Streptophyta > Bryopsida > Hypnales > Calliergonaceae > Straminergon > Straminergon stramineum. Next base: position 1,389,572 of record OY987269.1, on the reverse strand, counting down.
AATTTTTTTAGTGAAATAATAAAACCATTGAAAATAACTATTAATAGTTACAATGATGAAGTTTAAACTGGAATTGGTTTGGGCTGATTTGTGAAGTGAGTTTATAGCATTTACACATTGACAAAAATAAGGTCCATTTTGTGTTCTTGGGGGGCAGTTGAAATCATGTCTATAATTGAAGATACAACCAAAATGATGGAATGAAACCAAGATGAAATTGATGCCACAACAAAAATAATGGAAATTCAAAGTCAAATGACTAAAATTAAAGCTATCTCATAGAATCAAATGACTTTTCAATTGAGGAAGTTTGAAAAGTTATTTGAAGGAATCAAAGGGAACCTTTTGAACTCTATTGATTCCCTAAAAAGAGATTTGAAAATTTGAATTGATAATTTTAAATTTAAAAGAAAAGAATGGAAATTTTTTTAAGGCAACCAATGGGACTACAAAAATGAGTGGAATGTGGGGTCCACTTTGCAACTAAAGGAATCAAGATCTTTGATTTTGATATTAACAAATATAGGGTTCAACACCTGCTATTGGTCAACATAAACTTCTAGTGTCATGCCCCTATCTCATTGGGGTGCCCGAAGTGCCTTAGTGAGCATGGGGGACTTTGGAGATGACTTCCCAAGCCTTGCAATAGGCTTAGAAGGGAGAAATGAGAGACTCCCAAGCAAACAAGGGACAATAGCGCCTTGCTTAAGAAGTACATTTTCCCATGTCATACATTCTTGAAAAGCTCTTGAGAATACGCTTCTAACCATCCAAAGAATGCGTGATTTGGACCAGTAGGCTAGAAGTTATAGCCGTTCAAAGTTGGGGGTGTCCCGATGGCGCCGGGACACTCAAAGGCTAGGTGTGAGGGGTTCTTAAGGATTCACTCAACAAAGCATGGCATGTAGCATATCATTGGAAAGTTACAAAAACAAGGAACATAAAATGCCAAGCATTACGAGGTTCTAAGCCATGAGCCAAAAGTTATGGGCAAGAGAAGGGCCGTGGTGAAGGCGTGATACTACTTTTGGTGAATTCGAATCTTTGGAGGGCCATAACTTTGTGAGAACTTATCCAAATGGGACAAGTGAACAGTCCATCGTCATCTACTCGTCCGTTAGTTATCCAAAATGGGCTCGCATGTGGGATTTGGAGCCTTGACAATAAAGTTACGCCGTTTGGAAGTTCGGGAGTCTAAACGGAGGTAGAACTTGGGGATTTTGGTTGGAAAGGGGTGGTCTTCCAAAACCCAAGGGGCTTTGGGAAGTCCCTTTGACCCACAAGGGCAGGGGCTACCGAATACTACAGAGAGTATGTAGATTGGAATTTACTATAGACTCAACTATTAAGAAATTCCTATAGTTTAGAGTTCGTTCTTAGGGAGGTTTGGAGCCATGGTAATTTCCTAAAGAAGTGGATTTAGCTCCACTTTAGTTATGCACAATTGAAAGAAATGTGGAAAATACTCGACTCTACATTCCCAATAGATTTAAGTTTAGTTTATTATAATTAAACAATGGTAAAACTTATATCATGGTATCTTCACTCCATAGCTTTAGCTTTCATCCAGCAACCATCCAAGTTTTCAATTGAATCTTTTCTAGCAACCGGCTTCAACAGCAATAGATCTTCTTTCCATCATTCTCAAACAACTCCAATCTCACCATACCATAGAACTCTCAATCACCCATTGATACAGCCATACAACTCCAGAACTATTGTTCTCACTCTATCACTACTATCGATCTCACACCATAGTTTCACACAACCAGAATTATAGATTCTCTCAAACCAAATTCCAATACTATAGGTTCTCATAGAATGTGTCCATATTCACTATGGAATTAAATTTCATATTTAAGTTTCCTGCACTATAGTTTTTGCTCTAAATACAACATCTATAATTTCACTTCAATCAATCATTCATTCATTCATTGAAGACACACAATCATCTCACTAGTTCAAACATCAATGCACCATTGTACATGCACAGATTTCCACTCATTCCAGGTATTTCCATTTCATACAATTGGAATCACAACCAATATTATTTAATCAATCCAAGCACAAAAATTCCATAGCATAGTCACACAAACACATACTCAAAATTTCAATTGCCCAGCCCTTTGTATTCCATTTTAATGTTACTATAGATCCTCACTATTTACAATCTCACTATGTAATAACTATTGATATAACGCCACTAATACAAACGCTTGCACTATAGCAACTTAACTTCTAACACACTGAATTCACACACTCTCACAACTATCGATCACACACACACTGCCGGCCACACCACCACAGGAGCTCTGGATCTCTTCTCCAGACTGAGCAGCCATTGTCCTCTCCATAGTCAACCACCCCAACCGCCATGCAATAGATTCCATGCATTGATCCCATTGAATCTCATTCATCTATTGATAAATTCCCATAAAACCTAAAATAGATGATAACTATTGTGCATTAACTAGTAAAACCCACATTCCACAAAGAATTCAACAAAATTGGAACTATCGTTGTAAACAACTATAGATCTAATACTACCAAGTACTATAGGAGGGGTTGGTCTCCCTCCTCACTCCCTCTTGGAGCCTTGGTGAGTCCTAGTGATTCATGGGTGGTGATGTAACTTCACCACCGACTTAAAGGCTCCTTGGAACACTTGTGTGTGTATCTCAGGGCACTGGTTGGTTGGAGTCCCACTCCTTGCTAGGCCTTTGGCAATGTGTCCCTAGTTGTGAGTCCCAATTAGTGTTGGTGTGAGAGTAACAATTACACAACGGGCTTAGTATGAAGTGAGGTGACAACCAAGGGCGGTTAGAACCGTGGTGAGTAGTGTCACCATGAGTCCTAGCACAATAAGATGGAAGTTCCGCCCCATGTCACCAAGTAATATGCTAGGTGTTACGAGTGGAGTGTGTGCTAGAAGTCCCAGACACTGGAATTTAGCAATGTGAGTTGGAAATAGGAACTAATGCTGTGAGTGCGTGGCATGTGCAGTATTAGTTAGTTGGGCCTAAGTGATACCGGTACTGGAGCGTGGTGAGCCCTAAGAGCTGTGAAGGGCTTTTGAAGTTTGGTTGGAGCTGTAAGGTGTTACTAGGGATGCGAAATCTAGAGTCTAGTATTATAAATTTATAGTTGTGAGGACTTCCATGTCAACTAAATTCTATCAACTTTTAACCTTGAAAGGGCAAGCCTATAACAATTTTTTTTAAACTTTATTTTGCAACTATCTATCAATATATCTTCTTTTATGTATTTTTTCATAGATTTGGTTACATGTCTTCTAGTAGTTGTATAAATTTCACATTCTTTTGTGAAAATTTGAAAGTAATGTGAATTTTTGAATATAGAATGAAAAAATTTCACTGGAGTTTGTTTTGCTCTGTACTACCAATAACATCCCATTGAAGGTTTTCGAGAATCTTTTTTGGATCAAGAGACTTTGGCAATGGGAATTTCCTCATGGACATTGAAGCCTAAAAAATATGAGAGTTCTATTGGAAATTAATTTTTTATTGATATTCTTTGGCTATTTATCTAGAATTCTGTTTGGGGGTTTCTCAAAAAAAACAATTTTAAGCTTAGGGTGGCTAAACTTTTGCTCTTGCTCTTGGGCACCAATTCAAATAAAAATTATATTTACAAAAAGATAACGTATTTTCCTATCTTCAAAAAAGTTCCAAAAAATCACAATGAAAATTGACACCATAAGAGCCTACCCAAAATTTGTTTTGTCCTTAAAGGGACAATGGGATTTTAGAGGTTAAAAAAAGACACTAATGAAAATTACTCATTCTGAAATTTTATTTATAGAGTCAAAAAGTAACTTCTCCAGCAAAAGATGTGTAATGTCAAAATTCCAAATTTATATGTTTGAATCCTAAGAGAATTGATTTATGAGGATTTTTATACAAGATTTTTATTTTCCTACACCTCACATCTAAAATTGACCAAATAAGAATTATTTTGGGATACTTGATGGTTAGGTTAATTCCTCATTTTATAACATGTAAATGACCTACATGCCTACCAACCCACCACACGATCTAGTAGGGTTGAAAAACTAGGGTTGCAATAGAAACAAGGTAGAGCTCTTATACAAGCAAGACAATCATTGAAGACTTGTTGAATTTTGTTTTGCATACCTAGGTTTAAGAGATGCCCTTGTCTACCATAGCTTCCTAGTTTTGATCTTGCTTGTGGTTGTTGCTCACCATCACTGAATCTACCATTGTGCTAGCTTTTTGGAAAGCTTGGACTCTTTTTTTATAGTCTAGCTTTCAAACATTGGTGTCTATTTTTGGAAGATGTAGAAGGTATAGATCTCTTTACTTTAAGAATTTGGCAATGTTGGTTAATTAGTATTGCAAGTTTTGATGAGATTGTCGGTCTATTTGTTCTTCCTCAATTTTTTTGACATTTTGATGGATCTGAAGCATGAAGTGCATAATTCAAGATTTTGGGGTGGGTGGGGTGGGGGTTGCTTGAAGATTTAAAATATTGTGTGGTGAAAATTTTGTGTGATAAAGGAGCATGAATATAGATTAAGTTACAATTTCTTTTGGTTCTTCTTAGAGTGTGTATTGGCATTGCTACAAGGAATCTTGAATGTCAATCTAGTAGCTCTCATTTCTTAGCAATGAAGAATTGAATTTCTTTAAAAATATGATTTTGAATGACATTTGGCATGAACTACTTTATAAAATATTTTGACATTTTAAAATGAATTAGTAAATTTGCACTCATTTGACAAGATATTGTTGTTGTATTTTTGGTACTTATAAGGACTCTTTGCAATAGTATACACCATAGACATCATATTCTGCATCTTGCCTAAGACGTGAATTTATATCCTCACTATGATGACGATGCACATGCAAATATGCATTGACAAAGGGGTGAATGCAAGAAAGACTTGTCCTTTTTTTTCTGTCACATATAGAGTGATGGAGTTGTCATCTACTTTGACTTTTGAAGCATAAACCTAATGAACTTGAAATTTTTATTGGAGATGGTTGTCTTGATTATTTTTTTAAATTAAAAAACTTAGTTTATATTTAAAATTCAAATTTTCTAATTTGTCATACTTTGAGGTTTAGGGTTTTTTAGTACTATGGAGTATCCAAAATTAATGATCTAGAACTGAAATTTTTGTGGTCTATTCTCACAATACGTGGACATGTTCCTACCAAGGGGCATCTAAGAAAACATAAATTTATGTCCTCCACATTTGTACAAATAGGGCTCCTTGGTGCACACACTCCTAAACATTAAAGGTGGTTTTGAGCTCATTCTTTTGGTAAAATTTGATCACTATGAAGTCTTCACAAATTAGTTTTTTCATGATTTTCTATTTTTTATTAATTTATACTATGTTGTATCTAGTTTTATGACATACTAGGTTTTTTTTCATAGAATATTGTTTCAACACTTGCAATTAGTCCATGGGTACTTGCAACAATACTTCTAGTTCGTCATTTTTCCTCTCAATGGTTGAGATTGTTCTACTAAAAAGTTCTCATAGTATTGGCCATCTAAATCCCTACTTTTATCAAAATGCTACAAAAAATGGCAAGTCTTTCTTGCAACTACCCAAAAGAAGGTTCATAATGTTACCCAATGTTGGTGCCATCAATCATCCTTTCAAGGCTTTGATACTCATGTAAAAGTTTAGCTTTAATTACCAAAGTCCCTAGAGTGGGAAAAAGAGTAGTGAAATCTTCATTTGGTTGTCACTAATAGTGTAGAGAGCAACAAAGCCCTAATAAGGTAGAAGTACCCCAAATTTTCAAGCTAAAAGGTCAAAGTGATGATTCGTGTGTGTGTGTGTGTTAGAATGCTAGCCTTCTAATTCAAAAGAAAAAACCAATTCATGTCATTTCGTAATTTACGGTACTCACCTAATATTTTTTGCATTTTCAGAGTTGAAAGAAATGGGACTTACTTATATCATTGGACTCCCCTTAATGGCCACACTTGAAATAAAAGATGTTTCAAATCCCATTGATTCCCTCAAAGAATTCTCCAACTCCAATTGATTGTTTTAAGAACTTATGGTGGTTTTAGGAGACGTAGTGGCTCTTTTGCCATCCTCTTTTGGTCCTTTTTAGGAAACCTACTAGGTATTGGTACTTAAGGTACTTTTGGTACACCTATAGTAGGTACTATAGGTACTTAAGGTACTTTGGGTGTTTAAGGTACTATAGGTACTTAAAGGTACTATAGGTGTTTTGATACTTAAGGTATAGGTACTTAAGGTACTTTTGGTACTTAAGGGATTAAAGTATATAATGGAAACAATACTAAATATAAGGTAAGAGATATGGTTCTTTAATAAATCTTAAATAATAAATAAGCTTTTGATATGCAATTTGGTGTGGGATCTTATCCATGCAACAATTGTCCAAAAAATGGGGCAATGGATGATAAATCTCTAAGTTGTGAATTCCATTAGAAGGAATACAAGATCTCTATTCTTAACCTACCCATACCAAATAATTACAAGATGAAGAGTGACGTAAAAATTTACTATACTATAGGATTTGTTTTCAGAGAAATGTATACTAGTGGAAAAATATTCAAATATTATAAATGGAGTTTGCATTCAAGATGTAATTTTTTTCCCTATTTCTTAAATATTCACAATAATCTAATCAGTACAAAATTTTAAAAATCTTGAGACTTTTAGAAGTCATATAATTTTGTTTATAATAAAATAAATTTAATTCATTAATATTCATTTGAAAGTGACTTCATGAAACCAAAAGGTGAAAACTATCAAAGCTTTATAATACAATTACAAGCCTAGTTTTTAAAGATTAAACTAACCAGCTCTTTGATTCATTTGAATCTTTAAAATTTTAGAATTCACTTAAATTAGTAAATTATGTACATTTTTTTTAGGTTTTCTCATTTTCAAATGCCTACAAAGATCGTAGACAACCTCTATTTGACCAAGATCTATCGTATATGCTTCAACATGGTTGCCTACCATTTCCACTTTAGGAATTCTTTGAGTGACTATATGCAGCCCTTCCAATGACACACTATAACATAGTTCATGTTGGAGGTATATGCCATGCCCATGATTCAAAAAGATGGACTTCAATACGCCATTGACCTTTGAGATAATCCAAAGCCATATTCACTCCCATTGAATTTCTTTGGAATCCTAATGTTGGATTCTTCCTAGAATCATTGAGTGTACTTCTATTTGTATTTTTAGCCTTTGACAAATTTTTTTTCTAAGATCAATCGTGGCCCTTGCAAATAATGTGTCAAACTTGCCTCCTATGCCCTAAATTATTTCCCAAAACAAACCTACGAATTGGTCGTCACCCTTAAAGTGTTAAAGTCTTCAAAAATATACCTACATTGATGATTAGAGATGGACTAGAGCATACCTAAAGCCAAATGAAGGACCAATATGACCAATCACATGAAAAAAAATGACTTTGTAGTCAAATGGCCCTAGTCATATTTTATTGGTGTCTTTGAAGTGTAATGCATTTCAAGTCTCTCTTTATACTAACTTTGAGTATTGTTCTTATACGATTATAAAATTGATTGTGGAGAAAGGAAGCATTTTGCATTCTAATACATGCAAGTGTAGTAGCATGTATTGTTGATATTGCAGTAGAAAGGTAGTGAAGAAAAATTTATTCAATGAGATTTAGAGGATGATTATTCATTGTTAATCTTCGAGTACATTACTTAATTGAACTATGAAATGAAGTAGTATCTTAGCTTGCACTATGGATGAAAGAAGAAGGTTTAGAGTAATAGTACTTAAGTCCCAAATGAGCTATACTAGTACTTATGAGCTCTACCATATAACCATTGGGTTTTTTTCTTAGTCAAATGTATATGAGTTTTCATTACATAAAGCAAGTTCAAGCATAGTATTCCTTTTGCTTTAAATCTTCTAAAATCTTTGCACATATGAAGGGGATATTATTACATTTGTATAGAATATATACAAGAATAACAAAGTTTAGTTATTACTTTCTATAAGCTCTAATTGTTGAAAGAAGAGATTTTTTTCGTAGCATATCTTACCTATGTGTGTATCTCAACTTCAAAATTTAGTATAAATTAGAGTATATAGAATTTATTTTATTTCTATCCATATAATGTTCATGCATGGAAATTAGTTCACCAAGAATTATTTTTGGAATCTATTTTGTAAACTAAATAAGAAATAGAGTGAAAATTAGAGTATGTAGAATTTGGTTTGTGTCTATTATTACAACATATATGAAAATAATCACACCAAATGTAGTTTCTTGGATCCATTTTGTAAACTAAACATTTCTTGTGATACTAGTACTTGTAATGAATGTAAAATTAAGAACTACGTGTATCAAATAATTCACCAATACTTCAAAAATGACATGTTTACTTCTATCCCAATGTTAAGTTGTATTTGACCATAATAGATACAAACTTACGGTATATAGCCCTACAAGATGAATTTTTATGCTGATCCATGGTCTTTGAGTGGCTATTGAACTTCCAAGTGGCTGTCCCTCCATGATACACAAATAATTTTAGGGTTGGATTTTCTTAAGGACATAGCTAGCACTCAAGAATTCATAGAAATGCACCCAAATTGACCTATGATGCAAATTATTTTCCTAGATCAAAACTTTGCTTCCAAAAACCCTAAAATTGCTTACAGGAACAAGTCAATCGTTGAACTGCACCAATTGCACCTCAAAAACCACAACTTGGTTCTATGAATTTGTGCGACCTTAGCATAATTAGTTAACCCTTAACCCCTAAACGTCCACATTCATTTCCAGAATTGACAATTTGAAAAAAATCATTATAAAGTGCTATTTAGAAGCATATTTTGGAATTGATATACAAATGAAAGTTGTAGATTATGATTTTTAGGTTCTATCTGTATGCCGTTTATGGTTAGATTCACCAATTCTATCGCCAGTATTTTTTAATAAATTTGGAGAAAAAAATTCCAAAATTCCTTCAAAATTTGATTACAAGCAAAATAATTTTGTTTTTTGAATAAAATTTGTTGGAATGGATTTGAAATGAGGTTCTCTTCACATGGTGATTTTTGGAAATTTTTGTGTTCTTCCTATCTATGACCTCATTTTGGCAAATCTAGTTTAGAACTAAAGTCAATGCAATTTGACCACTTGACATACTTGCACATTTGTAATTTTAGAAAATTATGAACTCTAGTAACACCAAATCCAACCCTTAGATAGGACAAAAACTTGATAATATATCTTCACAAATTAAAATAACTTTCATCCAAGTAGTTAGGAGGATGAAACTGGTGTTTCAAATTGTTCATCGTCCAGAAAATGGACGTTGATGCCTTTAGGGGTTAAGGGACGACCTGGTGACCATGGAAATCATGGCTTTGGAACCGTGTGACATCATCTACTTTAAAAAAACCAAAAATATCCATTGGAGGTCAAACTACTGTAGAAGATCTCTCCTTTTCAGCCCTAATTCCGAGGATGAATAGTTGCACTTCTGTCTTACACAGGAGAATTCCTTGTCATCCATCGGACACAAAACGTCCGTGTCTACGTTTAAGGGTTAACAGTTGATAGCCTCAACAGATTCTTCATTCTTGTGGTATGGCTGTGCTGAGTCTACACTCCTGAAGGTTCAACTCTTTGCACAATCCCTAGACAGAATTCACGGGAGAAGAAAAGAGATCTTGTCGAGCTGAATGCAGACGATTTTAACCAAATTTGATATGAAGCCGATCAGTGGAGTCAGTTTACCACTAGAGAAGTGCAGAAAGGCCTGCTGCCGTCTTCTTTTGACCCAACCGTACGTCTGTTGATTCTATGCGATAAGAAAGGACTTCCTTTTCCCACGAGCATATCTTACATCCTACCCACATCTAGCATCTAGGGCCATGACTCCCATGAGTTCACAATAAGCTTCGTCACTACTCACGACACTTTCTGAGTGTGCATTCTCACCTCTGCAAGAAGAAATCTTTCATGGGTGGGTTTCACGCAATATTTCTCTGGTTAATTTTCTTTTCAGCGGATTATCGGAGGTCTCGTTGATGTTGTGTCCCCAACATGTGGAGGAACTTTGGGAATAAATTTTCTCTCGAATCATTAATCAACAAATTAACCTTCGTCGTTTGATCGATAAAGTGTGTTTCTTGTTTGCAATCAACAATTGCATAGAGCTTCTTTCAACCAGTTGGACTCTAGTGTCGGTTCTTCAAAAAGTTTTCCTCTATTATTTCACCCTTTGAGAGTCATAGATCTTGAATGAGGTAGACGTTTTAGTCAGATTGAACTCTTTTTCTATCAATTGGACGAACCAAAAATTCCTATCTAATTGGATGTTGGATTTCGTGCCAGGGGCTTATCAGGATTCCAATTCAGTTGTTACTCGACTGTCAACGGTCTGTGAGAGGCTTGAGAGAATTTCTTCAAAGAAAATGAGGGCAAAGGTGAAGAAAGTCTTACGCACCCACCTTCATGGCAACTGTGATCATAGGCCCAGCTTCCGAGGCACCTGATCCGATGATGTCACGACTCAAGCGCTTTTATGAATTATTTGTACTCTTTCATGACTCATGAGGCTATGCAGATCACATGGAATTTGTGAATGTGCGTAGTCACGGCTAGTACCGTAGTCAGAAGTCCAAGCATCGGCATCGATATCGCACTCGACCATGAGGCCAGACCTTAACGATCTGACTCTTCAGAACATAATTGCAAGATAATCGCAGAAGATATGAATCCCTACTTCACCAGACATCATTCCACAAAAGAATCTGAGCACCACTTTCTCCCCTCATTCAACGATCGGGTGCGACTTTATGCACAGGCAGGCACGATCATCATCACAAGAATGGTGATGAAACAAACGATCGATAAGATGTACTGTATTCAACAAAGGAAAGTGGCAGAAGGGAAGTGAAAATGATCACCTTAAGGTACTACTCCAAAGTTAGTCCACTCCGGGCATGGAGGGGGCCGACTGTTTGCCAGTCATGGTGTTCACGTCTTGCTCCAGCAACGCAGCTCTTCGATTCGGAGGTATAAAGTCCAAGGACCAGTCCGCGTTCGGCAGGCGATGGGGACCTGGGCTTTGGGGACCGCCCCCGCGTAGCCGAGGAGGAGCCAGAGTCGACAGAGCTGTGTGTGCTCGGACTCCTCCTCCGCCGAGAGTGGGCGACAAGGTCATGTCAGGGCGAGTCGGAAACGATGTTTTGGTGATCACCGGGGCCGTTGGAGCTCTGATCATCGAGGCCGAGGCTTTTTGGATCATGTCCTTCGTCTCAGGGGTGAAGACCGTCTGCTTGATAATGCTGGCCACGAGGGTGAGGGTAATCGTTTTCACGAAGGCTTCTCGTCGTTTCAGGCCTTGCGGAGTGGGGTGGTCTTCGTCGCAAAGCTCCGGACCCAGGACGTTCAACAACGCGCCCGCTGCACAGACCTGCGTTTGGACCTCGGTGCTCTGGAGCAGCTTGATGAGCGAGTGGATGGCGTCGCTGTCGCGAATGAGGAGACGGCTGGCGACCTCGCGGGAGACATTCTGCAAGGCGCCCGCGGCCGAGCCGCATACGCAGGGCTGCGTGTGGTGCAGAAGACGCACCAGCCAGCGGATGCCGCCTTTCCGGCGAATCACGCGGATGGAGTCCACATCGGAGCTGATGTTGTGCAAGGCACCCACCGCCCGTGCCCTAACCTAATGAAATCAATCAGGTGGAACTCCAATGAATTCAGAACAACAATCACAACAAGTCCCCCAGTCGTAGAAAACTGAAATCAGTGAATTGTCAGAATGGGAGACTGAATTTCAGGATCAACGATGATCGGTAGCACTTTACAGTACATTGAGGGAGCCGGCAGAGAGGAGGTCCACCAAGGGAGGGATAGCGCCCAGGCTGCGCACGACTTTGCGTCCCTCGGGCTGAAAACAGATGCTCTGCAACGCACCTGCGGCGTTGGCTTGCAGCTCCTCGTCTTTCGAAGTCAGAAACTCAACCTAATCCACACGGAGATACAAGGATCGGAAAGCAGCACCAAATAGAGCGATCGATCGGACAGCAATAATGACAGTAGTAATTAGGGTTTGGTGGGAGTACCAAGGTGGACGCTCCTCCGCATGCCAGCACGGCGCTCACATTCTCTTTCTCGTAGCAGATGTTGAGCACAACGTTGGCCCCCTCGGCCTGTATCTTGGTGCCCACGGACTGGTCGCTGAGATGCTTCAGCAGCTGAGCGATGGCCTTCGCCCCTACTGTCTTGCGATTCACCTCCTTGCGAGACAGAACCTTGAGATGAGTCAGCAATTGCAGCAACGTCTTTTGCTCAAGGAGCCATTTAGTTGGCTGCGACAGCTTCTCCTTCGCTTCCTCCAAGTCTCTGGCATCCTGCTTATCACCACATGGCTCAAGCAATCAAGACGAACCTCAAAATGCTACAATATATATGTTGATCATTGTGATGCAGAATTAGTGCAGAGGTTACGTGCATTTACATTTTCACTGCCAGGACTGGGCATGCCGGGACATTCCATCTCCTGCTTTGGCTATCAACTCCAGGAATCTATCGTGAGATTCAGAGGCATTGCATTCAACCTCAAGCTGCTCGTAAAAATCCCACAGATCGAACTATTTCGCTGGGATTCAATTCGAGGAAGGACGACTCACATCCTGGCTGGGGTTTGCTGAGATGAAGGACTCGGAGAAGAAGCAGGAAGGCCGAACTATTTCAGCTGAACCATGGAGATCGAGTTAGGTCGGCGGTTATTCCAGTTGACATGTTGGACGAATTTTTCAGGACCCAGGGTTCAGTTAATTCACAAGATCGATTTCCGAGTCCTGTTCCCAATAGAATCATTCATCACCGTTCGTACCATTCGTACCTCACTGGCTACCAAGTGCTCAGTTGCAGTGCATGCATGAGATGAAAATTTCGGTATTCCATTTTGGAAACGGCTAGAAATTCGAGGGTTAACTGGTGAAGTGGTGGATTTTCTGTGGTTCCATTCCAACCGAGCGACAACAGTGCCACTATGGCCAACCCTTCTATGCACATTGGCCACCAACACGCAGTCCATAGCTGGTTGACAGACGTATGTCAAACAGTTGTGGAGGCGGAGACAGTGGAGTTGATCCTCCACAACTAATCTGAGTCAGAGAAGCATAACGTCGAGACTTTGTTTGGGTGCAGTAACTGCACAGCGTGTCAGGACGTCAGAAATTTGTCACATATACAGAATCATCTCTAAAGTGATGCGCTGCATTATGAGATTAAAGAACAGAACTCGTGAAAATGTGAAGTTGTCATCTGGACGTCAGTAAGTCACACTTCAGAGTGGTACATACATGCATGGTCTTTAACGAAGCCCCGTGTTTTTTTCACCTGTAGGAATAGGATTACTTAAGAGGATTAACCCTTAAAGGACGGACTGGTGACCGTGGAAATCATCCCTTTTGGAACCGTGTGACATCATCTAATTTATAAAAATAAAAATCTCTCCTTTCCACACGAAATTCCGAGGATGAATAGTTGCATTTCTGTCCCATATAGAAAGATACTCTGTCATCCATCGGACGCTGAACGTACGTGTCGACGATTATGGGTTAACAATCCCTCATTTTCCTTATTGGAACCCGTTAGAATACTTGCCGATTTTACTGCGCTGAAGGTGGTTCGTCCGGGCTACTCTGGTAGTGTAGTTGCCGCGCAACCTGCCAGGTGGTGTGCCTAAACAATCGATCTCCTCGGGCGTCCTCCTGATGCAGGAAAATGATTCAATTACGTCTTTTTAAACTTGGGGTCTATACAGTACAGAGGATCTGGGGGAAGACTGCAATTCTGGCAGAGCCGCTGCTGACGCTGCATATTTCTCAAAAACGATTGCCTCCATCTTCTTCTCGTCCGCGTATTCTTCGGGATCCAAGCTACCACACTGGAAGCTTCTTAACAGGGTTTTCCGAAGCGCGAAGCATCCGACGTTATCGCAGGGAACAAAGTCGGGGTGATTGCGAGTTATTTTCGCAACTTGAACAGCTTTGCCTTTCTCTTTCAGACCAGGCAGGCTTTGCTTTTTCATTCTCCTGACAGCTTCTTGTATGGAAAGGCCACCAGCTCCAGCATCAGCGAATATCAGAATCAAGGAATGGAGCAGAGTGGCAGAGCCATTCTGAGATTCTTCACCCTCCGTGAACCTGTATGTATGCAGCACAATGTATGCATCAAATTGAACCGAACCAACGAGGACCACAATTTCAAACCTGCCGCAAATTAATCCAAAGGAATAGATAGTTGCTCTCCTATTCAGGCCATACAAAGTACAACTACCTGTCAATGAAGCTGATCATGTTCGACTTCCTAGATTGGGGCTTAGCAGTCCCCGAGCTTGGCCTGTACATTGATGGGCAGGAGCGCTGTGTGATCGAGTGGTTTGACGAAAGAGAGAGAACCGTAGAGAAATTAATAATACAAACGTCTTGCTGAAGATAATTGGAATGCACTGCCACATAGAAGTGGGTAACTCACGGTTGAGAAGTGTCGGGTCGTTGCACTTCCTGCATTGGAAAAGAATCCCCTTGCTGTTCAACTTCAGAAAGTTGAGGATGTGAAATTTCTGGATCCTTTTGCAGTGAAAATTCAAAATCTTGGTCAGATTCTGAGTACTGGACATCAAGGTTATTAATTCTCTCCGCCATGGTTATGTCCAAACTTGTTACTTCCTGAAGTTCTCGAGTACTGAGAACAACATTCACATTCCGACACTCGGTCAAATGTAAATCCTGCTGCACATTCACGCATCACAAAGGAATCAATCGGTTGTCCTAATCAATCCATGTCATATAAAAATTCCTAACCTAATCATTTGCCCTGAGAAATCCTTCATTATTGAGTTGAGCAAACATGCTTGCAGACTGAAAGTTGACCGAAGTGATTTATAAGTTGAAAATTACTAACAGGGGGATGGCCATACTCCTCTGCCAACTTCGCAACTGCATTAAAGAATTTTATACCTGTCCCACAAGTAAGATTCGCGTTATATTTTTACGTTAGCTTCATGGATTTGGGCAATTATGTGGGAAAAGGAACGATCTCACGAATACAAGAGTTTTGGGTTAAAGTCAGCAGAAATACTTGTTGCAAGTGAGAAAAGACAACAAAGACTCACCCTCGGAAAAATTCCTGGCTCGGAATGTTCTGCACATGAAACGTTTGTCGGGTGATAATTTCCAATTGGACAGAAATTTCAACCGTTCTCTCAAGTCATCAATGGAGAGCAGTTGAGGCCCTCCGGGTTTAAGCGCACCAACACCTTCTTCCGATGCAGGAAGACCGGGTGGAAGACCTTGAGCGACTTTTCCTACTCGCAATAGTTCGCCTATTCCTGACCCTCGCTTCCTTTCGAGTCTCTTCATGTCTACATACAAAAAGATATCGTCACCACAGATGAGCGAAAGATTATAGAGTTAAAGAAAAGCCAAGCAAAATCACCGGTGCAATATAACGTCATCAGACAGAACACTCGAATCCTCTAATCCAGTAGTTGAAGATCGAGTTTCATTCCTATTCAATGAAGTGCAAAACTCACAGCTCGTCATTGTATTTATGAGCTACAGGGCTTGCATGTCGAACCTGTCGTATCATGATCCTGATTCAATAATATTCTAATCGTGCAAGTTAGACAAATTTTTATTAGACGCCCGGGAAATTAATAATGTGCCTTATCTGAGTATCTATTCAGGGCAACAATGCTCTGTCGTACTATAGAGTCAACCACAATACCCGTCGCTTGACAGCATCCTACAATTCAACATTGATCCATTGAAAGTCTTTCTACAAATACGCTCATCTACTAGACGAGCTGAATCCACAAACAAGAACTAATGCTGTAAAAGTTCACCTAATGCAGTGTAGAGGAAACTAACCCCAAGAAGCCCAAGTTGGGCCTTATGTGTTTGTTTAGGAGTCTTGAATGGGTCAAATGGGGATTTTCTTTTGTCTAATTTTAATTTCCTTTCAACAATCACATACAGAGTTCTTCGCTGATTCTTGTGACATGACCCTATCGGAATTATGATTTCAAAGTATGATCAATCAGATTGGTTATTTTATAACCATGAATACTTTGTCTTATTGGGGTCCAAGAAGCTTACACCTGTGGGTTCTCCTTCAGCCATTTCGAAGAGTACTCCACGTCATTCTTGTCAATCTGGCTAGCTAGATTAAAGTCCTGGATGGTTAAACCCTTCACCGCACGAGTGGACAACACCAAATTTACAGTGCGAGAGTCTGTCAAGTGCAAATCCTGGCCAGACTCACAGGTTACGCGTACCTTCAAGCAGATGAGTCAGCGTTCTCACTATTGAAACCATCAATTCCAAGTTCACAGCCTAAACGATATTTCTGAAAAAAATTTACATAGTATACGCACTTGAGAATGGATAAGCACGCTTACAGGGTAATGACCACCTTCCACATCAACCAGCATTGCAACGTGGTTGAAGAACTTCATACCTATAGACAAGAGCAATGATCCTCAGAACTGAGCTCATAGTGCTGGGAGGGAGTAGACTTCTATGGTCAGCTTGGTAAGAATCAAGAACTGTAAGTATGAGAAAGAGGAAGCTGCAACCCAGCCTCAGATGATGCAGATTAGGGCTAGCACTGCGCTAGCAAAAGAGTCTACGGTATCGTAAGAACAGTAAGCAAGTCATAAAAGAACGTCCTGTGATCAACATATGGATCACTGTGATCAATATAGCTGCTGTCCTCAGCTTGTAACAGCAGCTCTGTGTGAAGATTGTGAAACATTGTCAAATTTCGAAACAGGAAGAGTAGAACCTCGAAACTCATCTACGACCATTGACTATTAATACCCTCAGCGAAGTTTTTGGCCACGAAGGTCCTCGATATGCTTGTCGAGTCAGGAGCCAAGTCCCATAATGGAAAATCTCTCATCAATTCTTCACATTCGCCCTCGGATAACTGCCAATACCAGGTGAAATGCCATCAGAAATTTTACGGATAGAATTCACAAGAGGCGCAGTCTAGCCAAGAATTGGTCCCTGCTTGATCACGAAGCCCAGAAATAATCGACAGAATTCATATCTTTGCAGGTAAACAACGATCATCAGAAAGAAATGAACGCTCGTGACTCACACCGAGACAGCAAAACAAGGCAAGCCGCGTGCAAGAGGTGAACCTGTTGCAAGAATTGAACCATGACGCCGGTCGGTGAGTTCAAGACATTTACAGGGGGGTAGAGCAGCTGGTCTGTCTGATTCCAAGCCAGGGAGGAGCTGATCCATGTCTGAGAGTGAAGGAATTGAACCAGTGTGGCTGCTTAGCTCTCCCGACAACCCCCGAATGCCAATGCCTCGTCAGCCAACAGTTCCAATCGCCAACTCAGCTTTTTGATCATCTCTAATATTTCAATGAATGCAACACTTGTACAACTGAACAGCACAATGTTTTCCCAAAATATTCTTGCACCGCACACACATAACAGTACCACGAGGGACAACTGAGTCTAATGTAAACGCAGACATTTAGGTCGCCCATCAGTCCACAGCTGCTTGGTAGACCTTTCAAACCACTGAGAATAAAACGCAATATTCTCGGTGAAATTAAGGGCATATGCTACCAAGTTGAGGCTTCCGCAGCACAGGTTGTGAATTTTCCCTTCAAGAATTATTCAAGATGTAGTTTGCTTCCTCAAAACGTCATGCCTCTGAAAAGGTCACGTGCAAATCGAACTGAAAATTGAGTTGCGGCTACCATAACAGAAGAATGACGTGCTGACTTCCTGACAATCGTGAAGCAAGCTCACATCTTCCTCAATGTGCAGACCGTTCCGTGGATATCTGCCACTAAAGTACAATTCCCTGGTAAATAAACCTGATTATCAACCGTTCCGGTCTCCAACTGCAACGGTTACGAAGATGACACATGGATTTGGTTCTCAACCCTCATTGTCTTCGTAGGAATGGATTAACAAGAAGCCAAAAATTGTAACGACAAAGTATGTCTCAATGTACAATTCAAGAGTCAAAATCATACAAGTTGACAAGTTGAGTCTCACAGCACCTATCTATCCTACTTACAGAAGCACCATAGCCCTGAAAATTGCGCTACAAGGTCCTGCTTGAAAACTAAGAATGATCAATTGCAGACAGTCAACTGTAAAAACAAATGCATCAATTTTTCACTTCCACAAAAGTGGAGAATCCTGAAGCTCATAAACCAACTCAACTATTGACCAATCAGGAATAAACTAATAGAAAGGTCGCGTAGGATCAGGCATTCGTTCTAACATATAGCTCAAGCCTCCAGCAAACACAAACATAAAGATGAACATCAAAGTCACTTTTCCAATATAAGAAGGTGAGCAATCTTGAGACCCTCCTTCAGGCAGCTTCCCACCTGGATATAAATCCTCCCAGTTCTGCGAAATCAACAGTAGAAATCAGGGCCTCATAAACGAAGGAAATTACTGAGAATGAAAAAAAACAAAACATTCCATCCGTTGTAAGCTACCGAGAATGCTTGTTCTGGGAAGAACAAGCAAGCATGACAAAATGAAGAAGTGTTAGAAACAAGGTCATTAACAATAAAGGGAATCAAGGAATATGAGGAGAATTTGCTCAAAGTGTTCACCTTGACACCAAAGTATAGTAATGGATCCATATCTTCTATACTCTTCCTGGTGGACTTGTTGTGCTCAATGCGTTTGGTATTTGCTGACTCTGCTCACAGAAAATATCACCACTATTCAGCACCCCAACAGATATGAAAATATCCTCAATGTACAGACAAAGGAAAACTGACAAGTACTAGTAGTAGCAAGGTGCATAGTAGAATAGAGATACAACCATCACAGTCACTGCAAGCTCGTGGAACTGTACGAGAATTTCAGGGTTTGACTGAGGTTATCTACCGCCCAACAAGCTCCAATTGAAGATGCTTGCAGGACAAAATATATGAAAAAAGATTCGAAGTGACACAAAGGATTTTCTATGACGGCAAAAAGAAACTACAAAAAGTTGTGTTAGACACGTGATACTCTGCAATTAGAATGCATTACTTCAGCTTTAAAACCTCCTGCCAAACTCACAAATAACTCTCACTGTTCTCATAAACCCTTAACTCCATTCATGCGTACAACCAGTTCCACATCTACAAGGATGAAGTGGCAATTCAGAGGTTCGAAAATATTTGTGTAGCTGACCTGAACCAAAAATGGCCCCTGGCACTTTCGTGACAGGTTTAAGAGAAGAAAACGCTTGAGTAGTGCCTTCTTTGATTGCATCCTTCATTTTGTGTATTGGATCCTCGCTCACAGCTTTCCCACTAACATATTGAACAACTGCTACCCAAAGCATAAAAAATGAGATAAATGCGTTTTAATCACCATTTGCAATATCTGACGAATAAGGAATTTATGAAATTTGATTTACACTAAAACATACTGCAAGAGATACGATTCCAGACGTGTTGAGAAACATTGCAAGGGGAAAATCTGGAGGCCAAACAACCAATTATTGCCTCTATGCATATGGACTCCTCTAAAAGCCACCTTTTAAATGGTATGAATATAGTATGACATATGAAATCGCCTAAGCAAAACGACGCTCATTTTGGTGACTCTGAATGGCATGCAAATACAAGAATCTATCATAATCTAAAATCACTACACAAGGAATTTTAAGTGGCATCCTCAATGTTGCTTGGGTGCATCTTACATGAAGAAGAGGCACACCTTTTAAAAATTTGCTAACTTTCATATTAAGTCACTCGCTATGCCGCCTTTTTCGTTTCACATATCCTCCTTTAGGCTCTATAGAATGATGGTGGTATGGCATGAGAACCACCCTCAAGGATTGTGTAAAGAGAGTAGTTTGGAGGAGAAAGAAAACACAAAAATTGGACCTATAGACAAGGATCATAAGTTCACAAGCCCCTACAACTAAACAACAACATATCATATGCATGTTTTTTGCCTACAAATTCAAGCAAGACAAAAAATTTACAAGAATCCATCCAATGCCAAAGACCACATCCTAATATGACATAGGGTATTGAAGATTCCTCCAATACCTTCTCGTAAGGTCTTTAATGTCCAAGAATCATCGGAAGAAACAAGCTCAACATTAGGGCCGAATTCAATAGGGTCTTCACCATCTTTGCAGGCCACTATGCACACCACTGGCAAAGTTGGATCTTTAAGTTGACAATTGAATCTTTCAACAGCAAAAGCAGCCTTTGTTCCTCGTGCAAATCTCTTCTTAACACCATCTGGGCCTACTACATCCACAAACTACAAATTGCTTGCAAAGTTAGCTAAAACAACCAACTAATAATTATTCTATATTAAAATAGTTAAATATACCTAGATGAGTACAATATGCTAAACCCCAAGAAACCATATGCAAGACATTAGGAGCAAGAGTATATCACACAACACATTTCACAACAAACTAAGAGAGTTACTTACACAAAAATTTGGTTGTTGTTTGTTTCTATCACTCATCTTGTTTCTTGTTGTCGCCTACATATGCCAAGGGGATAATTATAAGGACCTCAACTTCATAGCTATACAAATTGTTAGTCATTGAAATTCCTCAGAAGGGTAATGAACTTGCATCATGTTCATTTCTTGAGGTTGTTCTATGCTATATAGTATTAAATTGTTCAATTGTAGTCTTATTATTCACCAAGAAACATTAAACATTCAAGCTTGTAGTATGCAAGGAAGTAATACTTACAAGAGCCCTTAGGTCATGAGCTTCCTTCGGAACGCATACCTTAACGTCCACATCCTGTTCCTAAACAACATAGGCAAGCATAGGTCAATCTCTATGTGACACAATTTAAGATATTGCAATCATGTGTAGGACACTAAAGTGTTGCCATACACAAAAAGCATTGAGATCAAGACTTACAAACACAAATGGGCCATCACCTTCTAGAGCATCAACTTGCACATTTGCGTCTTGGGCAAAACATCAAGGTCATGAGTTGCATGATCAATGCACTCTAATTAGAGCCGTAAACAAATGATAGAAAACCAATCAAACATCATGAGGCAACCTATTGCACCCTAAGTATTCAATTTGGAGAATTTGCATTGACAAATTAGATAATATAGAGTGGAACAAGACAACACTGGCATGTTTTTGATTGCATACATATTTTGATTGAAGTTCACACAACTATTTATCTTTGGAAAGAAAGGCCTCTATACACAATATGGATGTTGTACTCTTCAAGTAACATCTTATCCAAAGTCAACAATTTAATGCAAGGAAAAACAAGATTGCCTTCAAGTTGAAGAATAACCTTATTACAATGGGCAATATTATAGCATGCTCCACATGAGTCTTTTTAAAGCTCACTTATCCCAACATCAGAATATAAAGAACATAAACACAAAGCAAGCCAAAGTTTCAATTCAATCTTAAGGATTACGTAGCCAACTATCCAAGTCTACGAACATTGAAAATTTGACAAGGAAAAGTCAAAGCCGTTGTTTCACGAGAAAGATCCGGTCCTAAACATTTTAGGAGAAGCTAAAGCGACCCAAGCCATGTCACGAATTCTTTTCTTTTTCCTCCACCTTCAAGAATGTGCACAAATGTGAAGACCCAATTCTGTCTTCCGTTTCAGCACACATCTGCTGCACGTACAAGCGCCAACAAGTTGTACAAGCGACCCAAGCGAGCCATTTAGGTCATCCTATCAAGCCTCGCACGTATTTGAACGTGCGGCGACGCGAACCCAAGCTTCCCTGCTGTGGAACATCAACCCTGGCGTACATTCATGGATCCATTCATCAAAATGGCGACAACATTTTCAAACGGTGGAGAGGGAAGCGTACATACAAGTCGAGGATCCGAAGACTCATCGTTATCGTTCGTGATCTCCGAGGTGGAGGATTGCGGGGGATGCAGCCACGGCGTTGCCTCCGGAATCTCCCCGCGTCCGTCGTCTTCGTCTTCCTCTTCGGGTTCGGGTTCAGGCGCCCTGTCTCCGTCGAATTGGACTGCGGCGGCGGCGGCCTTCTTCTTCTTCTCTTCGTGCTGCGCGTCCGCCATGGCGATGGCGTCGGTGGATCGGGTAAGCTCGGGCTCGGGATTTGAGGAAGCGCCAAGGTCCAGGTTGGAGCTCATGGGGCCTGGCTGGTCTCAGACAGACAGGCAGGGGGGGGAGGAAGTTGGGAAGCCGTGGGACAGCTCCGCACACCACAGATATTAACTAATGGTAGAAGCGCCAAGTGAGGGCCGACGTCCATCGCTCAAACACGTGGCTTGGCCCACTTCAGCGTGACGGTTCTTATTTCTGCTGGGTTAGTCAAAATTAGGCCCCGTTAAAGATAACTACACCTAATTTCGACTGCTTCCTAAAATCGATCACTACAAATTCTTGTCTAAAATGTACTCCCACAATTCATGAGAATTGATGGTCGAATTTAGAAATATCTATTTTCAGCACTTTAAAAATTCGCAATTTATTCATGTAGTGTTCAAAAACTACATTCTAAAAGAATCTAAAGTTCCTCTTCGGCCTCCAACAAGATCTCACAAAGAAATTTTCAATATAATAATGGGAACCATGATGAATTTTTTATTTGTGCGATTTTAGGTGTAGTTACCTTACACTAGTCCTAGGCCACAAGATGGAAGGCTTGCCTAATTTGCCCTCACTCTAGCCTTCAATCTGACCCCCAATTTAGCCCCAATTAATGTAAAGTGTTGAGGCCCAATTTCTAGGGTCCAATTTCTAATTCATATGTTCTTGGATTTTCTTAATGCTCTATTAAAGAAAATATAAAAACACACATTTTTATCTTTGGAAAAACAATTGAAATAAAGCGGTTGAAAGAAAAAAAAAAATAGTCACAAAAAGAGGACCACTACATGCACCTAAAAAGCAACACGTATAAGAGAAGCAAAACTCACATAGGAAGCACTATAGATAATAAGCATATTTGATAGACTAAAAAGGCACAAAGAGACAAGAAGCAAAAGCAAAGAAATAGAAGAACTTGTAAAAAAATTAAAAATAAATTTCTTTTCATCAACGGTAGAGATTTGTACTATTCAATGGAAGAGCCCAATCCAACCCTAGATGGGACTTTTGGCCACCCAAAAACTCATCCCAATTTGTTACTCGGGGATCGAAGTTTTGGCACCAAACTGAGTAAACTAATTTAGGTGTCACATAGGATGAGTTGTAGTTTTGGCCTAGCCCTAGTATAAAGCCCTTGGACTAGATTTGGAGGAACTGAATGATACTATTGATTAATAC
Source organism: Straminergon stramineum (assembly GCA_963920665.1). Lineage (NCBI taxonomy): Eukaryota > Viridiplantae > Streptophyta > Bryopsida > Hypnales > Calliergonaceae > Straminergon > Straminergon stramineum. The sequence goes on along the minus strand of OY987269.1, from coordinate 1,366,263 downwards.
ATGGAGAGTATAGGCCAGCCTTCAATCTCACCCCAAGTAATCAACATTGCCTAAAACACTCCCACATTTGAACTAGAAAGCAACTAAAATATCTAGCTATTGATTATATAAGATGTACACAACTGAAACATGAGAGTCTATGAGAACATATTATTCTTTGGGATTACATGCAACGACAATGACTTTAAAAATTTACAACTTCATCAATTGTTTTACATATAATGCATGCTAAGTGCATTGGAATCCTAATTCGAATGCCAGTAGATCGAATGAAAACAATTTCCGTTTCACATTAGTGTGTGAAGTTGTTACTGGTGTTGATTATAGGTGTGCATACCTTAGATGGACATGCTGTCATGACTGAATTCAAAATTCGAGTAACAGTTCCTTAAACAATTAGCAGAATAGAATTCTCAGTGGCAATCCTAGAAGCCATACTCTTCACCGCAGAAGAGTCCAAACTTGCTGCCTTTCTATGCCAGCAACTGAAAATTTACACTAGTGAGTATATTAGACGTTGCAACTCCAGAAGTAAACACCATCAATCTAAATCATGATGCATAATTTGGAACATAGTGAGTAGACTGGAGGCAAGCATGTATCAGGAGAACCACGGGAAGTGAATGCACTCAGATATCGACCAACTCTACACACTCGCAGGGACGATGCACCTTTCTGACAAATTTGCAATTATGCATATTGAGCTTTCTGCCCAATAATAAATAAATCAATGCTTTCCATTCTGCAGCCCACCGTAGGGAGCCTCTCCATGGCTGTGCATGTCGCGTAGCTTTTCCAGCCATCGTCTAAAACTGTACACTATGCAATTTTCAAGACTCCAGGTGCAACTCATTACAAAGTCTCTGATATTTGAGACCTGTGCACTAATCATCCTTATTCACTTGAGCCTGAACCGGGCTCTGCTGCATAGAGCGTTTGTGATTCCACTTAACGCTCGATGTCCTCTGTTTCTGAGTTACTATGGGTCGCCTTGAAAAATAAAAACGACACCATGTAGTAGTAATTACGGGTTTGGGAAATCAATACAGGGTAAGACCTTTAGCGCCGTGCAGGAGTGAGGAAAATGTCCATATCTAGCTTCCTCTTCAAATATGATCTATCCGTGCTGCCCAATCCAATCCAGAGAAAAAAACCATCAGCACTGATTGCAACATGAAACACGAGCATCCTACACAGCAACATATTCTAGTCTATGCTACCAATTGAGAGGGCCTTCGTATAACGATCTGAATGCTGTACAGGAGGAAAGAGCCCATCAGGAGCTTGCAAAGTAGCAGCAGCAGGTGATTTACGAGCAAGAGAAGGTTTCTTGTTCAGGACCAGCTCAGGGTGGGTGAAGAATATTCACGAGAGCAGGAGCATAAAAAAGAATAAGAAAGGAAACGACCATAAGAATTTCTGAAAGTAACAAGTAATATATATTCACCTGTTCAGGGTGGGTCGAAGATTTGTTTTGGGATCTATTGACATAGGGATAGTGATGGCATCAATTGGAGTTCCTAATTCCAGTTGAGGCTGCTTGGCATGCGCATCCCGGCTCGCTTCCCCTGCTGTTTTAATGTCCCCACCAAAAAGCTGTATCCGCCGTGTCTTCATAGGAGGGGAAAGAATAATATGACCAGCTGGAGACAGAAGTTCAGTGGGCTTTGGTTGCGCTTCCGGTTTGGACGGCCTTCGAAGCATGTGAGCTGGAGTTGGTGCCGGTTCGGTCCTGAAGTACCTGACATCGCAAGCGAGAACTCAGCTGAAGGTTCGCAACAATTCATGATCTAGCGAGGGCCATGATTTGTCAAAATCTACTCCACAGCGAGGTCAAGTTTCAGGCACAATCCATCTGAGTTACCAGCTGCCAAAAAATTGGTTTAGGACAAGAACGGAGAAGGGCATCCCAAACATCCTCCAAGATAGACCTCTAGATTCATGGTATTACCTGTGCTCTAATGCTTGCTGAGCGGTAATTCTTTGCTTTGGATCGTAGGTGAACATCCGCTGAAGAAGGTCTATGCAATCTTCACTCGCCTGAGAGAACAGGCTGCGAAATGATTGGGGTGGAGAGTACTGGTACTCAACATAGTCAGGAAGTTTGGTCATATCGGGCCACTGGGCTTCTCCCGGAGTTCCAAATGCCGCAAAGATCTTGCCGAGTTGATCAATGTCGCTGGAACCCTGCGAATAGCACAAATATCAATCTGCAAGTCTATCCCCACTTTGAAATATGCCCTACAAGTTTGGCACAAACATTCAGTTTACATGTCGCGAGTACAAGAAATGCAAAAACACTCAAATATCAAGCTAGTAGGTAGACAAGAAAAACTGCATACTCCTACAACTGAATCAAGATAGCAGCAGTTGTTACAAGCGCCGCTACGGACAACCCAAGTACCTGGAGAAAAGGACGACGTAGGATGAGTTCTGCGAATATGCATGCGGCAGCCCAGACGTCTACACCTGGTCCATACTGTTTGGAGCCGAATAACAACTCAGGTGCACGATACCACCGCGCGAACACCTAAGTTTGCAAATTCAATTTTCACAGCCGGGTAAATAAAAGTTGTCATTACTGATTACAGGCAAAAGGGACCTCTCACACGTAAGAAATAGATTCCAAGGAAATTCTCATAGTTCGGAATATACGACATCAAATCCAACACATTTTCATTGGTATCTGCATGAGCGACTTCGCTCATACCTGGTGAGTGAATCTTCGATTGGGACTCCCAAAGATGCGAGCTAATCCAAAATCGGCAAGCTTCAGCTGTCCATTGGAACCGAGTAAAAGATTGTTTGGTTTTAAATCCCTGCATAAAGCATCAGCAGCTTAGGTGAACCGGTCATCTTCAACACACCAGATATATAAGATGGGAGAAGTTAAAATTTGGCAAAGAGAGAGAGAATTAGCACATCCGAAGAGGAGAAAATTTGGTTCTGGCTGAGGAAATTTTGAGAAGTTCCAAAATTTCGAAGTCACACGTAGCAATCGCAGAAGAGCGCCCTGCCAACTTAGAAGTGGGCATTTCCCCGGCTTCCTTCCGAAACAGGTGGCATGGCATGGTGGACATAGAGTGACAGCTTGGCATCGAGACATAGCCAGATATGAAACCAAGTTCCCTAGTGACCCACCTGTGAAGAATCCACTTCTTATGACAAACCGCGAGCCCCTTCAGCGTCATTTGCATGTAGGACTTATAGTCGGCAGGGGAAAGAAAGATGTTCCGATCCCGAATCACAGCTTCTAAATCACTCTCCATGAACTCAAAAACGAGATGCAAATTCCGCTTGTGTGGATACACGTCCACCAACTCGATGATGTTTGGATCATGCAACTCCTTCAAAAGCTTGATCTCCCTCAAGGCTGTCACGTTCACGCCTTCCTTATACTTTCCCAATCTAATCTTCTTGATAGCTAATGTTCTGTTTGTCTGCAGAAAATTCCAACGCTGAGGTTGATAATAGTAATTATAATAACTGTCACAATTTACATTGCTTGGAGAAAACGGTTCAACTATATGCATACATGAACCTTATGCCATGCATTCACCAACAGGAACTTGCGGGCTTCCAAGAGCGACACTCTAGGAATTCCCGTAAATTATGCAATCTCAGTGCATTCCTTCATGTAACCAGCTCACTGAATTTTTAGGGCATTTGAAACCTAACGAGCACAATCGAAGGGATCTACAGGCACCATTAAAAGCATCAGAAGTTGCACCAACGGAAGAAGCTGTCATTCCGTTTCAAAGACCTAATATCTACGTCGGAATTCTCACAACTGAAGAACTCGAGCTCCAGATGCCACTTCGCAGAGACTACCCTAGACTTACAAGAGATTAATTCAGCGATTTCGATGTGGGATGTCACGGAGTACAAATGCTCTAGTGTGACCGCGATGAAAGTCATCACCAATGTCACACACGGTCATATGGCATTGGGGCAGCACGTGCAAGTCTGCCCTCTACTAATGCTCAACAACTGGAAATCCATTCGGACGTGGATTTTGTGAGGATCACTTGCATCACTTTCTGTTCACCTGCAATGTGACTAACGAAGTACAAACTGGCACTTTCTCAGCTCGACTGAACCGATGGGACTCTCAGCTGAGATGGACCAGCCAACAGGATCATGTTATTTGTGCATTATGATACTCATAATAAGATCGGAATCATAATGTCATAACGTTGCAATGACCCTCACAGAGACGGTTCTTGAATATCAAGATATCGTACAGTCGTTGCATTGTCAGACAGCAAAGCACATGCCATGTATTCTTCTGCTGTGCGGTGTCAACCGAGGAGCTCTACACACCAACGTTGACCACATCGAACAACTATGCTCTGGATTGTTTTTCACAACTTCCGAATTACTAGCTTTCACAATCAAACTCCAACAATGCATGCATGTCGCCCTGTGTTGACTGTAAACGTGTCTCCTTGTAATTTCAAGGCCGAGGATCTCGGAAGACTCAGACAGAATAACAAATTCCAGAGAAAGCAGGAGCTGATTACCACTTTGTCAATAGCCTTGAAAACGACACCATAGGTACCCTCACCAAGGGTATGACCCTTGATATATCTGTTTGCGCCATAAGGCTCCCCGACTGCCATCTCCACAGGAACTTTGAGGCCAAAATTCAATGTTGCAGTGTTGAGCACATGAAGTCAGCCGAGATTGAGCATCATAAGCAGACACCGTCCATCGAATCTGCAGCTGAAACTCCTTCGTCAACTACTTTCTTCTCTCGACCATTGTCGACATTCCGGAACACCAAACTCCCTTTCCAAGAACGCAATCGGATTAATTGAGGCAGAATCCAGCATTGCCACTACTCAGGTGTTTATTGCTCATTTCAAGAGGTAACGCTTGTCTATGTACGCCAAGACAATCCATGGTCAACAAGAACGTGCAATGCCAGCGACATGTTGCAAAATCTAGCGCACCAATGCAAGGCCAAAATTGTTCCCGCTTTTCGTGGACCTCCGTGGCATCCACGACCAGCTCTCCATACATCAATCAGCTGAGCTAGATCCTTGGTACTCACCAACGAACTCCACACCCAAACCCCAGAGCCCACACAGCAGCTCAATTCCGCTAACCTGGCTCACAACCCAATCCCAAACCCTACATACAGAATTTCGCTGTGTCCCAAGAACAATCAAAAAACCAACAATCACCAACAATCGCACGTCCGGGTTTGAACCTACACGCCACAGACCAACCTAAACCCTAACCAAACCAGCCATGTTTCGTTCTCGCTGCTACTCACTCTTCTCTCAGACACGAACCCTCAACCTGGCTCCTACACCGTCGCAGATGCTACATACGGTAAGCTTCACCGAATGCCAATGCCCAGCAGCAGCAGGGTGTGCATGACACAGACACACAATGTGGGTCCTCCACAAACGGGCAAGTAACGTTCCGTTCTCCCACTGAAATTGGTCAATGAAACTGACGGACCTGCTGGCTTTCTCGCACCATCATCAGGGGAGTGCAAGTGAGCAGAGCGCATTCAAGGCCTGGCTTTCACCTCGCTGGGACACCACCCTTAGCTTGCGAATTTTCCATTCCTTTTCTGTTCGTGTCCAAGGAAGAGTGACGGGGCCAATTCGTCGGTTCCCTTCTTTTGGGGGCTTTTTTTCTTACGTTCCGAAATCACCTGGCAACGGATGCAATCCCGGCTGCTGCTTAGTCAGTTGGCGATGCTGGCTGGTCCGTCGCGATGAGGAGGCTAAAAATACACTGCAGCAGCAGCTGCTGCACCAGTCAGGCAGTCAGACGCTGCTGCAAGCGCAACGCTTGCTCGCGTCTCGGCGGGGGAGGGGGAGGGCGAGGGGAAGGTGACACATGGGAACGCGCGGGGGTCGTGTTTGAATTCGGCCAATGAGAACGTGGGGGAGCCTGAGCTGGCAGCGTGACGTGGACTGTCCGATGGACCGTTGGGACGCAGGGGAGGACCGTTGTGCGATGGATGAGAACCCTTCGCGGGTCTCGGGAGGCACGAAAACCTCGGATGAAGACCGACGCGCCCAACAGACACTTTATATTATATTAGTTTCCAAATAATAAGTAATACTACCGGTACTTGGTTACCGGTACTACTTACCGTACCGGATTCCCCTTTCTCTTTCTTTCTGCCGTTTCGTATTTTTCTACTGCCGGTCTGGGTACGGGGCTACGGGTGGGTGGGTCGGTCGGTGCGATGCGGTCACTGCAAATGCTCGCTACTGTAGCTCACAAGTCACAGCTACTGTGCAGTGTGCACCCTAATCCACGTACACCTTAACCCCTCATCGCCCAAAGTCCAAACACGTGTAAAAGCATCTTTGCTTTACAAGTGCTATAAGTCTAAATTTCAGTGAAGTATGAAAATCTCAACGTACAAACTTGTAGTGTGCATGTTGAAGATGGTGTGAAACAAATTTGGGGTCATTTGACTATACAGATTGAAAGATTATAATGTTTTAGTCTTGAAAAAAGATACCAAAATTTTCTTAATAACAAATTTGGAGGTGAAATTCGATTTCTAAACCTACTCAAATGAGAAAAATTTTTAACTACAAAGTGATTCAAAACCAAAAGATAAAGACTTTGGTGAAAAAAATAATTATTTAATTGAATTATTGTGTCTGCAAAATTGTTTTGAAATGTCAAAAAACAGGGAAAGAAGTAGCAAAAAATCAAATCTATGGCTGATTGAACCTCCCTCTACTAATATGCTTCTCAATCACTCATTACCTCTTGGATTGATATGAAATTTTAACTGCACAAACTAGACTAGTATGTATAACTTTTCCAACAAAAATGATTGAAAACGGACCACGTATGAAGAAGTTATAAGTTGTGGAAGTTCATTGTAATGCAAAAATGTCTGAATTTTGAACTTCAAATTGCTCCCAAACATTCAAAACAACTTGGATTGCCATGAAAATTTTACCACAATAACTAGACCTCAAAAGGAACAAAATCCAACAAATTTTATTGAAAAAAAACATTTTATGAAAAAGTTACAAGCCCCCGAAGTTGCAGCCATCAAAATGCAATGTGGTGATCAATGATCCCCAAATTGGCTAAATTTCAATGAATTGCTACTTAATTTCTTCATGCCCTTAGTGTTAAATTCAAAAAAATCTTCCAAAAATGAACATTTGGCTAATTTCCTTGAACTTGTTTTAGATCATTGGTGGTGAACTCAAATTGAACCTGTGAACTTTGAAGGGCTCTCAAAAAACTCAGTACATCTTGGATTGAATTGAAAATTTTACTAGTGAAACTAGACTAAGGGCTACTTCACACTACAGTACAAGGTCGAGAGTCCGTCGATTTCAGCCAATGAGATTGCACAAACCCAAGAGTTTGGCCTCTCAAGCCTTCACACAAAGAGGCACAATCCAAAGTTCGTCGCCCACTTGTCTGCCTACATGGCAAACAAATGCCTACATGGCGACGGAATCTCGATTAGAGTTTGGGTCTCCATTTCTGGCCAACCCAAATTCTAATCGAGAGTCTGTCAAGTTTTTTTCAGAATCTAACAAAATCTCAACCACTAGATCGGACTGTTTTTGTAGAAATAGGTAGGATACCCTCCCTTGTTTATTTGTTTATTTGTGTCCCCATTGGGGTTTGAACCCTAGTCTCCACCATTACAATGGGGAGTCTTTGTATTCTATGAACCTACTTCCCTTCAATGTTTAATGCCACCTTTTTATTCCATTTATATCCTTCATATTCCTTGTTTAATGATGAGAGCATGTGTTGTAATTATTTTTCCAAGGCCATTTTTGACTCCTTTCTCATGTTTTTTAACCTTTTGCTTGAAAATATTGTCACATGGGTGACAATTTATTGAAAATTTCAGAAATTGGATGGATTAGAAGTTGAAAAAATGGAATAGGTTTGGACTTTGGGCTTGGACTTTGGGCTTGGACTTTGGAGGCTTCACACTATGGCCGGCTGAAGGCTCCAATTCCTAGTTTTTTTGGCCTATTTATTGCTCATTTCCTTGGACTCTCTCCAAAGTTTGGCCACTCAATCCCACAGCCTCTCGACTTGGACGGCCATAGTGTGAAGAGGCCCTAATATGCGCAACTTTTCCAACAAGTTTTATTGAATTCGGACATTGGATGAAACAATAACAAAACTTTGAATTTGATTGCTAAACAGTGTGAGGACACTTTTTGTCCCCTTGGGCAATGAAGGATTAACCCATAAATGTCGACATGGACGTTTAGTGTTTGATGGAGGACATAGTATCTTTCTAGTGTATGTGGGATACAAGTGCAACTATTCATCTTTAGAATTTTGTGTGGATAGGGGAGATCTTCTATAGTGGTTTGACCTCCAATGAATATTTTAGGTTTTTTTAAAGTAGATGTTGTCACACAGTTCCAAAAGTGTTGATTTCCACCATCACCACTGCATCCTTTAAAGATTAAACCTTGAAATACAGGCCTATGACCATGGATTCAACCTTCAAAATCCTCATCTAATCTTTTAGTATAGTACTCCTTAATAAATATGAATGTAGGTTCTTATTTACATTCTTTAGAGACAAAATTGCATGTTATTAGTAAGTCTCACAAATTTCGTATATATTATTTTCAAATTTTAGTGTGACAATTGGAATTCATCATAGATTTGGGAACAAAAAGGGAAGAAATTTTATACCAAAGACAAAATTTGATCATGTTCAATACGAGCCTATGAGGCTATAACCACATGTATAGTTAATAAAATTATAGTGACTTTTAGAGGTTAGTATTCATGGCATTCTAGATTATTTAGAAATGTGGTTATCAAACTATATGTTACGAACTATTTCCTCCATCCTATAATCCCTAACTAGTGTAATCATGTGCCATAGACCCAACTTTTGTAACAATTTTGTCATAATTTTGTTTTTCATTTTATTTTTATAATAATTTATCTATAGTTTAATAAAAAAAAAAAAAAGAACATTATGAAGATGTATGTTCAAATGTTCAATAAATGGGGCCCTTAGTGATTTAGCATTAATACAAGGGTGTTTTGGAGTCATGGGACAAAGAACTCTAAAATTGATTTCAACTTATAGAATTTATATCAAAACTTTTGAATACACAATATTCATTGTTTCTGCTATAAGTTCAAAAAGAAGAACTTTCAAGGAATGGATGGATGTTGTCCAAAAAAGTGCTACATACAATTGACTGTGGGAGGGCATGAAGGTCCACAAATCTATACCTACATTTTTTAATAGATTGACCTTGAGATTTGTTGATTATCATAGCAAAAATCCATTTTACAAGAAATTGTTGTCTAGAGAATTTGAAAGGTACTTCATTTGTTGTTGATTGTAGTGTAGCTCTTGGAATGAACGTAGTTTCTCTTGCATGACTTCTACTTAAAATCCGAGCTTCAAAGACATAGTTGCTTAAGTGTGTTACTATAAGGCAAGAGCCATTACAAAGACTATATTTTGGAGCAATATGACGAAGCAATATGATAGGACATCCAACCTTAAGTTGCAACTTTGAAGGTGACAATCCAAGCAACTCCAAGGAATTGAGGTATTCGATAGGATATATGTTATGATTGTCAACACCCACCTCTAGAATTGCAACATCTATATTCAAAAATGTTTGTAACACCCCGGGGAACATTTGAAGGACTTCTTTGTTGGTATTGTCAACAACCTTATTTCGAGTTGATAAGATGATTCATTCTTTAAAGTATTCATCATCTTGTGAAGGAATATTATGTATATCACCATAAATTTCTTAAACGAGGGACACCATTCCTTAATAATTACAATTTGTTCAGGTAGTGTAATTCAACCCTAGGAATCAATTGGAATTTGACCACTTCCAACTTCATAGAGCCAATATGCAAAATTTTGATTTTCCAAACATGTTGTACTCAAGATTATATTTTTTTTAAACCTCAACATATGTATTCTTGGCCACAACATTGATCTTTGGCTACTATTTGTGCTATTGAACCTTACACAATAACTAGTAAAATTTGACAAAAGTTACCTCCAAAAACTATAGTCATACCTTTGAAAGCACTATTATTGTCATAAAAATCACACAATGTACAATCAACTACCTTTGGGCAATGATGGTGTTGTTTAGGAACTTCATCCCAAATAATCAATGATGTCTTGAGTATAAGATCTACACAATCTAACATTTCATCAATCATACATAATAAATCATCATTAATTGATTTCAATTGAAAGTATGAAGGTTTCATGGGTTGCTTGTTCACCATCAAGGAAAAGTAGAATGATACTAGACAATGCTACACATATTACAACTTTCCTTCACTATGAGGTTTTGCTACAATTGTATTATATGCATATGTTTTTTCCTATTCCAACTAGTGAGTTAAAAAAAATTGTCTTTCCACTATGTTCATTCACCAATGTTACATTAGAGAAAAAATGAGGCCTTTGGAGGGCTACCAAAAAGTAACATCCTTAAAGATTTCCATGTCACCATTGGCCCTATAGAATCTTACTAATTGTGTGTTCACCTTATCTAACCTTTGCAAAGGTAAAGTAAGGACTTAATAATTAGGGTGCATTAGAGGTAGGTTTAATAATCAAGTACATCAAAGTACATGGTGTTTAATAATCAACTCTCAATCCAAGTCTAATTATTAATCAACTTAACCTAGAGTACAAGTTTTCAGAAAATTAGAAAAATGTCCAAAATAAAGTCCAATTACCATCTCTCGTCAAACATTATTTTGATGATCATGTAGAAGACTTATACGGTGAGATTGAAGCGTGAGGAGGTTGTTTTTATAATGAAATCAATTGTCCATCATGAATCCTCAAAGGAAATGGAATAATTTGAAGATGAGACCTTGACCACTCATTGTCAAAACATAGAAATTGTCAAAGTAAAATTTTAGACCTGATTTTGGCAAAGTAGAATAATTTTTATCAAAAAACTTTGAACTTAGTTAATATGGGAAATCAAACTAACTCTCATCTAAAAAAAATCCATATGTCATTTCGAAATTCCAAAAAAAATTATGGATAATCCTCATAAAATGACAAATTGAAATGATTTTGTTGGGCTAATCATTACATACATGTTTGCAATGTATGCTTCTCATACTTGTGAAATCACTTGTCTACATTTGTAATTTTAGAATTCATTGTGCAAAAATCATCAATGACCAAAAAGATATTTTGATACTATGAATTATCTTATAAAGTAAGGAAAATTTACTTATCGAGTTTGGTTTTCTCTACAAACTTACAAAGGGCGATTACCATTGCATCAAGATCCTACAAAATAGCCATTCCTATTGGAGAATCTTCTACAACTATCATTGATATGAACTTCATCATTGGCTTCAAAATGGCACTAAAAATATTTGTATACCCTCTAAGGTAGCTCCATGACAACTTTGTCCCCTACAAGCTTTGATTCCCATGCTTACATCAAACAATCTAATAACATTGCTATAACAATCATTAAGAGTATTCAAATTCAAAGAAATAAAATTCTACATCCTCAAAGAAAAACATGGCATTCATGAATTAATTGAAACTCACCCATTGATGAATGACAGTCAACTACTATATCACCAACAACTGTGATTTTCTTGCATGATAAAAAGTTGCAAGAATAAAAATTTACTTCTTTTAAGTCCATGTTGTGCCAAGGTGTCTCACCATTCATTATCAAGTCAAATTGGTTAATGAAATTTACAAGAATACCACCACAACTTTCTACATTGTAGCTAATTGTTTAAAAGTAAACTTTGATACATAAAAGTCCTCCTTGAGTTGTTTCACCATTGAGGTTATTCCAAATTGCACAATCTAGAAAATACCATGATGAAAAAAAGTCAAAGTAACATTACAAGAAGATATACATGCACAATTTAACATAGGATTGAAATAAGTAAAAAAGGGCTTCAAACTTACTGTGCAAAAAGGATCAAACACTACAAGAAAAATCAATGATAAAATTTTCTTTTTTTAAAATTTTTGTTTGTGGGAATACGGAAACTTGGAACAAGTTGACTTAGGATAGAATAGAACTAGAATAGAGTTAATTTTTTCTTTTTTTGGTTAGGCAAACAAAATTAGAGTCAACTAGGCTTGAATTGTAAAATTAGTTAGTTTCCGGGTGAGTAGAAATGTAATAGATGTTTCCAAACCAGACCAAAGTTGAATCCGGAATCTGGAAATGATTTGGATAGGTAGAACCTATAGCCTAGAGTTCCAACCTAGGAATCTAGGATATTGTTATGGGAACAACCTTCTACCCTTTCTCTGCCGGATTGACCAAAATGATCTCATTGACTAGATTAAAGTCATGTTGAATCTAGCCCGGACCCATCTGAAAAGTTTCGAACACATGCACTAGCACACACCAAGAAAGGAGAGCACAACGATACTTTTGGATGAAACATCCCGAATAAGAGAAGAAGACGAGGAGGAGGTTGGGATCATTGAAAAGTCCGACGAAGAGGATTTTCAGACCGAAATGGAAACAGAATTAGATGATGATTTGCCCCCACTAGTTATGTGCAAGATTCAGACTTGGGCAACTATGAAGACAACTCCGATGAAGGTGGCTAGCAAGGTACTAGCAAGTCCGGGTGACAACAATTCGAAGAAGATGAGGAAAGCAAAGTAGTTAGGATGATTTCAGTTAGTTAGATTTGAAGTTTTTGGTTCCGGAACAAGTTTCCAAGCATGGGCCCGAGTTTTGGATTTTTAGGGGCCACTTGCAATTGACTTTCCAAATATCTCAGGGGTCATTGTGTAGATGCCCTCATTTTGGGATGGCTTTTGTCTTTGGGGTTTTGGTTTTTAAGGATGGACAGGTTTGTTGCCCTCCCATTCTATCTGAGTGTTTCCAATTGTTTATTGTAGTCCCTTTCTTTAATCTGAGCCACCAAGTGGACATTTAGGATTCAAGTGTGTGCACAAAGTTTGGTTGTTTGTTTGCGTGAGTGTTGAGGTATAAAAGGGAAGGAGAAAGGAGGAATCTGGATCTTAGGTACCTAGATCAGATTGGAAGGGTGCGTTTGTAATGAAGTTTAGACTTGTAAATGAGGACTTGCGCATAGTGCCTTTAAATTACTAAAACGGTAATCCGACAAAGGAGTGGTGTGGACCCGGATCCGGAATCCAACGCGATTCCGTGCGGAGATAAGCAACCTCCAAGGGAAAATTCCCACTCACCAAAAGGTCTACCAACCATAGGATCAATCTAGCAACAAGGAAAATAATCCCTTATCAGTTTCGAGTGTCTTCAATTTGTCATTGTAGTGGAAGGGATTGGAAATGGCCCTGAGTGACTTCCTTTCCAAATTGGCCATCTGGAAAGTTGTGGGGGTGTTCCCTTGCCTAATCCATTGCAACACTTTGTTATGGGAGTTTGTGTAGTTAGAGAGAGAAGAGAGTGTGAGGAATACAAGTGGTGAGTCCCTACCCTCCAAAAGATCATAAGTGGACCCTTTGAGGGTAAAATAGAGGTATAGAAAACTAGTGTTTTGGAGAAGACATAACCAGAATCTAGGAGAGGCCGGATCTGGATTGAATTCCGGATAGACAAATTTCCAGAAAAGAGAGTAAGAAATTGGATAGAGTAAATAAGGAGGAAATTTGGACACCTTAGCTTATAATAACATACTAGAATCCCCTGGGACGATATTTCAAGGCATTTCACAACGTTCTAGTGTTGTAAGGGTACTTATGCCTAGACCGTGCATACGGCATTGTTTGTGCCTATTGTTTCGGTTGCATTGTCTTGGTCATAATTTCACTAACATCTATTGTGTGGGATCTATTGATTTCAACAATGAAAACTTTATAAAATTAAAAGTTGCCATGTGAGTATGGTCAAATTTCCACATAAACATGGCCAAGCTACCACATCAATATGTTTTTTGGCATTAGAGTTTGATCCTAAAGCCTTGGTGGGTCATTGCAAGAAACACTGGTCCTATTTTCCGTCAGAATGAGAATGACGCTCTTGTTATTCGCTATAACTTTTGAAGCACATGTCCAATGAACATAAAATTTCTATGGAACATGTCTAACTTGATGTTAATCAGATCCCTTATTTTTTAGAAATTAAAAAAATCATTTTTTCTTTAAAAATTATTTTTGTTAATTTGTCACAAAGTGTAGTTTAGGGGTTTTCACTACATTAGGAGTCCCCAAATTTTATGATCTACAGTTGAAACTTTCATGGTATATTTGTATATTAGAAAATCATGTATCTACCAAAGGAAATTTGAAAATATATTATTTTATGTCCTCCACATAAGTGCAAGCAACACTCCCATTGCACACAATTTTTGAACATTGAAGAGGGTTCTAATATCATTCATTTATTGAAATCTCATCTTCATCAACTCTTCTCCAATAGATAATTTTTCATTTAAAAAAATTATTTTCCTATTTGTTACAAATTAAAATGTGAAAGTGCCAATTTTCATGAGAATTGGCACTTTTCTAGTTCTCCTACCTAGAGAATTTTTCTATGGTTTTCCTTCATAGGGTACCTTCTTCTTAAAGGTTTATGCTTTAAAATTATTTTTTCTATTTAAAAAAATATGTATTTCTAATTATAAAGTATTCCTGAAAAAAACATGAGTACTATGGAAAACGCTACAAAAAATGGACAGTGTTTCTTGCAATGACCCTGGGGTCAAGGCAGAAACATCCATTTCCAATATTGAAAATATGTAGATACATGAGGACCAAAATGTACAACTTGCATACATAAATGCAAATAATGCTAGGGATACATCATATATTTGAACTTCATGAATTCATAGCATATTCATACATCTTTAGATTATTACCAATTGTTTTTTCAATAGGTTAAAAATAATCCATGTATTGATTCCGCCTCAAAGTATATAGAATAGATTCAAGTGTTGGTTAGAAATGCTTCTATCGTAATCCTATAATGATACTACAAGTATTAGGTGTTTGTTTTGGATGACTTCACTAGAGAATATAGGATGGAAAAAATCATTTTTCCATTCAATTTTTTTCTCAAAGTTGTTTGAGTATGTATTCAATCAATAGCATTGCAAATTCGCTCATTAATTATAGTATTATTCTTTTCTAAAGAAGAAGATGCTTAATCCATGGGTCCCCCTCATAGTGCATTTTAGCCATTTCATGCTATTTACTTTTGATGCAAATTTTAGCCATAACATGACATTTTCTTACTCTAAGTCCAACTAATGAATGAAGTTTAGCAAGTAGAGTTTCTATTCCAATTGGAAATTTTTTTAAACTCTTAAATTTCAATATTTTATAGCAATATGCTTTGCTTCCTATACCATGGTTTGTTAGTTTTCTGATTTTAGAGTGACATGAGAACTTGGTTTATATCATGATGTTATACACTATAATTTACACATATGGAAAATTTTTTAGTACATCTTGTATTTGTTATGAATTTTCTTCCTTTTTTCTTATAAAATTCATTGTAATTTTAAATTTTCCAAAAATATTTGAATATTTTGAGACCTATATTAGACATATGATTTCATCTCTGAAAAATAAATATAAAATTTTCCATTCATTTCTAGTTGCATAATGACAGGAAACAAAGCAAAATAGAGCTAAGGATAGTGAGCCCCAGTGGTCATGGCTTCATAGGCCCATCCATCTAGGCCTGAAAGCCCTATGTGGCCGTATGATATATTGCATATTTGGTGATATTTGATCAGGAAAACATTGACCAAATACTTTTCAATCCAAAATGAATTAATGATCATGATATATTAAAATGTATGAAAAATCATTTACTAAACCACAATTGAAGAGTTATAAAGGTAAATACGGGTCGTTTAGAGGGACCGCAAGGGCCTTTCAAGGTTGGTAAGTTAGCTCCCCGCTACTGGCGTCACCGTCGCGTCGTCTTATCCAAGTGCTGCACCTTTTCTTCTCAGGCAGTGCAAACTCGTTTTGCATTCGCAGCTACGTCTGTTCCCAATCGTCATCTACCCGTGATATGCAATGTATGTGCTGCTTCTCGTCATTCGATCTCACGCATTGCATTATTCTCTCTCTAGAAAACCCTCCACCCGAGAGCTGGCATTGCTGCGTTTAGAGAGGAAAATTACACAGTAAGACAGACGGAATTAAGGCCCGTCAAAGATTTCTCGCATCCTCAGAGAGAGATTTCGAGGCATTCGTATTTTTCTTCATTCTGCTTGGTTGCGTTACTTCCTGTGCATTTCTGTGAAACAAACTAGCCCCTCATAAAATTTTACGTATGGTGGTGCCGGTTGCTAGGTGTAAGGTAGTGTTTTTGTGCGCAGGCCAGGGAAATGGAGCGGTTCGTAAATTGCAGTACAGGGCAGGAACTTAGAGAAATTCTGTGTCACTCTCCGTTTCTCTCGTGGATTTTGAAGTGACTTTTGAGGTGCCGGGGCGAACGTGATTGCGGGCCTTAAACCCTAAACCCTAAATCTGTAATCTGTAATCTGTAATCTGTGGGGAGGTTCGAGTTGCAATGGAGGGGGCCAGGGTCTCGCCTTGCCAATGTAATTTGCAAGCCTCGCTTTCTGTGGCGGGGATGTCTTCCATTACAAGAGGGTCACCTTTGATCGCATTTGGGCTTCGCCGACAGGGTTTGCATGGTTGGAATGAGCGCTCCCGGCTAGTTTCGGGCAGTCGTAAGGAACATCGCATGGTCAGAATCAGGTCTGGTGTCGATGAATGCTGTGGAGAGATCGCTGGAAGGGCTGGCTCGAGGGAAGGACTTTCAGAGGATGTCGCAAATCGTTTGGTTCTGGGAATTGACCCTGAAGTGGGGCGTAGCCCTCGAGTTAAGCGGAATGATTTCTTGGTCGTGAATTGGGTCCGGCTGCAGACGATTGGATGGCTGACACTAGTGGCTTTGGGGATTGGGGCGAGCGCCGCTAGTGCGTCCGTGGCTGGGATTAAGACTTCTCGACGGTATGGTCCTCCCTGCTTTGCATCCGTATCATCCGCATCTGATCAGGATTCGAGGGGCAAGGGAACTACTACTGTGGCACCTAAAGGCCATGAACAGAATGTAAGTAACGATGAGCAGCCGGTCGGTACCGATGGCGGGCAGGAGAATGGCAATAACAGTGGCGTGGATGTCAAGAACGTCGAGATTGTGAACAAAAGGGAAGAGGGGTCCGATGAAGATGATCCGGTAGAGGACGACGAGTATGAGGACGCAGAGTCGGACGTGGATGTCGGCAGCGACGATGAGGGCACCAACTATCCCACGATTGGGGAGTTGGAAGATCTTGACGAACTCGGCGAACTGGCGAGTGGTGCTGCGGCTGCTGAACTGCTCTCTGGCAGCGGAGAGATCGAATCTGGTACCTCAAATTTTTCTCCCTTTGATTCTTGTTTTCTGTGTTTTAGTCCTTGTCTTGTATGATAGCAAGTACCGACTGCTGTGGACGATAATTTTGAAGACGTGATGAACTTTGCGGCAAAATGTTTTCACAAGTGAAGAAGAATGTGAATGATGCAGTTTAACACAATCTGCTAATTGTTCTCTGGAAAAACGACTTTATTGACATGGTTTGCGAGCTGACCGTTGAACTGTTGGAGTCACACTGTCTTGCTGAGAAGTAATTGAAGAAACTTTGTTTGATATTAAGTCAATCCCGAAATGAACAAAAATCCCAATAATTGGGCCTCATGGGTTTTTTAGCGGTTTTGAGTTAGTCATGTGGAGACTTTCTTTCGTACACTTATATTAATTTATGTGACCAACACTTGCAACGATCTTGATTGATGCTGGTGATATAAATTTTGGCCCCATCTGAATTTTACCTTTCACTATATGATCAATGCAATGGACCACTTCGAAACCACGAATCTTAGGCCCTTTATGGGAAAAATCTTACTTCACTTCTCAGGTTTTCAAAATATGAACCGTGGGTTGGCAGCGGAGGCTGAAGGAGAAAGGGGACTAGGTGGGGATACTGAAGATGAAGATCTGAAGAAGGCATTTGATGAGTGGAAGTCGAAACCCTATGCTTTGACAGTTCCGTTTCGGATTGTGGGCCTTCGGGGTTCGGTTCCTCCTGCTTGGCTCAAGGTAGGCACATTATTTTCCTGCGTCTTGTAAACTCGTTGATCAATGTGGACGGTTTTCGTCAAATTGTAGCGATCGTCAACTCATCTTTTTGTACCTCTATCAGGAATTTCTAATGAGTCAGGGAAGGAACGCGAAGGTGTCAGCGGAGTTCAAAGGAAGTTTGAGTGACATTCTTGCAGATCTTGCATTATCGATGGAACACAAGAAGATTACACCTAGATCAACCATGGCAGCTGACCTCGTGACTGTTGGCGACTCTTGGTTGGCGGCGGCAGTGCATGGAGGGTTGATAGAGCCTATAAAAAACGCCGAGAAATTTGATTGGTTCAACCGACTGAATCCAAGGTGGCAGGTATGATGGTCTTTAGTGTCGTTTCTTTATTTGAGTTCCCTGCTGTATTGCTGGGCCTACATCGTAATGCCCACCTTTTCTATCCGTCCTTGATGCTGTCTCTCTTCCTTGATAAGCACGTGGGGCTGAAGCTGTTCAAGTTTGGCTGGGGTCAAAACTAACTGGTTACGTTTTCGATTGAAAATCAACTCCCTACTGATATTGTTGAGTTTGGATGTCTCAATCGAACTCCAATCTTACAAATGCTAGTAGGGGGGTGATTTTACTTTTAAGGTCGGATCCTAAGTCTGAACCCATCCGTGCTAAATTTAGCCCTCAATGTTGTTGCTGCCTTTTCACTGCAGGGTTGTTGGTGGACAGTGTTTTCCCGGGCCTCTAAGTTCCAAAAATTTTGCATGATTTTACCGGTAGTTTTTGTATGAATATATATTCAAATATTGATCTGCTGGTGCTTTCTAACAGAACTTTCTGAGAAGAGACGTTGATGGAGTCCTTGATCCCCAGGGCTATGTATGGGGCATTCCATATAGGTGGGGAAGTCTTGTTTTTGCCTTTAGGAAGGATAAACTGGAAAAGAATGGGATCGCCCCTATCAAGGTAAGTTACTTCGCCTCTCTTAATCCAGATGTGTTCTATTTTCTGCACCCTCCGAAGGCTGCATGACCAAATCCTATATCCTCCTTTCTTCTGGTGTGACGCTTTTTAATTTTTTAGGGCGATTGAGCTCTAATGAGATGGCTTGTAAGATCAGGACTGGAAGGACTTGTTTCAGCCTCAACTGGCAGGAAGGGTGGCAATGGTCGACAATCCACGGGAGGTAGTGGGTGCTGTGCTCAAGTCTTTAGGAGCTTCCTACAACACCTGTGACTTTGACTCAGAAGTTCCTGGAGGCCGAGATGCTGTAAAAGACCGTTTTGTGGCTTTGCAGAAGCAGGTAGCCTTTTCAGTCTTTGCTAGCGGTCTGATGTGGTCTGATGTGTTGATAAGTGAAGGGCTCCTTACTAGCAGAGGACACTGTCCATTGACAGTGACTAAATTTCATGTTATCGTTTTTCAATGTGATAAAGAATGAAGTTGCATAGAAAACTCTTTACATAATCTTAACTGTCTTGAATAATCACTTTGTGACAGGTTCGTCTGTTTGATGATAATGACTACCTGAAGGCAATGGGTGCTGGTGATGTCTGGGTCGCAGTGGGATGGTCAACCGATATTATCCCCTACTCAAAACGTGCTTCAAACATCAGTGTTTTTGCCCCAGAATCAGGGACTAGTCTTTGGGCAGACCTATGGGTAAGGCCGGTCAAAACGCGTGATTTCTTGAAGCCACCTGGTTTGCTTCTCTCATGGCACCTAGTTAATTGGAATGTCTGTTCAAAGGGTGTCACCTCAATTGCGATTCACAGCTAGTACTATTTGTATGAGCAAGAATCAATAGTCTGTTTGTTAGGGGACTGGAACTCTCATCGTTGTAGACTTGGGCTATCTGGAGCTAATACTTGTTATTTTGTCCAGGCAATCCCAGCAACAACAACATTCAAAGAATCAGAGAACGTAGGAGGTCGTGTGCGAGGCCCGTCTCCTTTGGTCTTCCAATGGCTTGATTTCTGCTTGCAACCCGCACGAGCCTTGACATTTGCAAATGATGTGTTCGTTGGTGCTTCCCCTCTCACTTGGTCAGAGAAAACTAGAGCTGGACAGACTTTGGAGGATTTGACTCTAGGGAGGACAGGTGCTGAAAAGTCGAAAGCTGTGGTGAACATGGACACAAATGTGGTTCAAGGCATGCCCCCGGATGAGATCATCGCCAAAAGTGAGTTCCTGGAGCCGTTGAGTGAGAAGGGCATATCTGATTACCAGTGGTTGTTGGCTGCCCCTATAGATGTAGTGGGATGGCCAAGTTCTCTTGCTGAGTTTCTGAAAGGAATTGCTGCGAGTTTCCAGTTTCGAAATCCACAAGGGTCCCGGAGTTGAGCATTAGGAGAGTTATGATGGCGACCTGTTTCTAAACCCGACCTCGAGAGATTCTTGCCTGTAATGTACAACTTGTACTCATGAGACCCCGATTACTAGCAAGGTCATGACAAGTTCCCATAAATTTTGGTTGTCAAAAATGCCAGCCTCCAAAGTTTTTGGTTGTAGTCATATTTTCCCAAAACACTTTATTTTACTTCAAATTTTCAGAACAAAAAATGTACAAAGCATTCTGAACTTAAGATAAACATGCTCAAATATACATATGTCAATTTTGCACTCAATAAGAGAAGTAATAATCAATCAACACCTATCATTGTTGTGTAAGGTTCTCACATGACACCACTAAATCCATACTTCATCAAAATCAATTGTGGTGATTATCCTTGTATTTCTCCTTTGTGAGTCTACTGATTCAAGACCAGGACTTTTTTTTGGCTCTATGGTGCCAGATTGCACCAGTAAAAAATAATTTGGCTAAACAATGGCAACAAATTGTGAAGTATTTCACGAGAAAACTTCAAATTAAAAAACAAACATGGATGAAATAGCCAGATTGTAGATGAAAACAGAGTTATGGACATGTGATATGTGCTAATGTAATTAAGACTCAAATTACATTGTTGCAATGATGATTTGATGTAATTTTGAGTTTGAAAAGCTTCACTCACTAGGTTTTGTGCAAGTTGTAATTGTAAGTACAACTTGCAATAGTTTTGTTATGTAATGATACCATCCAATATAATTGATGTCTAACCAAGAAATGGTATAGTACTCAAAAGTAACCATGGATGATTTTCCATATTGTTGTAGAAATGAAGAATGCACCTATTGATCCATAAATTGAAAAATTATTAGCAAAGTACCTTGATGATAGATCTCATCCCTTCATGGCTAAAGAATGAATGTCTACTATATTGTATGTGGGTTGCTTTGAAACAATTTACAATGATTGATAAAAATGAAAGTTATGATAAAATTTTACTTTACAGAAATTTTGCATTTTTTCCCAAAGTGGTGAAAAAATTAACAAAAGAATAAACTCTATTATGATGTTGATTTGAAGTTCATTTTTTAGTTCAATTTTTTTAGTTTAAAAAAAGATATAAATTGCAAATTGTCTACTACAACATTCTAACCATTGGCATTGATAATTTTCAATTCCTTCTTTGAGTTAGTAGCAATTTAGTATTTCTCATTGATTAAACCTTCTTTTAAAAGGCTTCACAATAAAATGTAATGTGTTTATTTTTAAATTATTATATCTACATACAATATTCTCTTCTCAGTATGAGATTTTTTTTCCATACTTTAAGTTGTGTGAATGATTGAAGCAATGGCCTGCTCATGTCATTCAATTCAATGTCATTTATTTAATGATTAATTAGGTGCAATGGCCTCATGTGATTAGGTGGAATCGCACCTAATTGATCTTTGGTAATTAGGTGCAATTAATTGCACCCAATCCGTATTGATTCTTATTTGAAATGTAGGATTTCTATTTGTTAAAGTCAAAATAAGAGCTTAGGATAGATTTGGTTGCACTTATTCTCATCACATTGAAGATAATTAATTCATATTTTATTAACATGATGTCCAATAAAAAAAAATGAACTCAAAGAGAATTCCAAATCCTCATTTGACTCTTGTTAATCTTCAACCAATTGCCAAGAAAATCAACAGCTAGTTCAAAGTTATCTAGTGGAAGTGGGGAAAAAATGGTTGCATTTTGAAAATGAAAGATGCAAACCTGAAATAAATTTGTAGGGCCAGAAATCAATAGGTGACCCACAAAAATTGGAGGATATTTTACTGCCTCCCTTGAATTCTTGGGCAGATTTCAACCTCCAAAGAAAAAATTCAATGGCTAATACCCAACTAGGTGAAGATCAATTGTCCTAGGTATCAACCTCCCACCCAAAAGCTTGTAAGTAAGAGTTTTTTGCTTTAAAACTACAAGGAAGTATGGAATGGATGGACAATACTTTTAGGGATATATGGGCTTCAATTAGTTGGGGTCCATCTTTGAAATTAGAGTATCTTAGCCTATTAACCCTTGCTAAAATTGCCAAGTGTCAATGTGTAAGTGCCACAACCTATGAAAGTTTTTTTTTTGTGTTGAACAACATCAATCAAAAGTTTTGAAATCACATGACAATATCATGCAATTGGCTTTGGAAGGACCAAACAAAGGTTTTGACAAGACTCTATAGGATGCCATTGTCTTGTGGAAGAATTCTTCTAAGTTTTGCCATTTACACACCATTCATGTGCAATACTTTGCAAGAGCAACAAAAGAACCAATTAATGAAAGTTAAAACTACACTCTTTTGATTTTGTGCAAACTTTTCAAAACCATCCTCAATTCCATATTGCATGGGTTGAGAGGATCTTTGCCCTTCAAGTGTTGAAAAGTTTTGCAAGGTTCAATTTATGCTAAGGATGCAATATTATTTATTACCTTCATTTTGGAATTTTTTTTTTTACATTACAAGAATTTAGTTGGTGCCAATTTCAATTTGGAAGAAATTGATATTGAAGGAAATAAACTATTACTTTTTTGAGATTAAGAGGATGCAACCAATGACCATTGAAAGAAAACCTGGTCTATTTTGGTGAAAGGAAGAAACTAGCAAGAGGACCTCCAAAAATTTCTTGAACATTGTATTCAACAACAAATTAGACAACTTAATAATTCAGAGACACGCTCAAGTGCTTATTTAGACAATTTTAGATGCAATTCCCTCCCTAAAGCTGGGAGCTAGTGGAAGTGTAGAAGTCAAGTTGATTCTGTATTAACCCTTAACCCCTCACTGCCCAAGGGGACCAAAAGTGTCCTCAAGTCAAATTCAAAGTGTTGTAACTTTTGCATCCAATGTCAAAAGTCAATAAAACTTGTAGGAAAATTTGAGTATTGTCTTCTACTTTGTGTGGTAAAATTTTCAAGTCAATCCAAGATTTACTGAATTTTTGAAAGCCAATCAAAGTTCACAAGTTCAATTTGAGTTCACCAAATTGCATTTGATGGCTGCAACTTCGGGGGCTTGTATCTCCTTCATCCAAAGTTCGTTTTCAATAAAATTTGTTGGTTTATGTTACCCTTGAAGTCTAGTTATTGTGGTAGAATTTTCATGTCAATCCAAGTTGTTTTGAATGTCTGGGAGCAATTCGAAGTTCAAAATCCCAACGTTTTTGGATTACACTAAACTTCTGCAGCTTGTTTCTTCTTCATACAATGTTCGTTTTGAATTATTTTTTTTGGAGAAGTTGTGCATATTAATCTAGTTTGTGTGTGTAAAATTTTATATCAATACAAGAAATTATGAGTGATTGAGAAGCATTTTAGTAGAAGGAAGTTGAGTTTTTGATGTATTTTTCGCAACTTTTCTTGCTATTTTTTGACATTTCAAAGTCATTTAGCAGACACAATGAGTCAATTGAATGATATTTTTTTTCATCAATGTGTTTGTATGCTGATTTTGAATCACTTTATAGTTTAAAGTTTCTTCATTTGAGTAGATTTAGAAACCGAATTTCATCTCCAAATGAATTTATAGGAAAAATTCAGCATCCTTTTTCAACACTAAAACATTATAATCTTGCAATCTGTGTGGTCAAATGACCCCAAATTTGATGCACGTCATCTACAGCAAGTGCACTACAAAATTGTATGGTTGAGATCTCTACAACTCAATGAAAATTATATCTATAACACTTCAAAAGAAATGTTGTTTTTGAACTTATTCAGGCCTTGGGTGGTGAGGGGTTAAATGTCAAAGTGAACATTTTGTGTCCGATGAATGACGAAAACATAACCTATTGGATGTAAGAGTGGTTTTTTTCATCCATTTTATTTGGTGAAGGTGATAATGGAGACATGCTTCGTCACAAACACACAAAAATACAGCTAATGAATGCTTTTTCATTTTGAGGTGCTACAAATTGTAACAAGATGGCACGGAAATTCACAAAAACGGTATTGTAGGAGGAGGTCCTTAAATGGAATGGGCCTTTAGAAGTGACCATAGGAGTGGCTCATGTACAAAGCATGTGGTTGTTGAAATGGATACCATTTTTTGAGGTAGGAAAATGTGACTGCAAGTGCTTGATTTTGGGGCAATGAACAATGCTTTTGGACTATTATTATATGTAATTCAATAATCATGAATGCATCATTTAATTGTGAACACAAAATTCAAGATGACAATAAGAAAGAAATGATAAATATGAATTTCAGGGTACAAATTTCTCTTGCTCGATTTAGAACACTCTATTCCCACATTATGGAATTTTCTTGAACATAGTGAGCACCTACTTCATCTATTTCTAGACTGATCTACTCTTTTCAAAGGCACATAATAACTCATTACAGCTAAAGTCTATGAACATTAATAGCAACCTACAAACTTTTCACTTTGGAAAATCGTATCTAATTCAAAAAATTCAGAAAATTACAATTTAAATTGAAGTTTGTTTCTTTTCCATTTCTATATCTACCAAAAACAATTGGAAATCATTGCACAACCAGTTTCTTCCACACATCTGTTTTTCTCCTTAGATGTGCCATTTTTGAGCCTTCTACCTTAGAGGCCCTACTGCCCTTCTTGCAATTTTCATGAAGACAACAAACATAGTAGGTTCCTACAACTTCGGTAATGGCATCCTCAAATTGTATCACTATTCAATAGCGTGAATAATGTTATATTCTTGCAATTTGACATTGAATGTTGAGTAGCGCACAGCCCACCTTTTCCCTGTGCTGACCAATCTGACATTTGACCCTTGAGCGCCTATGGCGAATTCCAAAAACAAGCTACAAATAGACACTCAAGTTGATCCTACGGACTGAAAATTAAGATCTAAGAGACATGACTGTTGAGATTGCAAGAGAAGTAGAGAAGGCATCTTTGGAGGAAACTTATGGAAGTTTTCATTGTACAACCTAGACTATGTGAACTCACATAGTCTGCAGTTTCCAAATTTGGGTAAGTTGTTCATCGCCTTGTCAACCCTTCTCTCTCTCTCATGGGTTCAGTTGCTAAACTGTCCTATGAAGTCAGAGTGAATTTACCCCTAGAGAAAATGTGAGAATTTTTTTATTTGCCACACATGATAAAATTTGCAAATTTTTAATTTGTATTTGCAATCAGAGGCCTCTGATTCACTTGCAAGGTAGAAGATAATAGAATTAACACAACTCAAAATAGGGGGCTTTTTTTTACAATTATCCTGGAGAACACAAAATTCATCGTGCAATGTCCATTTAGTAGGACGGGTTTAGCATCCTACCTTGCTCAATACTAATCAACTTTCTTCTAAATTAATGCATTTGGTATCATATTTACCTTGAGTGGAAGCCCAGACATCCAAATGGGTGATGAATGTTGTCAAATTAGTCTTGCAATTTTGTTGATTAAGGTTGGAGGTCCATAAATCACCCATTTAAGCCTACCCACCTCATCTATGATAGTCGTAGATATTTCATGGAGCATGTCACCTCATTCCTAGATAGGTGACACACTTAGAAGGTGGTTGATTTAAGGACCTCCTATCATATTGGATGTTTAAATCAAATTCGACACTTTGATGTGGAAATAACTTAAATTTTGGCATTTGGACAATTTTGTAGCTAGATCCAATTTTCTTGGCTTCCAATATGTTGCTCTTCCTAATTTTTCGAAAATTGATGAAATGATTTGATTTTACCTATTCATACCTCAGTGTGTTCCTTTTTTCTAAATTTTCTCAAGAATAATAATTTTGAATTTTTTGAATTTTCAACAATGAAATTTTCTCAGATTTTCATAAATAGTTGTACAATTTTTTATATTTTAGATGTGCCCCAATTTCCCCTCATTATTTATAAAATTGACCTACACTTAGGGTAGTAGGGATAAGATGAGTCTCCATTAACCCCTCAAGGACTAAGAAGATACAATGCGTCTTCTTCAAATTTTCAATGCCAAATCCCTAGTACAGTGAAATAAATCTCAATATTTTGTAAAGTAGGATCTTGTAATGTAACAAGTTCACATACTTGTTGTATTTTTTTATTTTCAAAATTTCAATGTGAGAAGTATTTAAAATTTTATTTAGGAAATGAACTCTAATAGAAAGATGGAGCAAAAATAATTTTTTTCCATGAAAAGAATAGTAGGTATGAAAAAAAATTCTTGGACATTTCTAGTCTTTATATTGTACAAACAAATTGGATTTAGAGAATTTTATCAAATTTTTCTTTTTAGTAATTTAAAAAATACAAAATGAATCTAGTCTGATTAAGAACAAAAAATAATTAGAATGATTCCAAATTTTTGAAGATATTTCAAAAAATATGCTAATAATATCAATTGTTAAATTTCAACAATTGACACATATATAGTTTTTATTTATTTTGTAGGTTCTAATTTAGTTAGTTTTGGCTTTCTACTCCTCCTATTTTTGAATGTGTACAAAATTTAGAGAGTTTTTTTTATTTTTTTTATTTTCAAAATTAAAGAAGACAAAATTTGCCTTAGACTGTAATGTAATTTATGGGTTAGTAAAAAAGTATTATTCATTTTCTTAGAATTTTTCTTCCCCCCAAATTGTGTTTTTTGCCTATAGAGTTGATCATCCAAAATTGTTATAATCTAAAAATCTAATGGTCAATATTTTTCACAATTAATTTCATGTATACTAGACAAAGTAATATTTACTTTTGTGTGGTTAAAATAAAATTTTCAAGCACATCCATTTGCAAAAAAATCTCAAAGTGGGACAATTCTTTAAAAACCTCCATTGTCAAGGAGTTGTTAGACTTTGAGGGGTTAAAATTATTCCTTCTATAAAATTAATGAATGTTGGTGGGTTCAAAACCATATGTGACTAAGGTGGACAATTTTTGGTCTAACCTAGCCCCTAAAAGTGAGGAAGATGTTTTGAAAGAAGAAAAATCTCAAACAACCAATTTTTGATTCATTGTCAAAAAAAAAATTAAAACCTTTTTTTGAAGTGTATTAAACAAGTAAGGCAATGAGTGAAAAAAATTTCAACCCATTCAATTGTGTGGATTGAAAGACTATAACAATTGAAGTGAATTTTTTTTTTTTCACTCTTGCAAAATGGGATCCATAGACTTCAAGCCCTCTTGTTCTATGCAAAATGAGATTTTTGACCATTTGCAATTATATGAAGTTAGTTTCACTCATGAAAAATTTCAAAAGCAAATATGGAGCCCAACTTAATCTACATCACTTTGCAATGCAAGGAGGTTAAGTGAATCGGCAATACATTGGTTATTTTTTGATAATTTCTTGTACAATGAAGAATTTTTTTATTTAAAATTCAAATGGAAAAAATTTAGAGATGAACATCTAAAATATGTGGGAAAATTTCAAGAACTTTGACTTCATAGATTGCAAGATAACATGGCTTGAAGTTAAAAGAAAATGTTTTTTTTCTTGAAACCATGTACCTTGTCATAGCTAACAAAGTTTGACTCATCTTAGAATGTGATTTGAGAACTAAATTTAAAAAAAATTATATTTTGTATTTTATACTTCTAAACATGCCAAATTTCAAAATTTGATGAGGGTTTAGCAAAAGTTGCCCAAATTATCTGAAAAGTTAACAAAAGTTCAAGGCAATATAACTTTTGATATGGGAACCCAATTGTAAGATAATGATATACCCACTAAAGACATACATGTTTGTATCTTGTGTCAAAATTTTGTTAACATTCAACCAAAATTGACTTTATAGGTAACTACCTGGATTTTTAATTGTTTGTTCAATAGACAATTGTCCTTTAGAGGCTAGTAAGGTAGATGCAACCAAAGTTGTCACCTCATGTTTATGACAATCTATGAGATGACCTTGAAGGAACATAGGAGGGTGAAAAAAGAACCACTACATCCTCCAATCTACCACTGACAATCTCTCAAGACCAACCAAATGAGGCAGCTAATAGAAGTTGAAGTATTTTTTGCTTCAAGGGTGGTTGTTTAAGGGTGAGTCTTGTGGTAGGTATTCTATACTTTCAACTTCAAAAATTCATAAAATATTACTCATAAAAGTCTAAAATCTTGTGATGAGTTTTTTAGGATTTTGAGTAAGTTACTACGATGTCAATTTTTGCAATGATTTTGCAATTATTTTTGAAGGTAGAAGAATGTCCTTGCTTTTTAGAAGAATATAATTTATATTTTCACTTAGTGGCCAATTGACAAAGCCCTCCTAAGCACAAATGGCACAAGCTTAGTCAAGAAGATAAAAACAAACATTGAATCAACAACCTTTAAATTAAAAAATTGAATTGTTTTCTTCATAAGAATATTTAGTTTATATACAATGTCTAAAATCAAGTAACCTACATTGCTTTTGTTTTTTGTAGCTTAACCTCTAAAGTCCCATTCTTCTTTCAAGGGACAAAATGGATTCTGGACAAGCTCCTACTGTATCAATATTCATCATGATTTTCTGAAATTTTTTGTCAAGATAAAAAAATATATTATCTTTTGGGGAATATAATTTTTATTTCAATTGGTGCCCAAAGGCAAAAGTTATGACACAAAAGCCCTTCTTAGGTAGGGAGGCAGAAACCTGTACTCATAAAAAAAATTTCAACCCTCTAATAAGTGATTAGCACATCACTTGCTAACCAAAAAAATTCAGTTTCCGTTTTTAAAAAATGGCTTGAAAAATTGCAAATTTCAAAAATCTAAAAAGTGATCAAATCATTTTTTTATCCAAACAAACCAAGGTGTTTAGTGAGTTTGATTTCACATAATTTTTCTTTTAATATGAATTTTTCCTTAAACAATCCCTAAAGTCCCAAGGCTTTTTCTTCATCAAAATACTCAAAATTGCCATTTCTATTGCAAAGAGTAAGATTTTTTTTTCATATCCAACCATAAGATTTTGCACTAGTCTATTGTAAAAATGTGGTGAAGAAATTTCAAAAACTTTGATCTTGTAAATTGAAGATATTTGCATTTAAAATGAAGAAAACTAGTTTTTTTTGTACCTCGCTTGTCTAGATTTTTTGTCTTTGAATCTTCTTAAATTCAAATTTTTGTACTACGAATTTTGAATTTCTATTTTTTTATGTTGAAGAATTGAATTGAGATCTTACAAAAAAAAATTCTAAAAAACATACTTTATTTTCACTCATTAAAAATGGTTAAGTTGATATAGATTCAAAATTGAACAAAAAACCGAATCACTATTAACTCTAAGATGGAATTGAAAGAAAATAATCCCAACAATGAGATTGTTCTAGCAAGAAAATTTAACCCTCCTAAATATTTTTTTTGAAAAATCATTAAAATTGCATTTCAAATGAATTCTATAAGTTATTTTTTCAAGAAGATGCTTCAATAGCCAAAAAAACAAAATTATCCTTCACTTTCTCATCACTTGTCTAAAATTAATGATTTAAAGCTGAACTTGTAGTCAAAAAGATAATCTTTGAGAAAAAGAAATATATATTTTTTAAATTCAATTTTTTGTGACTTGTTTTGCATTGCCCCTTCAAGTCACACAAGCCTATTTAAAATCTTCTGAGTCCCATCCAAGGACACTAGGACATTGGAACTTTCAGGATTGATTATAGAATTTTTTTATGAAATTAAATTAGAAATCTACCAAAAATTCAAGACCCTTGCCCTTTCATTTTCATCCTTTAGATAATCATTATGTAGAAGAATATATTAGATAATAGACTAAACTATATTGCTAAATAATTTACTATGGAATTGGAACATGTCAATCCCAAACTATGAAAATGTTGTAGAAAACCATCTAAATCCTATACACTTTTTTTATTTTCAAAAATTGTGAAGATTGAGTTAAGAAACAAGCCTCATAGTTATTTACTTTGGGACAATTCATGATTGTTTGCAAAATAGAACTTCTCATATCTTTTACATCATGCATTAGAATGGTATGAATAAAAGTTTTCCTTGTAGATATGGATCTATTCTACAAGAAAATTCTTTTTTTTTTTTCACTTAAAAAGAATTTTTTTTGTTAGCTACCCAACAATTCAAAGAAATTAAAAACAACTGAACATAAATCTCTAGCCACAAACTTGTCTCTTTTGCAAATTGACTCATTTGAAGTCTACATTGAATAGGGGTATTCAAGGGACCCATACAAATTAATCGACATTCCACACCATATAAATATCTACTTTTATTGTACATCAATAGTTATTGAAGTGTCTGGGGATGTACATCATGTTTCAAACATCTACAGTTTTCTACAATGAGTCCCTTTAATATTTTGGTCCCCTTAACCCCTAAAGGACCAAAGTGTGTTTTTTGGCAACATAACTTTTTGGGGCAGGTATGTGTGACTAGAGATTTCCATGTTTTTGGCTCAAACTGTAATAGAAGGTGTGGACGAGGATTATCTTTCATGTGCACTAAATTTCAGGGCATTTGGAAATATGAGTCAAAAGTTATAGCCTAATATGTAGTTTGTTTCTCAACTCGGGCAGTCTGGGCAGATCTGAAAAAATAATTTTTTTCAAAAATAAAAATTTCAAATTGGTTTCTTAGATTTAAATAAACATAGAGAGCTTTGAATCATTCTATTTTGATCAATGAGTCAAAAGTTATGAGATCTTGTAGTTTGCGGGCAAGTATGGATTCTCTACTCTAAAATAAACTTTGAAGACCGTTATTTAACTCAATTTTCAATATTTAAAAAAATAAATAAAACCATTAGATGTAGATTGTTTATTACAACATTCCAACCATTGGGATTTGGATTTTTCAATTCCATTAATAAATTGTTAACAATTTAGTATTTTGAATCATTCTCTACATCTTTCTACTTACTATTTTTTTCCTATATGTTGCACAATTCCAAAGGATCTGAAAATTTTTAAGCATGTAGCCAACTTGCCTTGAAGAATGGATTCAGAGAAGCACCACCATTTTGGACATTTTTTCATACAAATGTGACCTTGTAAAGTGCAGCTGCCCGTTTTTTCACAGGGCTCAAAAAATGATTTTTGTCACTTCAAATGCTAATATTTTGCAATCTACACGATGGAATTTTCTGAAATTTTTTCCACACCTTCTCAATTTAGTTTACTACAAGATCCTACGGTTACATATGTCCAAAAACTATATTTTTCAAAAATTTGGTACTTGTATTAGAGATGGCAGTTTTTGAGGGTTTTTGGTGATAACATAGTCAAGGAACTTTAGGGGTTAATACCCCTATTTAGTGCAGAAGAAATTCCCACTCTACATAAAATTTTAGAAAATATTGTCTAGAAGTTCTTTCAAAGAAGCCTACCCCAAAATGCAAAACCTATTATGGTCATTGAAAAACCTTATGTATATCATCAACATTGGAATGGGAATCAAGACCTATAACTTCTGAGAAAATTCTCAAAGAATATCAAGCCTTTGTAAGTTTGCATTTGTCGATAGGTTCGTTCAGACGCTCCTTCAATTTCATTTCTTCAAATTCTTACAACAATTGCTGTTGATTAGACCCCTTGCCAAGCGTCGTCACGTGCTTTTCCTTTGTTTGTGTTTAGGTTTTAGGGTTTGTTGAATTTGGGATCTTTAGGGCTTGAGTGTTCAAAGAACCACCTCTAAACTTTGCATTTGCCCCACAGTTGGAAGCTTGTGAAAGGCGTACCTGTGTCTCTTCTTTTGAAGCTAGGCGTACGGATTTTTTGGGCGTACTCTGACTGACACATGGAGCCCTTTAAGTATCCCTTCAACTTGAACTAATTAGATTATTAAGTATCTCCAAAACCACCCAAATTGTGTTTGAAGACTATGACCCCTGATACTGTAATTAGGGTTAACTTAGACAATCCTCTGTGCTTCGGGGAAGTGGAGGTTAGGTTCAAACATTGTCCGCATGGTTGAGATTCGAAACTCTGAACTAGTACTTGAATAAGTGAGCGACTCTCGTTCGGAAACAACCAGGGTGCAGGTGATGTGCAGTTTCCTGCAGGTGCTCTTGGGCAGCCTTCAGTTCTTCCTTCCTTGCTTTTCGAAGAAATCCGGGGTTCAGGGTTTATTTTTTCGTGAATATATACCACCGAAACCAGAGTGGACGATCCGAGCCACGGGATTTCCGATCCTTAAGATTGTGTAGGCAATTGAGCAGTCGAACCTTTGCTCGATTGAACTGGATTGCAGCGAGGTCGGAGGATGAGAGAAGTGGTGACCGTGCAGCTGGGCGGCTTCGCCAATTACGTGGGCGCTCATTTCTGGAACTTTCAGGTACAAACAAGACTTTCGAAATTTCAATTGAACGGAAACTTGAGTCTTCTGGATAGTAGAAATACTGTCTTGGTCGTGCGAGGTACTGCATATGGAAGGTCAATGAGGATTGATTTTGTTTATACCTATGTCTGCCCAGTTTTATTAGAGGGAACGGGTAAAGGGACAGTCATTGGAGCTGGGCGGCCATCAGCATAAGGTCATGTGGGACATAATGTGGCAATATTGAGAACTCTTCATTCAGGATTGGCACTTTTGATATGCTAGTTTTGGGTTTTCCATTGTCAAGTTGCAATATAGTTCTGATGGTTAAGGGGTTTCTAAATTTCTCAGGATGAAGCTCTTGGAGCTGTTGATAATGGAGGTGCGGTTGGATTGGACATGGATGTTCTTTACAGAGTTGGTGAAACTCGGCAGGTATTGCAATTGGTTTTCCCATTCATTTTTCCTATCCATTTTCCTGTGGTAGCTATGCAGTACCCTCTGAAGAAAGCAATGTATGCTTGTGCTGTGTTGTCGTATCAATCTTATATGCGAGTGAGGAAAGGTGATAGAGCATTTTTCCCTGATTAGTGTGGGGCGACGATGACAATTGCTTACTAAATCGCTCCTGCACTGTTGCAGGGCATAGCAACATACACACCACGGTTGCTTGCTTTTGACCTTCGTGGTAAGTGATGCCTCAGTATTTTGTATTTGAGATGACTTGATTCAAGCACGGTAAATAGAATAGCAACCTGTATGTGGCAATATTCGTGGCGTTTCGCATACTTGGGGTTGCTTTTACTGAATGCAATGTATTACGGCTTCAAGTTAAGGATTTGCGTACAATTCTACCATGCATTGTGTTTTACAGTGTTCTTGGAACAGGGAGTCTGGGTGCAGTGCGTGCGGCAGGGTCTCTGTATGAGCGTTCACCGCAGCTCGAGTCCTCTACTGTTACCACGTGGTACATCTATCCACTGAAGTTTTTTCTTACCAAATTGTGATGTATTTATGCAGTGTTATATCTTGTCAGTGTAAAGGTCTCACCTTGTTCGTTGATCATGAATACAGGACTGGACCGACAGTAACACATAGGCACGAGCCCGTTCCAAAGAATAACTTCCTCAGGAGCTTGGATGAAGAATCCGAAGGCAGGACTTCTGGAGGCTATAGCAGTGAACCTACTGTCTCCGGTAACGGGATCGAATCAGCCAATATCTCTGCAACGATTCGGTCAGGGGACGTTGTGCCCTCTGAAGAAACCAGAGAGAGGTCCCTGGTGCAATCTCTGGACGATTCTGTGGAGTTTTGGACAGATTATCTTAAGGCGCATCTACATCCCCGGAGCTTGTATGAGCTACCAAATACTTTCTATGGTGTCACTCCTTTTGACAACTATTCAAGTGGCCTAGGATTTTTTAAAGAGCAGGAGCAGCTTGAGGATGTAGAAAATCGATTGCGTTTCTTTGTTGAGGAGTGCGACCATCTACAGGTATGCTTCAGTTGGAGTTTTACCCTGAAGACATGACTGCCATCTATTAGTATCCGCCCTTTGATGGTCATATTGGTCATCAGTGGTTTGTTTGTACTGGTATCAGTGCTCGTCTCTTGCATATAGTTTGATCCTGTAGGGCTTGAACGACCAGTTCAGAAGAGTTTATTATTGTACGCTGTATTCTCAAGTATTTCACGGTCTGAGTTATACATCTGACCTTCTGATAGTCAAGTGGTGCTGCTTTAATACCTCTTGTTTGCGTGTGCAGGGTTTCCAATTCATGGTTGACAGTTCGGGGGGCTTTGCGGGAGTTGCAGCTGATTTTCTGGAGGCTGTCGGGGATGAATACAACCGAAACCCACAGTTACTGTTTTCCTTGCGGCCCCCCTGGACCACTCCAGCAGTCAGCCACCGAGATGCAGTTGTTGCTAGTCTCCATGAGTCGGTCTCTCTTGCTCGCCTCTCCTCTCTCTCCAACCTTCTTATACCAGCAGGGCTTCAGCAGCTTGCCTCTAGTGAGTTGCGCTGTGATATTCAACCACTTGTTCCCCTTTTGGTCTGCTCTGTTTTAATTCTCACCGTATTGTCAAAGTATTGGATCGCTGTTTGGGATTGTTATTTCGCTTCCGGGTCACAGGGTGGGGTCTACTGAAGTTTGAAGTTTGTATTGTTAACCTGTGGTATTGCACACTTGAAAATTATAGGTCAATTTGCAAGACATTTGTGTGTGAATGACTCGAAACGTTTCCATACAAGTGCCGTCTATGCAATTGCATTAAACACCATCACGCTACCTTTCCGAATGGAAGTTTCAGGACCTACTGCAACTTCTCAAGAGAAAGGGGTTGGCAGCAGTGACATGGGCAACATGGTCAGGCTTGTTTCTTGCTCGCAGCAGAAAAAAGTTGCCCTTCTCGAAGCTGCGGTTCCTGGGCCTGCCCTCCCTGGTGCGTTTTCCTTTTGTATCTATGGTATCATTTGGTTCAGTGCCGTGCAGGTTCCATTTCAGATCTAACAATCTTTCAACCCTCAATGTACGTTCGGTGCTGTCTTCCATCATATTAGATTTTGCAGAAAGCTTCAGACATACATGAAAGTTTGTGGGGTTGCCTTGCAGTAGCTGGAAGGTCGGGAAGTTTTGACTTGACATCTCTATTGTCCCTGACGCCGGACGTTGACCATTCAAATTGTGTTACTCAAGCAGCAGAAGCACTAGTGATTCAAGGATCTCGATTGGCAGGTGAGATATCCTTACAGTTCTCAAAATAAAGCATGAGATAAACGACTCAGAATATATCGTCACATTTTTAAACTCCGCCTTTGAGGATACTTTTTAGAGACTCCTCTTAAGTGACCACCTCGTGTGATCACTACTCAGAAAGACAAACGAGTAAGTATTAATCATACTCTCACAATTTGTTTTCGATACTGCTCTTATGGCAGACATTCTGTGTGGAAGTTGTCTTTTTGTTGCGCTCTCGTCTGTATTTGTACCATAAGGTACACTCAGAACTTTTTAATGTGACCTCTAGAATGGCCATCTGAAATATTCTGCACACTTGCCACGCTATCTTTGACTGTAGCACACCTGCAAACTATGTCTGAGACTTTCGTCTGGGGACCCCAGGCACTCAGATTGAAGAGGTCTGCGCGTAGTGACGTTCAGACTGAGGCAGTCACCCTGTAGACTTTGGCTTGTTGTAGAGTGTTGCACAGAGTTTTCGTTCCTGCGATTGGTCTACCGGACTGTCTCAGTCAACCTTGTCGTTTCTTAATTTCTGAAGCAGATTTTGTAAATGCAGTCCTTGCTGGACTCTGTTTGCGGAAATCATCACTTTGTTGTTCACTCTTTACATGGCACGTGTAGCCTACAACACGTTGAGAACTCAAATTGGGTCAAATTTGTGCAGGTGAAGGAGGTTCAGCATCTGTGGCTCAAGTGCTTGAATGTACCTACACCGGAAAGACGGCTGTTCGGAGGGGAGCACCGTCTCTCTGCCAACTTTCGATCTCTCCCATCCCTCTTTCAATTCCGTTACCTTTCCCTTGCATATTTGGCCCTTACATAAGTTCCAGGGGGGACATTTTGCCAAATCCGATCGCATCTGTTGCAGGGCGAGGGGGTGTTGATGTGCTGTCCATGCCAGTAGCCGCAAGAGTGACTAGTAGTGACGCTCTATTACCGTACGTGAAAGGGCGGTTGATGAATTTCCGCAAATTGGGCCTTTCACGGGCGTCTGTTGGCGCTGGAGTATTAGAAGACTGGGGGTTTGCGAAAGAAGAGGCTCTTGACTTGGCCGAAGTTTTGGGTAACCTAACTGGTGCTTACAGTGACAGAGCGTATGATAGTTCGACAGATTCTGATTAGAACACGGCTTTTATAGCGACGTTGGAGTTTCACTCTAACTATTAGACTGTTAAACAAGCGCAGACTGTCATGGCATTTGCATGGAAGTAAGCCCATTGCACAGCTGTGCTGCATCTTTGTAAGTTAACAGTAAGTTTACATAAAGGAGGCCTGGATGGGATGATGATGTCTCGGTGATCTTGTATGGACAAGCTAGTGACACAGTAACTGCTTTGGGCCTAGGCAATATTTGGTGGTTCCTGGAGAACCAACCGAGTTTGATATCGAGATGACTCTGAATTGTACGATTTTACTCTATTTTTGTGAATAGGTCCCTGAAAGCATTGAATTGTCAGAACGTCAGAAGTGAACGGACGGAGCGCTGGCGATATCCTTTTCCACCCTTCACGACGTACGACAGCTTCGCCTGCGTGGTTTAAGGCTCACTACAGTAGATTTTTCACCCTAAGGTAGGCAAACCCATACCCGAGCGGTCCCCAATGCCGCACCCTACAGGAGGCCCTTTCAACGTGCACTGGATGGTCTTAAATCGCATCTTTAATGCCACAAACGCCGATGAGAATAGTTGCATGCTCATTTCGGTGCTAGGGTGATGGATTTTCTGTTTTGCAAAGCGGTTTTTCAATCAAACGAAGTTAGCAATGCAAATGGTTTGCATGGTCGAATTTAGGTATTGCAAATTATAACTTTGAGTCATTAAAAAAACAGGAAGTGGTTTAGACCTAACCAATTTAAGAAGTAGTTCAACCATAATTGGGTGGCTTCACGGCTGGAATTGCGGTCCTTCACAGACGTTGCATGGGTTTCAGAACGTCCAGCTAAGTGGACAATTAATAGTGCCTTTGACAATGAGACTATATGAGGGCTTCGAGAATGGCTTGCGATGCACAGTTCATGCAGACAGACGGTGATGATTGCCAACTTTGATGATCGCGTACATCAACAATTGAGGTGAGTGCACACTCGGTCTGGGAGCTTGGCTTCTCGAATGTAGGTCAATATTTTTTGATTTATGATGCTAATCTGAATCTACACTTGCTGTTTGAACAGATGTATAAGTTAATACAAATTGTGTTATATTCAAGTAGTGTATGCAGTGAGATTGAAAATGACTTCCTGGTATATTAAGTTTGGTCACCATACTGGATCCAATTTATGAGATTCATTGTGTTCACAAATGCTACAAGTCATGTGCACTTCAATTATCTATCTTCCAGATGTCCATTGATCTTGCAAGCCTTGTGGAAATTCATAGTACCCATCTTCCAAATATTTAGATTCTTCAGTACTTTGATACATATGCATCGTTCTATTGTCCACAGTTGTTGCTAGTGCTGTGCAGGTTGGTAAGCTTAGTATCTGTTTCGTTTTTCCCAGAGGACAGTGATTCTACAGAATATATTCGAAGTCTGGTAAGTTATGGCTCATTGTGGCGATCCTAGGTGGATGCTAGAAACGCTTGCAGAGGAAGACGATGATGAAGTGCAGGAATGAGAATCAACACAATTGAGACGGTCAGTGCAACGGCCACTTCTATCGAGCGTAGGACGAGCGAAAACATGACAAAGAAATTGCGGGAGCAGCACCGTCGCCGGCCATGTAGGCGAGAATGTCTGTGCGATTCAGGAGGAGAAAATGGCAGGAAAGAGGCCGGTCATGGTCGACGTGGAAAGCTATGCGAGCAAGTGTGCAAGTAGCTGCAGGCAGGTCCTAATGCCACATGGGGCGGAATACCGGTCATGCCCCTCATGTTGTGGGCTACATTGCCTGGATTTGTGGCAAGTGCCGCAAGTAGATTAGGCACTACAGTGATCGTCTTCCATGTCTGGCAGTGGACGATTTTAGGTTTATATTAAAATATATTTATGTTCGTAGTAGTCAATTACGAATCAATAAAGGCTCCACCATAACGCAGCTCTACAGTTGGTTATAGGTTCCTATAAGTCCTCACTTTGCACTTGAATACAAAGTTTTCCACTTTATTATTGTCAATTTTTTGGTGTCGTTCTACTGGGTGCAAAAAGGCTAATCTGGTGCACATTTCCTCCAATTCTGTGGAGTCCTTGATGTACCCTATCCTCTTAAATAGACGGGTATGGGTTTGCCTACCTTATATCATCAACC
Source organism: Straminergon stramineum (assembly GCA_963920665.1). NCBI lineage: Eukaryota > Viridiplantae > Streptophyta > Bryopsida > Hypnales > Calliergonaceae > Straminergon > Straminergon stramineum. The sequence continues at coordinate 1,327,640 of OY987269.1, read as the reverse complement.
GAACCGGAGGGTCAATGACTAGTGAGTAGACGGACTGAGTCCCTCCGTCCCTCCCTCCGTCCCTTGCATCCCATTTCTCATCCATAATCATCCGCTGCAACGTGAAATGCGGAGCGAAGTTCTCGACCTGAGACATCTTGTCCAGCGCTCTTGTCCAGGGCTCTTGTTGCTACCCTGCAGTGCAGATTGCATGAGTACTTAATAGAAGCTCCGAAGATTTGCGTCTTTCTCTTTTTATCCAGTTGAGGATTATTGCTGTGCATTTGTGGTTTCCTCAGGTTGTTGTCGTCATTTGGGACGTGCATGCAGGAAGGGTTTCCAGACACAAGCTTTGGAAGTGGGAGAGCGTTTTCTCCTGGGAATTGCGTGGAGCGGTTTCGATGATTGCATTTGTGGGGCACCTCGGATTTTTGGGCTCGGCGCTTGCTTGTGGCCGGGGATGAATCTACGACGACAAACTTGGTGGGGGTGTTTCTGAGGAGTGCGCTGTTGTGGATGGCGCAAGGAGCTATGGCGGTCGTCTGTAGCGTGCCTTCCGCCATGGCCGCCCAAACCTGTGCACCCTCGTCACACTCCTTGCTCTCTTCTTCCCTCGCTCCTCCTACATTCCATTTCTGGTCCCAGCAATCTGCCTTCCTTTGTCGTCGGCGCATCCCCTCGTGTTCATCCCGTTTGCACCACCGAAACATTATCTCTTCTTCCTCGTTCGGGGGGCCTGTCCAAGAGATGTATATCCGAAATTCGCAAAGAAGCCGAAGTGTGGTCACGGAAGTGTCCAGCGTCACAGGCAGCAGCAATGACGAGGTCTCCGACGTTGCGGCTGCCTCTGCCTCCTCGGACGAGAAGAGCTCGGGACCACGGGCGAAATTCATGGCCCAGCGGACGGAGACGTTTGAACTGGAAGAAGTGGCGAGGCCGTTGGCGGAGTATATGGCGCTGCCTGCGAGCCAGTACTCGGTGTTGGATGCGGAGCGCATCGAGCGCGTGGATGACAGCATGTTCAAGTGCTACGCCCATCGCTTCAAGTTCTTCAACTTTGAGGTGGGGCCGGTGCTCCTGGTGCGCGTGGAGGAGCAGCCAGACGGGTGCTGCATTCGCCTGCTGTCGTGCACCCTGGAAGGCTCGCCCATTGTGGTGGCGCAGAACCAGAAATTCTCCGCCAGCATGGTGAACAAGGTATCGTGGCGAGTGAGCGAGAAGTCGCCTTCTGCCCGGCAGCTCGTTTCGGACACCACTCTGGAGGTCGCGGTGGACATTCCCTTTCCGTTCCGGGCCATTCCTGTGCCGGCCATCGAAGGCAGTGGCAACAAGGTCATGGCCCAGCTGCTCAAGGTCATGCTCCCGCGCTTCCTGTCGCAACTGGAGAAAGATTACTGCGCCTGGGCGTCCGGTGACACCTCGCGCAAGCCTGTGGGCACCGGCGAGCTTTAGGGTTTGGCCACCACTCCTCTGTTCTGCTCTGCGCGCGCCTTTCTATCCTTTCTCATCTCGTGGGCTTCTGGCGGAGGGCTATGAGTTCATTCTTTCTGACTGCTAGAGTGAGTTCTGCACTGTACTGTCACCATTGTTGCAAAGACGATGAGGTGAGTGGCAGCACTTAGATTCATTTTTCGTCGGCAGTCAGAGATGGTAGCTAGGACACTGCAAAGCCCACAATGAGATTTAACGTGCATGTCTTAAAACTATTGTTTTGGGACTTGACATGCTGTGTGTCCATTCATTCATGAAGGAGGTAAATTCAGTTAATGGCGGTCGGTTGGGTTTCACACACTGGCGTGCTGCGTGTGTGCGTGTGTGCTTGTCCGAGCATGTGCCGCCTGTTGCAACGAGCGTCTTGAGAATGTGGATTGAGATTGAGGGGTCACGGTGCATGTCAAACGTTATTCCCTGTGCCACTGAACTATGTACGATGCGAATGGCACTAAATGTTGAGAAGGTAGCCTATTTGTAAACATATGCGCCCGTGCACTCTGCAGATCATGTGACTTGAAAAATAATCATTGAGATCTTGTTTTTTTGGTCTATGCTATTGATTCAGAAGTCTATGTTCGGGAGCCAGAGCTGAGAGCTGTCTTACTAGCAGGATTATACTTCTGATCTATCTCCAGAGAAGACGACGTAGAGTTGGAGGAGTAGAGATTTAAGCAATTGGACTGAGTACAGCTGAGGCCCTCGACGTTTGCAGTCGACCAGGTTATCCAAGAAAGCGGGCTGTTGCACGGGGAGCGGGATGGGGAGCAGGCCTTGCAGCATCTGCACCACCTCGTTCATGGACGGACGCAGGTGCGACTTGCCGTTGATGCACCAGAACGCCACCTGCAGCGCCCACTGCACCTCCTGGCGGTTCACAACGAATCCCAGCAGCGATTGGTTCCCCTCCTCCATGAGTCCGTCCGTGTCAAGTTTGGGGAATGCCCATGTGGGGAAGTACACGTCCGGAGCGTCGACGTCGGTCGTGGCTGTGCGCAGGTTGCGTTGCCTGCTGTTTGATCTTCAACAGCACCATGCCGTAGCTGAACACATCTGTCTTGCTCGTGATGGCCACCTGATCATTCGTCCGCTCGGGGGCCAGGTACCCAGTGGTCCCGCGGATGTGCGACGTCACCGTGCGTGTCTGGTCGCGGCTCAAGACGCGGGACAGCCCGAAGTCCGCCACCTTGGCGGGGACTAGGCGGAGTCGAGGATAATGTTCTCGGGCTTGACGTCGCAGTGGATAATCCTCTGCTTGCAATCCTCGTGCAAAGACGCTATGCCTCGGGCCATTTGGATGGCAATGGCGAACTGCGACCTCCAGTCCAACACCTGCAAGGGTCCATGGTCCGTCCGCACGAAACAACACTCTGTCCAGGGAGCCTCGCTCCACATACTCGTAGACAAGTATCTTCTGGCGCCCGTCGGCACAGTAGCTCAACATGGACGTGATGGATTAGATGGATGTGATGGATTGTGCCGATGCTTTCAAGTTTCAACCTCCTGTAGAAACTCTTGTTCCACGCGACTGGTGTCCTTGATGAGGCGCTTCACTGCCACTGGAATGTCGCCAACACGGCCCATGAACACGGTGCCACAGACACCCTCCCCGATTTTGGCTGCGGTCATGAGCGCAATCTCTCATACGAGAACTTCACCATGGATCCTTTGGCTTCCATCCACTTCTCTTGCTGCCTCCTCTTGCGCAGCGTCCCCACCGTCCGAGAACACAGGCGCCATCTGCACGCGCACAGCAAGAGGCCGAGGATCACCACCACCGCACCGAGAACGTCTGCCACGATTTTGAATGTGTGCTCTGTGGATGACTGCCAACTGCCTGTGCTGTTGCCGGCAACTCGTATGAACCCCTGGCGGATTGATGTGTAATACCCGGTCAGGAGCGGCTCTCGCTTCAGCCAGCAGGTGCTTACACGCAAAGTCGCTGAATCCTCAAGTGTGGTTACTGCAGCCACGCAAAGACTCGAAGAATCTAAGCTCAAGTTGCAGCACTCTTTCTCTGAGAGCCCATTTTGCACGAATATCCATTGCAAGTATGTGTATGGTGTTGACATTGGCCAGTCCGCAAACCCAATATTTCATCTTATCGGAATTGCGACTCGGTTCTCTTTCAACCTAACCTCTGATCATTGAGGTCCACAATGTTGAAGTCCTTCGTGGGGCAACTGCAAGTGCTATTGCTGCAGAGTGCGTAGGGGCCACAAAAGCTGGGGAATATTGCAATCATCTACAGCTCAACGAACCATGACGAGCCGCTGCCAACCGTCCAGCTGTACAGCCGACAATTGCCGTCCATGCCTAAGATTGGCCGCAACAGAAGAGTGGTTTCTGATGCTACGTCAGCTTTCGGTGACCCCAATTGCTGTCTGTTCCATTCAGCAATACTGCTTGGAAAACGCCGGCGGATGTCGAGAACGTGGGAGGATGCGGTTATGGAGTTGGGCTAGTATTGAATTTGGGGGTTTTCTATTTGTGAATATTGATATGGGACCTGGCAGATTGCTGAGAGATTATTAGTACGTACACGACCTGATCGGCATCGTTGACAAGCACGAGGTTCCTCTTGTTTCGAATGCTCACCGTGGTCACGTTCAACTGCAGAGTGCACGGATATGAAACGATATGTTCCGCATGGAGAGAGACTTTCATACAGAGACTTGCACATTGACATAATTAACAAAATAATTCTTCACTGGAAGCTCGCATACCAACCTTAGCAACAGTTCAAAGATTGTGGTTCTATCATTGAATTTGTGAAGAATACTTACGTCCACGCAACGATGACCTGCCCACCCGTCTACGTCGGACACTTGAAGGTCTCCCTGCGCAGACAAGGCGCGGTTGGCCTGGCTGCTCGAGGCCATGGACCTGTCCGACACTGGCCCTACAGTGTTTTGTGGCGTTGTTTAGGCATGCCAGATGGTGGCGCCTGTCGGCGTTCAGTCGGGGAATCCCACCTCGAAAACACCTCCAGGAATCAACGTCTCGCTCACGCATCGTGCTGTTGCTGGTGATGTTGCTAGGAAATGTTGATTGACCACAGACAAGCCTAGGGGAGAGAAGGAGGCACGTACACAGAGTGAGCACAAGCAAGAGCTGGCCAAATCAGGAGCTTCGTGATGCGTCCTGAGCATACATCTTGACCATAGAGTCACTGAGAATTGCCTGGGCTAGCCTGGGCTTCAATGAGCTGAAGTCAGTCGAGCAGCCGTCGTCAAACTAGGTCCGATTGAAATGCTCATGTGCTTTGGGATCGGGAAACTGAATTGAAGTGGCTGGATGTGTGTTCATCAAGTGAAAACTAGCTGGCTGCAAATGAAGTGGACAACAAGCTGCCTGACGCGACGTTCCTTGCATGGAGTCGCCAGACTGCATTCACTGCAAACCATTTTTCTAATTCAATCTAGAAAGCCCTGAATGCTGGAAACCTTCCTTCTCCGGAGTGCAAGGTTAGCATTCAACATTGTCTGTATTTTTGGAAGTAATGGGAGGGAAGGGTCCAAAGTGGTGGGTGCCCTGAAATTTCACCTTCCGTCTCAATTTTCTAATACCGGTCAGAGGAAGATGAGTCTCCATTCCAACGTTGAAATCAGTGTTTATTCCTAGGATTTTAGCTGTCACCATTGAAGAGAAATTTTAAAATCCTATCATGGATGGAGCCATTTTTGGATAGAAATCATTTTTTATTTACATGTTTGTATTTTACTCATTCAATTTTGAAGACATGATTTTAACAATAATTGATGACTTCATCTATATTAAACATTTGATTTTATGGAAAAATATATCCCTAAAGTGATGTAGTGGGTACATTGAAACCCCATCTTCCCTCAATTTTCTATAAGAATAAGGGGCACTTCACACTATGGCCAAAGGTTGAAGGACCATCATTTTCTACAAATTAGATTATTGAATTTTTGGTTTCTCACAATCTCATTGGTGGAAATCAATGGCCTCTCAACCTTTGGCCATAGTATAAAGGGCCTCTAAGGTCTGCAGTCTACACTTCCAATGATGACTTAGTAGGACCAATGGGGTAGAGGTGGTGCTTGCACATTTTGGAATTTCATCTTAGTTCTTTCAAGTCCTAGTACAAGGAAGATGAATCTCCTCCCATAACAACTTTTCCTTTTTGAAGTTGGATTCTGAATCAAATCAAATCAGTATCAATTATGGATGCACTTACCTTATTAGAATCCAATCAATAACAAAAATGGTAACCAACTGCACTTCAATTTTGCTCCTCATCATTTGGAGTAGCTCCTTATACTTGCCCAAATGCATGCATGCCAAAGCAGACTATTTTTTGGTGAAGGTACCTTACATATGAACATTAACCCTAAATGATATTTCGGCCATTTTTTGGCTAATGAATGACAAAATATCTTTATATACAAGATAGAAGTACAATTGTTCATCCTTAGAATTTTATGCCAAAAGAGGAGATTATGCATAATAGTTAGACCTCCAATGAACACTTTAGTTGTTTTTTTGTAGTATATGATGTCATATAGTGCCAAAAGACATGATTTCTACCATTACCAACCAAGCATTGTTGTGATGTGGGTTGTTTACTAGTTAACAGATAGGCATCTTATTAAATCTATATTGGTTCCAATTAGAGAGGTGGTGAGGCTTATCAGATGGTAGTTGAAGATTGGGAATTATTTAATTTATTGATAGGAAGTTAGGGCATTTGTCCCATATTGTTTGTAGCCATGAGTCCCTTCTATGATTATTTAAAGAGCTTGGCTTCTTTCAATTAGGGATATGATGATCAAGAGCAGGGGAGGAACTTTATCTTGCAAGATCTTTTTCAGGGTGAAGTATCTTTATCGGTGACTATTGAAGTTATGCTCTAGTAAAAGTTGCTTTTATTTTTGAGTACTTATAAGGGTTGCGAGTGAAAGTGGATTTACTAAAGCAATAGCAAGGTTTACTTTTATCTAAAGCAAGTATTATTGGATACAAGATATAATTAGTTGTTGTGAATGGAGAGAAGTATTGGATCTAGGGTTTTCTTGATCATTGGCAATCTTTTATTTTTTACAAACATCTATTATAGCCAAAAGTTCTATGCTTTTTTGAATAGGTAGCAAAACCTCACAATAACGTTCAAAGGTTAGAATTTTGTAGTAGAATCTATTAGCCTAATGCTCTCAATCTCCCAATTCTTCCATCTACACAACCCTCCTAATTGCGTTAGTCTCACATTCATTTCTACAAAGTGTATAAATAATGTACTTTGGACAAGCAATTAGATGCTATTGTTAAAGAATGACACCAAGTTCAATTTATTGATGGATTAAGGTTGATGAAGATTTGGTTTAGGTTGTTGTGGCCCTAGTAACACCTTACAGCTCCAAGTAGACTCTAGAAGCCCTTCACATCCTTTTGGACTCACCACGCTTCAATTTCAGTATCACTTAGATCACAATTAACTAACACTACATATGCCACGCACTCACAGCAATAGTTCTCATTTCCAAGTCCTAGTCCTCTAGACTACTAGGACACACATAACACATGGCATGTCACTTCATGACATGGGGATAAACTTCCATCTTATTGTGCTAGGACTCATGGTAGCATTACTCACCACAATTCCAACTACCCTTGAGTGTCACCCAACCTCATACTAGGCCCGTTGTGTATTTGTTACTTTCACACCAAAACTAATCAAGACTCACAACTTTGGACACATTAAAAATGGCCTAGCAGGAGTAGAATTCCATCCAACCAATGTTGCGGGCCACACACACATAAGTGTTCCATGTTGCCTTGAAGATGGTGATAAATTTGCATCACCAACCTTCAGTCACTGAGACTTACCAAGGCTCCAAAAGGGAAGGAGGAGGGAGACCAACTCTTCCTATAGTATTCTTTATGGTATTTAACAGATTCCCCTTTGTGGGTTGAAGGAACTTCCAAAAAACCCTTGGGTTTTAGAAGACCACCCATTTCCAACCAAAATCACCAAGTTACAAATCTATTTGGACTCCCAAACTTTCAAATGGTGTAACTTTGTGGTTAGGGCTCAAAATCCCAAATGCAAGCCCATTTGGATATTTTCGCAATAAATAGATGCCAATGGACTATTCACTAGTCCCATTTGGACAAGTTCTCTCAAAGTTATGACCCTCAAAAGACTCGTATTCACCGGGAGCAACGTCACACCTTCACCCCAACCTTTTTCTTGGCCATAACTTTAGGCTCATAGCTTAGAACCTTGTAATGCTTGTCATTCTATCTTCCTTGTCTTCATAGCTTTCCAATGATATGCTATATGCCATACTTGAGTGATTCCTTGAGAACCCCTCACTCCTAGCCCTTAAGTGTTTTGGTGCCACCGGGACCCCCTTAGCTTTGAAAGGCCATAACTTCTAGCCAATTAGTCTAAATTAGACGTTCTTTGGACTTATAAAGGTGTCATCTCAAAAGATTTTCAAGAATGTATTATATGCTATCATTCTCTTCTAATTTAGGGCACTATTATACCCTATTTGCTCAGGAATCTCACATTTCTCCCTTCTTAGAATATTGCAAGGCTTGGAAAGTCACCCCCAAGGTCCCCCTTGCTCACTAAGGCACTTTGGGCACCCCAAGGAGATAGGGGTGTGACATAGGTGGACTTAATTGTAAATCAATACTTATCTAAATAAGTTGTAGTTTTAGCAAATAAATGAGGTGCTTTTAGAATGTTGAACTTTTGCTTTTATAATACTCATCAAATAGAATGAGGGTGGTAGATTATTGATTTTGAACCTTTTATCCTTTTGAAGATAGTCATGACCCCGAACTACTAATGATTTTATATTTTTGGTTTGAAAATTCATATCAATTCAAGTTTTTATCAAGTTAATATAATTTCACTTATAATCAATCAATTCAAGTAACTCATTTTTTGGAAAACACATACAACAATCAACTCATTAATGCACAAGATACCCATATTGTAAATCTATTGGGTAGTTTATCTTGTTTTTGTCTTTTGAGTAGATAGTGAGGGACAAGCAAAAAAATACCTCATTAACACAAGTAATTTAGATTCTGCATTTGATCTTGTACCCATGGCAACCATTGAGAGGACAAAAATATCATTGTAAAGGAGCACCCCATGCATATTAAACCTCAAAGGTATTGTGAAGAGAAATTTGAGATGGTGAAATTCAAAACATAGAAATTTTTTTAACCAAGAAACATTATGTGAAGATTACTCTAGTTCAAGAAAATGAAAACTATAGTGAAAGAGTTGTATTGGAACGTCAAAGAAGCAAAGAAAACATCCAAAACTAAAGTCTACAAAACAAAACTATTGAGAGTGTTGCGATCACCATATACAATAGGAATGTACATGGCATTGTGTGTAGTGTCTGCAAGTGCATGAGGATTGTCATCAATGAATACTACTGGTGACAATGGAGTCTACTAACTATCTTCAACCACGATGACATCGTCAAGATGCCATCCATCATCTCCAAAAACAATATTTTTGAATAGAAAAAACATGTAAGAGAAGTGAAGAAAAGTGAAGACAAAAAAAAGTACAAGGAAATGAAGAATAAGGGTCTGAATTATACCAAGAACAATGAATCATGTTATATACCTTCCACAAGCCTCAACTAACATTGTAGCAAGTCGTTGTTGTCCTAAGTCTACAAGATAGGATCCAAGGTTTATATGCTCAAAGAAGATTTGAGTGACATCATCCATAGTCATTGTATCTAGTTGTATCATACATTTCCAAAGTGTTGTGACTCTAATGTATTCCATAGTGCCTTGTCGTATAGGAAGAACCCAAGATATTGAAGGGATGTTCTATCTGAATTGTAACATGAGAAGGAGTATACCCAAAAGAGTGTTGTCCAATTGTTTTTTCAATTTGAATCTGCAGAAAGTAGCTACCCACTCAATGAGATTCTTATGAGTAAGAATTCCTCAATTTTTGGCAAAAGGAATGCCATATTTGACGTACTCCTCTACACCTTCCTCAATCTATTGGAAAGTCAAATTCCATTGCACACAATCAAAGTGATCCTCCCCTTTGTCTTTAATGCAATAACCAAGCATGCCAATAAAAGTGTAGAGACTAGTGTTATGTAGTGTTTTTCTAAGGACATGGTGACCAACAAGGGTTGCTCTAGATTTACTCCAACCCATATATGTTTTGATGAGTTTGTTCTCAACAAATATAGAGGTTGCCATAGTTTGGCATACCATTTGTAAATGGAGTCTCATCAGAGCACCACCTCTTTCAATTGCATAGAAGCTAGAAGTGCATTCTTTTTTCTAGAAAATTTTCAATTGTCTTCAATTGATTAAGTGAGATGTGTGAGCTGCCAATAGAAATTGTGACACTCAGATCCAATTACTTACACTCAATCTGCTTTTGTTTTGGTGTAGGTTTCTTTGTGGTTGATTTCTTCATAGAAAGATTTCTCCTGCACCTTGTGCTTTGTTCAACACTAGGACGTGCTCCATCAAATGCATCTTTCTTCTATAATGCAGAAGGGTTTCTTTTGGTATTTTTTTTCTAGAAAACTTGCTTTTTCATCTTAGTGTTCTATACAACACTAGGTCGAGTAGTAGAAGTAGTCTCCATTTCCAATTGCTAGCCTAAATGGATAGCAGCTTTAAGAAAATGTGACAAAGTAGTACTAGAAGAAACCCCCGTTTTTTTGGACATTAGCAAAAACATAGAGATACATTTTTGTGATGTCAAGCATGCCTCCATGGATGTCCAACAAAATCCGCCTAAATTGACATGGCAAAAACATGCAAAAATCTTAGAAAATGCATCCTATTTTTGGTGTGATGTCTACATAGACATGGTCAAATGAATTGCCAAAATTGTGCCATGTGGCAGCCACGTCATCTCCATGTAGGCAAGTAGTGCCATGTTGACAAATTTTTCAACCAAACCCTTATTGACATCATAGATGCACAATGTCCTTGGTCATGTTTATTTGGACGTCTATTGTGACATGCACATGTTTTTTTGAACATCAATTGTGACATGAAGTTAATTCTTTTGAAATGCATTATGTTAATTTTTTAAATGAAATTTTATGTTTATGGTTTTGCGCTGTTAACTTAGACATCTTTTTTGATACATCAACTTAGATGTACAACATATTCATTACACCATACAAAATAGGCCAACACAATACATTGCACACAATATGCCATACATTGTACACCATACATAATACAAAATACAAAATACACCATACAAAATACACCACACAAAATACACCATACAAAGTACACCATATTTAGATATAATGTCAAATGGCTTGAAAAGCCATGTATTGTGAGTATGTTGACATGTGAAGACATGCTATTTATACAAGTTGGGGGGTTGGAGGGAAGACTAACCATATATTATATGGGATACGGAAAATTTAAGAATTGTGTTAAAAGTTGACGTTCAAAAAAACATATAGACATCTCAGTTGATGTCGCAATTGTCATCCCAATTGATGTCTTAGTTGAAGTCTCAGTTGACGTCTAAAAAATCATTTGAACACAAGTTTCTTGATAGTTCCACATTCAATGATTACAACATTTAGGGAACTTATATTTATTTTGGAATTTTCATGTATATGTGGAAAAAAATGAAATCTTTCATGATTGCAAAAACTCAATACCCAATAACAAATAAAAAAAAGTGTGACCAAAAATTTAGAAATTAGAAAAATGAAATAAATTCTAATAAATGCAAAATATAGAAAAGAAAAGTAATAGTGCATGGCATAATACCATCTTCAAATGCAATATCAATGAATTTGAATTACAAAAATGTTGGGTAGAATTGTGAAACTGAAGTTCATTTTGAATAACATTATGTAAGGTAATTGCTAAATAGTTTGGTATACTAGGTTTTAATGTATTTTGTGAAATAGACGTCTTTCAATTCAATGCAGATATTCTATTCACATCATTCAAAAGCATTCCTAAAGTAAAATTTACAAGAGCAATTCTCCCACCCACCCCAAAATGAAGCCTTCCCTTCAATTTTCTTGAATTTGATATAATTTGAATAAGAACCCAAAACTTTTATCACTTTCATCTAGAAGTTAACAACCATAACCATACAAAGTCAAATTAGACATGTTGTACTACCTCTAGAAAAATGAAGCAAAAGAAGAGCATTCATGCATTGATATTATATGATCATGAGGGTGTTCAAAGTTTTGTGCAAGTCATTAGTAGTCTTTCAATCATTCTTCTTATTCCATGTAAAAAAGATTTATTATTATTATTTTCCTTCCAAAATGTAGTGTAATTCACGCTCATTGATAAAACCTTTAAAAAATAGAAAATGAAAGTTTACAACAGATAAGATAACTCTAAATCTTGAATTGGAAAATCATAATCATTCATCATCCAAATCGAATGTCCAATGTTGAACCTACACTTCAAGAAGACACCTTAAATAAAAAACACTAATGAAAGCATTGAGTAATTCAAAAATCTTTTAACTTCAAAGTTTAGTCAACACTAGAAGTTGGTGCCTTCTTCATTTAGGGTTGAAATGTCATTGAAACAATAGTAGAAGGTGAGCACCTACTCTCATAGTTTCATCGTAGGACTATACTATCAAAATAATTTGAGATTCAGAAAATTATGAAATTAGAATGAATCTCAATTTATGGAAGAAAATTCCCTCTACAATTATAAGATTATAGCATAACTTTTAGTGAACATGCAAAGAAAAATGAGTGCGAGACATTTGGAACCCGGCTATAATACAAGGAATGCAATGTCTTTTAATCTATTTGCAATCCAATTATTTAGAACCCTTCAATGGAGAATGGATTACTGCAGCATACAATGGAAGCTAATGCTAAATCACTATCTTATTTTCAATATTTCTTGTTTTTTGCAAGAAAATTAAGAAGATACCTAAAGCGGAACAACAATTTCATTTGCAACGCAGTCGGAAAATGATTTCTTAGAAAATAACAATGAAATATGACATATATGAGAACATGGAAACAAGTATTTACAAAAATTATATATGCTAGAATGCATTAGACAAAGTTTTTAGGAATTGTTAATAAAATTTGTACTGTATTGAAAATACAATGGAATGTGAAATTATTCACAGCTATCCCCTCCATCTATACAAGGTTTTTAGGAAAAGATACTAAGGAGCTGCCCTGTATTTTTTACATCTGGTCAACATTATAGCAAAGCCCACAATAACTTTTAGTAACTTACCAATAGTCAAACAAACCCCCCTTGCCAACATGGTAGGTCCATGTTTTCTTAGACATTGTAGAAAACACACCTCTATTTTTTTCGATGTCTAGCAAAACATTCCTGTCACATAGGACATGAGCTTATTGTACCTGTGACATCTTCACGTTTTCTAAAACATCCAATTGAATTTTGCCTCCCATGGTAGCAATTGCATCTTCATGCTTCTATTTTCAAAAACATACTTGTTTAATGGTAACATCCAAAAAAATGGAGATTTCTTATAGTGTAGGTTTCATGTTTGAGGAGCAAAAATAGTAACCAAACATACAAAATTTATAGATGATGAAAGCAAATGCAACATAGCAAAGGATTCCATCACTATGGTTGTGTTACAAAAAAGATGGATCTACACTTTCTACTGAAGCAGGTTATGACAATTGAGTTCATGTGAGAGTCTGTCAAAGGGCCTGTCACAAGAACCTAGTAGGTGAACAAAACACCACTTAGTCTATATCTATTATCTAACAAATTCTATGTAGGCCTCTATGCAAACCCTAACTACTTTAGTTAGTTCTGAATAGTCTTGAAAGTTCCACAGCCAGTAGTACCTACATATCATTGTTCGAATCAAAACAATAAAGATGCAAGAAACAATACATGAGAACTTACCTTTGAGCATGACAGACTTCTAAGTACCTTGTACCTTACAACACGACGAACTTTAGAATACAATGTGCTACAAAGGACTCCAATCAAATGCACATTCAATTAAAAGTACAAGAGATCATATTGCACAACTACAATAGAATAGAAAGCAAGAAACTTAAAGACAAAGTAGGCGTACTTGTCCTCCAAACACTTGTACCGATCTTCACCTCCAAGCACTGAACAACGCAGCGGTAACGATTGCAACCGCTCTAAGCTCTGAACGCCAAAAGAACAAGGGACAACGACGTAGCGTGGAGTGGCAACTTAAACTTCAAACCCTACGTCTCCAAAAACCCTACATGATTCCTATAGATGAGATGCCAAGGACCCTAGAACCAATTGACAGCTCCTATTCTTTCAATTCGAAGGCAAAGCCAGGCAGAATGTTTGCCTATTGCCTTTTTTTCCCCCAAAAAAAATCCTAAATCAACTGTAGGGGCAATGGATTGATCCCTAGATTGATCAACAATTCCTATTTTTCCTTGAAGGGGGGGAAACCAAACCACATGGTTCTATAATCATAGAAGATAATAAATTTGAGTGGTCATAGGTTGTTCTACCTTAACACATAAACAACTTGACAAAATTCAAAGCTAATTTATCATGAGAAGTCTATAATAGTGTACTATGTTCACACTTACGTGTTTACTCATCAATCCATGGGGTGCAAGGATTTCTCATTGACTTTTTTTTCTACAAACTGGAGAAAAAATGACCAAGAATCTAAGGGACCTCTTGTAAAACTTGAATTTGTGGAAAAATCTATTACACTATTAATTAGTAAAATACATCATGGTCACTATTTGTTGATGATAGTGATAGCACTACAACAAAACATGGTAAAAAAATGCACTAAAAATCAAGTGCGGTTCTTTAGACCCCGTTTTTGTTCAAGCCCACTATGAGTACAGTCAACTTTTTTTGCGACTTTCGACTTCCATTTTTAGAAATTTTGGGTGTGCAATATATCATTTCCCATGGTATATTACCACCCCAAAATTCTAAAAATGGTAGTCAAAAATTGCAAAAGAAGACAACAGCCTACTACGAGTACATGCACAAAAACGTGGTCAAAAGAACCACACTTGAATTTGAGTGCGAATTTATTTTACAATGTTTTGTTATAGTGTAGATGTTATCACTAAACTCCAAACACATGTAACTTACTAGCACTTGACTAAGCAGCGTTTCATAGTACATCCTAAGTATTCAAGCCCTAGTTCAAGGCTAAATCTCGATTTCCTTTGGTTACACTGTGATAGTCGGGTCCACCAATCTTATGAACTACTTATTGTGCCATTCAAAAAAATTTACATAGTATTATATACCAATTGAATATTAATTTCAAAAAAACAAAATTTCATTTTTGGTGAATTGTTACATTTAATATTAATCACTTTATATGATATTTGATTGAAAAATATTGGTAATGAATTTTTTAATTTGATTGCATAGATATATGAGAAATATCCACTTGCAAATTCCAAAATTGACCTTGTATTTTGTATTTTGGACCTTGCACTTCCACTTTGGGGATTTGGTATGGTGTAAGTTTGGTTTTCAAGGTATAATGAAAATCCAAGAGGTGTTTTTTAAGGGAAATGCAAGCACGTTTTAAGAAACAATTCTCAAAGTCTAAATGATTCTCCAAATTAAGCCCCTCATCCTTAGAAGGACCAGTCCTTTGATACACCCGTAGAAAGTGTGGTGGAGGGTATCCTATCTTGTGTCCCCTAAAGTAGCTAACATTTGCTCTGGTTCTACGTACCAAGATTTTGGACCCACTAAATGTATATTGTAGAAATTAATGTGAAAATCAAGATTTAAGTAAGTTTTTCCACCTCATGAACAAATGGATGCAAAATTGTATATTTATCGAGTATTGGATTCACATTCATTTGATCTTGCCAAGTAGGATTAGGATTAGCAAGAATTTTACCCAAGCTGTTGATTTTTGGCATTGATGTCACAACCATCTCGCAGTTGTCTCCTCCTTTGCTTATAGGTGTTTAACAATATTAATTATTTCTTGCATTAACTTATCCTTTTCCATACAATGGTGCATTCAATGTGTTTTGAATGGATTCATGATTCCCTCATTCTTTTTGTTTGTTTGTTTTAAATGTTCAAGTACCATTTTGTGAAATTTGAGGCACCACTTCTTTATTGCTGTGAAGATTTGAGAGACATTTGGATGAATTTTCTTATGCATTCACTACAATTGAGAAATGGAGGTTACATGTATTCAATGTGTCTTGAAAATGAGGACTTTGTGCTTGGGTCACGGCATTGCAGCAAATCTAGTTATCAAAGCAGTGCAATTTGTGCAACGTTTAAGTGACCTCACCGTCCTTGGCTATACTCTTGCTCTCAAAGACGTGATGTGCATCTTACAACTCTCTATGAGTGTTTTCTTTCCAATTTTTTTTTTTGTTGAAATCACTACTTTTGTTCCTAGATTTATGTGTGCCTTGGTTTTTGTTGTTGTGTTATCTTGCAATGCTTGCATCTTTAAGTTTCTCTTGTTGGGGATTTTTCGTAAGTGTAAGGTTTCAAGTGCTACAATGGCACCCAAATTGAAATTTCCAATAACAACTTTCAAGTACATACCTTTGGGTCTTCTCACAATTCCTATGGTCTGGGGAAGTACCTACTTGCTACCTTGGTGACTATGCTGATCCATGTGGACAATGTTGATAACAACAAAGAGGAGGTAACATGCATTTCCAAGAGCGCATATTTGGATTGTTTCCCTTCTTTCCTTCATTGCCTAAGATCATAGTGGTCTCAATAGAACATCCCAATTTAGAACCTAAGATCACAAGTGAAGACAAGAAATGAAGAAGAGAAGAAAAGTTTTCCCTAGCATTATCATATAGAGGTAGTAGGAGGTTTGGGCATGCAAATTTATATAGGCAAAAGAGGAGTTTGACACCGCAGGCAATTTGATAGGGGTCATGTGCAAGAGTTGTAGCATTGTTAATGGCTAAAGAAAGGTCATGGTGCCAACGGGTGCCAACCTACATTAAAAGAGCATAAAGGCAAGAGGATTTGCAAGGTTGATGGGCAAGTCTTTTCGACATTTGAAGAATGGTAAAACATATGCCAAGCACAACTACAAGTATTTGTTGTTCAACAAGTTGTGGGTGGGACGAAGGCTAGCCAATGATGTTCTAGACCAACCTATGGCTAGATTGGACATCGAAGCAAACATGAGGGAGTTCAATTTTCTACCTTGTTTGAAGTTCTTAATTCTAATTGTTCGATGTGTGACTATAAGCGCAAACAATATTTACTAAGGTACCTGAAAGTCAAAAATGTTCCTAGAAAGCATTGGTCTAAGATATTTATCTAGGAGATGTCATAACACCTTTATGCTTATATATTGTCTACCTTCAAGGTCATGGTCCAATTTTCTAGATTTGTTTTTAATAGCACAAATGAAGTTACAATTGTGTAGACAACACTTCTTGGGTTGGGGTGCATGTTTACATTGTGGATTTGTGGAAGTGGATACCACACTTAATGCATCTCTTATGTACATATGATTGTAGCATTGCAAATCATTTGACTAACGTCATCATGCATGTGTTGCTCAATGAGGGAGGAATAACGCTTGAACAAATTGTCGGTAAGCTTATGTCTTCCACACTAAACAAGAGTGAGTACATTTCAAAGACCAAGAACTTGAGTCTCCATCCAAATTCATGAAAAATTGTCTCAATTTTGCCTTGGAACCAATAACTTGTGGAAATCATCAAATGAACCTTGTGGTTGAAACTCTATCAAAATACTCCATGGTGTCTCTTGCTTTGGAGGCCCTATTCAGGTCCTTGTATTCTTATTTTTGTTGTAAACCACCATTTTGGTTCACCTTTTAAAAATATGAAAATATAAACATTAGGTGTGAATTTAAAAATCTGAAAGCGCTAATACTCTAGATTAAGTTACAACCACCAATTAAGGAATTTTCTACTAGATAGCAATAAAACTTTGTAGGGTTAAAATGAGAATTTAGAAAATGCAATTAGGAAAAAATAAGGAAAACATTCTAAGGAGAAATGGAAAAATTTAACTATAGAGACATCAAGCAAGATTTGGTAGGGTAACCAAATTTAGGCTGACAACTAAATGATGATAAAATCAAAATCAAAATACTAATAAGTAGAAAAATGAAATTAGAATTATATAGGAAACCAAAAAGATAACAAACACAAATTAAAAATACAAAACAAAAATGAAAACAAAATACTACAAGTAGAAAATGAAACTAAAAGTAAATTGCAAACCAATAAAACAAGAAGTACATAAAATACAAAAGTGAATTAAAGCAAAAGACTAGAATGAGAAAATTAAACTTGAAGTAAATAAAAAACCAAGAAAATAAAAAATAAAAACACACACAAAAGAAGTTAATAAAACTAGAACTACTATTAGAACACTAGACTAGTGTGGGAGACACTAAAATAGTGGTAGAAATGCTAAATAGGAATTTTACAGTAATTTTAAGGATTTTGCAATAATTTAGGGGATTTAATACTAAATTTATGTTTTTTACACTAAACTAATGCATTTATAGTAAATTAAGAGCGGATGAAAATAGTTACGAAAACTAATCCATTAGGAAGTGGGGGATACCAAAAAATTAGGGTTTTAAGACCTCTTTCTCTCTCAAATTTTGGGTGTGTTTTTAGAGAATTGTGAGTATTTTATGGTGTTTTAAGCATGAATCATGAGAAATTGTGTAAAGAAACCACATAGGACAATTTGTCAAGTTAACAACTTCTTTTCACCATTCTTTCCACTACTTTTATAGAAAGAATGGTGAAAAATATAGGTTTTGGAAGTCAAATGGAATTGACTTGAGAGTGATGGGAAAATTTTGAGTGAGATTTGAACTACCAAATTTGGCAAGCAATTGTAGGAGAATGGTGATGTGTATGGAGCTGAAATTTAAAGAAGAGGTAATTTGAAGAATTAGCTTTTCAATGAAATATGGCTTGCCTATTTTGGAGGAAAGACAAAGTCGGGGCGACTAATATTGTGCAAGAGGGTCTACTATCTTTAGGAGGAAACACAATGTGAAGTTTTGTGTAGGTTTTTACAATTGTATTTGAGTATTTGCAATTTTTATTGCACATTGTTATGAAAATTGTTGTATGAGCAATATATGTGAGAAATTGGGTGTTTTGAAAGATGATGAAAGCTGGAATTTTTGGCTAAGTCTCACTTAGGGCCATTGGGGTGCCTCAATTGAGATTTTAATGGCAAATTAGAATTGGGTTGTGCCTTAGACTTTTAGGGTAAATATTAGATGATGGTGTCATGTAGAAATTAGGATTTGGGGATTTTTGGTGTATTGTCCCAAATTTGTCTTAGAGCTTTTAGGGCAACTTCAAGTGTTTTGAATGGGTGTCTATTGCTTGAAAGACAAGATAATTTAGGGGTCCTATACACTCTCCACCAACCAACTATAGGAGAAATTTTTGCCACATGCGCTCAAAATACCTCATATTTGTTGTTAGCCACAAGTGCAACATTGAGCCACAAAAGCTTGTAGATCTCATGGAAACTAAAGGGAATAAAATGGTGAAGAAAATTGTAATGCACTAGGTTTCAATGTCTAGCCCAACCTAGCACATCATATCTAAATAGAAGACATTGTTGGTGAAAACGAACATCGATATGGCTACACCTAGTGGCCACAGAGCGAATTTTGCAACGGCTAGCAATTTTGACTATCTTCGGAAGGTTCAATGGTTGTTGTCCCTTGCATGGATTTATTTCCATATTGAATGCCATTCACTACCTTATCAAACTCTCACATGCTTATGACATATTTCTTTATGACATTAAATGCAATCAATAAAGGTTTGCAAATCCAATTTGGCCAGAATATTTATAGATGCGTCTACAACATTTACCACACCAATGTTTCAACATTACCATGAACTCATTCCACTTACTTGTAACAAAATTCTTTTAGACTAAAGGGAGATGCATAGGGAAAGTAGTATTTCCAACCTTCTCTTCAACTTTGGAATTATCTGCTATTACTATAAGGTCACAAGGGAGCACATGTTTGTCACAAAGAAGGACTCCACGTGCACGTAGGCCAACATCTAGCAGTAGTTTGTATGCAAGTTACTTCACTTTCTATTTTTTGGTTTATTAATTTTTTTCATCTTGGAAGTCTTTTTTCAATCATTTTTTTTGCTTGCTCATATTTTGGTATTTCTTGATTTGGAATATTGTGCTTTTTTTTGTTTCATTCTTTATTCTTTTAGTCTTTGTTATTTGATTTTTTAATAAATCAGTCTTTACTATCTTAAGTTTGTTGTTTGATTTGTTTGATTCTATATTGTTTCAATCTTTGTTATTATTAGTACTACAAACTTAGGTATTAGCACTTAGTTGTACAAGCTTTGTTATTCACAATGTTTTATTGGTAGCATAGGTATGACCGTAGGACATGCCTTAGTATTGGCAACAACGGTGCTAGTATGTGAGCCCAAGAATGCGAGCTTGTGAGCATTGAGCCTACATTATAGGTACCTATAATATAGATACCATACACTATAGAAGGTGTATATATCATAAACACCTATAATATGGGTATTTGTAACATATATATCCTATAATCATAGATGGTTTCTATGATATATACACCTATAACATAGGTGTATAGTATTATAGGCTTATGGGCTCACACTCCTATGCTCACATAATAGCAACCCTCGTATTGGCAATATGGGTTATCTAGTTGTTTTTTCATTCCATTTTTTTCTTTGATCCTTAGTAGTATCTAGAATAGATTGTGGAATTCACTTGTAGTTCAAGTATACTTGCAAATTTTACTCTCTTCCATTTGTTTTCTTTATATATTTTTTAGCTTTGATTCTTCAATGATTGTTTTTCTAAAGTTTAGCTTGTATTCAAGAATTAAGTTTTTGAATTCATTTAGCCTACACCAGTTGTGTTTAGTGATTTCAATCTCAGTTTTGGTCTAGCAAAGATTACTCGGTCACTTTTCCAATGAACTAAATAGGTGCTTTCTAAAGTAGGAGTTGTTGGATGCTTTTGGCATCATTTGCTAACAATATTGGAAGCAACAAGGGGCCAAAGAGAGTTTTTGTCACCACTTAGCAATAATAAAAAAATTATTCTCACCCAAGACTATTGAATGCAAAGAAGGCTTTGTAGGAAAAAAAAACCTACTACACTACCTCTAAGATGTTGTCTGGTTCTAACCTACACAATGAATAGGGCTTATTTAAAGTGACCATAAAAGCTAACTATGACATTGCTTATGCATCACCTTTTGATGTAAAATCTAGGTATTTAACTATAGTGGAGCCTTTCCCAGTCATAAAACTTGAGGAAGCTCATCTTGGAGTACATCAAACTAGCAAAAATTGGCTGTTGTTTGGTGGTAGACTTGGTGGAGGATGAGAGGTGCTTTTCCATATTGAAGTTTCTTAAGTCTTGCCAATAAAATAGGCTTGGCAAGCATTTGCTACTTGTTGTATGCATATTTGGACAAAAATACTATTCCTTGGAGAATTTCCCTTGCAAGGAGGTTATAGAATCTTGAAAAAATGTTGTGGAGGTTGGCTAGTAAGGGAATGTTTGATCTTTGGCCATTTCATCAAGATCCTTTCCTTTCACAATCCCTTTCATATTCCTTAGTTTTCATGAGATTATACTAACTTTGGAATTCAAAATGGTTGAGTTTCCTTGTGTTACATTGAAGGTTTGTGTTGGAATGTGCTTTGCAATGAACACTTGTATGTGCAAGACATGGGGCATCATCAAGTTTTGGGAGCCATCTACAACCTCATGTTCTTATTCACTCTAATTTGTTCTTCTAACACACTTGTATGTTTTGTGGTGTGCAAACCACTAATGTTGCAATTGAGTACTCTTGCTTACAGTAAGTAGGGTTCAATTCCCTTGTTAGTGAATGTTTGGAGTTGCTTGGAGTTCATGTTTGACTTTGTGTTGAAACACATAATTTTCAACAAAGAATTTGAAACAAAGGAGCATTCAAGAGGATTTCAAAGTCACCAATGCATGGCCTTTCCCCTTCACAAGCACCATTTTTTGATAAATTGTTCCATCACTTAGCAATTGTAGCCAATACAAATGACAAAAATTAGCATTGTACATACATATGCAACGTATAGAATTTTGGTCGCAAGTAGCGCTTTACCTCAAGAAAAAAGCAAATTTTCACAATTCCACCATTTTTCTCTGAACTCCGTTTCATGGAAACAGCCCCATATCAGACACGGTTATAGCTTTGGAGCGGATTACCGTAAATCGGTATTCTGGGACCGCTGATCCTATCTGAAGGTGACCGACAAACTGGAGCGCAGGCAGCATCCCATTGGGCTTGCGTGAGGGCTTTGTGTCAGAGTGTGTGGCTTGCGGCGGAGCCTGGCCTGCCCTTTGCTTGCAGCTCCCGTTTCACCAAAAGTGCCGCTCTTCGACCTCTTCGGCTTCGCTGGGCCATCCGTAATTGAGAGTGCCGCCTTCCTTCCTCCGTCGGATCCCATCGCACATATTGTTATATAAACTTAATTAATAACTTAATATTTCCGGCTCTCCTCTCATCTACCCTCTTTCGAGTGGAATATCTGAAGTTAAGTTAGGAGTCTGTTACCCGCAATCTCACGTCCTCTGTCGTCACGTAATTACGTCCACCATTCGCGCGCGCGCTCTCTCATTTCCAATTGTGTGTGACTAGGAGGTAAATTTGGCTCCTCTAGCTCTCACTCGCTGTCTGTGCATCCGTCGTGTCTCTCAGTTGTCTGCACTCTTACCCTGCTCACTCGCATCAATTTCCTGTCTTGTGCATCTGCGTTTTGCAGGGTCGCGCATTAGGGGATTGGCACCATGGTGGCCCCGAACGTGGCGACCCTCGTGGCCGCGGGGGTGGCGGCGCTCACCGTTCGCTTCGTGGCGAAGAAGAAGCTCAGCAAGCCCCAGCCGGTGCCCGAGGACGAGGATTTGGAAGACGGCGAGCACATCAGCAACGCGCATGTGGTGGTGCCCGTCACCGTGGCGTGGGATCGCCTGGAGTGCATCTTGCGGGACAAGCGCGGCGGTGTGGTGAAGCATTTGCTGCGGGAGGTGAGTGGCGAGGCTAAGGCAGGCAAATTGCTGGCGATCATGGGCCCCTCGGGGTCCGGAAAGACGACGCTATTGAACGTGTTAGCAGGCCAGTTGGCAGCCTCCCCACGCCTGCGCCTCACAGGGTCGCTGTCCATCAATGGCCGGACCTTCGCCAAGTCCAAGCATCGCCTGGCGTACGTGCGGCAAGAGGATCTCTTCTTCTCGCAGCTCACGGTGCGTGAGACGCTCTCGCTCGCAGCGGAGCTTCAATTGCCCAAGACGTGGACCGCCAAGGCTCGCGAGCGGTATGTACAGGAGCTGTTGTACCGCCTGGGTTTGGTGACGTGCGCCGAGACTATTGTGGGGGACGCCAAGGTACGCGGCATCAGCGGCGGCGAGAAGAAACGATTGTCCATTGCATGCGAACTTATCGCCAGCCCATCGGTGATCTTCGCGGATGAGCCCACAACTGGGTTGGATGCGTTCCAGGCGGAGCGCGTCATGGAGACGCTGCGAAAACTGGCGCAAGAGGGGCATACGGTGGTGTGCTCCATTCACCAACCGCGTGGTTCGATCTACTCCAAATTCGATGACCTAATTCTGCTCTCGAGTGGGGCCATCGTGTATGCTGGCCCTGCGCAAGATGACGCTCTGGCCTACTTCGCAGATTTAGGTCACCAATGTCCTGAGCATACGAATCCCGCAGAGTATTTCGCGGACTTGATATCCATAGATTACAGTTCCTCGGAGAATGAAGCTGGCACTCGCAAGCAGGTCGCGGAGTTAGTGGAGGCTTTTGCGAGCAAACAGAGCAAGTCCTCGACAGGAAGCCCTACTTCCATTTACACGAAGGATTCCGACGATGAAAGTATGGTAGTTCACGATACTGTGGCTGTGAACAAGGGCGGCTTTCTGCGGCAATTCCAGCTGTTGTTGCGACGAGCGTGGCGGCAGACGACGCGAGACTCGTCCACAAACCGCGTGCGAGGGACCATGTCCGTCACGTCGGCTCTCATTTTTGGCTCCATCTTCTGGCGCATGGGCCGCTCGCAGACCTCGGTGCAGGATCGCATGGGGCTGCTGCAGGTGGCAGCGATCAACACGGCCATGGCGGCTCTCACCAAGACGGTGAATGTGTTCCCCAAGGAGAGGTCGATTGTGCAGCGGGAGCAAGCCAAGGGCAGCTACGCCTTGGCCCCCTACCTGATCGCCAAGCTGGTGGCTGAGGCGCCCGTCAGTGCCGCCTTCCCTTTGCTCTTCGGCGCTGTGGTGTATCCCATGACGAACCTCAATCCGTCCGTGCAGAGGTTTCTCACGTTCTCGGGCATCGTGACAGCCGAAGCGTTCGCCGCCTCAGCTATGGGGTTGACGGTGGGCGCCATCGCGCCCACCACGGAAGCCGCGCTGGCGCTGGGGCCGTCGCTGATGACCGTGTTCATCGTGTTCGGGGGCTACTACGTGAACTCCGAGAACACGCCGCCCATCTTCCGGTGGATTCCGCGCGTCTCGCTGATCCGGTGGGCGTTCCAGGCTCTGGCGATCAACGAGTTCATGGGGCTCAACTTCGAGGCGAAGAACTCGTTTGATTTGCAAGATGGGGAGCAGGTGCTGGAGAGGCTGTCCTTCGGCGGCAGCAGCGTGAACAAGGCCATTAATCAGGAGCTTCGCATTGCGTTGTTCTGGTACTGGCTGACGTATGTTCTCTTGAAGAGGAATAAGGCGCAGTACCAAGTCTTGGAAGCTCCAAGTCCAGTGAGCCCGCAGAAACTCACCATTGAAATGGTTGGTGAAGAGTAGCTAGCTGCAGATCGATCGAGTCATAGAGCTGGGTTAGTACATTTAGGATTATTATTTATTGTTGTTCCATGAAATTCGACTGTGGAGATTCTTAGGAGGGTTTTCAGTGACCTCCGAAAGGAACGTGTACAGCATTGGATCCTTTTTGAAGGTTCAGCAGAGCTGGAGATTTTGAGGGTGGTGAACTGATGACAGTCCCAACTCTCAACCAAACGTGGCTGTACTGTACTGCACCGTACTGTACAGCGTAAGACCATCTGGGCAACTATCCGAGACTCTGGCCATTTTGAGTCTCCTCCTGACCCGCGACATTCCTGGTAATTGTGTCGAAGTACCCGTGTGTCATCCTTACTCTCAGACCTCTGTACTATGAGCTTCTCTAAAACGCCATCCTGGATTACCCTGCGCACTTGCTACACTATTCTTGACTGAAGGTTGCTTATCACACTCAAACTGAGTCAGTTTTTGGGACCCCAGGGCAGTCATATTAAAGAGGTGAGGAACTCAGGGTGTAGATGCAATTGGTAGATGTGCCGGATTAACGTTTACAAAGTATGACTTCATTTCTAGGTCTGGCGAATGACTTCGTAACTACCGGACGTGATCACGTCTGCTTGTTCCTACCGGGAGTACTTGCTATGTGCTCAAATTTGGAAAATGGCACTCGTATAATTGCTATAATTGCGACCCGCACCTAGTTGCGTTGCAATGCATACCCCTTGTATCATCGACTTCTTGAGGAAAACCTTGTTTTAACTTATTTGCACGTTTTGTAATGTGTTCTTGAACCCACATCTTGATTGCACCGTAGAATTATTGCAAGGCAAGTCTGACCCCAGTTTTTTCACCCTGTGGAATATTAGGTATTGTGACCATTACTTACCGCTGTGATCGAATTTGGATAATTTGAATTCATTTGTGGAATCACAGACCCTTAACCATGTAAGGATGCTATATGTGGACGTTGCAACCAAAATGTGGCTAAGGGATGACTTTCTAGATGACTAGAAATGACTAGAAATGAAGAATGCACCTAGAGGTCCAAAAATCAGATCATTTTTGAGTGACTAGTGTTCTTTGGGGATTAGTTAGTTATGTGAGGTTGAAAAATACAATTTAACCTCTAAAGGACCATTGTCCCTACTGGAGACCATAGGTACCTATGGTCTCAATTTTTGTCCTAATTTTTGAAAACTTTTTATGAAGATAGAAAAATTGATTAGCTTCTTGAGAATATAATTTTTTTCTCATTTTGTGCGAAGGAACAAAAGTTATGCCCAAATAAGCTCAAAACAAGAGAGAGGTATTAACAAAAAAAAAATTATTTTTATTTTTTATTTTTATTTTTTTCTCATAGATTATATTTGTGTCTACATGTGAAGCTTTGATTCATTCCATTTGGATTTGTTGTGAGAAAGTTATGGACAATCTTGTTTTGGGGGCACTTAAAGCATTTTCTTGAAAAAATAACTTTTGGGATTCATTTTTGAATGCAATATTTACAATTTTTTTCAAGAAAAGGTCCACGTGGATTAATTCTCTTTGCTAGAAAAATCTCACTATTGGGATCAATGCATTTTAATTCTCTTTTAGAGATATTAATAATTTAGATTTTCCTTCTATCTTGTACCTACTTCTATTTAACATTTTTTTAAAGAATAAAAATTATATTTTTTGGTATTTTCTTTTTTTCCCTAGACTCTCAACTCAAGTCTCCAACTTATAGATTTAAAGCTCAAACTTTGTAGTGCAAAAAATTAAAGTTAAGAAGGTTGAAAGTCAAATAATCTAGTCCTGCAATGTGTTGAAAAACTTCTTTTTTTCACTTTAAACAAAAATGTCTTGCAATTTGTGTGGTCAAATTTTCTGAAATGTTTTCCACACATTCTCATACTAGTTAGGTATATGATCCTATGGTTAGATGTGCAAAAAAATACCCTTTTCAAATTTTTTTTACTTTGTGCTATAGAAATGGTAGTTTTGAGTGTTTTTTCATAAAATAAAAGTCCTTCAAGGGTTAACTTAGGTTACTTTTGCATTTATTAGGTGAAAAAGTTGGAGCTCAAGATTTTCTCGACGTCTTGCCTAGGCAATAAGTGCTAGGGTGCAATATTGAGGCTTAATTTTGTGACATTAGCTACAATACAAGAGTAGTTATATGGATGAATCTCCTTGACCTTATCCCTTTTCTTCCCCTCTTGATTACATTTATTTTTGGAACTTGTCAATTCTTCCAAGCACATTTAAAGAACAAATGGTAGAGGGAAGAGGAAATTAAGGTATGTATGTCCATTGTTGTCTTGGAGCCCAATTGTGTCATTATTCATAATAGTCTAACATTCCTTAGGGATTGTTGAATTTCTATAGATAGAAACAAAATTGGGCTTTGTGTTGATAATAGGCATACATGCCTTAAGGTTCTTAGATGACATTTTGGTTGCAGGTCTTTCTTTCTCATGAATTTTTCATAAATTGGAGAATTGGCCCTTGTGGCCTTGTAAAAAAAGTTGGGGACAATAATTGTTGGCTATATACAACAACAAATTAAGGTAGCAACACCGAAGTGTAACTTGTTTGCAAAATTGTCCCTTCTAGATTCTTATCTAATTGAACAACTTCCATATATGAGAGCCTAGGGTCAATTTTAGATAAATCTATTTTCAATGCCTTGAAAATTTATAATTTATTCAATTGAAGTCTAAAAAAAGTATTCTAAGAGAATCTACAATCCTCCTTTCAACTATCGTCAAGACCTAACAAAGGCTTTTTTAGTTCAATGATAGGAACCATGATGAAAACCTTATTTGAATGCATTTAGGTCTTGTTATTTTAGTTTTTTGATTGTCGATCCTTTGGCATCATTAGTGCATAAATATTGTTGGTGAATAGATGGTAGATTATGAGATGAAAACTACTCCTGTTTATCAAATTTGTTCAAAATTAAAGTAAGAAGTGTCTTTTTCTTGTGTCAAAGTGAGGACTACTGTGGTTGAATTAGTTAAGTTCATTGCAAAAAATATAGCTTGATCATAAATGTTATATACCAGTCTACAACTCAAGAAGTGTACAACATTCCTAAATTCTAAAGTAGACTTCTAATCTTAACAGTGAACAAAGTTACAATGAAATTTGAAGCTTAAAAAACAACCCTAAATTACATCCCAAAAAAATTCATTGTTGTAAAATAGTAGAGAAAATAGAAAATTGAGAGAGAGAGAGAGAGAGAGAGAGAGAGAGAATTTGATGGCAAAAATCCTTGGTCTAAAGCTACATATTTAGATAGAGTCTACTAATGGTTCTCAAGGAAAATTATCTTTCTAAATCATATCTTATATCTAAAAAAATCTATGAATCCCCATTAAATCATATTGTACATTTTTTATGATTGTAAGTAAGACACTTGTGAAGGGTAAGCTTCATAGATCTTTTCTATATAAATAGTTCATATTTTTCCATTTCTCATTAAAAGAATCCTTTCATTGCTCTCACATGGTTTTAAGAAAATGTGCCCTCTTAGTAAAAAATAAATTGGACTATTGTAAAGTATTTATGATGTTATCCTTAAGATTCCCTCATAACTAAGGCCTTGAATTTGGCTCTAAGTTGCAAGTATTAATATTCATTTATTTCATTTGTTAACAGCTAAGGATTTCTAAAAACAAAAGGAAGGAAGGAAGGAAAATCAAATAGTAAATGCTAAAACTTGTATTACATGCATGATATAATGTATATTGAAAATTGGATTTTGAAGTCCATGCCTACAAAATTCAATAGTTGAACAAAATATTCACAAACAATGCAATCAATAGTTAAAATGAAAATTCAAGTGACAAAATCTGAAAAACATATTCATGAGTAAATTGATAAATTCTATTAGAAAACAAAAGGGAGCAAATTCCATCTCAAATCACTATACTATATTGAAGACTAGGTTTTGAATAAAAAATAAAAAATAATAATAGAGATCATAACTACTCTTTATTCTTGATCAATACAAAAGAAGTGATGAAAGGGAATATTTTAGTTTAATTCAAAGCTTGTGTAGTAGTAAGTATGAACATACATTATTAACTTTCCCCAAATTTTAACATTGAAAATGTGAGCTTGAATGGGAAGCCACTTTCACTTCAACACACCTTTTCTTCTATTGATAAAAAGATATACATTATTCTTTTATCCAAATTCCATTCCATTTCTATTGAATTAGAGAGTGGAAACTTAGGATGCACATACCTTAGTGGGTTATAAAAGTTGAAGGACCTAAGTGTGGCCAAAATTTCTATTGTCAATGGAAAAAGTGATGGTCTCAATAATAACTTTGAAACCTTCATGGATCTCTACTATTGCCAAACAAATAAATATTGATATATAGATATAAATGAAAACCATCCTTCTAACTTGGGTATTTCATCAACATGAACCAAAATTTAGAAAAATAACACAAAAAATAATACCATTAAAATTCTAGGACTACATTTAATTAATATTCTATAGCAATTTTGAAGATTTAAACACAATAATTGAATAGCTATTCATTCCAATTGATAGATTGTTTCTTTGGGGAGAGTATTATGCAAAAGTCTTAAAAAACACTTAGGTGCATGGATAGGGGTTTATTAACTTAATAATGTCTAAATAATCAACCACTTATAAAGATTGGTAGTTCCAAAACAACACCCCAAAAAACATTTAGAGAATTTTCTTAAAATATTCATGAAAGATCCTTATAATATTTTAAATATTATAATTACATTTGTATTTCTTATACCCCCTTACAATATCCTTTGAATGTGGATTTAGAAAAACACCAAAAGTGTACTTCATGAGGTTATTTCAAAACTACGTTTTAATGGAAAATTATTTTTATTATTGAACAAGCTAAGCTAATGATGAATGATCATTATTGCAAGATGAGAGAGTTTTGATAAAAGATGAAAAAATTGTCCAAATATTGAATACAACATCGAAGGACCAACCTTTTGGGGGATGAAGTTCAAAGAAGTAAAAATCACATTGATTTTTCTATTAGACTTTTCAAACCTTCTCACTAGGTTCTTGAATCTACTTGCTTAGTATGTTTCATGATTTAAATGTGTCTGATTGAAGGTACTAGTAGAATCATATATTATTAGCATACAAGGACCAAGCCTTGTGTACCTTACTACCTTGGTAACTAGGAGAGTCAAAAGGGTAGTTTTTAGGGGAAATAAGGATATGCTTAAAATCATTCTTAAAAAGTACTTATAATTTTTGAAAATACTCTCACATAATACTTGAATTTTTTTTAAGATCTTAAAATTTTTAGTTAAACATTAGCTTAGCAATAAAGAGTCTTAAATTAACCCCTAAACATTACAATGGACGTTTTCTAGACTTTGAGGAGCCAACTTTTCTGAAATTCAGGGTTCATCAAATGCTATAATCTGAAAATCCCAATGGTGGATTCTTTCAAAACTTGCACAATAATAATGATTAGACAGTTGGCTCCCTGAATCAATGGTGAAGTCTTCAATAAATGAGGCAACAATTCAAACTATTCCGGGTTGTTCAAAAGGATTGTTTAGGTTCCCAATTTTTACTGTTTAGCATGTGAAGTTCAAGGGTTAATGTGCCAGTCTCTTCACTAGTGGGATTCTCCGTAGTTTCTAAGACCATGTCTAGTACCTCTGTCACGACCCTCATCACAAGGTGTGCCCATGCCACCTTGGTGAGCAAGGGGGACAGTGGGGGTGACCCCCCAAGCCTTGCAAGAAAAGGGGTGAGGGGGACTATGAATCTTGAGTGATCAGAGCGTTGTAGTGCTCTAATCCGGAAAAATTAGGGGGGGGGGTCACACATGCTTGGAAAATCTTGTGAGAAGACGCGTCCATGGGTTCAAAGAACGTGAGAATCTGAGTTGGGAGTCAAAGTTATGGCTCCTCAAAGTTGGCATTGTCCTAGCCGTGTCCCGAGGCATGGGGACGTGGGAAACAAGGTTTGGGAGGATTTCTTTGAGCCAAATAGTGAATGTCACATATCATTGGAAAGCTAAAGAGACAAGCTTTCTAGAATTATAAGGCTCATGAGGAGATGTGCTATGAGCTAAAAGTTATGGCATCCAAAGAGGGTGGAGTCCTAGAGAACTACACCTCCTAGGGGACTCGTACCTTTGGAGGGTCATAACTTCCTCAATACTTGTTGTATTGGGGAAAGTAAATAGTCCACGATGATCTACAAAAAATTTAGATCACGAAAATGGGATTGCACTTGGGATTTGCAACTGTGAGCTAAAAGTTATCCTGATGGAAAGATCGGAAGACTTTGGGGGTCCGTTTTGGGGGATACCACTTGGAATTGGGTGGTCTTCCAAGATGGGGAGCATCTTGGGGGTTCCCAGTGGCCTCTAGTATGGGGGGAGGGCTACCGAATCCTGTAGAGAGTACTATGAGGAGGGGTGGTCTCTCTCCTCCCTCCTAGATAGTGCCATGGTGAGCCAAAGTGGCCTTGGGTGGTGAGATTAGTATTGGAGCCTCACCACCACTAGTATGTTACCGTGGAGTGCTTGTACACTCCTTGATACTGGTTGGGTGGTGTCCCACTCCACACTATGCCATGGGGTGTGTCCGGTTGGGTGAGTCCCGATTAGTAAGTCCTAAAATGAGTTGGGTTGGGCATAATTGGGAGTTGGGTTCCATTCAAGGGCAGTTAGCACCGGTGAAGAGTAGTGCCTCCACCAAGTGCTTGGACATCAATGGAAGTTCCACCCCATGTCATCAAATGACATGCCCGGTGTCTTGTGGGAATTAAGGGTTAGAAGGAAAGTGGTGGGAGTCACGGAGGAATGGGGAATTCTGTGACTTGAGTTGGAATCTAATATTGTGGGTGCGTGGCATGTGCAGTATTAAGAGAGCGTGATCCTTGGTGTCACTAAAAGGTGAAGTGCTTGGAAAATACTAGAAGACGAAGTTAAGGTGGTAAGTGTCACTAAGGGTATGACAACCTCCTTCCCCAAGCTAGTACAAATACAAATGACTTAAAATAAGTGAACTTACATCTCCTCTTTAGAAGCGGGCAACTTTTTTCTATTCAACATTTGTTCCATGCTTGACATTGAGCTTCATGTATAACACAATGCAACTAGACTAAAAGTGCTCAAGAAGTTTATCATGTATTATCTAAAGTAGTCAAGACAAGATTTAGTAGTTTGATAGCACAAATTTTTGAACAAGGTTATCTAAATATGAATTGCCCGTGCAACAAACCACCCTTCAAAAAACACTATATAGGAAGTCCATGAGGATTTCTACTCAAAAATTTAAAACAAGGTTTCTTTGGTTCTACAAGGGGTGAAAATTTTCTTTATTAGAAAACTCAAAATTTAATTTTAAGTCAAGTGATTGCCCCTAACATTTTTCAATTTGTGCAATTGAAACCTACTCCAAAAATAATAAATTAATTTTGAAATTTGAAATTTATCTATTGTAGATTTGTTTGTAATACACAATTAATTCATATAATTGGTGAAATTTCCAATACCAAAATTTAGACATCCAAGTGCTCAAAGCTCTAAAACTAGAAATACAATAGATTTGAAGCCATGTTGATCTTTCAAAATTTTGTTGTTTTCATGAATTTGATTATTTTTTAATTAATTTTTTGAAAAGTTCAAAATCTTGGTGAGCATTATGTACCATTTATTGCTATCATATTGTATAAAGAAGTTAAAAAAATATACAATAGAATGTATATTTGATTATTTGTGACCTTCAGTAAATCTTTGAGCAAATTCTAAACCATTATAATTAATTTGCGATTGAATAATTAATAATTCTTGTACTTCCAAATGAATATTGAACATCCATAATTAAATAATTGTCTAC
Organism: Straminergon stramineum; assembly: GCA_963920665.1. Classification (NCBI taxonomy): domain Eukaryota; kingdom Viridiplantae; phylum Streptophyta; class Bryopsida; order Hypnales; family Calliergonaceae; genus Straminergon; species Straminergon stramineum. The sequence goes on along the minus strand of OY987269.1, from coordinate 1,295,463 downwards.
TGAAGTCCTTGATAGATAACAACAATTAACTTGCTTCTCTATGCATTATTAAGGATGCAATTGTTACCATGAGAAAACTATTGTCATATGCACAATGGAGCATAAGTACCATTACAACACCAAAACATCATAAAATGACTCGAAATATCATCCCAGGGGATTCTAGACTGTTGTTGCAAGCCGAGATTATCCATATTACCGACTTAAGTATTCTTTTCACTTCCTTTCTCTCTTCCGGAGTTCTACCTTTTCGGAATCCAATCCGGATCCTCTCCTTTCCGGGATCCGGATCTGTCTCTTCTCACATACACACTGGTTTTTGGTGCCTTTGGTTTACCCTTAAAAGGTCTGCTTTTGATCTTGTAGAGGGGTAGGGACTCACCACTCGTATTCCTCACACTCTCTTCTCTCTCTAAACTACACAAAACACACTTAGACCAAATGTTGTACTAGATCAAACATAGAAACACTCTCACAACTTTCTGGATGGCCAATCCGAAAGGCAAGTCATTCAAAGCCATAACAAGTCCTTTCCACTACAATGATAGATCAACCAAAACCGGAACCGATGGGCGATTGTTAGTCGTTTACTAGATTGATCCTAGGGTTTGGTAGACCTTCCGGAGAGTAGGATGGGGATTTTTCCGCTGGCGGTTGCTTATCTCCGTATAGAACCCTCCCTGGTATTCCAGACTCGCACCCACGCCAGTCCTTGTCGGATATCCGTTCCAGTGTTTTAAAGGCACTGCACACAAGACTGTATTCACAAGCCTAAACTACGTCACAAACATTCCCTCCCACATCAAATCCAGTCACCTCAGATCCGAATTCCTCCTTTCCTCCTCCTCTCTCTTACACTTCAACACTCTCACAAGCAAACACAAAAAAGTTGGATATACGACAGATCAATTCTTGAATGTCCACTTGGTGGTTCAAATTAAAGAAAGGATGACAAGATACCAACTATAAGTGCTAGGATGGAATGAGAGGACAACAAGCCTACCCTCCCTTAAAAACTCAAAAACCCAAAGGCAAAAATCCACCTGGAAATCCAAGTGACCAATCACAGAACTCCCGAGAAACCCGGAAAGTTAGATCCTAAAAATCCAGAACCTAGGCCTATGCTTGGAAACCCGGATTAGATTCAAAATTCAAATCTTAACTAACTAAAACCCTAACTACTTCGCCTTTCGCGCCTTCTTCTGATTGCTCCCGCCTCAACTTCATGGTGCCCGGATGGATGCCCTCGGAGTCACTTTCAAAGTTGCCTTCACCGAAGTTGTCCTCAATGCTACTCGGCTTTGAATCTTTCGGAATTCTGGAGGCGAGTCTTCTTCTTCCATGTCCTCCCCCCTTCTTCCTCTTTTGATCCGGTTTGGTACTCTTCATCTTCAGATTTCTCAATCTAAGTGATTTCCCTTTCGTCTTCTTCTTCTCCTGGAGAGGTTTCATCCAACACGATGGTGGTCCTCTCCTGCCTCCATTGAGGCTTCTGCATGTGCTTGAAGCTTTGTGGATGAGTCCGAGCCGGATTCTTTAGTCCTCCAATCTGGTCTGCTAGGTCACTTTGAATAAGCAACCTAGGTGTCTGAAGGGTTTCCTTCTCAAGAAGATGGATCGTCAGAATCGATGGTGAGACGATAACTTTCAGTGGCGCCAACTCCCGTACTACATCCGGCTACTTGGCTGGCTCCCAAGCTATCTTCACGCTCCCTCGGATGGTCTTCTCCAATTGAGTTGAGGAGGGTTCTGTTGAATGTTGGAGAGTCTCCCTAGGAACTTCTGGTCTTGGCGGAAGTGGCAGGGATGTTGTTAACTTCACCGAAGTTTCCTTGTCAAAGTGGATTTCCAGAAAGTGGGAAAAATCCATGACCCAGTCCGGATCAATCCGCCTTCAGAGGTGGCACATCTCCTTCAATACTACATCCATTTGTGATGAGAAGTCGACCAGGATCCGGACTACCTTGGATCCAGTTAGATGTCCTTCCTCGATTAGCCGGTTCTAGACAAGGGAGGCTTTGACGATGAGTTCTACAGGTTTATCCAACAGACCGGATAGGTTCTTGACAAGCTGCAGAGCTTCATTCTCCCTCTGCTTCATTGCAGCCAACTCTCCTTTTACCCAACTCAATCTGAATTGGAGGTTAGTCTTCTCCTTCTCCAGATTCTCGATCTGATTCTCTTTCCGTCCCAACTCTTCCAGATTTGGAAGTTTCTTCACTGCGTCAAGTATATCCTCTAGCTCGACCTTCAACTCCTCGTTGATCCTTTTGAAAAGGTCTACTAAGGTCTTGTGGTACTCTTGTGCTTGTAGCATCCAGTTGAAACCAGTCTTGAAGAACCCGGAAATGTCTTCCTCCAGCTTCTCCGAAACAGGGAGTTTTCCTCGTGAAGCCAGATGGTAGATTTCCTTTGTCTCTGCTCCATGAACTACTCTTCCTCTTCTGGCTCTTCTCTTCATCAAATGTCAGCTACTCCGCCTCCACTTCGTCTATGAGGCCGTAATGCAGGATTATGGATCTGGTGTTGTACTCTACCATTTCTGCATCACTCAAAAGTTTTGCATAGTGGTAGAGGTGGAAAAGGTAAAGACCGATTGGGCTGGTCTTAGCCTTTCCTACATGGATGGCAAGCTTGGAGACCACTGCTCCAATGACTTTCCCCCAATTGATTGGTCTACCCTCCATTGCTCCGAAAATGGTGTTGGCTACGGTAACCGTAACCTGGGTAGGCTTTTCCGGATACAAAATCAGGATAAGGGACTCTAAGACCTACTTCTACCTCCCATCTAGATAGTCACTAATGGCATACCCCTCCTTAGAATGGATTGCAGTCTAAAATTTCCCCACTGCAAACTTATCCATTCGAAAGGCTAATCCGGATCCCTTCCTAGGGAATCTGTATACTTTTGCCCAAACTTCATCCGTCTAGGTTCTGGGTCACCCCTTCACTGTCAACTCATACTAATTTGGAGCTCCTACAATGAGCTCCTGAATCATTCGATCATTCTTCTTAGTCCATGGCCTAAGGAATAGGTTGACACACCCTATCGTGCTCAGGTCGTCCTCTAATTGCGACCAATCACTCAACCTTTCCGGAATGGTCGAACAAACCATCCGTGCACTAACTAAAGGTATCCGGATATCTCCCTTTGCCATCAAGAACCGGAACTAGGTTCGGATCTGGTGGAGACAAATAGTTCAAAGTTCCTGAAACGATCACTAACTCGCCACTCTTTCACTCAACTATATGAGCACAAAACTACTGCGGAAGAATGAGGGAGGAGAAATGGGAGTGGCGGGGGTTAAGTACCTCTCATCCTACCGACCATTCCAGAAGTGGACCATTTACCTGTAACAGTTCTCTAGATTCCTAGACCAGAACTCTAAGTCGTAGACTGTCGCTATCCGGGTTTCTAGAATCCGGTTCCATCCTGGATCTTTTTAAGGAACACCTAGATCATCCTCTCAACCTTAATGCAATGTTTAGGCTAAGAGGATTCCAATTCCGTTTGCCTATTGGAAATTTTGAAAAATTCTATACTATTACAAACCTATTTTATACTACCCCGGTAGATTCCAAGTTTACGCGTTGCGACAACTACTACGATACACTCAAATGTCTTGATATTGTTAACCAAAGGGAAACTACAATGACAATTGAACCTCTTGACACAACCTTGTCAATTGGAATTGCAACCACAAACATAGGTTCTTCTCCCATAGCATACTTACAAATGTTGGTCTCATAAAATAATGAAGAAATTTAGAGGTAGAATTTATCAACATAAATTTATATAGAGTTAAAAATGTTGCAAAACAATAATTAATGATTTATGAAAGAGAATGAATCTCTAAAATTGTCATGTTTGGGGGAGATCATAAGTAGGTAAGGGAACTCCTTGATAAAAATAATTACAATTTAAATTTAGTAAAGGTTCATCAAGGAGAATCACAAATTTGTCACTACCTTGTCAAGTAAATTCACAAGACATGCAACAACAATAGATTTTCCATAGCATTGTTGTCCATAGATGATAGAAAGTGCCATTTTTGAACCTTGACCAATTTTTTGCCCCAAATCTTCTTCAATCTATATATCTTCGATATTAATAGCATGATAAACATTGGGGTCAACACTAACAAGCATTTAATAAGAGGAAGGACCCTTTCAATAACAAAATTGAAGTAAGCTAATTCAGAAAAATCCAAAAAAATGTTTCTCTTCAACCTATGATACAAAATCTTCAAATTTGACTATAGCTAGCATTAGTTCATTCTCAAAAAGAACCAATAGCAACCAAAAAAATTAGGGCATTTGCAATAACCCTATAGTCTGAATTTAGTAAATCCAAGGTATAACAACAATTGAACTTCTTACAAAAATTAGGACTTTGATGATTGCAAAGTAATCGCTAGGTAGAGGAATTTTGTTCCTCATCAAAAATAAGTTAGGCACAAAAACTTATATACACTAGTGGACTAAATGATATTTTGCTTTGAAATGACACAACATCTAAAGGATAAATGCTCAAATCTCTAGATAACTCCTAAAGTTTATGCATGGGCTTGAAACCAAAATTGTTTCAACAAATTTAGCTCAAATTGAAGTCTTTGCCTTCATTATTTTTATGGTAGATCCAAACTTAGGTTCTTTTAATGAACTTGTTGAAGTGTATCTTTTAAAACTTGAGTGTAAAAAATCTCACCAACTCCAAGATTATAAAAATTGGATTTCAAAAACAATGATTTTTCAACCCATCCTTGAGGTAAATTTCAACTTTCTAACTTTTTGTAAAAGAGTTTTGTGTCCTACAATTTGAGGGGAAAAAATCTTGTATTGAGAAACAAGTTGTAAATACATGAAAGAGAAAATTACAATGAATGCTTCTTGTTTACTCTTGATTTTTTTCCAAAGTGGATGTTGTAAAGATTTACAAGAAAATTTTGTCTACCATACCATTCAATTGCATGCTCCTTGGCTCTACAATTTATGATGTAGAATATTCCACACCTAACAATACTTCATCAATAGCTAAGTAGATAGATGGGGGCGCATGAATGAAAGCAGCAATGGGCATGAAGGCTATTGAATGTTATGACTCTTACAAAATCAAATGCATTTTTTTTCTTAAATGAAGCAAAATCTCTTTGCTTCTTGGGGCGTAGTTCCAAAATGAAACAAATTTGTATAAATTTTTTACAATAGTTATTGAAATTACATGAAACAAAGCTTGACATGAAGAAGAAGATGATTAATAGCAATACCAACCCAAAATGCCTGTCCTAAAAAAACAAAAAACATTTTGGTCAATGTCTCAATGAAAGGCCCTTAAGAATATATCACCTCTAAAATTGACCAATGTTGATTGAATGAGTGGCTATAGAGTGACACCAGACAATACCAATCTTATCTCAGTAATGTTGCAACAACCCAAAGCAATTGATGGATAACTTTTTAGAATTTAGATTACTACGGAAATGAAGCTTGCACCTATTGGTTCATAAATTGGATCCTTATTGGCAAAGTACCTTGGTGATAGGTCTCGTCCTTTTTGAATTATTTCCTGAAGGCCTAATTGGTCCTTAATTGAAAGTTTGATTTGTAAACATACTTTATCAAAGTGGAGTCAAAGATCTTTGAACCTTTTTTAAAAAAAATATATGGCCTTTAAGGACCGCAACAAAGACTAATCTGACACTGCCATGGAAAACCATGGACCAATCCCCATCAAGAACAAGTGTAGGAACAAACCCCCTCCCCATGCAAACAAAGCTCTCATGGCATGGGGAGCCCCCATGCAAGCAATGTCAGCATGGGGAGTTGAACTAAGAACCTCATAGGTTCCACAGAAGTTCCTTGCTTGGCCATCTCACATGGTAGTTTAGGGTCGTTGCGGACCATCTTTGAACCTTTTCATCATCTATAAAACTGAATGAATGTGAAGTGCTAATCAGTTGATTCCGAAGGACCCAAGAATTTTGGACAAAAGGTAATTGCATTATAATTACAAAAGTTTTTGTAATTTTTTTGAAGGTTACATCTAAAGAAATAATGTTAAACATTAGAAGTAGATATTATCTATAGAGTTGAGTTTGGAAAAATAATCATGAATTTGTTTCAATTCAATTTATGAAGATTTAACTTCAAGAAGTCAAGAAAAATATGATTTCTATTTTATACATTTGAAGGTTTCTCTAACCAGTTAAAATGGAAGCTTCATATAAGTTGTGTAAAATTGCACAAGACTTGAAGATGAATATGTCAATATTTTTTTCCCAAATAGTAAATTTTCCAAAACTACACAAATACTGAATATTTTTCCTCATAAAAAAACTTTGACTAAAGTAGTGTAATTTAAAAAAAATAAATCTATGCAAACTAGATTGGGTAGTCTCTCTATTTTCTTATTTGAAACGGAGTGTTTTAATTCCCCACCCGAAAACGCTGCCTGAAGTCACACAACGACCATAAAATGAAGGCTAAAAATTCTCCCCAACTGGAAGCGGGAAAAAAAGACTTTCTACCACAGGCACACGACATCAAAGGACACGAACACGCAGGCAAGCAGCTCCAATTCAGTAAGTTATCTGAATGCTGACCAGGTTCGGAACCAGCCAACCTGACTCGGAGGTTTGTACAACGGAGTTCGAAAACAGGATGAAGGATAATACGCGATGGTTGACGGCGGGAGTGCCGTGCCGTGCCGTGCCGTGCCGTCCGGCCCAGTCCGCATTCCGTCATCCGTTTTACCATAGATGAATGATCTCTGTTCATCTACTCAGCAATCTTCTTCTACTACTGTAAGCTTACTCCTTCCTTTCCTCCCTCTCTGCAGAGCCCAAACAAAACCTCACTGTGTCGCGTCGCTAGGTTTGAAGAGGAGACTTGCTCCCCCTACGTTGAGACTTCTGCCCCCTAGACTATCTTGCTCGTGAATTTTGTGCTCGAGTCTGCATATTCATTTGGAAGTGGACGCTAATTTGCGTTGAAGAGGAATTATGGCGGCGTTGAGCATCCGGAGAGGTAACGCGCGACTGCCGCCGGAGGTGAACCGGGTGCTGTACGTGCGCAACTTGCCGTTCAATATTTCCTCTGAGGAGATGTACGATATCTTTGGCAAGTATGGCGCCATCCGGCAGATTCGCATCGGCACCAACAAAGACACGCGGGGGACGGCGTTTGTCGTGTACGAGGACATCTACGACGCCAAGAACGCCGTGGACCATTTATCTGGCTTTAACGTTGCCAATCGTTACTTGATTGTTTTGTATTACCAGCACGCCAAGATGTCCAAGAAGGTCGATCAGCGGAAGAAGGACGAAGAGCTCACCAAGTTGCAGGAGAAGTATGGCGTGTCCGTGAAGGAGTAGTAGGTCATATTGCTTGCGGGTCCAGGAGGTGCGTTACAAGTGTTGACTTAGGGTTTTCTTAGCTGATTTGGTTTTCTATGGTCGCCAAGAGAATAAGTTGCTGTATCCAATTGAATTCCTGGCATGGTGATAATTCTCAGTGCTAAATTGCATATCTTTTTTTAATTGATTGCCAGGTCGTCCTCTCTAGGATCAAATTTTAGGCTGATTCGGGTTCTTCTTATCACGACTGCTCCTGGACCAATGTTTTTCGCATACAGATTTCCCCATACAACCTTCTCAAATTGATGTGAAACTTTGAAATCCTTGTTAACTGTCTTTCACTTATGAGCTCTCGTTTGCAAGACATTTTAGGTTTTCTGTGGTAGCATGAGGTTTGACTTCCTGAATATCTCGGACAACAAAGTCACGTCCGACAAGCTGATGGTCTCGATCTCTAACTCATTAAATGATTAGGGTACCGACTTATGTAGTCTCTCATTTTCCACTTCTGGTATGTATCACAAGCGCATAAACTACCAATTATCACTTATTGCATCAGGTTGTTTACAGAAGTTGTAACACACTACTTGTATGGCTTCGTGTATTATGAGACTTGGTCGGGTGGCTGAAGTTTTGGCAGATAATTACTAAACTTTTCTGTTTTCTTCCTTTCGTTTTGCTGAGTGGGGATACGGGTTTAGGGTGAAAAACAATTGGGAATAGCTAATCAGTAGTTAACGACCAAGGCTTTTCTCGTGTTTGTGGAGATATTGTGATCCTTTTCAGAGGAGAGGAACAATCGTTTGATGGAATCAAGTATGCACAATAGAGCAACAACCCGGAGCGCAAGGGGGACTAAGAACATGAAACAGCACAAAGGTAGAAGTGAATAATAGACAAGTCAGGTGGGCGACGGCAAGCAAGACATCAATGCGAATAGGGCAGAGTGAAACACAGTCAGTGGTCCAGAATGGCGGAGATGGTTTCGGCCCAAGGATGGACTTAAAAGCGTAGCAATGTGTTTTTCTTTCAATTTATTACCTCGCTTTGGGCAATGTTTGATGATATGAATATCTTTTCTTGGTGTGAATTAGAGTCTACGACTTATTGAAATCACATATCTGGAAATCAGTAAGTTGAAAGAAATACAATATCTGGCAGGGTTTGACTACTTATAGATTTGAAGGGCAAAATCCTAAGATTCCTGTCAGCAATCAGCGATGTTTACAAAACCCTAGCCCACCCTGCTGTGAACTTCTCGCAACTTTGTTTCTTGTTCTTGTGCGTCTGTTTTTCCGTTGCGTGCAGGCATTTTGTTTGTGGGATATCTGTGCACGAATCTTGACAAATTTTTTGGCAATTTGGGATCGATTCTTCGGTAGACATTTGCGCGATTGTTCTGTGCGTGAGATTTCGTTTTGAGTAGGCAATGCGATTCTTAAGTGAACGATTTCGACTGCGTGATGATGTCGATTGAGGCGCTATATTTGGCAACTCAATGAACGGTGTGTTCAATTGCAAAGAGGGCCAACGACTCTGTAGCAACTTCCACTCTTGCTTCAACAAATTCAGATGAAGTCACTGCGAGAGGCAGCAAAAGTAAGAATCATGTTTCTAGTTGCATCACGTAATTGCATCACAGGGTAGAACCCGGCACTCACAAATATTTCATGACAAGAAAACCGAGGCCTTTGACACCATCAAAAAATCTTCGAACTAAAAGGCTTCACTTTCCGTGAACCTCACTGTCACTCGTTTGTCCGACGCCTCAGGATGGGGTGGCGGGGCGTGGAGTTCAGGAATTGCAAGGGCCGGATGGTCCATGGGCCAGCTGATGATGTCGTGCCGTGCCTGGTCCGCTCAGCTTGCAGGAAAATAACCCCCTTCCCATGTCCACCTGTCAAAAGGGGCTAGAATTACCCTTGAAAGGATGGGCCTATCTGCCTATAACAACTTACAAAATCCATCCAAAATCCTTTACTCATTTTGTTCCCATTTTATGACCACTTATGTTTGATTGTTTTGTATTTATTTTCTAGCAATGAAATCACATTCTACCAATCCACTTGTCAACTAGTAGGGAGTTGGCCAACCTTTCTAAAAATTACTCTTAATGTTGGTAGTTTGCTAAACAATCAAAATTTAGTAGTAAAGATTATTTGGTTCTAATTACTTCAAATAGTACTTGTATGTCATACCTCGGAAAAATAACTTTTTAAGGTCTAAAAATGATCCTTCAAAAACGAATTCAATAGATAATTAAAATCAAAATCTTCAAAAATCAAAATAACCAGAACTTAAACATTAGGTGAGATCGGAGGCCTCTACATGCTAGTTTCAACTGCGTTCCAATGGATGCTCCCTTGAATAGTTGTTTAAGTTTCCCGTTCACAAATTCATTGCGCACATTGTGACTGCTGCATTGTGATTGGTGGTCTCATGGTCCTGCGCTTATCCACTCTTCAGTCATCTTATGTGGCACTCTCTTGACCACATCGGATTTGTTCCCGTAGCACCCAATAACAAAGGTAGGCTCATGGGAACTGATTGGGAACTCATAGGCATCCGATGCCCTCAAATATCTTGTAATGATTTTGAACAAAAAGGAAAAAATTCTTGTGAAAATTACAAATATACAAGCTAATAAGCTTCAATCAATTCAAAAAGGATTTTTCAATTCTTGACCTCAAATTTGATAAAAAATTATCATATTCATTAACCCCTAAAGGACCAAACGGTGTTTTTTGGCAACATAGCGATTTGGCATAGCTCACTACAAATGGAATTTTTATTTTGTTTGTTTGAAATTTTCACACAATGTGTGCCCGAGGAGTAACTTTAAGGCCCAAAAATTTTCATAACATCTGAATACATGGTTGAAAAGTTATTGTATGATATATAGTTTTCATTGCTCAACGGGCAGCTCGGGCAGCAAAAAAAACTTCTTTAAAAACCACTTTTTTTTAAATAAAAATTTGAAATTGGTTTTCTAGATTTATATATACATGGAAAGCTTTGAATCATTCCATTTTGATTTATAAGATGAAAGTTATGAAGAGTTTTAGTTATGGGTAGTTCGTGGGTAGTAATGGAATCTCCACTCTAAAATAAACTTTGAAGGCCTTTATTTAACTCAATTTTAATTATTCTTTGAAAAAAATAAAAAACTTTAGGTGTAGATGTTTATTACAACATTACAACCATTGGGATTGTCATTTTTCAATTCTATAAATAAATTGTTAACAATTTAGTATTTTGAATCATTATCTACTTCTTTCTACTTACTCATTTTTTTCCTATATGTTGTACAATTCCAAATGATCTAAAACATTTCAATCAAGTAGCCAACTTGACTTCATTAATGAATCCAAAGAATTAAAACCATTTTGGACATTTTTTCATAATGATTTGACCTTGTGAAGTGTAGCTGCCCAGATTTTTGTAGGGCCCAAAAAATGCTTTTTGTCAATTTAAATGCTAATATCTTGCAATTTACTCAGTGAAAATTTCTGAAATTTTCTTTACAACTTCTCAATCCATCGTACTACAAGATCCTATGGTTACATGTGTTCAAAAATGTATTTTTTCTAAAATTTGGTATTTGTACTAGAAATGGCAGTTTTGGAGCATTTTTGGTGAAAACATAGTCAAATACATTTAGAGGTTAAAATGAGAGAATTCCATGATAATGAGAGGACATGAGGCCTACTTTCAAACCAGATTGAGATAACAAATGACTAAGGATAAACACTAGGATAAGAAAAAAATTGAAATTTAGTAGTAATAGAGTGCGCAAAAGATAGAAAATGAGAAGAATTGATGTTGGGAGACTAATCTACTTATAATAAAGTAATTTCAATTTAATAGACAATATAATTTTGATCTCATGATGGTCATCATATTAAATTGATTTTATTCTATGGATATGATCTATGGATCATATTTTGCAACTATTGTTTAGAATCAATGTTCCAACATAGTGGAAGTAAATGTAGGAAGATGACGAGTACTATTGTGGATCATGAAAGGACCCTTTCTTGAAGGGTGACAATGTATTAGGCTCATTTGAGTATACATTAGCCTTAAAATCTATGTATGCATTACATGGTTTTTGGATTTTTAAAAAATATTATTATTATTATTTATTTTTTTGAAAGATAAGTGAATCTCTCAAAAACCTGGTGGAATTATTATTGTAAGAAAGTATGTGGTGGAAAAAGAGTTTTCAAAAAAGTATAGGTGGTGTGAATTGCTAGCACATCTTATCAATGAAATCTAAAATATCATATATACAAAGTTTGAAGCTTCAAATCTAATGGTTTTATAACCAATATTATTAGGAGTTATATTTTTATTTGAAGATAATTGAAAATAATGAACTTCAAGTGAAATTTCTTTTTTGGAAAATATTTGTGATTGTTGTGAGTTTTTACTACAAAACAAATGGCTATAAAGTGAAAACAAATGACTAAGGTAAAGGGACCTAAATGTAACACGAGTCGTTCATGGACACCTAAAAAACAACCTAAATCCAAGTGCAAGAGGACCCAAAGTAGACAACATGTGGGTTCCAAAAAGTTGTCACTCTTCCAAGAAGTAGCCAATCACCCACACTTGATCCAAGTTTAGAGTGTGTCTCTTTTAGATGTTTCCCATGCCCACTTTGGTGTTAGTCTAGTGCCCATAGTAGTTGCATCTAGAAAGTTCTTTTCAAAAATTCATATAATATACATACAAGCTTAAATAAATACAAATCCATTTTGTTGGTTTCCTAAACCGTTTCCTAATACACGTACATCATTTTTTCATGTACACACCCTCTACATCAAGAGATCCAAAATAAGTGTCACATTAAGGTGCTTCTACGTTATAGAACTTTACAAGCTCTCTAGTGCAGCGGAGAAGGCTTTTGCATTGATGGGAGTGACATGTGAAGAAGTTTGAATAGGACCTTACTCAAAGAGAGGGAATTGCACAATGTAGGATTGGAATTCCAATGTTTGAAATTCAATTGAAAAGTTACTATTTCATGGATTCAATGACCATCTTCTAATGTATGGTACATTACAAGATAATTGAACCCATCAAGGGGCTTTAAGTTTTTTTTACCAATTTTAGTACTACTTGAAGTGAGTATGAGATTGTCCACATCCTCATTAATGCCACCATGAAAGACCACTAAAGTTAATAGTGACCACTTGGAGTGTAGAAATTGGTGGGAGGTGTGAACTAGGCATCCTCCATGACTAAGTCAAGAAATCTTAGAGATGGATTGGATAATGGAGACAAGATCATAAAGATGGATTGAAAAATCATGATGAATATTTGTATCCATCCTACAAATCTTGACTCAATTAGTGGGTTGAGAAGGCTCCTTCCCATCCAAATTTTTGCATTATGAAGCAACTCCTTGGATTCAAATTCTTCCTAATGAAGAGTTCATTCATTATTTAACAATCTCAAAGGATTGTGAATAAAACCCATCACATTTGGGAATGAAGGGCGCCCAATTAGCATCCGAAGACCAAGAGTAGTCCGCCTCTAGAGTCCACTGTACGAAGTTTCCATATATGATTTTGGTGTGACCACCTAACATGAGTCCTTAATTTTCCATTCATTTGCAGAGAAAGATATTCTGAATCCAGGAAGTGGATCCATGCGCAGTGACAAAATGGTCCACAAATGGGCTTGCTACCTGTCTTCACAAAACGCAGCGGTTGGACAGAATCGGCTGACCAGCGCGGTGATGAACTGACACAAAGACCGGCTGCCGGGATTCACAACGAATTTCAATGCCGGGAACATCAAAAACGGGACAAAACCGAAAAACCAACAGGACACTGAAGAATAACTCCAACCGGCCAATAGCTGATTTCATCAGAAAGCCAAATGGTATCGACATGAATGAATGACGAAAGCGGTGAATTGATGGTATTTAATTGCACTGCCGAGACGAATGGCGAGCTTTTTCCTTTCCAGACAGCACAAGCCTAAGCATGGTTTACAACTTAAGAATCCCACATACACCCTGGCTACCATGTCCCCACTTACAGTAGTATGGACACACAAATGGATGTGTCTACCTACATGTGAACCCTTCAAATTATCCACCCTTATCAAGGCAGAGACCTATCACCTGAAATGTTTCAACTAGTCTTGCAAATGAAGAGATACAGAGAAAAAAAAACAATGCTCCTGTTCCATGCACAGAGGAAGAACCGTCCCAGGATCTCCAGGCCAACCTGCCATCAAACAATAAATCGGCCAACTACACGAGGCTTCCAAGGAACGCCGCAGAGGTGCATGCAGATGCACAATGCCCCATATAACAAGGCACTGAAGCGCCTACTCAATGCCAGAGTGAAGTGGTCTACGAGCAACAGCCGCTTTTCTGAGGGATCGTTTGTCCACGCAACTGGACATTGTTTGGCTTGCTGGTGCTGCTCAAAGCAGGCTGACTGGCCATCCTACAAGTGATCAAAACACCACTAAATCAGATGCAACCCTCCCTCTTGATCAGAACACTGTGAGTTATCGCGAATGTTTGTACCCTTCACGACAACAACGCGCATCTGATCCAGGATGAAGCTTGCAAAACTAAAAGGTCATCAAGGAGCAGGCATTTCGGACATTTATAATGAGATGGTCAATGAGCACCTCAGATGCTTGAGGACCCTGTTGCATAACTAAACTCAAAAGGGCAGGCCAAGAAACGCGAACATCAGCAAACCTGGGTACAGCACGCAGCCAAAACCATATCCGCGATAACATCCACCTCATCTGCAATGCACTCACCTGTTTTTTATCTCAGCAGCCATCGTCATGAAGGCCTGTTCCACGTTTGTAGCATTCTTTGCACTCGTCTCCAAGAAAGGAATTCCGATCTCGTCGGCAAAGGCCTGGTACAAAGAACGAGCATTTTGTTGCCGTTCAAATGGGACCCAGTACAGACCAAAAACACTAAACAGGAGGCGAGCGTAGATCGAGTACACCGCTGAATAAGAAAGTATGAACATCCACGCACCTTCGCGGTCGCATAGTCAACCACCTTCTTGGACGCAAGATCGGATTTGTTGCCAACGAGCAGCTTGTTCACATTCTCACTGGCATAACGGTCGATCTCGTTCAACCACTGCTTCACATTGTTGAAGCTCTCCTGGTCTGTAACATCGTACACAACCTGCATGGTGACAACAAGCGTCTTCCTTTTAAGTCATCTACATGGAAACACCAGAACATGAAACTCGCTGATCCCTTTCAAATATAAGCTCCTACACCCTGAAGAGACCCTTCGCGTCACATTGGCTTGTCGCTACAATGGATGATTGGGAATCAGTGCGACCGACAGTTTTGTACGCTGTCCGTTTAAAACAGTGCCGAACGGGATGACAGTTTCTCTGGAATATAAACCTAGTGCAATCGAAATCCCTACTAAGAGGTACGAACTATAGCCATCGGGGGTTGGTGAAGTTTCCCATGTGCGCACAGAACCCCAAAGCGCTACCGCTAGCACCAAATCCCTACGGCAAACTTGAACACGCCACTTACGATGATTCCATGGGCACCACGGTAGTAGCTGCTTGTGATTGTCCTGAATCTTTCTTGACCAGCGGTATCCCACTGCATGTCCACAAACCAGACCCAGTCAACAGCCCAGCTCATTCGGAAAATATGGAAACTCTGCTACAAAAAAAACCCTTCAAATGCACACCAGCATATGTTGAGATATCTACAACGCGTGAGAAGTCACTCACAATCTGTAGCTTGATGGTCTTCCCGTCCAACTCCACAGTACGGATTTTCTGTCAAAACCATAACACAAACATCCAAAATCCTTCAAACTGTTCATACATATAGGTATGACCGAGTAATCACAATCGCCAACAGATGTAGAGTGATCGGGCCACGAAAGGGAGATTCCAAAAAGTCATTCGGAAATGCAGCAACAGACACTTCAAGCCGCCTACTTCTGGGGCAAGGCGTCCCGACTTTTGTGCAACACTCATGGGCGTATTGTATGATGCACAAGAAATAGTGATCAACAATCTCTCAATCAGTTAACAACGTCGCCAGAGAAAATAAGCTCTCAGCACACGTATAATGCGACAGATGTGAAGGAAGTCATCGTAACTCACGAAATCAACTCCAATTGTGCTGATATAGCTCTCCAAGTACGAGTCATCCTGTACAAACATCACCACGAAATTATGACCCCGATCATGAATCACGGCTGGTGAATCAGGGTTCGTGTCACCTCCAACGGGTGGCCATCAAACTCAGAACACAGAAAATCTCCAAGGTTGCAGAAGCCTGTACAAAGTCATATCTTCGTGACAAATCATTTGGACGGCAGAGTGAAGCCAGGACATGAAACATACCGCAAATCGCAGGAGGAGGCAACTCTTTCCAACACCCGAATCTCCGATCAGCAAGAGCTTGAAAAGGTAATCGCTGCAAAATAAAGGAAATTCTGGAATGCATCAGACACAACCCCACTTCTGATGGAGAAGTAATAAACTTGCAAAGCGAATCGCTCCAGCACGTCCGTCTTCCAGAAATCTTCGACAGAAACTGAAAAGGGAAATAATAAAGCACCCGCCAGAAGGCAAGGCGCTCAAATGCGAGAAGCAGGATCGACACCCGGGGTTCCGAAGCTGACTGCGGAGCTCATCGGCCCTCCAAGGCTGATGGTGACCAAAGCTACGGCTAAACGAGCAGCCACCTCCAACGGAGATCAACCATGTCCAAAATCCAGCTCCCAGCAACAAACCTAATGAGACATATCTTTCGTACACCACTACGTGGCCATCCGCGCAAACGAAATAAATCGATACACTGCGCTCGAGACGAATGACGATGACGGCACACACTAATTGGAGTCCCTCAGCGAAGATGGACAGGGGCAAGTGGAGAATTCGAAGGTGTCCACTTTCAGATACCGAATCACCGGCTCACAAAAGCCCTAGTCTTAAGCGTCCATGGTGCTGGCAGAACCTGACAGCGACCGATGCGTGAGACGGTGTCTTACGAAAACCCGTGCATGCTCGGCCTTCGACAGCCACGGTCACGGACGGGGACGCACCGCCACACCTCATCAGACAAAACCCGCAACAGGCGCCTCGGGGGCGCGAGGGGGTTACAAGAGAGCGGAATCCCGCCCGGTCGATCGGTATCTACAGACAAAACTGTAGGGCTGTCCGCCAGCCACAGAAGCCCAGGGTTTTATTTCCCGAAAGGCGCGAGGGAAGGCCAAACCGGAACCAAGACAGCGGAAGACAGGAAGAGCGAGAGGGGGGGGAGAGGGAAAGAGAAAGAACGCTTACTACTCGGGATTCATGATGTCGTGCGGCGATCTGCTCAAGGGCGGGACAGAAGAGGATCTGGAAGGAACGGCAGCAGCAAGAAGCACGCGGACGCTCGCGGGAAAACACAGCGGCCAAGATCCCGCAGAAGGAAACCAAAGAGGACGGCAATTGAGCGCAGGTCGGGGGGGGCTGGGGTTACGGGAGGGAGGCACGGCAGTGGAACGGAGCCGACGACAGCAATGATGGAATATGAAGGAAAGGTGAGACTATACTCAGTTACTCACTCGCCCTCAGCACAGCAGCTCTTCCCCTCCCGTCCACCGTCGTCGCCCTTCCTGCCAAGCGCTCTTCCTCCCTTCCCTTCCCTGGCTTGACCCGTAACTTATAACTTACCCTCGCTTTCCACCCTTTCAGCAACCGACTCGTTCCTTCTGCTGTTCGTAGATTCCTCCGTCGCCCTCTTCGCGATTCCTAGATATGATGTCACCCGCTCCTCCTGCCGTTTGCCATTGCTCCACGCACTGTGTGGCCCTTACTAAATTTCACGGCTTCGTCCTCTGGTCCTTTTCAATGATTTCTCGGAAACCGCTCAGTCAATAATGGCAGTGACGCACAATGTTGAGGCACAATAGGGGTAGTCACGGATTCTTCACTGCGCTTATTCTCTACAGAATGGGGATGTGGCAATTTAGGGTTGGCTTGCAACAAGCTCTCGGTAGTGGAATACACATTTGCTGTGAAGGTTTTTCGATGTTTGTTATTCTCCTTTGGAACAGAAGAATGGGCACGTGGAAGATTTCACTAGCTTAGTATATTCTATGACCTACATCGCCTGCCCCTGTACTTCAAACAAGGACCCAACACTTGCAATACTTGTGTATATTTGGTTGGAGGTGAACTCATTCTTTAGAGGAGTCTTCCATACAATGCAAAAGGGGTGTCACACCATCTTCACCCGAAATTGCAACTCATTTGCTCCTATTTTCTTGCACTCATTGTTCATTCTTTAGAGAACTTTGAGTTGATGAAGAAGCCGTGAATACTCCTAATGTGAATGTAAAAGAGAAGAGCATTGGAGAAGTTTAATATTTGTTAATCCCTTTAACCCATAAAGATTGGGGGTGTTTGAACATAGCTCTTGTTTTCTTGACTAGCTCTTGTTTCAAGCATAATTCCATGTCTGAGTCAAATAGTTTATAATGATTGCCACCATTAAAATGAAAGAAGATTTATGTACTTTTCCCACAAAAAAATGATTGATGAAATTGCAAATTTTTTGAGAAAATGCCACCATTTGACAAGATTGATGAAAGCTATTCGGTTAGGCAATATTTGTACATATGATGAAATTGGAATGTTGAAATCAAAATGCTCAAAAGTAATCCAAAAACTTTGATTTTTTTCACATGTACATATTATCATGATTTTGATGTGTGATTTTTTCGAATCATTTTGAAGTGTGGAATAAAAGATATGAGGATGTGAAGTGATAGCTTAAAGCACTTTCTCCGTTCTCAAAAAAAATCACCAAAATCTCACACTCGCTCATTTTCTAATCAGTTTGCACCAATAGATTCAACAAAAAAAAACCCATCTAGGATCTCGTTGTTGTTCATGGATTGTTTTTGAGGTTCACATTTCAATTTTTTTACAAATGTAGTTATAGAGGCCACTTGGAGACCTTTAGGGGTTAACTCCTAAATAGTCCTATGCACACATTGTGTCTTCAAAAACATCATGAATATCAAATATATTTCTTTTCATATCATATTGGGGGAAATTTTGGACTAAGAAAGTATAAGCATGGATGTAATTGAATTTTGGATGAAATCTTTATAAAAAAATCATTTGTCCTCCAAATTTTGTGGACAATAGCAAATTGGTTTTATATATTTTAGGTTTGTAGCTATGAGTGGATAGAACTTTGGGAGCGTCTTTTGAGTAGAATTTTGAATTTTTGAGTATGTAGAAATTTTTAGACTTATCGATTGGCTAGCGTCACCATTAAGAGGCATAGATTCATCTCTAAGGACAAGATGTCCTTTTCTATGGTGCACATCCAAGCATGTGGCCTTGTCCGCACACAGGATTTGCACAAAGGATTCTTGAGTTTGGTAGTACTTCTATAAGTGTTTGCAACAAAAAAATTTGTAAAATTTATAAGTGTTATATTTCATGAAATATGTAGATTTGGTATGTATAGAAATTTAATATATAAGTTTGGGAAAGAAAATCATTGCATTTAGAGGTCTTATGCATTATTGGTGTCATCAAAAAACCAACCACTAGAAGTAATCTGCGTTTGCCTCAACAAAATCTACATGACATGTTTGTTGAGGCAAACGCAAAATTTGCCCCAAAAAACATAGATTTTGTGTTTCCCTTAACAAACATGTCATGTAGATTTTATTGAGGCAAATGCAAATTTCTTCTAGTGAACTTATCCATTTTTCATAGTATTTATGGTACATTTGGACATATAAATAATTTTAAAGCCTATACAATATAGCCAAAAAATATACACAAATTTATAGTGCTTGCATGATAACTAAACCTAGCTAGAAAAATATCTCAAGTTCATTTAACCATTTAAACACCATATGTGAATCTTTGTATTCAAAACTATACCCCATATGGTAGAAACTAAAACATAGTGTGGACCACTTAGGGGTGAGGGGATGTAGAGAACCATATATATGACAAAACATACACTTTGGCTTGATAATACAACAATAAACATCTTCATTTGGAGGTTGTCTTTTATAGGTGTGTAACTATCATGCGTACTAACTAATATAAATGTAGTTATTGAGAGTCTTCTTCTAAATAAGTGATCCATAAATGGTCCACTACCTTCTAAAAAATATGCATGGGAGGTGATATCCATCCGCAAAAGTCAATATAGTTTTAGTATTATCCAACTTAGAGGAATAAAGAAATTCAAAGAAGGTGCATTGCTATGTTTGATTCCCTTCTACCCCCTCCCAAAAAAACATAATTAAAAGATAATACAACAAGTATACTGTCAAGTAGTGCATACTTTATACAAATAGGTGTTGAAAACATATTTTTCATCCATCCATCTTATACTATGGCATGTCTCCTGAGCAATAGCCTAGAACCAAGTGACTGTGGTGGCAGTCTTGGCTTATAACCATACAAAGACCCTTTTATAGAGACCAACAAAGATCCATGAAGGATGTCCACATGATTATTTGGGACAAGAAAATGACTATGAAGATATGTTTTTACCATGAATGATCACTACTTGAGAACCCAGTGACCAAAACAATAGTTTAGGAACTAAAGACAATTGTCCACTCTTGTTGATTAGGTAGTGGGGTACCGGTCACTATTCCACTCAATTTCGTCGTCCATTTTTGTTGATTCAACATCCTTCTCCTCCACATTATAAGATGACAAAGCATGCCAACTCATAGACGTCAATATAGCATGTACTAGCTTATTGCCATGTGTACATCATAACTATAGTGCCAAACCCTTTTCCTAGAATACTTTCAAGAAGTTTTAGCAAGCTTTTTCAATTGTTCAACTATTTCCATGAACTTGCTTTTATTTTTAGTTTGCTACGATGTACTTTGTCACCCACAAATGGTAAACAATTGGTTGCAAAGTAATTATATGTCATATTTTTCATTGTTTAATTACTTTTTTTGGATGAATTGAATATGTAGATATTTTTCCTTTCGACTTCTTGTATCGATTGTGTTGTTCACATCTTACATCCTCTGCCACTTGCCAATGATCTAATGGATGTTATATATACTATGTGACACGTGTACTAATGTCATTTGGACAATTACATTTCTTTCTACTATCGTATGGAAGAAATACATACATTGTGGAAGAAATTGTCACCATAGCTTTTACATCCTATGAATGACCTATAACAGCTTTAGGATTCATATGATTAGGACACTTGAGCCCCTCCAAATGAGAAAAGACATGAACTATCCTAAGAATTGGCACGGATTTTGAAGAGGAAATTTTTTCGACTAACACAAACTTCTATCCTCCATCTCTATAACTAGTTGGCCTATTCCATTGCTCATGAGAAATGACCAACTACCTTCAAGGATCACTATAACAAAATATGGTAAAAAAAACGCACTCAAATTTGAGTGCGGTTCTTTTGACCACGTTTTTGTGCATGTGCCCATATTGGGCTGTTAGCTAGCTTCTTTTGCAATTTCTAATTTCAATTTTAATGAATTTTGGGGTGTGTAACATGTTGTTGGATAGGTCTTTCCAATACCTTTTCAATGATACATTACACGCCCCAAAATTCTAAAAATTGCAATGGCAAAACACAAAAAAGCTAATTGCATGCGTAGTGGGCCTGCACCAAAACGTGGTAAAAAAAATCGCACTCGATTTTGAGTGCAGTTTTTTTTTTATCATTTTTAGCCTCCATAATGAACAATAATTACCTTCATTGCTGTAGTGCAAGGGAAAGCATTTCCATATTCAACACTTCATATGACAAATACAAAAATAAATTCTATTCATTTTCATCACTATAAAAAGAAATATGAGCATGCTATTCACATGCAGAAAAATGCAAAGTATAAGGTCTGCTCGCTAACTTGTGGGATTATTTATAGGCCTTTTCAGAGATGCAATTCTTGCCTTCACAAAAAAAGACAACAACCTCTGTAGACAAGGAATCATTGTGATAATATTCAAATACTAATGTAAGCACATACTAGCTATGGCTACAAAACCAAAGTGGTTGTCCATACTCTAGACTATGACATCTCTTATTGCACACATGCACTTAAGTTGTTGTCACCAGTAATTCAATGTATTGTGGTGTTGAAGGTTGCTACAAGATGTGCAAATTATTTGTGATATGCCTCTTGCCTTTACCCGACTTTAACATACTAAGAACAAGAAATGCTATAGAGTCAAAGGATTTAGAAACCAAACACAAACAATAGCATCTACACAGTGGTTAAGTCTTGTAGAAAATAGAAGTTCACCCCTACTTTGCAACCACGGTCACTAACTCACTACAATGATCTCCATAAACATATACATCCCATCATTGTTCATTAACCTGAATAGTTAGAAACAAACATCTTCCAAACTTTGGAAAAAAAAATAATATTATTCTTCTCTTTTCTATAAATGCAACCACCATTATAGTTACTTACATGTGATTTCAACGATTTGGGATTCTACACTTCCGACCTTGCCTTCTCTTCAACACTTCATGTACGTAACACATACGTGAAGTCCAACAGGTTCCACATACTAGCACATAATATAGTTTCATACATCTATGGACTACAAGTTTTGACTTTAACATCAATTGTTCCTTCCAAATACCACACATACTTCAGACCTACAATATTTAAAACACACTAGTTACTAGTAGATGTTAATAAATACCTCAATGGAAAGTCAATGAATCCTAAAAGCTCATTTGTCAAATTTACTTACCAACACATCCACTACAATGCATATACTTATATGATCGTCACTAAGAACTTCAGAATTATGTTGCATGCTATGCCTCCTTGGTGTCCCCAAGCAATGCTTTCTATAGAGTTGCACACTCAATTCTTTCATCAATTCATACCTCAAACATCTTATGTTTCGGCAACAATTGACATTCATTATGATAGAGAATCTTCTGGCCAACAATCTCAAATTCCATTACTAGGTGTGTCAGAAAACTTCGGAATAGCTTCAACATCACTAACATGGTGCCCATAATTCCATAAAAAAAAGGAATGAGTCTAGAAACCAATCTAACGTCTCTACACACCTAAAACTTCTTTAGCAATTGGTTAGGCAACTACCTAGGAAAACTACATTATTTTGACGATATATAGCTACATATCATACTTTCCATCATACTTATGTCCAACGTCCAAATCATAATTCATTAAATTTGCATGCACAAGGTTAGAGTTCTTAATCCTCTTTAATAGTCCTTCTAGAAATTTTCTTACCTACACATAAGGCAAAGTATTCAGTAATCAATGTGTTTGCTTGTACATGTATTACTACTACAACAAAACATGGTAGAAAAACTGCACTCAAATTTGACTATAGTTCTTTTTACTACGTTTTTGTGCATGCATGCATAATGGGTTGTTAGCTTCTTCTGCAATTTTTGACTGCAATTTTCAGAATTTTGGGGGGTGTAATATACCGTTGGAAAGTTCTTTTCAATACTTTTCCAATGGTATATTATACACCTCAAAATTTTAAAAATTGCAGTCGACAATCGCAAAAGAAGTTGATAGTGTGAGTAGTGGCATGGGCCTGCACAAAAACATGGCAAAAAGAACCGTAGTCAATTTTGACTACAGTTGTTTTTATCATATTTTGTTATAGTGTAAAGTATACTGATCACAAATGACAACGCCCTCATAGTATAGGTACGTCGTACATGGAACTTGACAAACTGCATATACTACTTCATTTGAAGATACTTACCATTTTCTTCTAACGCTTCTATACTATCTACTTGCAAGTATCCCGAAATTGGTACACATAGACATTAGGCAAATTCCTATTGAAATCGTTACTTTAGACAAGAACTACTATACGTCTTCCACTTCATTAGAATACATTCCAAGATGGACTATCTATTGTGCGTTTCATAAGAAAACTATGCACAAACTACTACATAAAATACACGTCTTTTCATATATTGCCAACTACTACAACCGTTCTATTCTTTCATTGATTAAAGAATTTCATGGTATTGGAAACACTTGCCTTGGCGATTTCAGTTTCATATTCCACTTCCCATTGCGCATCTCTCCTTATGGTACCTTCATATTGTTTTCACTACTCATTCTCAAAATCTACTCAAGTGCATGGCCCTCATTTAATAAGGATTCCATTTCCTTCAATTCAATGCAAGATACAAACCCTTGCAATGTTGGCAATGCAATTTGCCCCAGAATTATTGCCACCAACAATCAAATCACATTGAATAATTAGGTTGCATGGAAGGACACTTCAAGGTTCAATTGAAGCAAAATAGTCTATAGCTCAACTATTAAACTACACATGTCAATTTTTGTGCTTGTCGCATTTATTACTCCAAAATAAATAATTTAGAATGCATCACAAATTTACAACAGGACACTTTTTGATCAACATCTACGAAATAGTTGTTGGCAAATTTACTGGAGGTAACCATTAAGCCAATCCATCCTTCTTATATACTCAGCTATGAACTTGCCAACCTGGCACATAATCTATTAACAATATCTCATTGAACACTACTGTAGTCAACATCATTATGATTGACCTACTAAATCCAAGAGGCTTTCCATAAGTCAGATGTAGAGTTGCAATTGCATTATTGCATATCATATAAAGACAATAGTAATTTGGTTGTCATCCACATTCAATTAGAATTCCGAACACATCCAACTTCGGAAGTGAGATAAGCAAATCTCTTTCCATATCTCTATAGTTTGGCATATACGAGCCAAAATGCAAACTTCAATCACAAAGCATCCCTTGTGCAACTACGAGCATCATGAAAGGACCACTATAACAAAACATGGTAAAAAAACCACACTCAAAATCAAGTGTGGTTTTTTTGACTACGTTTCTGTGCAAGCCCACTATACGCACATGCAACTTCTTTTGCAATTTCCAACTGCAAATTTTAGAATTTTTGGGTGTGCAATATATCATTGAAAAGGATTTGTAAAGACCCTTCCAACAATTTATTGTATGTCCCAAAACTGTAAAAATAACAGTAAAAACTGGCAAAAGAAGTTAATAGCCCACTACACGCACATGCACAAAAACATTGTCAAAAAACTGCACTTGATTCTAAGTGCGTTTTTTTACCATGTTTTGTTATAGTAGACCATTGCTAGCCCATGCACTCATTGGGTAAAAGATGAAAGCAAGACAAATAAAATCACCATTTCAGCCTAAGAGGGTAGAATACCATTTAGGTACATAAACTTGGCCACTGAATTAACTCTAGTGCAAAACTGTGACAAATAAAAGAAACAAAATTAGAATAGGACTTTCTCTACATTTCACCTTACCTACTTCCACTACATTTATCTGAAGCAAACCTAACACAGTTATGATTGAAGCTCATGTTCACTAGTATCTAAAGAACTAAAGAGTGCTACAACATTTGAAACACTATAGCTACGTATGATACACTACATTACCGGATGGTAGAAAACAAAAAGGTCAAAAAAAATTAATTACTAAGATACATGAGTTCTATAATTAACCTTCTTGCATTAATATCATTGCAATACCATATCTCATTAAAATGATACCCTTCACATAAAACAATGTTTACTAGTAATACAAATTCTACCATATGTTACCAAACCTATACATAACAACAAATTCAAATGAAGATCTCCTCTACAAGTCACAAACGTTGCTTACAAATCAAGTATTGTATATTGCACAAGCAACTTTCAAGAAGACGAGTATGTCACTATAACAAAACATGGTAAATTCTAAAAATTACAATGGAAAATTGCAAAAAACATTGGTTGCGTGTATAGTAGACCTACACAAAAACGTGGCAAAAAGAACCGTAGTCAATTTTGACTCCGGTTTTTTTTTACCATGTTTTGTTATAGTGCGTCCTCATGTGCTAACTCTTCTTTGTCAATATGAGAGCATCCTTCAATTTGTTAACCATAAATAGAATTGCACCTCCCTAGTTACAGTAGAGAAAACCTATTACATATTAGTATAACAAAACATGGTAAAAAAAACCGCACTCAAATTCGACTATGGTTCTTTTTGCCACATTTTTGTGCATGCACACGTAGTGGGTGTTAGCTTCTTTTGCAATTATCAACTACAATTTTCAGAATTTTGGGGCGTGTAATACACCATTGAAAAGGTTTTTTCAATACCTTTCCAATGGTATATTATATGCCCCAAATTTCTAAAGATTGCAATCAAAAATCACAAAAAAGTTGATAGCATGCGTAGTGGACTTGCACACACTATAACAAAATATGGTAAAAAAAAATGTAGTCAAAATCGACTATAGTTCTTTTTGCTACGTTTATGTGCAGGCCTACTAATCGTGCTGTCAATGTTTTTTGCAATTTTCCACTGCAATTTTTGGAATTTTTGGGTGTGTAATATACCATTGGATTTCCAAAGATTGCAGTGGAAAATTGCAAAAGAAGATAACAACCCACTATGCGCGCATGCACAAAAACATGGCAAAAAGAACCGTAGTTGATTTTGACTACGAGTTTTTTATTACTACATTTGGATATAGTGTATAAACAAGAATGACAGAAAATTAATTCACATCTCAAAATCAGCCTACATGGAGAGTGCAAAACTACCTATGGTTTTAAGCCATGCACCTATGTCAATCACATTCTTCTTCCAAAAAAGCTTAATTGTTTGGCACTCATTTGAACTTTAAAAACATGAGCACCACAATTTGCGAGGAACAACTTTGTCACATTTAATTACTACATTGAATCGTATAGTGCAGCTAATTCCTATAGAAACACGTGTCATTCAACACTGAGCACATGTTGACATTAAAAAAAACTCTTGATTTGAAAAAAATAATGCATGACAATCTTGAATCTAACATGCTAGGGAAAAGTTCCTCTTCAGACAACAAACATTGTATATGGTCAACATCATCATCTACGAACACTATAACAAACCATGGTAAAAAAAACCCGTAGTCAAAATCGACTACGATTCTTTTAGCCACATTTTGTGCATGCGCCCATAGTGGGCTGTTAGCTTCTTTTGCAATTTCCCACTGCAATTTTTGGAAATTTGGGGCATGTGATATACCATAGGAAAAGTATTTTCAATACTTTTCCAATGGTATATTACACACTCCAAAAATCCAAAAAATTGCAATGGAAAATTGCAAAAAACGTTAGTTGCATGTGTAGTGGGCTTGCATGAAAATGTGGCAAAAAGAACCGTAGTCAATTTTGACTACGGGTTTTTTTTACCATGTTTTGTTATATTTAAATGAAGTGGCACACATCCCCTTTGATGTTTACATCATTCTATTCGAAAAGATATGCCAACAACTTTTATCATAAGGAATTAATCAACATGTGGAAGCATGCGTAGACTTTTACTTCAAAGACTTTTCGCTCTTTCTCTCACTAAAAACAATATGCTTCTTAATTCGAAGGTAAAACATGAGAAATGCATCAATGAGTATCACTACATCATCTTTGGGTAGCCTCTAGTCCTTGCCTAGTACATTTCCAAAAACAATAGTTTTCATGTAGCACAAAAGCTTCACTTGCAAACTTTGTTTTACAATATCAAATTCGATATCCCTATAAGCTTTCCTAGTTTCCCGTTCAAACCTGCACATGTAGCAACTTCAAAATTCTAATAATCTGAAAGGAAATAAACTCTAGCGTCGTCTACAATCCATTTCGTTAATAAACAAAATTCCCAACACTACTCTCTAAAACTTTGCCTACTATGAAATACAAAACACAAGTGTCACAATTTCAACATTCACTAGCATCAATACTTTGCAAACCCTCTCCAACTAGCCCAAACACATTTCATGAAGACTTCGAATACCTTATATATACATATAACTCTACTTGTTCCTTATCAATGGGTGGATGTGCTGCCCTATTGATGCACAACACAAACTCCAACAATTTGCTACTATGAAAAAAACATTCACATTAACAAAAGCGTCCAATAACCTAGCTCACACTTCCCGAGGTGGTCTTTAATGTGAAACATGGATGTTCCTCCACATTTTACAAAAACAACACATATTTTTCTTAAACTAACAACTAAATCTTAACTAACCTAAAAAATATTGCACACATCCTCCACTTATTCACGATACATGCCAATTGACCATATCATTGCACATTCATCACTACATTGGGGAAGAGTTGCTCAAGTACTTCTATGTCTTAACCATTTGTAATCTACTTCCAACTGAACTCCAATCCTACAAAAATTCCCATTCCACTAATTGGAAATTGAATTGAAGAGTGTCACATATAATCTACAAAAAAGGAGTAACTCACTGTTGAAGATCATGTACATAATCGTGTAGATAGTGTACATTCAGCCCTAGGAGTAGGATTAGACTCATAGTTCGACTTAGAGTCTATTGGGTGTTGCTTGTAGTCAAAGGCAGCCCAAGGTTGCTAGTTATCCCACATGGTTTGTGGATAACTAGTGAAAGGCTTTTAGCTTATGTTCAGCCCATTCATGGGCCTTGGTATCTTCTACCATCTAAGTAAAGCCTTTCTCCATTCAAAACTCAATAGGTTATGGGCCCACGCACTTGGCGTTGCACATGAGGGAGAAATTCAAGTCATTTGGAGAAGTTCTTGGAGCTTAAAGGAGCATACTGAATTTGGGCCCTTTGTCACCTACAAACCATATGGTGTGAGTAAAATTTTCAAAACAAAGAAAAAAAAGTCTTTGAATTCCATCTTTTGTTTTGAGCTTTTGTGGGCTGGTTTGTGAGGTTTGGAGTTCATTTTTGAGTGTGAGATTGCTCATGATTGAAATCAGACCTAATTAGGGCTGGTTTCATGCTCCTTGTTTGAGTTTGTGCTTGCAAGTGTACATTGGCAGCCCATTGGGGCTGATTGTGCACTTGGGTACATTGGTGATTGTCATTTTGGCAATTGCAATCTTGTGAGAGTCCTTGGTGAGGCTTGGGAGCATTTGTGGGTTGCATTTATTGAGTTTTGAATGGAGAAAGGCTTTACTTAGATGGTAGAAGATACCAAGGCCCATGTATGGGCTGAACATAAGCATAAAGCCTTTCACTAGTTATCCACAAACCATGTGGGATAACTAGCAACCTTGGGCTGCCTTTGACTATAAGCAACACCCAATAGACTCTAAGTCTAACTATGAGTCTAATCCTACTCCTAGGGCTGAATGTACACTATCTACACGATTATGTACATGATCTTCAACACTCCCACTTTGTGAGTGGTCAAAGGCACGAAGGCCCATCTTCTCAATCAAGGTAAGGTGTTGGGGCTTCCCAAGAGCCTTGGTCAGCACATCAGCAACCATAGCTTGAGTAGGCACATACTTGAGCTCAATCACCTCAGCCTCCACTCTTTCACGAATGAAATGGTGTTGCACATCAATGTGCTTGGTCCTTGAGTGGTGGGTGGGATTCTTGGCCAAAGCAATGGCACCTTGGTTGTCACACAAAATTTGTGTGCTCCCCCCTTGCACAAGCCCAACATCAGCCAAGAGCTGCCTTAGCCAAATGGCCTCCTTGGTGCAATGGCTCATGGCCATGTACTCCGCTTCCGTTGTAGAAAGAGCTATGGTGGGCTGCCTCTTGGAATTCCATGAAATGGCACCCACTCCAAGCATAAACACATAGCCGGTGGTGGATCTTCGATCCCCCTCATCACCCGCCCAATCCGCATCACAATACCCATGCAAACTCACTTCAGCACCTCCTAGTTGCAACTCCAAGCCAAGTGTGCCTTGAAGGTACCTCATCACCCTCTTGACCGCAGCCCAATGCTTAGGGCCATACTTGGACATGTGTTGACTCACAACACTCACCGGGAAGGCCAAATCAGGCCTTGTAGCCACCATGGCATACATCAAACAACCAACCGCTGCCTTGTAAGGCACACCTTGCATTTCAGCCTTCACCTCCTCAAAATCAGCATCCGTGAGCTTGGGCAACTTCTCATGAGTGTCAAGGGGTGTACCTATGGCTTTGCACTCCTCCATGTTGAACCTCTTCAAGATCTCCTCAAGGTACTTGTGTTGGCTCATGGTGATGGTGCGGGCAGCCCTATCCCTCTTGAACTCCACTCCAAGGCAATACCTCAACTCTCCAAGATCCGTCATCTCATACTCCTTGTGAAGCATAGCCTTCACCTCAAGCATCTGGGTCATGTCACTTGCAAGGAGGATCAGATCATCCACATAAAGGATCACAATCACCAAATGCTCACTACTTTGCATGGTGTACAAAGAGTGATCAGCATTTCCTCTTTGGAAGCCCTTCCTTGCAAACATGCCATCAATATCCCTATACCACGCCCTCCCGGATTGCTTCAGCCCGGGGAGGGCCTTCTTCAACTTGCATTTGAGATGCTCTTGCCCCTCTTGCACAAAGCCTTGGGGCTGATCCATGTAGATGACCTCCTCAAGCTTGGGGTTGAGAAAGGCTGTCTTGACGTCCATTTGGTGCATCTCCAAGTCCATGGCTGCCCCTAGAGCCACAATGCACCTAATGGTGCTAAACTTAGCAACGGGGGCAAAGGTCTCATTGAAGTCCACCCCCTCCACTTGGGAGAACCCCTTGGCAACCAGCCTTGCCTTGTACCTCACAATGTGCCCCAAAGCATCCCTCTTGGTGGAGAAAACCCACTTGCAACCCACACTTGACCTCTTGGGAGGGAGGGCAGCAAGTTCCCATGTCCCCTTGGCAATGAGGGCCTTGTACTCCTCTTGCATGGCCGCCTCCCACTTGCTTGCATCCTCACAACGCAACACCTCCCCAAGTGTGGATGGATCTCCAAGGAAAGCCACATTGGCTTGTTCTTCATGTTGTGGGGGAAGAATGTGATTCAGCCACCAATCTCCAAGCGGCTTGCGGGTCCTAGTTGGATAACGAGGCTCCTCTTGCTCTTCCAAGGGCTGATCATGCTCTTGCACCTTGGGTGAAGTGCTTGGAGAAGGGGCAGCTGGTTTCTTCACCTTGGGTGTGGCCACCTTCTTCTTGGGCTCCACCAACTCTTCCTCTTCCTCCTCTTCCTCTCCTTCCTCTTCCATGTCCACTCTTGGAGTTGTGCCCACCATTTGGGCTGGTCCTCCACTACTCCCACTTGGGCTCATCTCCAAGAGCTTGGGATCAGCTCCTTCCTCCTCCAAGAAGGTCACATCACGACACTTGATGATGGCCTTGGTCTCCACACACATCAGCCTATAAGCCTTGGTTCCCTCACAATAGCCAAGGAAAAGACACTTGGTGCCCTTGGCATCCAACTTGGTCCTCTTGGCACTTGGCACCAAGGCATAGGCAATGCACCCAAAGGTGCGCATGTGAGACACATGAGGTCTGATTCCACTCCAAGCTTCTTGGGGGGTCTTGCTTGTCAAAGCTTGTGTAGGGCACCGGTTCCTTGTATACACCGCATTGGACACGGCCTCCCCCCAAAGCTCATACTTCAGCCCTTGGCCATGAATCATGGACCTAGCAATCTCCACAATGGTTCGATTGGCACGCTCCGCTACGCCATTTTGTTGAGGAGTGTAAGGTGCTGATGTGTGGTGCTCAATGCCATGAGCCTTCAAGAAGGCCTCAAAGGCCTTGGACACATACTCTCCTCCATTATCCGATCGCAGCACCTTCACCTTGCAATCAGATTGGGCCTCCACAAGGGCCTTCCAAGTCTCAAAACGCCCAAACACCTCACTCTTGCACTTCAGCATGTACACCCAAATCTTGCGTGAGAAATCATCAATGAAAGTCACAAAATACCTTGCTCCTCCTATGGATGGTGTCTTCATTGGCCCACACACATCTGAATGCACAAGCTCCAAGGGCTTGCTGGCCCTTGTGGCCCCATCCTTGGGGAAGGGCTGCCTTGCTTGTTTCCCCTCAATGCACCCCTTGCACACCAACGAACTCCAATCATGCTTGCAAGAAGAGAGGTTCAGCCCCTTCACAATGTGTTGGAGGCTCTTCATGCTCTTCACATTCAAGTGGCCAAGCCTCCTATGCCAAAGCCCCACAAGGTCTTCATGAGCTGATCCTTGGGCCACACAAGCCATGGAAGTGCCATTCACCTTGGTGAAGTGGAGGTGGTACAAATTGCCCTCACGAGGGGCTGATGCAATCAAAACACCACTAGGAGACCTCACCACACACCCCACCATGTTGAAATGCACCTTCAAACCTCCCAAAGACAATTGGCTCACCGAAATCAGATTTGCATGCAACTTAGGGACATGGAGGGCCTTTTGGATCTGAATCCTCTTGGTCTTCCCCTCCACTTGCACCTCCACAAGAATCTCCCCCATGCCAAGGGCCTCCACCATGCCATTGTCTCCCAAATGAATCCTCTTCCCCGCAATGGGCTGATAGGTGTGGAAGGCATCTCTATGGCTGGTCATGTGTTGAGTGGCCCCCGAATCCACAATCCAAGTGAACATGTTGGCCTTCTCCCCTCCTCCATAGGTGGCAAAGGCAAAGTCCTCTTCATCCTCCACTTGGCAAGCTTGGTGTGCACTCCCCTTGTCTTTGGCTTGGCTGCCCTTGCAATGCTTAGCAATGTGGCCTGATTTGCCACAATTGAAGCACGTCCTTGTCTCCTTGAACGCCTTGGTGTTGCCTCCCTTGCCATGTCTTGATACAAGGGCTGATCCCTCCCCTTGGGCCTCATTTTCCTTGCGCTTGGTCATCTCATGCATCAAGCGAGCCGTCACAAACTCTATGGTCAGCTCCTTGGTGGGTCTTGTCTCCAAGGCGGTGATGAGGTACTCATAGGAGGGTGGCAAACTCTCCAACAAGGTCATCACCACATCTCCATCCGTGACGGGGGCCTCCAAGCAAGCAAGCTGATCCGCAAGGGCCTTGATCTTGTTGACATGATCCAAGATGTCATCCTCCTCTTGCATCTTCATGGTGAAGAACTTCCTCCTTAGAAAGAGAATGTTGGAGAGGCTCTTGGTCTCATGGATGTTGCAAAGGGTGGTCCATGCTTGGGCTGGTCCTTTGCAATGGCGGATGTGAGCAATTTGCCGGTCCACAAGATTGATGGCTATGAGAGCAAAGGCCTTCTTCTCCTTCCTCTCAAACGCCTTCTTGGTCTTCAAATCAGCATCTTCACTTGGAGGCTCCTCACTCCCATCCACCACCTCCCACAAATCCTTCTCCGCAAGAATCATCTCCATCTTGAACTTCCACATCCCAAAATTCTCCCCATTGAACTTGTCAATGATCCGGACGCCCTCTCCTCCACTTGAGGCCATGTTGAATCAGCTCCCACTTGTTGGCAGCACCCACAAGGTCTCCAATCTGAATTCAGCCCCCCCAAAACTCCCTTGCGGCGAATTGGGCTGAAATGGGACCAATCAGCCCTCACAAGCACCTTGCAACCCTAAGAACGCCACACCACACCTCACAAGCACAAGACTTCTTCTCCACACCAAATCAGACCCTAATGAAGCTCACAACCACCACATGCTCGTCATGGGCTGGTGCTACTTCAAAAAACACAATTCTCCTCACAATTCTCCTCACAAATTGGATCCTCCACACTCCAAAGATCCCAAAGCTTCCAATCAGCCCTAGATTGAAGCTCCCACTCACAATGAGCACCTCATGGACTACAATGGCTTCAACCAGCCCTACTTGGCTCACCAAGTCACTCAAGAACCCCAATTGGGTGTCACTCTCTCTCAATGACACAAATCAGCCCTCTTGAGTTCACAATGTCCACTATTAGGTCTCACACACTCACAAGGGCACAAACCAGCCCTTTGGCTTCACAAAGTCCTCTACTTGGTCTCACACACTCACAAGGGCACAAATCAGCCCTCTTGGGATCACAATTTCGGCTCACTCACTCACAAGGGCACCACTCAGCCCTCAATGCATGGAAACGCCTAATGCAACCCACAAATGCTCCCAAGCCTCACCAAGGACTCTCACAAGATTGCAATTGCCAAAATGACAATCACCAATGTACCCAAGTGCACAATCAGCCCCAATGGGCTGCCAATGTACACTTGCAAGCACAAACTCAAACAAGGAGCATGAAACCAGCCCTAATTAGGTCTGATTTCAATCATGAGCAATCTCACACTCAAAAATGAACTCCAAACCTCACAAACCAGCCCACAAAAGCTCAAAACAAAAGATGGAATTCAAAGACTTTTTTTTCTTTGTTTTGAAAATTTTACTCACACCATATGGTTTGTAGGTGACCAAGAGCCCAAATTCAGTATGCTCCTCCAAGCTCCAAGAACTTCTCCAAATGACTTGAATTTCTCCCTCATGTGCAACGCCAAGTGCGTGGGCCCATAACCTATTGAGTTTTGAATGGAGAAAGGCTTTACTTAGATGGTAGAAGATACCAAGGCCCATGTATGGGCTGAACATAAGCATAAAGCCTTTCACTAGTTATCCACAAACCATGTGGGATAACTAGCAACCTTGGGCTGCCTTTGACTATAAGCAACACCCAATAGACTCTAAGTCTAACTATGAGTCTAATCCTACTCCTAGGGCTGAATGTACACTATCTACACGATTATGTACATGATCTTCAACAAAAGCATCCCTTT